>CM029123.1:25971618-26571618 GCA_016859345.1 Istiophorus platypterus
CATCACATGGTCCAACCACGGTGAAAGTAATCAATGCAGCTCCACATGAAACCGACAATAATCAGACGCTCAGGCTTTTATTATTTTGTCCTTCGTTCGTTCAGTCCGACTCCATCTTTTTCCCATGATCAAACCATCACATTGTAATCGAACTTATCATCTTTGTCTTTTCAATCTGTTTTGCCGCAGTCAAAGACAGAGTCATTGCATTGGGACTAGACTTTGGTCGCACACTTTTAATCTTTTTCCGGTTTCCCGTTTATGGAAATTGCTCAAGTTAAACTTTAGCACCTTTTTATAAGATTAAAAAAATAGAGATCCCCTGCAGCTGCTTTTATTTAGAAGGGCTGTAAAAATAAATTTAATAAATATTTCTTACTATTATCCAAGAAAAATAGAGTCGAGGGTGACTGGACTTTGATAGAAGACATTGAAGACAGCAAACCCAGGTGTTTAGCCTTGGTGGGGGTCGTCATCGACGCCATCGATACCACTTGGAACCTTACAGCTCCTGGCTAACGGTAACACTAACTTAATCATGACCTCCACCAGGGGGGTCAGAGGTGAAACCATCTTCAACGTCTTCAACCAAAGTCCCGTCGGCACTGACTTAATTCTTGAAAAACTACAACCTGGACGATTGAGAATCCTCACAGACATTTCTTACTATAATCATTGTTATTATTACTATTATTATTATTACACCTGTGACTGTGTTCTTGTTACTATTCTTATTCTGATCATTTTTTATCACCGTCACAATCTTCAGGCTTCTCTTGGGTGAATAAAATGAAGGACGACAATATACATGTCGCTTTGGTCAAACTTCTGACATCTTGGTGGACGTCAGACAACAGCCCTTCATTAAATCATGGTTTAAATTTTGTGAATCTGATAATGCAGACTTTCTTTGAAATTCTGTGTCCGAGAGATGTTTATTCTGGGCCCTGTGATAAATTTTGTGGCTTCGGTTTCTGATTTTCTTAAATTTTTTTTGACTGGATTCTGTTCTGCACAGTAGGTGCTGCTCTTACGGTGTCCAACCCCTTGTGTGTGCATGTGAGTGTGTTTTCTTTTTTTTCTTTTCTTTTTTTGGATTAATTCTGTAGAGAACGTCATTATGTAACTTACAGTACTTGTCAGTATATAAAGTGTCCCCTCAGTTTCTCTTGTAAATGATGTAAATATAAACGAAAATGCCAGAATGCAAAGTAAAAGCATGAGTGGAGCGTCACAGGTAATTACACTGAGCTGTGGAGCGTAATTGACCCTGATCAAACCTGCTCACTGTGTGTGTGTGTGTGTGTGTGTGTGTGTGTGTGTGTGTGTGTGTGTGTGTGTGTGTGTGTGTGTGTGTGTGTGTGTGTGTGTGTGTGTGTGTGTGTGAGCGTGTATGCACCACGAGGGGAAAAGAGGCCCAGTGTTCTCGGCTCACGGCTCTAAATAAGGGGTCTTTATCTGGCTCTGGTGTGGAAGCACTAAAGGGCCCGAAGCTCCGCTCCGCACAGACGCCGCTCACGCTGCTCGCTCCAGGTGTGGCGACCGCTAACCGGCATGGCTTTCAGCCGTCACGCCTGATGTGGAGCCCGGGGCCAAGCTGGCACAGACACACTCCGGCAACACACACACACACACACACATACATGCACACGCACATCCATTTCTAATTTAAACTCGATTCCAGCCCCGAGAGTGTTCACGAGGTCGCCTCCCGTCTCGGCTCTCGGCAGTGGGAACGGGCATTCTGGGAGGTGGGCTGTTAGGTTATGAGCTTGCTGGTGAACTCCAGAAATGACCCGCTCCCCCAAAACAAAGTTTTCACCATTGTCACCCCCAGCCCCTTTTTTTTGTCGGGGGATTCGGCGACTATGTGTGAAGGGAGAAAGGTGTGATTGGAGACGGTTATTATTCGATGCAGCTCAGGCAGTGACCTTGTGACCTTTTGTTGAGGAAGTTTTCCTACGTCATTTACATGCTGATGATTCAAAGGGCGTCATGCAAATTAATCTGAAAAATGCCCTGAAACAGTTAATCAATTAGTCGATTGGCTAATCATCGATAGTTACCTTTGCCTTTCTGTTTTGTTTTAAATCGTTGTCTATTTAATGTTTTTTTGTTTAATTTTTGACACTTAATGTAGATAAAACATTCAATTTGATGATCTAACCTTAAGCTCTCAGAACATGAGATTGATCTTAATAACTATTTTCATTACGTTTTTATAGAGACAATTAATCGATATATTAAAAAAAAAAAATTTCAATAGATTAAGTGATGATTGGAATAGTTGCTACTTGCAGCCCTTTACTCCTTCCAGGCAAAACATTTGATTGGCTTAAGGTGCCTTAACCTCTAAATTTTAAAGTGGCAGACATGAAGGTTTAGCAAGTTTTAGTAGATGTTTCCAATAATTAAGTCAATAAAGGCAGTTTACAATGTGTTGACCATAGATTTGGCCCCCGAAGCAACGGGTGGATGATTTTAAAATGCGTTAGCGATCATGTTAGAAACTTAAATACTTGTCAACTCAAATTACTACATTGTCCATAGCAAGGCCTTTTTTTCTCTTTTTAATCATATGGGGAAAATTCATTTTCAAGCCTGGAGGCAGAAAAAATCACGTCTGAAGTCCTCGAATTCAATCCCAGGTCAAATCGCCTCCTCAGAGCCAACTCGCGAGTCAGTTCCACCTCTTGTATTAAAAATTTCATTTTTTTTGAAAAAAACTAGGACCAGGTGCTTTCTACCGTGCAACTGTGCGACACTTGAATTTTGTTTCTTTCGAGTCTCAAGACGAGTCAAGTCCCAAGACCTCATTTTGTTACTTAGGTACCGAAAGACGTGTCCAAATAGCTCGTCTCAGCTCCTTTCCACAGTTCGCATCAGATACTATGAATCCTTTGGAGAATATGTATGATAAGATAGAAGTAATGTTCCTATGAAGACTCCTTAACAATTCCCCCCCCCCCCCCCCCCCAGATCTCCTTCGAGCTGGCCGAGTACACCGCCAACGTGGACGGCGTGGGCACGCTCCGCCTCCTGGACGCCATCAAGACCTGCGGCCTGACCAACAGCGTCAAGTTCTACCAGGCCTCCACCAGTGAGCTGTACGGGAAAGTCCAGGAGATCCCTCAGAGGGAGACCACCCCCTTCTACCCCCGCTCACCTTACGGTAATGCGCTCGCCGGTTACCCAACGTCTTCTGCCTTGCGCCATTTGTCTGAGAGAATTCATATTGCCATGTACGGGCATACTGTGTTGATTTGATGCCTCTGCAGAACTATTTCTTTAAGTGTGTATTTATATGTGTGTGTGTGTGTGTGTGTGTGTGTGTGTGTGTGTGTGTGTGTGTGTGTGTGAGAGAGAGAGAGAGAGAGAGAGAAAGGGACGGGATGTGTGAGGGGGTGTGTATGTGAGAGTTAGAGACGGTATGTGTGAGTGGGTGTGTGTATAAGAGTGAGTGAGTGAATGGGGGGGGGGGTGCTCAGGCAGCATTTGAGCTCTCAACACACCCCGAGGCCAAATGTCTGACTGAGGACTGGAGTGGCTCTCATTTTAACAAAGACACCTTTATATCCACAGCACTCAGCACTCACTTTCAACACACACTCACTCACACACTCTCTCTCTTACACACACACACACACACACACACACACACACACACACACACACTCTCACACACTCTCACACATACACTCACACTCAACACACACGTAGGCCGTACACGTGTGGGAGCGATTGGGTTTCGTGTTCTCTGTTGTCTAAATGCTTTGCTCACCGACACTTTCCCCATCTGTCAGCACTCAATCACGAGGAGGGAGGGCTGCTCCTTTATTAATTAGACCCGGGGAGGGGGGGGGGTTGCCAAGGAAACCTCCCTTCACTTTGAGCGCACATCCTGACCTATGGCTTAATCAACGGGTGCCTCCTTTTCTCGCTCGCTATGGCAACCCCCCCCCCCACCTCATCACAGGAGAAGGAAAGATTGGGAGAACTTTCTGTACAATCCCCGCTTTTGGTCAATCAGCAGGGGCCTGCGGTTCTCGTTCCTGATGCTGAAATACGATCCGCGGTGCCGCTGTGTGACACACAGCGTAGTTACGACACAGAATCTTTCTCTGTTTTGTGGTTTTTCTGTGTGTGTGTGTGCATGTGTGTCTTTGTGTCTATGTGTCTTTGTGTCTATGTGTCTTTGTGTCTATGTGTCTTTGTGTGTTTGTGTTTGTGTTTGTGTGTGTGTGTGTGTGTGTGTGTGTGTGTGTGTGAGTGTGTGAGAGAGTGTGGATTGTCACCCCACAAGACTGAACAGAGTTAAAGGCTGCACGAAGGGTTTTTGTTGACTGGGTGAATAAAAAACGATCGGGAAACTGGAAAACGCTGTCTGGTTCTTGTGTGATGTGGCGTCTCTTTAACTCCCCCCCTTCCATCCCAAGGTGCCGCGAAGCTTTACGCCTACTGGATCGTGGTGAACTTTCGAGAGGCCTACAACATGTTCTCTGTCAACGGGATACTCTTCAACCACGAGAGCCCGAGGAGAGGTGAGCTCGCAGCGCCGCACGCCTTCTGCCATTCCACGTCAACCACAGGCTCATGTTGATTTGTTTTTTTTGTTTGGTTTTTTTTGGGGGGGGGCATCCCAATTTGGAAATTCTTTTGTGGCAAAAGGCATTGTTTTGATTTAAATTTTAAATTAAATTACTCCTACTCCTGTCTGTTGTTTATAATGACCAGGGAGGAGTTGGAAAGAGTCACATTGCTTTATTTAGGACACACACAAAGTTCAAATAGCATATGAATCAGACTTTATAATTCCTCTTAGAAAATGTATGTAGAAAATAAGGCCCAATAAAACATTTATCAGATTTAGTCTATGATAACACATAATTTTGTTTTGCAGTCAGAAAACCTTAGTTATAAAATAAATTTAAAGCTTAGATTTTTATTATTAATGGAAGGTAAACAGTGAATGTATATTTATATATGTTTATACCAATATATATATACACACACACATATAGATTTTTTTTTTTTTCAACGTCTTGGCTGATTTATGTACAATGTTCAGTTATTTTTGAATATTCAAGTGTTCCAGTCTCATTGTGAAGCCACAACACAGCATCTCATGGAGCATTTTCTGTATTTAGGGTTCAAATCCGTATAAAGTAGTTCAAAATACTGCTTAACCCAAACAATACTTTATAAGGCAGGACTGAATTTGTCGGGAGTTAACAGCAAACAATACATCCAACAGGCCAAACCCACAATAAAGCAGTAAAACAGAAGGGAAACCACTGTTTTATTTTGTAAAAGTATTTGATTACATGGTCTATATAAACTCACATTCATTCACCGGTGGAGCCACGGTTTTCTCATAACTACCTGAGACACACACACACACACTCTCACACATATATATTTTGACACATAGTGAGTGGGTTGTGGTCACATTTTTAATAAGCGCTCTGAGCCCCAAGGGTCGCAGGCGCTGGTTTAACCCGATTTACACACCACCGCGGCCCAAAAATGAATACCACATGACTGCGGGGCCCTCGGCGCTGCACCCAGGTCGGCCGCTCAGGTGTTTATGATTTATCCCCTAATGAAGGCCCCGGCCGCGACCCTGGCCGGGGGTCAGGGGTCAGCCTGTAAACCCTAATGGGGGGGGGGCAGCCGATAGATAGGTGTGGGAACTGGCTGCAGCTTCCAGCCGGTTCGGGGGGAGAACAAAAAAAAAAAAAAAAAAAAAGATTCACATGCCACCGCGGTCGTCATCCAGGTCCTGTAACGGAGAATTCAGCTGTAGAAAGGAGCACGGTGGATGTCGGGGGGGGAGGGGGGGTGGAGGAGATAAGTGGGGCCGAGGCAATTTGTCAGAAAATTAATCTACGACAATTATAATAATTGGTTTATTGGTGAAATGCCAAACATTCCCCGGCTACAGCCTCCAAAAAATGAAGACTCGCTGCCTCTTTGAGCCGATTATCTCGCGTTATTCGGACAGTGGGGTATAGAGATTTTATAAACATCTTATAATTGATCAATTAATCAAACGTCCTCCGGGGGGGCTGACCCGTGAAGTCAGCGATGCTTGTGTCCTTTTCCGCACGTCCTCGCGAGAGCCTTATAAGGGCAAAGCCTGCTGCCCTCCCAATAACACGTCCTCAGCCTTTTGGTCCTTGGTCAGATTTTTTTTTTTTTCTCTCTTCTCGTCTCTGTCTCCGACTCGGCCTCTGTCTTTCCATTCTTGCCACACACACACACTCGCACTCTTTCCCTCTTTCTTCCTCTCTCCCTCGCTTCGTTTCACGTCTTCCTCCTCCTTCCCTTTCGCTGCAGTCAGCACTTCTCCGGCAGGCCATCGGGTTTACTCCTGCCACTTCTATTCTCAGAGTTACGGCTGTTGTTGCTCATAAAGCAGGAACGCCGCGCTGTAATGTGGCCAGATGTCCCACGGCTGCCTTGCACAACCCAGTGTGGCGCTTGTGTTGGCCGGACCGGCCAGTGTTTACCCAGGCCTCTGGGGCCTGCCGTGACCCTGTCACTGCCGCACCGAGGGGGCGTTTTGGCCGTGCGCTCCCCTCGCCCACAGGAGGGCTTTAAAGGGGGAGGGGGGTTGGTTGGTGCTGTGTGCTGTGAAAAAACACCCCCGTGGCAGATTTTTCTCATTGTTGCAGGGTAAGGTCGTACTGTAAATCACACAGTGTGCACCACATAATTACCGATGCGTGTTACTGTACGGAGGGGGAATATGGATTCAGCATTGAGATCATAAATGTTTTCACACACTCTACAATGCCCCTGGTGCTGTTAACGTCTATTGCTATATACCGATCCTGGCCACTGAGTGTGTTTTACCATCACGTAATAAAAAGTGCAAAATGTAAGCGTACTAAAACTGCCAACATGCAAACTCAAAATTTCTTTATTTTTGAGCTGGAGTCAGGTTAAGTCGTAAGCGGCACTGTGGGACTCTTCGGTGGGAAACTGGAAGGGGTAGATTGTGGTGGTGGTGGGGGGGGGGGCAAAAAAGGAAAACAAGAAATGAAATTTCAGCTCATTGTTTATGGTGGATTTGGATTTTAATATCGCGGATGGTGTCCTCTGGGTTGCAATTTTCATCACACCCGGCATCACTTTTCGTTAGGTGCTTCTATCACGTGAAGTATAAAAGTAAACTTAATCCAAACAGTGACGTTAGGGCTGAGTTTTTATTTTAGTTCTGGTTACAGTAAATACACATAGATAGATAAACATTGATTTCATTAACACTAACTTCCAAAGTAGTGCATTAAAGATTATTGTACATAGTATATACATTGGTGTGTTGGTGTATAATGCGGAATTGGGACACAACATAGATCTTTCTGGCAAAAAACTGAATCACATTTAGTGAATAAAGGGGATAAAACTTGAGAAAAACTTTTAAAAAAATCACAAAAATCAAGGAGTTCACATTAACAGCTACTCCTTTTGATTCCCAAATAATTTTAGCCAAAAGCTCAACGAACATGTTAGGAATGGTGACGGCACCGAGGAGGATGGTGCGAGACGAGGCGGATCGCCGGAGGCGGGCAACTTTCTCGGCCACACCCGAAACACCTCTGTCTGTCTGTGGTTTAGAGTGATAAAGGGTTATTCACTACCTGTGCCCCCCCACCCCCAGCCCCTCCTCCACCACCTACCGCGCCACTTATACCTCTTGGTTATTAGTCAGTAATGAGGGAGGAAGTAAGTGATGTCACTTTCAGTGGATCTGGCATCACCACACACACACACACATACACACACACACACACACACACACACACACACACACACACACACACACACACACACACACAAAAAGCTGTGATGTCATTCTCCCCGTGCGTCTGTGCTTGAGAAACAAATAGATGTTTTTCTTTTATGAGGGAGTTTTTTCCCCATTTAATAACAAGCATTCTTGGACTTGCTCATGGCGTCTGCTGCGGCGACCTACCAAGTGACCAATCATCTCCGCAGCGCCGTGTGGCGTGGTGTGGTGTGTGACACGGGACGGTCTGGTTGCTGCGAGGAATGACTGGGGAGGGAACGGCGGCGCTCGATGTGCCAACCTCAGACACCCCCCCCACCCCTGTAGGATCCGACAGGCAGCTCTGTGTCTTCCCGCCTCCGGGATGACTTAATCCCAGCAGGAATGTGCCTCTGGTTTCTCTTACCGTTCTCATAAACACCTGACCGTTCAACCAATAAACAGCTGATCCCCATTGTTCTGTGGCGAAGAGGTCGGGCTCGGACGGTCAGAGGAGGAAAAATAACCCGGTGGAAATCCAGCGTGAAGCAAAGCAAACAGAGCGGCTGCGTCTGCCGGCCGGTTCACACCGCAGCTAGCTCCTTTTCCAGTTAGCTTAGTTGTTAGCCATAACAAACAGCCCTCATACTGACTCTGAAGAGAGGGATTAGCGTTAGCAGGGGTGCTAAATAGACTCCATATTGCTGTGACACATGAGACGGCGCAGCGCTCCAGTCTCCTGGCAGGGGCGATCGGCGGTGAGATCCATGCAAATATCCAGTTGGCGTGTTTATTTGTTCATCGCATTCAGCAAACACGTGGCAGCTCAGAGTCCCCGAAAACCGCTTTCTGCCAATAAAAGACGAAACCCACGTTTAGTTCATAGTTATTAGCAGTGTGTTTACCCGAGGCAAGGCAGCATATCAGCGCAGCAATACGTTTTGGTTGCGTATCCACCTTTGCTGCTACTGACCAGCGCCGGTTGTAGGCTAATCCCTGGTTTATTTGGGGAAGTCCCATCCATCTCTCCACCCTGAGTGCTCTGTGGTTCACGCTTGGCAGTATAGAATAATATACTGTTATGTTAGGAGAGAAGACCAGTTAGTATTGGGGAAGTTAGAGCTACGCTGCCAAAGTCAATGCTGCCCCTCAAAACACACACATACACATACACACACACACACACACACACACACACACACACACACACACACACACACACACACAGCTGCTCAGCCCCTACATGCCTCAGCTTCGTCTTTCTGCTTTCGTTGAGGTTGAGCCGAAAGGTCAGATTGCATGATAGATCTGTAAGAGGATATGTTATCCATTTATTGGGGAGGTTATTTTCAAAGGAAACCTTCAGATGGGAATGACTCGGTCAGAGGGCGTCATGGGGATTTAGCGGTATCTCGTATGGTGGCGGGCGCTTGGCACAGATCGCGCCCCTTTTTTCTTCTTTTTTTTTTTTTTTTACAGTATTTTCATTTCGTTGAGAGTAGATGAGAGAGGACTGACTCGGAGTGGAGTGGGGGGGCTCCCCTTCCCCCTACACGCCTTCCGCCACCTTGTGTCACACACCCAGAAAAAGCACCACCACCCCCCGCCGTGGCCTGATTCAACGTCGGGCGCGTCACGTGGTCACTGAGGTTTTCTGCCCGTCACTCATCCGCATCGCCGCCCTCAAACCTGTGTTTGTTGTCCCAGATCACCGGAGCAACCAAGAATCCCGTTGACGTTGAGTGTTTGCTTTGAGTGGCGCTAATTGCACCACAAGCAGAGGCCTCCCTGTTGCCTCTCTCTTGGCCTCCTCCCAGACCTCGCAGAGCGCCACAGGAGGTCAGCCGAACTACGGGACGCCGCCAGAGGCGGCGACGCCTTTGTTTTTTCCGACGCTAGAGTGAAACGCTTTGTCTCGGTTGCTCTCGGTTCTGCGATGTGGAGGTGGCGCTCCCGGGTTTTCGAACTCAAGAAAAACATCTGCCGTCTACTCCCCTTTTTTTTCTCTCCCCGCACCTTTGCAGAGCCTTGTGCTGCGTATCAGTCTTGTTGACGTCTTGGGTCTTCGACGTTGCCTTTCGCAGCCCTCCAGCCCCGTCCCTCCCTAAAAGCCGAGTCGGCCCGGAACGAGGACAGCAGCCTGTCAGGTGTGAATAGACACTGTGTTGGCAGGGCTGATTGCATGACCTACCTTGGATATAATGCAAATACCCCCCCAAGAGATGACGCAGAATGTGAATTGTGCAATAGCGGCGATGGCAGACACTGACAGGTCTTTGGCCTGAGTGGAATTTGGCCAACACCCCCCCCGACCAGGGGAAGATTCCTCCTGCAGAATTCCTCGCTCAGCGCTCCTGCGCCGAGTGCTTTGTTCATGCCTCGGCTCAGATAAAGAGGGACGGGCCGCAAGATGACAGACGCCTTCTGTTTTGATGCAAACGGGGCCGACGGAGTCGAGCGAGAACCCTTGGACGCGTGGGAGCGGGGATGGAAATTAAGGGTTGCATTTTTCACCTCAGGTCTTCCACAAAGCCCTTCACTCCCCTAGGCCATTGCTCAAGTCAGAGGGGGATTATGGGATTTGCAGTCCTGGTTGAATTCCAAGACAGGTGTGTAAACTCTGCACTGAGTTAACCCGGGGGTTTCTATGACAACCCCATGGCAATCAAAATCATATCCTGGCTTTTTAAAAAATATTTTATTTACTAGCCTCAGAATGTTGTCAGTCCAGACAACTTCACAACAAAAATGACTTAACTGTCAAATTTTTTTGAAAAATATTTGGAATGAATCATTTTGTTCACCTTTTTTTTTTTTTTTCACTGAAAACCAAGCAATCCGCAGTCCTATTTATGGGATGTGGTTCATTAAAACTGCCCGGGTTTCCAAGTCACTCCACGTTTTTATTAGGGAAGGAGAAAAACTCAGTAACATCCTACAAATCACCTTGGAACAGATTTACTCGGTGATGAAGAAACATACGTCATTCCTAAAGCTGGAAGAGGAGACTTGGCTAAGGAAGGAAGTAGATGTTCTACCTTTGCAAATGTAACCGTGAGGATCAACTTGATAAATGTCTGACATGATTCAAGACCTGAATTTACGCTTCAGCTTTTCAGTTTTCTTTTTGTTTTTTCTTTTTTTTTTTCCAGAGCTTATGCACCATTCGGCTGAGCAGTAACTGCACAATATGTCTTAAATTAAAATTAAATTTTTATTTATTTATTTATTTTTTTTACAGAAGAGTGATTCAAACACACTCACACTCCGGTTGAATCTCAATCAGCAAATGCCCGTAAATATGCTCCCAGACTGTAATATAAATGAGTGTGAGTCAGACATCTTGAGGTCTGAGTGTGTAAGGGTTGGGCCGTCACACGGTTTGAAGACAGACCTCATAAGTCACCTTTCTTTAGCAACACGGCTCTAACAGCAGAACCTGTTGAGTAACCAGGGGCCCGTCAGGCCAAATCCCCTAAAACCCACAGCCCCCCCTCCACACACACACACACACTCCCAGGCCCCCGAGCCCCCAGCCGGCAGCTCCCCGTCCCCATGCGGTCTGGGCCCACATAGCCTGGCTCTGGATGGGAGACATCTCTGCACATTTCTCCTCTCCCTCCTCCTCCTCCCTGTAACTCCGGCCCAGCTGTGCCAACGAAGCCCGTGTGTTACGTTTTTCCTGTCACTTCTCTGGCCAAAAAAATGAAAAGGAATGATGGAAAAAAAAAAAAAAAGAAAAAAGAAAAAGAGACGGTTAAGTGAGAACGAGAGAGAAAGAGAGTGAGTGTCAGTTTCTGGCATGGGTTTTGCTGCCTGCTCAGTTTTCACGGCCCGTGGTTTTATTAGACTTTCCGCCGGGCTGCGGGCAAGGTTAAACGTCCACCGCTGGCCCGTTTTGGGTTCGAAGCCTCCTGTTAGCCCCCTGCCCCCCCCCCTTCTGGTCGTCCTGCGGTGCCGCTGCCAGTAAAGGAAACACATTAACACCCGGGCCAGTAACAGAGTAGGCATTGTCCGCGGCCAGGCAGGTCGGTCCATTAGGCCCGCGCTCCGGTCCACACGGCACCAATTAGAGGCAGCAGGGAGCCGAGCCACTCCAAACAGATGTGGGAGCTTTACAAGGAGACTACAGGTGTGCTGGGGGGGGGGGGGTTAATGGACTTTACCACTGATTGGGGTACTGTACACTGTACCCCTCTGCCACATTTTTTTTCCTCTCTTTCTTAAGAGCCATCGTGGCTCTGTAGAGTTTTGACAACCTTCGTTTAACCTGGAAACCTGAATTTCCCTGGGATGTTGGATCAGATGAGACCCCCGCCTTCCATCACTGTAGTTACCAATCTGGGGTCCTGTTACATTAACACCCCCCCCCCCCCCAGGTCCTAATATACATTATATAGAGAGCCCCCACTCACAAAAATTGAATTATCCTGTAGCCTATAGACTTTTTTTTTTTTATTAATCATTTAATCTAATAAATACATAAATAGAAATAAATAGAGACCAAAGTCAAATTCTGATATAAATTCAAATATATTTAATCAACAATGATTTTAAACAGAGGAGAAGGGAAGAAAATTAATTTTCCTAAATTTTAAAGAGAAGCATAAATCAAGCGGTTTTAAATAGCAATGATTTGCAACTGAAAAAACACTCTAAATAATGAATTGTCTATTAGAAGAGGACTCAAGGGGGGTGTGGATTCAACTGGAAGGCTGAGAAACACATGACCAGAACATTTCTGGTTTGGTTCTGGTCAGCGACCTTCTGTTGCGTGTCATAACACAAATGGGGAAAAAAGGAAGAAAAAAAAGGGTCATTAAATGGTTCCCTGTGGTTCTTTCTTACTTACAAGGAAAACTGTGGATCAAAAGATGTTATGTGCAAAATCAAAGCAGCAAAAGCCGAGTTGCCCTTTCTCTCAGTTCTCACATGGGTCAAATCCATAAGTATTCGATTCTATTCCTATATACAGGCAGTAAACTTCCATCTTCTCAATACAGTCTGCTTGTTTTAACGCCCCCGACCCCCCAATGCCTTTCAAAGCAGGCCTGAAACGGCTAGTCCCTCCGCATGACTACCTGAACTGGAGTTTCCCTTCTTTAAACTGTTGCCCATTAAGTTTCACTCCACTGATTAATTGCTCAATCGTTCCGTCCCCCGGAGACGGTGCGAGATGCGCGTTGCATCGCACAGCTGCACGGTAGATTCGCCGCGCCCCGCGAAGGAAGGAGCCTGGAGCTTGGAGCCCAGAGCCCGGAGCTCCACCAGGGCTGCAACTGATGGTCTCGGATGCATCGATGGTAGATGGGGGTGGGGGAGTGGGGGTGTTTGCTGGGTAACATTTTGACTACGGTTTAGCAGGAGTGGTGGAACCTGCCAGAACAGATGACCTGCCAGGTTGGAGAACGGGCAGATGAGGCAATCATGCGAAGACGGGACAGGCCTGACATCAGAGGGGTTTTCCATCGACGATTTATCTACGCTCCGTACACAGACGCTATTTCCCTAATAAACATGTCAATGATTCTGACTCGGAGAACTGAGAACAATAGACAATACAAAGTTTTTTTTGGTTTGACGTTAGCGTCGTTTAGTTCGATCCTGAGAATGTCTGGCGGCTGCACCGGGCCCCGTTTGAACTTTTTTTAAACCGCCAGCTCAACATGGCGACGAGGCAGCGTTGACTCACGGGGCCATGTGAGCCGCCGCCGACACACACAACCACGCTGTATATTCTCAAATAAGCGTGTCTAACCTTCCCTGGTCTGTTTTTGCTCAGCCTGCCCAGGGCTGTCGCTCTCCTATGAAATAATTGCTACAAATTCTGGGCGCGTTCGCATGATTGGGTCCGTGGGATTTTCCTGTGCCTAAACGGGGGGCCCTGGTCCATGTCAGGGCGCCGGCGATGCGGCGTCGGAGACAGAGCTGCGCTATTACGGAACCAGGACCAGAGAGCTGAAAAGGCAACATTCATCGTGAGCGTGATGAGTTAAAAAAAAAAAAAAAAGAAAGCGGCATGAAGGCGCTCTTAAGAGGTCTCGAAGAGGTTCACGCAAGGTTGTGGGAGATTTATGGACAGTGGAGAAGTTGTGTCGGCTAAAAATAGCCGGCTCTTTGATGCAGGCCTCGAACTCTCCTTTGAAATTGTGCTTTCACATGTCCCCCGCATATCTGGCTTTTTGGACATGAGACAGTGGAGCCCTCGCCAGAGCTGAAGCAACCGAGCTCTAATGGGCTCCTTCTTAGAGGATGGCAGCGTTATTAGTCATGACACCCTAATGTTTAGTGTTGATTTCCATCGGTACGATGATGCCGTGTTTGGGTTGGAGGGTCGGAGCATTTCTTCTCAGCAGCTCGAGGTTGCAGAACATGACACCGGCCCTCGGTGTGCTGCCAAAACACCAAAAAAAAGAAAAGAAAATCTCAACCTCGCTAGCGACACTGAAATAGTCATCAGGAGCTCATTTGTTTTCCCACAGATAGCATCACCACGTATCCGCTCGGAATATGGAGCAACACCGGGCGGACCTGGCAGATGCGCCGACCGGCTGAGTCGGGGTGGTCCTGTTTGGTTGTCATCTTTCTGTGGACCCCCCCCCCTTTCTTTGAGGGGGGGGTGTTGACAGACTGATGCTTTAAGATTTGCCTTGGCCCCCGGCCCAGATTCGACACCGAAACGCTGAATCTGAGGGGGAAAATGAGGGAGAGGTAATCTAAGAGGATCTACAGGCTGTAATGTGAGGTGGTAACAAACTGATTTTTTATTTATTTTTTAACACTCCGTGGGCTTCTTGCTTGAGATTTCAGCTTTGGCTGAGGGGGACTTGGAGCAGCGGTGGACGGTTTGGAAGGCGGTCCGCATCTGTGTGTGCGGTGATGGAGAGTTGTGTAGAGGTTTGGTAGGGATCTCTGAACTCCCGTTTTTTGCAAAGAGGAGGCCTTGATTTCGCATATCAGCTCCCCATTTCTCCGTCGATGACTATCTGTGTTTGTATGTGTTGGACCCTGCTGACCCTCCGTGATATTTATATCCCCGTAAAACCGTAATTGAATTCAGAAGATGCCATTAAAGCCCCCTTTTTTCTTTTTTTTTTGGAATATGTCTGTTTTTCAGGTTTCAACTTTGTGACGCGTAAGATCAGTCGCTCCGTGGCAAAGATTCACCTGGGCCAACTGGAGAACTTCAGCCTGGGCAACCTGGACTCAAAGAGGGACTGGGGCCACGCCAGAGACTACGTGGAGGTAAAGCACACATCCATAACCACACGCGAAGCCCAGAGAAACACACACAAACTGTGCGTGCACCGCTTGAGAGTTGAACAGGGTTCAGATGTGCACGTAGCATTAATGGCATGTTTTCCCAGATCATTTGAGGCTGTAATATGCGATCTGCGTGAAGCCTCCTATGATTCTCTGCCAAAAGAGAAACAGAGATAGAGAAGGAGAGAGGGGAGCGGGGGCGGGATGGGCGGGTGTGGGGGGTTAGAGAGAGGGCCGCATGCTGTGAGGCCACAGACTGCACTCTGCTTTCCCACAACTCACCCATGTCCCAGATCCCTCCAGGCCCCCATCGCCATTCCCCTAACGGCCGCAGAATAAAGGGAGACGCCGAGGGAACGGCGCGTCCCGGGGCCGATGACAGAAATACGGTGTTTGCGTTAACGCGAGGGTGCCAGCGGCAAGCAGGGAGCGGAGCGGGGAGATGAAACGAACAGCGGGGTCGCCTCGCCCGGGAGCAGACGGCCCCCACCGGCCGAGTGCATGTGTGCGTAAGGAAGCGAACATTCCTCTGATAGGTTAAGGCTGGAACATGTGCGTGTGTCTTGCCCGAGATGAAAGGCTCGACGGGGTTGCCATGTCTGACAGCAGACCCCCCCCATGGCAGATTGTGTTATTATTAGGAGTTGACGGTGGCAGCAGTGGCGGGGGCGCACTTTGAGAACGGGGGTTGGGGGGCAGGGGTTACGGTCAGGGCAAATGCGGTTCAACGGCGGACCGCGGGCGCAGGGCTCACTCTTCGTCAGAACAGGGAGGCGATGAGGTGGCAGTTCACGCTGTCAGGGCGGGGAGCGTCGGCGGTCATCGGTGGTCATCGGCGGTCATTGGTGGCGTCAGCGAAGCGTCAGCGGCGTCAGCGAAGCATCGGTCACCGCCTGATACGGGAAGACTGTGTTGCTCAGTCTCCTTCTGACCGTAACCGCACTGAATAACTTCTGCGTCCTGTGGTCGGAAGTCTGACTTCAGTTTGGAACCGGTAAAAAAAAAAAAAAAAAAAAAAAAATGGAGGCACAAATGTTTATTGTTTTTTGGGAAAAGGATCCGCTTGTGTGAATTTTATTTCGCCGTTACACAAATAGATCCACATCTGACAAAATAGAAAGTTGGTGCATGAAGTCGTCAATGTCCCATTCATTATTCTGAGACAGATGTGAGGTGACAGGTAAGCGAGGCCCCTCTGGGCCGAGTGGGTTTAAACACGGAGTGAATTTTTAAAAGCGGCGTAAAGTCAATAAAAACGTTGATGAAAAACCCTCGGTGGGCACGAAAAAGACGCGGATCCCTACAGGACCCCATAGTTTTCTGGGCTTCAGTGAAAAATTTACGCTCTAACTTCTACGTCGTGAACTTGCAGAAACAAAGAAGGCAAAGGCGAGAAACCGGAGATTTGAGTTCACACAACCCACATGTCCACAAACCCGGCGGAGCTTTTTTTTTTCTCACCTTTTTTTCTTTTTTTTTCACCGGTTGGCAAAAATAGCACAGCTAATGTCAGTTCTGCTCAAACCGTCCCCTGCACAAACACTGCAGTTGTCAAAAGCAACTTTGCTTAAGGGGGAAAGGAAAAAAACCAAAACAAAACTGGGAATAGAAGTCACTTATAGCTCCGGTTTCACTTTGAATTATTCCACTTTGAGATTCTGGATTGATTTTGAGTGAATTTAGCTTAAGACATGCATTAAGCATAGTGCAGGTCTCGCCCACTTGTACTTATGTGTCGCACGTGCAACTTTGTTTAGCGTGTGCGTGTACATGTACGTGTCCATGTCCGTGTCCATGTGTGTGTCCGTGTGAGCGAGTTTGCACGCGCCCACACCCGCCTGTCCAGGGCGTCCTGGCTTGAGACGCTCCAGGTTTCCTGTGGGAACCGCCGACATTCCAGCCCCGGTGAATCAGGCACCTCCTCGCCGCACGTCTCCGGTTTCGGAAAAGGCGGATTTCGGGAAGCCAAACAGAAGCCCTGAGGTGCTCAGGGGAACCGAGGTGGAGGAGGAAGGGAGAGGGGGAGGGGGAGGGGGCTTGAAGGAAAGGAGGAGGCAAACAGACGTGTGTTTGTGGGACGTTTGTACATCGTGCATAAATGAACCATCTCTCCTACTGAAACTTCACCCCACCGTGTAGACCATCAAAGGCTGCAACTGCCTGCCCCCACCTCTTCTCTCCGTCTCACTTTGAAATATCCCGTCCGTCGCCATGGCAAAGCCAAGCAACCGGCAACTTGTAAACAGAACCATGTGTGTCTGCTTTAGGCCGACAACTGCTTTTCCTCCCTCCCTCTCCCTCCCCCTCGCTCCGTCTCCTCACCCCACCCAGGACAGGGAAATTGCCTGTAATTGGCTGTGGATGGATTGCGGGTGGCAGGAGGGGCGTGCTGTGTGTCTGCTCTAACGACGTCTGAAGGCGTGCAGCCGGCTGGGCATCGTCTCAGCCCGGTGTCGAGTGTCCGTCCGCGGCAGTCGGGCAGACCCGGAGCTGCTCGGCCTCTCTCGCTGGAGACCTTTGATTTATTATTATTATTATTATTATTATTATTATTATTATTATTATTATTATTAATATTATTATTATGGAAGACAAGCTGGGGGCTGAATGCTTTAGCATAAATTCAGCAGATAAAGTGATTTAATCCCCCTGATCTCATTTTCCTCTAAGGCTTGCTTATTTATTTATTTATTTATTTTTAAATTTATTTATTGAGTGCCGTTCACAACCCCCCCCCACCAGCCGTCAGGAGCCCCTCGCTACAGACTCTGTCTGAGCAGGTACAGTTACGGGAGTCGGCCATCTTTTACCGCGTCACTCGGATCCGCCCGGCACTCATTTGGCGAGCAGTTACCACCCAGTTACCAGATATTTCCCCTCTGACATCTAATAACCCCCCCCCCCCCGAACCGGCGCTGGCGTTGCTGCTCCTCGCCGCGGCAGCCGACCAGAAACCGTTGCCAGATGAGGAGATGTGGCTGACCTGCTGACACACAGTCCAGACGGTCCCTCCTTCCCCCCGCTCTTGTCTTGCTCATGTATTTATTGTCAAAATATAATTACCTGTGAAATTCGGATCCGTGGAAGGTGACTCCTCGCAGCCTATGTGTGTGCGCGTGTGTGTGTTGTGTATTCGCCCCTTGTGTGGCGGTAGCTGTCTGATTCCTGGCATTGTGTGGAGGCAGCGAGGTGACAGGACAGCCCAGATGGTGTCATTTTTCACCTCCTTTTATTTTTCTTATGGTTTTTTTTTTTTTTTTTTTTTGGCATCGCAGCTGCCTCTCCGTGCAGTAATGGTTACAGATGAGGCTAATTAGCAAATCACGGCGCAGATCAGGGCCAATCACAGATGATTGATGAGGGCGGCGGACCATTCATCACGGGTTTTTGGCCTTGGAGGTGACAGCGGGGGCAGGCTCAGGGAACTCGGTACAGTAGGCTCGACGTCTACGTACCTAAACCTTTTTTTTTTTCTTTTCTTTTTTTTTTCTGAGCTGCTTATCCAGAGCAGCTCAGTGTGGAAAAAATGGGGCCTCATTGTCTTTCTGAGAGACAAGTTGACGGGACGCTGGACCTGATGGACACTGGGATGCTTGGCCGTGGACGTCAGGCAAACCTTAGGACGTGTCGGTTTTGGAAATGTGTCTGACGGCCTTGATGTTTTTTGCACATGACTCTTTTTTTTTTTTTTCTTTTTTTCTAGTTTAAAATAAAGAAGCGGATGAAGGAAAATTTGAATCCCCCCCACCCCGATATTCTACATATTTTGTAGTTTGTATTCAATTCAGTTCAATTCACTTATGTGGCCACATATTCGAGCTGACAGCTCAGCTCCAGCTACAGACACAGCTAATAAATATTTGCAGTTATTTATATAATAATATAAATAAGTTTGTTAATCAGTTGGGTCCAGAAAATTTCAGAAAAAGGTAAATTTCTAATTGTAGAACTCAAACAGCAGATATTCACCCTGGAGAAGCTGGAAACAGAATATTTGTCTTAAAAAAAAAAAAGGGCTAAAAAAAAAAAGATCAAAATTATTGCCGATGACTGATCGATCGACTAATTGTTTCAGCTGCAGTAATGATTAACACAGTCTCTAGATCTGTCACTAATCAGTTTCATACGGCAGATACCACCGTGTCAGACGCTGTGGCAGGTGTCAGTTGTGGAGTCTGGAGCCGATATAAAGCGGTTTGTCTTCCGCAGCAGTGATTTATCAACCTCCAGCTCAGGACGCCGATATGACGTCAATATCCTGATCTGAGCCGAGGTATTTAAAAGAATCTCTGTTGCTGAAATACATATCATGTAGCTTAAACTTTAAAAAAAAAAATACTTTCACCTCTTACTGGTTCTTAATGGCTGCATTAAAATCTTTAAGTGCTAAAGCATTGTCGAGTAACTTTACTGTTCACTCCTTAAAAAGCACATTATTGCATTTCCCAAAATGTTCAAAATTGTTGATGGTTTTCTGAACGCACCCTGCGGCAGATAATCCCAGATAATCAGTGCAAGTTCAGCTCGTGCAACACTTGATTTCGCCAGTAATGGTTCCCCTGTGTTTTCGGCTACTGCAGGGTTAAAGCTCGCTCACTGAAGCTCAGTCTGCGCGGGGGTGTGTGTGTGTGTGTGTGTGTGTGTGTGTGTGTGTGTGTGTGTGTGTGTGTGTGTGTGTGTGTGTGTGTGTGTGTGTGTGTGTGTGTGTGATGTGCATGATGTGTGCGTCCAGATCTTTACAGCAATGATTCAGGGGAGCTGATAAATACCTCTGCCTGCTCTGTAAGGTTTTAATGAACACAGCCGGAGCAGTAAAGAGCTAAAATGGGAACTAATAGGGAACAAGGGGGGGTTAGGTTTCATCACCAGGAACTTCTGACTACATCCAAACCCCCCTCAACCCATGATGCCCCAAAACACCCACCATGGCATAATCATAATGTAATCCCTTGAGAGTTTTGTGTGTGTGTGTGTGTGTGTGTGTGTGTGTGTGTGTTGTTGTGTGTGTGTGTGTTTGTGTGTGTGTGTGGGGCCCCATGCCCACCTGCCAGCTTTTTGCGGGGGGGGGGGGTTGTCAACCGTTTAGCAAAAGAGAGACTGTGACAGAAGCTACTGTCATGTTGACTCTGCATCCCACACAAGCAGGATGAGTAAACGACAACAGCTGTGCACTCTTGAGGATTTTGAGTGTGTGTGTGTGTGTGTGTGTGTGTGTGTGTGTGTGTGTCTGTGTGCAGGTTTTCCTGGGCGTTAATTGCAGGTGAAATTCGACCCCATGGCCCTAACTGCAGCTCAATAAACTGGGGTCCCCCCCCAACCCCCTTGTAGCTCCGAGTAATAAAACCTCATTGAACCTCCACCAGCCTCATGCCTGAACACACATACACAGTACACACACACACACACAGACACACACTCTGGGCTTACTTCCCCATCATGTACATTTACAGAGCCTGATGTATGAGCATTACGAAAACATTTAATGCCTTTTAAAGGACTGATAAGATATCTGATCCTAGGTCAGAGGAGTTTAATTGGCTCCTGGAGCCTCTAACAACCTGTTATTAGGAATCTGGGCTCAGCTGTAGACTTCACCCACAGTGGCCGGTTCTCAAGATGAATTACTTATATTTTAGGGATTCATAATTAAAATGGATACCAGCATTTATGTGTATCTTCTCTCTGTTTTTTTTTTTTCTTAATTTGTATGTTTTGCAGGTGAAATCCTCAATCAGCCCAGAATTTTATCCCAAAAAAGCAACCTGGATTTTTTTTGTAAGACAAATATGTCAGTTCCTATCAGTTTCAACTGTTTTTTTTTTTTTTTCCCATGGATTTTATTTAAATGTCACCACGTAATCAAAAAGTCCCTGTTTGCTTCTTGTGAGGTCTCCATGTGATGGGCACAGCTCAGAAAACAGTTCAGGTTATAAAAGAGCAAAAAAAAGTAAAGACAGGAAGTGGAATAAAACCAAAATGAGCCGGAGGATTTTCCTCCAGATTCCATCTGAGGGAAGAAAAAAAAAACTGCAAAGTTGCAACTCAGGGTCATAATATCTTTTATTTTTTTAAGAGTGTTAAATCTTATTAAAGACAGTTTCAGGCAAATATATCTTGAATTTGTGATATCTGTTGTTTACATAAAGTCTTTTGAGGTCAAACTGTGATTTGTGGCAAAATGACTGTAACAGTACTTTCAAGGAATCTTATCAAGTTAGTTTTTCTTACCTCTTTGGTGGATTTTTGTGTCAAGTTTAGTTGCGCCCATCATGTCTAAAATAAATTTTCTGAGTGATGCAACATCTGGATATTTTCACACGACTTGATCAACTCCCAATATATGTTCTGCTAATCCCGTGGAAAAAGCTCCTGTTGGTGGCATTCAAGGTTTTGTCAAGCAGATTTGATTATTTTTGTATTATATTGACTCGGACTTGTGCGTATTTGAATGGAGGCAGCTGACAAACATGTCGGCCTTGTCGGGCTGCGGTTCATAGAGGCGTGACGTGCACACACACACACACACATAGGTAGACAGAGGAGAACCTCGCTTGGATAAACACTCGTAGGAGGTGAGATATGAGGATACGAGAGTAATGAATTGGGTGAGAGACTTAAAATAGATTCCCAGGGAAGCGCTCTCTTGCCCCATCTTGTCCCCGTGTGTCCAAATCCTAAATCATTGCGCACATGGAGCGGGGGGGGGGGGTGTTTACCGTGGCACCGTACCAGAGAGTGAGAAGTTTTTTGGGGGGGGGGGTCGCAGAGCGGCGAAATGTTGAATATTTTCACAGTCCACATAAATTAGCCCTGAAGGAAGACAAACAGGGGAAGATTGTGTAAAACCAACTCCCTCTTGCTGCCCTAACAATGGAGGAACAGATAAGAAACCGATCCATGACAGTAGAGATTCTAGGGTTACTGGCTCTGAGAAGGGGCCCCTGTAGGGTTGAGCCGTGTGTGTGTGTGTGTGTGTGTGTGTGAGTGTGAGAGACTACACGGATGTGCACGGGCCCCAAAGCTTCGGCTGAAAACCTCCGGAGCTTCCACTGGACCGAAACCTGACCCAGGAGATGTCCTCATTTCTGGGGTGAGATTCAGGGTTTTTCAGGAAACTTCGCTCTCTTCTTTTTTTTCTGCTTCTCTCTCTTTCTCTCTCTCTTTGCTCCCGTCATGTTTATATCTTTCTTGCCCCTACATTTCTTTCCAGTTTTTTTTTTTTCCTGTATTTGGCAGAGCAGCTCCGGGCGATTGGCTCGGGAGAGTTGGATCAAAGCTGCGACTGGCTGGAGCACAGCTGGTAGAAGGAATGACAGCAGGGTTACTGGAGGCTGGAAGCCCCCTTTTCTCTGTTAAACGGGGGAGGGGGGGTTCTACAAATAAGATGAGAGTTGCACCGTTCCCACTGGCAGAAGGGCCGATTTTTCAGCTCCAAAACTTGCTGCTTCGGCCCCCGAACCCTGCAGCGTGCACGCTCCTCCAGTCAGAACTTGTCAGTTCTTTATCACAGCCTCATTCACTGCTCCACATTGTGCTGCCTCCTGCAATTGGTGAACAACAACATGTATTTTTGATGTGTGTGTGTGTGTGTGTGTGTGTGTGTTTTTGGTTCACTTTTTGATTATTTCATACTTATTTGTACCTTGACTGATACCGAGTTTGCGAGTGAAGTCCCTTCGGTTCATGTTTGGGCTTGAGAGACGCCTCCGCTCAAAGAGGGCGGCTGAAAAACCGATTTGTCTTATGTGGAGGAACCAAAAACAGACACTTACCCTCATGGACCTTTGTAATAAATGACCCCAGGTTAATTTTCTGAACATTTGAACATTACTTCTTGATGGGAGACTGTTTTCTTTAATTCCTTTGAGCATATCAAACCTTCTCACCAATACTATTCATACTGTACGAAGCCTAACAGTCATCTGTCCATTGGCAGCTTTTGTAAAGAGAAGGAAATATCTCTTTATAAAATTGGCAGCAGGGCGACTTCCAAATCATCTCCTTCCACCTTCATTATCAGCCGATGTCACGGCTTCTTTTTCACAGTTTTATGTCTTTTCTCATCTACTTCCTCACGAGTCTCCCTTAACAGAAAAAACCCCCAAATAGTTTTAAGTTTTAAAAAAAGTACATAAATAAAACAGCTTTGTCGTACACACTGCAGACTGTGCACTGATATCGGGACAGTGCGTGCGAATCCCATTCTGTTTGGCTCTGCGAGATGTCATGTGTTTTTCTTATCTGGTTCCTGTTCTTGGCTTGGGTTTACGTTTTGGAGATTGCAGCCTCAAACATACCGGGTCCTGACGGCGTCTTTTGTTTGTTTGTTTTTTTGTTTTTTCCTCCATTTCGGGGTTTAAATCCCGTCTATAGCCGATCTAATTCCTTTGCGTCTGTGAACAAGAGCAACTGCGTTTAATCGCACTGAAGGCGATTAAACGCGACGTATTAATGGCTTTGCTTTCTTGTGTCAAGGTTGTTTTGTTTTTTCATCCAATGAAACTTTGGAAGATGGAAACAAAATGCTTCATCAATTCACCTTGCCCCTATAGTTTGAGAATGACTTCTGGAAGTTGCACTGCAATTTCACATCAGATTGAATAGTTTTACAGCAGTATTGATTGGGGACGCTAATTATTTTCAAATCACCGGAACGAAAGATTAGTAATAAATTCATATTTGGCAAAATCTAGTGACTTTTACTGCCCGAAGGAGCCGGAAACACCCGAGCGGCGGCCGTCTTGGACTATTTCAGCACAGGCCAGAGCCGTCCGACCATCCAGCTGGACGGCCGTGGCGGCTCTGGTATGAGGATTGTCTCTCTGTGGGTCGTCTTCTTTTTTTTTAAAGGGGAGAAGAAAAGTTGAAAGACCTTCATGTTGGAAGGAACTTTGCTTTGCGGCAGGAGCCTTTTGCCGTTTTATTCATAGCGTAAATATTAGGAAAACATCTCTGTAATTGTGAAAACAAGAGGAATGCTCTACTCCGGAGTATTCAGTATTTTTTCCCAAGTTGGTATTATATGTGTGTGATGTGATGTGTGGTGTGTGTGTGATGTGATGTGTGATATGTGTGTGTGTGTGTGTGTGTGTGTGTGTGTGCAGCAGCAGCAGCAGCTGGCCCTCTCTCTCTCTCTCGGACTGACAGGCCTAAGCTCTCCCCTGCTGCGTTGAGGATGAAAGCAGATGCTGTCCACCTCCCTTCGCCCGCTCTGTTTTTTCCTCTGCTCCCTTCTCGTCGCCCGGCGTAACCAGAGTCCTCAGCTTTCATACGGAGCCCGGCAGGATGGTTTTCTACCCTGGGAATCCACTATGAGAGCAGAGGCACATGGACAGGGACAGAGACGGAGGCATTTCCACAAACATGCATATATATATATATATATATCTATATATCTATACATCTATATCTATATCTATATCTATATAGATATAGATATAGATATAGATGTATATGTATATAGATATATGT
The DNA here is from genome assembly GCA_016859345.1 of Istiophorus platypterus. NCBI lineage: Eukaryota > Metazoa > Chordata > Actinopteri > Istiophoriformes > Istiophoridae > Istiophorus > Istiophorus platypterus. The sequence goes on from CM029123.1 coordinate 25,996,127, forward strand.
ATATAGATATATGTATGTATATAGATATATGTATATATATATATATATATATGATATAGATATAGATATATAGATATATACATACAACACAGAGCACACAAAGCAACCCAGGCAAGAAAAAAAAAAAAAAACAAAAAAAGTATTTTTTTTTTTTTTTTTTTTTTTTTTTTTTTGATTATATATATTTACTTGACATGATAAACAAAAAAAAAAAAACAAAAACCGCGCACCTCGAAAAAAAAAAAACCCCAAAGAATATTTCCATCCTCCCAAATCCAACCCCGCACAAATAAAATAGAGTAAAAAATAGAAAATAGCAGATGTTAGCAGAAATGACTCAAATGTTCAGCGTGTGAAAGATCGACGCCATATTTTCTATAAAACTTGTTGTTTTCCCATCAAAGAGACAGTTGGTTAGAACAGTTGATCTGCCTCCAGTTTGCCGGCTCTTGCTTTGTGTGCATTGGTTGTGGAAACCAAAATTATCCAATCAAGGGCCTAAAATAAAAAAAGACAATGAATATGTGCTTAGACACAATAAGTTTATTAAAATGTTTGAATTGTGGAGTTCGTTTCTAAGATAAGTTTGTTTGTTTCCCCTCTAAGGCAAAAAAAAAATTCCCGTTTTGAGCCGTAAAGTAACCTTGCGTTCAGACTTCTCAGAAAACCTAAACCACCCGACTGATAGTCGTGCTGGTACAGTTTAGTTTCGGTACCGATACCAAAACCACTTTTTTTTTTAGATATTTTATTTTAAAGGATGGAAACCAAGACTCTCCGTAACATCAGAGTTAAGTGCTGCAACACTGTGCAAGAACTTAACCTCATAATTTACAGTTTAGGATGAACATAACATTTGATTTAAATCAGGGAATATCTGATCAAAGAGCAGGTCGACAAAGCTGACAGTTGGACCGAACATTCGGTGACACTCTATAGTTTGGAAAAAACGTTTCATTCCCGAACCCAAGTGTTTGGCGACGCATTTTTCTATTAACAAAGTCCGAGGCTCCTGGTGGTTTGCACAGAATCTGATGCATCGGGTTGAAATCCCAAACTCGCACACACACATGCACACACAAACCGCAGTCGTACCTCCCACCTGGACCGGGGGGGGGGGGGGGGGGTAAACGGATGGATGAGGTGACGTCTCCGGGGGTTAGGCAGTGGCGGGGGGAGGCTCCATACCCTGTAGGGGGGGGGTTTAACAGGCCGTGGGAGGGAGGGAGGGAGGGAGGGAGGGAGGGAGGGTGTGTGAGCTTCGGGGGGGGGGGGGGTTAGGGGGTGTGAGAGAGAGGGGAAATGGAAGAATCAAGAATATTTGTAAACCGGCCAAAGCCAACAGCAGTGGTGCTGAGGGCAACTTTATTAACTGATTTCAGACCAGTTTGAGTCATGTGATACCATTAACTCTATGATAAACTCTTTCACAGGCCTCATCCCTGTGTTTTAATTTCACACCCACCGTATGTTAATGCTCTTTTTTAGGCATTACTTACTTTTTAATTCAATAAATGTATTTACCGACTTTGAAAATCAGTTGTTTTTAAAGGCAGCGATGTTGATAAAGTTGACCGTCAAAATAAAATACACTAACAACTGCTTTTAGATTCACTCAGAAAACATTCAGTACCAGCTTTTCTCTGCAGTTCTTGACTAATCAATGCCGCCACGTTTCGGGCCTGTACCAACGCATTAATGATCTGATCACCAGCCTTTAGCCGTGCCAATCAGTTTTTTTTTTTTTTTTTTAATTCAATGGACTTAAACTGCACTGAACAGAGGAAGAGAGAGAGAGAGAGAGAGAGAGAGCTACAGTAGGTAGAGACTCTACAGCTGCATTATGAGGCTCAGACACTCCCTGACTGGGAAGCACAAGTGTGAGAGGCGCCTTAATGCAATAATCCCTCCCAGGCGTTTTTGTGTGTGTACTTGTGTGTGTCTGTACTTGTGTGGGTCTGTACTTGTGTATGTGTGTGTGTGTGTCTGTACTTAAGTGTGTGTTTAAGTCCTGCTGCACAAGAAAAAGGCTGAGTCTCAACGTAGTGGAGTTTTTAGGGGAGTATCAGTGCGAGTCAGGGAGTGAAGCGAAGCCTTCACCGGCCCAGCGGACAGCGCTGATGGAGTGGAGGGGGTGGGGGGTCGGGTCATCTCGCTTTAATTGTCTGCGGAGTCTGGCCGACTCCTCGGGAACTGGAATGCTTGTGACCTCCGGCACCCGCTCCCTCGCACTCCCTCCCTCGCTCGGCCCGTCGGACGGCGGAGCGGCTCGTGGGAAGATTCTTGGTCCGGGCTGCGCACCGAGTGTCCACATCGAGCCAAATATCCCAGGAGCTCCGTCACGGCGTCAGCTCCTTTAATTCCCTCACAGCTCGCCCGATTGAATTTTTGTCCGACTGACCGACCGACCTCTCCTGGCTCTCGGCTCTCATTCGTGCCGAGTGGCAACACCGCTCGCTCTATGAGTACAGATAGCTCCCTTTATGCACACAAGAGAAGTATTAGTTTGCAGGAGCAGGCATACTGGTGTTTATATGATATATTGTTTGTCTGCAGGACGAACTGTTGGGCTCATGCCGCTTATTTCCTTTTAGATTTTTTTTTTCTTCTCCGTTTCCCCCTGCACATGTTTTTCCCACAGACGAACGGATGATTTAAAAAAACAAAACAAAACAAAACTCCATTATACAATTTAGAATCTGTTTCTGAAGTCAATTAAAGTGGTAAATCTGCCGCTGATAAAGTGACATTAGGAGCACAATCAAATAGACATGATGGATCTGTAAAACCGTGGTTAAGAAGAGCAACGAAAGCCAGGCCAGTCCGGAGAAGTTCGAGTTACGGGAAAAAAATGCTTATCGTTCGGGTTTCCTGCTCAGAGTTGGACGAGAGGATCGAAAACGGAGCTACAGGCTGAAGACGGTTGCTCAGCTTAGCATAAATACTGGAAACAGGGTGAAAACAAGGAGCTTGGCTCTCTCCATAGTTAAAGCTCAGGTGGTAACTGTAAAGAGTTAGGGTAAGAGACTAACCAGCAAAACCACCAAACTTGTCATTTTGCGTTTCTGTTCTCTTATGGGTTAAAAAAAAAAACCCAAAACATAGTTGCCACAAACTGAGCTATAGAGGTGCTGGTAGACAAAGGTGGTTACATGGAGGAAGCCAACTGTCCGGATAGAGACGTCACCTGTAGCTAAGCTCCACATGGCTCAGCCTGGCTCTTTCAATAGTTTTTATAGTTTTTAATTTACATACAGGCTTCTAGTTGGTATCGTGCGTTGGTTTAACTGTCTCCTTATCATCAGCTCTTTAAAATATGTTGCGGTTTGGAGGAGGAATCAATAAAAACTGTTTTTTTACATTTTACTCCAGTCAGAGTTAAAGTTACTTAATAGCTTAAATATGAATGATTTCTGTTCACAGTAAAATACATCATGTATATTTTTTTATTCCATATTATGAATAGTATTTTGTTTATGAATCTGTGAATTTAAATAATAATAATAATATCTTTATTTTGTGCAAATTTTTTTTTTTTTTTTCCTGGCTCAGTTTTGCTCTTGTGCTTTGTAAGTTTAAATTTTTTTTGTGAAGCACTCAGTCACTCTGGCGTTAAAAGGTGCTTTACTATTATTATCAGTGTTACATTATTATACATGAACTCCTACGACAATGGAGCTGGAGCCACATCACGCCCGCGAGCGCGCACGCGCGCACACACACACACACACACACACACACACACACACACACACACACACACACACACACACACACACACACACACACACACACACTAAAAAACTGAGTCGATTTGGTTCCCTGCCTGTTAGCTGTCTCTGTCTGTTAGCTGCTCCTTACTCACACAGAATTTCCTTATTTACGAGAAAACAATGTTTTCTGAGCTGGACACAACTCTAGGTAGCAGATGAAGTGGAGGGAGGCTGTGATTCGGTTCCAGGCATCGTTTCCCCGCTGGGGGGGGGCTGCCTGTAGTCTATTGAGCGTGGCGGAGGCAGCATCCCCAACCAGTCCACTTCAAACAGGGTTGATGGCTTTTAGCGGAATGGAAACATTTGTTGGGTCACAGCACTGAAAGCTCGTCCTCCCTCATCGCACAACACGTGAAATGGTTTCCTCATGTTGTCTGTTTTTTATTAGAGTTATAGTAGATCCACGTTTGCACGAGCTTGTGATATTAAAACCGGGGCACAAGTCGTCACCCCCGCACACACACACACACACACACACACACACATGAAGGGATATTTTACACTTGCAAAACATGCTGGCAAGCGAAAGCCCACGTCTGCATTACGCCGTGGAGGCAGCTCGAGGAGCAGCAATAAACGTCACATTGTACCCGTGTTAATATTGTTGTGCGCATATTGGCGCACTTCGTCACACACACACACACACACACGTGGCGGTGGAGTTTTATACGAAACAGACAACAGGACAACCGACAACGCATGTTCAGCAACGCGTCCGGGGGAGCGGGCTGCTAATTGGTGAGGAAACGCCGTGCCGAGGTGTCGGCCTGACGGATGAGGAGAGAAACCCGGCCGGGCGTTGGGAGCCGCTCTCGGAACCACAATGGGCCTTTTCACTCAGCGCCGCTCGGATTGAACTCTGTCCTTATTAAGGGGGGGATGCGTGTTTGCTTTTAGAAGGTGGGACTTTCTTAGGGAGTGCCAGGGATCTTTTTTTTTAATTAAGTGAGCCCAGCAATATGAGAGTCGGTGTGTGTGAAAGCGTGTGTGTGTGTGTGTGTGCGTGCGTGCAACCCGAGGGGAGGGGCCCTGTCTGTGACCTGCAGTGATAGTGGCGGTTTGTTTTCATTCTAAACTTGCCCCCAGAGTTACCGGTTTTCTGCACCTCCCGTGACCTCGGCCCGACCCGGCCTTCACCTCTCTCTGACCCGGCCGTCACCTTTTTTTTTTTTTTTTTTTCTTACAATGACACCTCTCTGACTTTTTTTTTCCATTTTTTTTTTTTTGCCCTTTAGTCACATCCTCTCCCTCCATTTTCCCTTCTCTCGGTTTTCCCTCTCCTCTCTCCCACCTCACAATCGCTTAGTCAGCCTCCCAGCGCACGCACACGCGCACCGAGCTGTCGTGCGCACACACACATCCGTGCGCACACACTCACTCACTCAATCAAAGTGAATGATTGCACATTTGTCTTGACAGTTGCTATAAAAAGAGCCGCCCACTAAACACTGCAGTCCTCTCATTATATCATTACCGACCCACAGCAGGCAGGCGAGTTCTGTCTCCCTCTTTCTTTCTTTCTCTTTCTTTCTTTCTTTCTTTCTTTTAATTCTTTCTCAATTTTCAAAGCCTCTTTTTTTTTTCTCACACTGGCTTTTTACGCTTATGTGTTTTAAGAGCACGGGAAAGAAGCAGAAGAAAATAAAAGCTGGAGACAGAATGAGAGGAAAAAGGTTGGGGGGGGAGCTGGCGGGGGCTTTTGGATCCGAGAGGCAGGGACATGCGCTGTGGACTAAGGGGAATCCCTGGCTCCTCCATTGTGGAGCAGAGGCTGCATGGCTCCAGGGGGCAGGGCCAGTCGAAGTGTTTGTTTATGTCTGTGGGCCAGAGGGGGGAGAGACGGTGGCCATGTTCGGCAGCTACATGAAAGCCCCCCCCCCCGATCCACCACGAGCCGTCTAATGAGACGTAATTACAGCGCGTGTGTGTTTACGAGATTGCGAGGGGGAAGGAGCCAATGAGCACATCTCGCCCAGCCTGTGTTCTTGCGCCCCGTCTTCTGCAAACCTCGCGTTTTTCGCGGCGCGATCGTTCGCCTCGTCGCCCTCCAAACCAGCGCGACCTCAAAGTACAGACCTCGCAGATCGGCGACTGTCACGGCCTGTCGTGCTTCTGGGTTTTTTTTTTGTTTTTTTTTTATTTTCATTCCCTCGAGATGTTGAAAGCTGCAGGCTGGTGGGCGAGGTGGGCACCGGAGCCGCTCATGTGCTCGCTGGGAAGATTAAAAATGAATGAATAAATAAATAAATGGCCCTTACAGATTTAGAAGAGAACAGATGCTAGGGAAGGTGTGTGATTATGTCCTGAAAGCGCCGGTGAGGGTAATTGGCCTCGCCAGGCTTTTTCCCCTGCATTTCATCAGGGGTCACTTAACCACAGGCGCCCATTAAAATCTCAAAACCACAGCCTGCTACAGTCTGTGACCCAGTACCATAAAATCCCATTGTCATCAAAATAAAAAATCCAACATCAAGAACAATTAGAGCACATGCAAGAAACATAAAAACAGCAGACCTTACATGATCTCTGCATTGGTAGTTTATCCAACTTAGTTTTTCAAACCAGCATCGTAAACGCTGAACTACTGCATGTCCCCGAGCAAACAGTCGGTCTGACATAAAATACTCTCCGGAGATGTAAATGCAATTGTGGAGTCACTTTAAAAAAATAAACTCCCTGGAAATCCGTCCCCCAGTGCTGATGTAAGGCTCCTCTGTGGTTTACTGAGGCTTTCTCAATGTTTTTCGCTATTGTGGTGCAGATGAAGTGACAAGAAACTGGCAAACATGTCCTTGACATGCTAAGATAGCTCACAAAGTTAGCTAGAGTGTTAGCAGACAGTCTCCTGTTGATACATCCGACAGACACAGTGCGACATAAGTTCTTTTTCTGTTCACCTGATGAGTGTAAGCTCAATAGTGGCTGTCCTTTAAGCTCCGGTTTGGTCTCCACCAGCCCCTGAGGAAGATATCCATCTCTTTAGCCGCTAAACATTCCGGCTTTCTTCACCAGCTAATCCCCACCTCTTACCGTCTGATGTGGCGTGAAGTGGGTGTAACGGAAACTGTCGGCCGAACGAATGGGGACGGTGTGAGCGACGAGGCTGCCCAGTTAATTAGCCGTCAAACCGAAACAAGGAGCTAAAAGAGGCAAAGGAGCTCTGTTTTTACGAGAATGTTTTTCAGTTTGATTAATGTTGTTGTTATGGAAATATGGGCTGAAGGAGCTTGAATAGGTTTCGGACAAGTTCCATAGCCCTACGCTATCAATGCTCGTTGGTAGCATGAATTTACCAATACTTTTGATCTTTTATGCGTATCTTTTGTTAACAGTTAAAATCTGAAACAATGCCAACGCTGACCTCCAGAAACGCAAGCTGATCACGCGACAGAGTCGGCGATCTTGGCTGAGCCACCAGCCTCCGCGGCTGCTTCCTGTCGTGTCGCCCGACCGCGACCAGCCCCCTAATGGCCTGGAACTGCCCATTGAGAGCTTTCCAGCGGCATTCACGCTCTCCGGCCATAGGAAAATAGGAACGGGCGGCCGCTCGGCGGGCGACCGGCCTACGTGTCCCGCCGCTCAGAGCTCCCTCTGTGTGGCGTCTCAGGGAGAGTGTGTGAGCGCAAGGACGCTCGCCAACCCCCCCACACCCCCCAAAAATAGCATGTGCCCCTAATTACGGCTGCAAACACAGGTGTGGAAAGCCAGGCTAACCCTCCGCCCAAATCCCAGACCCACTGTCCAGCACACAGCACCCTGTGTGTTCCTGTTTGGGAGCACAGGAAGTCCAGACTGTGTGTGTGTGTGTGTGTGTGTGTGTGTGTGTGTGTGTGTCAGTGTGTGTATGCAAGTGTGGACATTTGTGTGGAAAGGGAGTGTGCAAATGGGTTTCTTCAGCTATGCAAGTTGTTGAGCGCGCGCGTGTGTGTGTGTGTGTGTCTGTCAAAGCAGAGAGTGGCTGAGTGAGTAAGTGAGTTTGTGCATCTGACTGTATGTGTGTCTCTGTGTGTGTGGGGGAGAGAGAGAGAGATTTTGTGTTTGTATATGAGCGATTCCAGACCACACCCTTTGAAGTCGGCAGCGCAGTGTGTTGGGGTTTGGGCATGGACACACATCCCCTCAACTGCCTGGCTGGAAACCCTATACCCCACATCAGTCAGACCTGCCACTCATGCATTATTCATATCCCAGACACACACACACACACACACACACACACACTTAAACATACACTCTCTCATCCTCAGACTCTGTAGTTTTTGGGTTGTTTTTCTTTTTCGCCCCCTTATATCTCAAGTTGGCAACGGGAGTAAAATAGATTGGGTGGTGCTGCTGTTGGGGGTCCGCCTGCATTCGGCCTCGGTGGGTTGGAAACAAAGGTGGGGTTGTGATTCAGAGAAGGGGTTTCAGAGTTTGTCCATAGAAAGTCGAGGCTTGAGGCTTCTTTTGCATTGTTAAAAAGAACCGAAAGGTTCCCCTGCACTTTTCATAAACTTCCTTCGATGTTTTTAAGTAACATTTCTATCTTCAGAGCTTCGTCGGGTAAAAATTGGCCAGTTTTTATATAAGATTTTTTGAGTCTTTGGTCGCACCTGTCTGAAACTATCTGGAGGCCAAGAGACCTGTAGAGAGTAAAATATGAAAAAAGTTTGGCCTCGGACAATATTTACACTTTCTGTAGCTTTTATTAAAAAGCTTAACATGGTGTTGGATTTTTCCATCACATGGGGGGGGGGCGGGGTGGAGGCGGGGGCTCAGCTTCATCCGTCAGCTTCGACCCGGACCCACCGTTACCACGGGAACACGCACACGTCCCTCGTGAAGGGAGGGATTATAATCTTCGCTCTGGGCCGTCAGTCTTACCTCTCTGACTGTCTGCAGCCTGTTTGGTCGTCGGACCGCTTATGTTTTTTTCTTTGTTTATCTTTTTGCTCCATTAGTTACTAAAACCAATAAAAAAAATAAAATAAAAAAAAAAAAACGATGAAAACAAGATCTTGGTTGTAATAAACTGGAATTATCCTTTAACGCTGCATTAAGTTTTAAAGAAAAGCATATGTCAATTCCAAGCTCGTGGCCGTGCCTGTTTAAAGCCTCTGGAAAAATGGATTTTTGAGGGGGGGGGGTATGGAAATCTATCCATCACTCTCCACATCTGTCAGTCTCTCTCTCTCGCGCTCTCCCTGTCCTCCTTGTCTGTGCATGTGTCTCTCTCTCAGCTTCAGCTGGTGTCTTCTCGCTCCCGAAAGGAGATTTTTTTTCTTTCAGGGCCCCTTGTTTTCCTCTGACGTCCTTTCGTCTTCGCGTCCTCGGACCGTGGAGCTCCCTCCTCCCTCCGTTTCTTTGTTTCCCTCTGACGTCAGTCCGACGCTCAGAGCGGGTCGAAACCGGACCCCCTGAGGACGAGCCGTTATTGGACCCCCCCCCGCTGTTCTCGGAGCAGAGAAGTGACGGAGGAGCTCCAGCTCTCCCAGGCAGACGTGGGGGGGCTGTGAGACTGACGTGAGAATTAGACACTGTAAACGCTTTGAAAACCGTCCGTGTCGGGACACCGGCACCGCAGGGCGTCACAGTTCGGCATCCCGGGATCCGAGCGTCCTGAGCGTCCTCGCCGGCTGCGGACGCAGGACATCTGTTCCAGCTGTGCCTGGACAAAGTTGCGCTTATTAAATTTTCAGAGCTTGTTTATGTTCACATGAGGTCACTTTTGAATTATTGATTAGGGGAACATTGTGAGGTGGGCCTGTGCGTTTTTGTTTCCTTACCGAGGAAGGGTGTTTCCCCGCTTAAACAGCAGCAGATGCCTGTTCGAGTGCTCGGTCTGCCTGTGCTCTCTCTCTCTCTCTCTCTCTCTCTCTCTCTCTCTCTCCCCCTCGCTCTCTCCCACCTTCCCTCCCACCTTCCCTCCCACCTTCCCTCCCTCCCTCTCTCCCTGCTGCTCTCTCCACATCATTCCCGGTCCGAGCCTCAGCGCGCCGGGGCCAAATGGAAAAGTGACCCTTGGCAGGCGACGGCGCATTAAAGACACAGTGGGTCACTGTCGGGGAAAAACGCGCGGGCCAGCCTTTTCGCCAGAAAACGCGCTGGCGAGTCCCCCAGGCGGCGTTTTGGACCGTTTCGCCGACCTCAGTTGTACGAGCTTTTGGGCAAAAGCCACGGCGAAGTAACGACCTGGAGTCGTAGCAGGCGCGGGGGGGGGGGTAGGGAAGGTTTTTTTTAAATGACAAACAAGCCCAGGCGCCATTTTTTAAAAATACATCCTGGACAGAGACACAAAGGACATTGTCTGAGGGATTTGAGCTGCTCTCATGACTTCTTGAAGGAATGGTTTTACGCCGTTACAGTAGCCGGGGGGCCCATTTTTGGGTGGGGAATAGTGTGTGTGTGTGTGTGTGTGTGTGTGTGTGTGGGCTAGGGCAGGATATGAGGAAACTTCCCAGCAGCTCAGTGGATATTTGTTCGAATTAACTTGGAACGTTCGGTTTAAACAGACCCCGAGTTGGGTTCAGGTCCGGTTCGCGCTGCGCGTGCACGTCCGCGCACCCTGTTCACGCAATTTTATTCATTTATTTATTAGATTTTTAAACAACATTTTTTAAATTAATTGACTGTAGAGCTGTTATCAGGAAGTGGTACAAGCGTGTTCAGGCCTGTGTAGCGAGTCTGTTATCGTCTAGACCGCCACTGGTTCCGGGCGGAACCGGATCCCCTTGATGCTCTCGAATCCCCAAGTCCACCCACTCTCCTCTGAGCAGGGCATGGCTGAGGCCCGCACACACACACACACACACACACGAAGACCACGCACTCCCAGGGAGCCAACAGGGCATTGGCGTCCTTCAAAGGACCCGCAGATGGTCCTGTGTCGGACTGTTAGTGTGCCCAGATGTTCCGGATGCGAGAGCCACGGCCCCCGGGTCGTTGTATATTTACCTACGGCGGCGAGACCCCCGGGTCTTATCCCGCGCTCGTATGACCGAGCATTACTCTGAATTACGAAGGGGTTATGGCCGACCGTGGGCGGATTACCGGCATAGGACCCGGCCTATCGAGCTTCGTCCGTCTCGCCGTGGACAGGCCAGAACTTATTAACGTGTGATCCGTGTCTTGCTCTTGTCTATTTTCACAAAGTGCTGCTTATGAGATCCTTGGGGGGTTTCGGTGTTGTTTTTGCAGCGTGACCCACACTGGGGCGTCCTTTTTTTTTTAGGTAGTACAAAATCCTCGCTTACCAGAAAGCGGCTAAAACGAACCCGCTGTCATTGGTTGGGAGATCCGTGATCGTATGACGCCTCTGGAAAAAAGTGCAAGTCATCGCAGTTGAAACTATTTCCTACAGCGTCACGAACAGTCGGTCCTCGGCAGGAAATACGGCCAGAGATCAAGTTTCCTGATTTATGTACATTATTCCGGGTCCTAAGTGGAAGTGGGGCGGTTTTTAGTGGCCATAAATCTGACTGCATGTCACCTGTAAACCTGCACTATAATGCATTAGTGTAAATAAAAGACTGTTTCAGCTGCTCCGGAACCTGCTACTGTACATTTCTCCAGGTTTATAAGAGATGCTGTTTGTCTTCTCCAGCCTGTTGGGCTGTTGTTTAGTCACCTGCTGAAACCATACCCCTCAGCTTCAGAGGGTAAACAAACAAACAAACAAACAAGAAAAGGCAAAATGCACAGACCTCCATCAGGTTATTAACTTCTCGCCATGTGAGGGGGAATTATATATTTTAAAATTTGATATTTCTAATAAGTGAAACCTTTTTAATGGAACCACAGTGCAAGAAAAGAAAGGGAACAGTTCCAGATTTCGGCAAGTGGAATCTAATTTGCTCTCGTGTGATTCATCCAGTCAGGACTCATTTACCTTTTTAGTCAAGTTGTTTTTATGCTTTTTCATGAACGCACCAATAAGAGGTGATGATCGTCGGCATGTTTATAATTCTGGTTGGAGTTTCTGGGAAGCCCCCCCCCTCGGTTTAGCCTCCGTTCACCTGCCGTATGCCGGCCATCAGCCCGCCCTGCTCCAAGATATACGCTGTGAATTAGCCCCCGTGATGCGACCCCATCCATCTTCATTAGCCCCCCAGGGCTGTGGGTGTTATACCAGTCCTATACACACCTCAGTGTAAGACTGCGTTAGATATGCCCGACCTTAGTTAAATGCCATCTCAGTGTCGTTTGTTGGGCGGGAAACTAGTTTCGGTTTCTTTTAAATTCACTGACACTTTCATCGCCACCAATGAAATGTTTTTCCACTGCTTTATATTGGGGTTTTTGGCAAAAGTCTAATGTTGCTGAATGTTTTTAAATTAATGTAGAGTAAAGCAGAAAACCATTTGCGTAGTTTGATATTCATGGGAAAACATGTTGTTGTTGTTGTTTTTCTGATATGGATTCAGTGACCCTCTAACTTAAACATGTGTAGGAGCCTTTCTCCACCGTCCATGATGTCTTCCATCTAATACACAGTCTTTCCTGGATGATGTGAATATGCAAGTCAACTTATAAATGCTGATTTCTTTCTTTTTTCTTTCTTTCCCTTCTTTTTCCGGTCTCCCGTCTGCGTCACCTCGGCCCTCGTCCACCACCAGGTAAGACATGACTCTACTTTACCTGACAGTCGAGCACCGAGTGCAGATGCGATTTACTCTTTCTTTTTTTTTCCTTTTTTTATCGTGTATGAAACTTCTTTTTTTTTTCCTACTAAGAAAACAGCTTTTTACCCCGAGCTTTCACCCAAGTCTTTTATCGGTTGCACATGCTGGTTGGGTGAGGACCAGTGCATGCTACTCAAAGGGGAGAGACTTCGCCATGTGTGTGTGTGTTGTAGTGTGTGTGTCGTAGTGTGGTGTTGAGTGATGTGCAGGAGCCTCCAGCAGAATCCAGAGCGCTGAAAGCTAACTGCTGAATTGTGAAGGGGGGGGGGTGGCGTTGGCGTTCACGGCTCTTCTCTGACTGAGAACCTCACGTCTGTCCGTCCTTGAGTCGCCAGCCTTGGCACCTCTCGGTCGAATCCGCCGCGCTCTGCGCTCACCGCAGACGGAGCCGACGACAGGCCGCCCGCGGCGAAACATGTTGACGTGCGTCTGACGGTCGCCCTGGAGCGCGCAGGCGTCCCGCCAGGGTTGCCTTCAATTCGCGGTTTGAAATGCTCGATGGACGCCGCGCAGGTCACGGTCTCTCTATTATTATTATTGATAATAATAAAATAATTATTATTACCATTTTGTTTTGTTTTTGTTTTTTTTTTGCATTTGTGTCAAGCTTCATACCAAACCTGATCAAAAAAACCCCACAGATTACGCAGCACCACGCAATGAACTTTCTTTACTTTCAATATTTGATAATTCAAGAGAGCTGACATAATCCAACGCCCACCTGTAAGACAGGTATGTTTAAGAATGCCCCGAATACTTCGCATGCTCCGGCACATGCACAGACTCTGCCCCTGCCGATTAATGGACCACAAGGCCGCAGTGTCACACCCACAATCGCTTACCACGTCTTTCCATTTTTTTGTGACGCGCGGGACTCAAGTGCTCATACGTCTTATCGCCACGCTGGCGAGCGGTAGACGGCGGGTTGGTTCACATACCTGTCGGATGCCCTGCAGACACGACGCCCGCCCGTCAGGTGCTGATGTAGCCCCTGGCCCTTTTTTTTTTTTTTCCCCTTTGACAAGATTCCTTGAAAGGTTTCGACTGTGTGCGTCTGGAGTCGACCTCAGGAAAGGGCGCGTGAGAATACGAAGACTCGTCTGGCAGAGAGACCTGCTTCCTGCATCACCTTTGCCTCCGTTCTGGTCGTGTGATTCTAAGACGGTTGGCAGCAGGGTCCAAAAGTAACACCAGATTTTCTGTTTTGCAAGAGACACCAGACAACCATCCGCCACACTGACGGGTAAATGTTTGTACCAAAACGGTAACAAAACGCTCTGAGAGTCTCAGCAGAATTTCGTTTCTCAGTCGGTGTCGGAGTTTGACACCCGCACACGCACGTCCTCTGTGAAGCCCCGCCCTTGAACGCTAGGTAACCTAGGTAACGTTCCTGAGGTAACTCACCTGCTGTCGGTCGACATCTAGCTTCCAGCTGACAGAGAGAGTTGGTAACACATATCATAATAGTATAGTGTAGTAGCCTATAATATATATGAGTGTTTAGAAACATTGCTGCTCATTCTAACTTTGAGGAGAGAGATCAGCTAAATAGATGGACGATGTTAACCTAGCTATTTTTGTTTGATTTTTTTAATGTAACAGCCCAGTGTTTGCTACAGCCCTGTGAATAGCCAGTCCAGCGATACCTCACCAAGCGGTGAATCCCTGGCGGTGAGTCGGTATGAGTATCGATGCAGCCACCTCAGTTTATGTGGAATCAGCACACGGGCAAATCTGCTGTCGCAGGCCTAAGGCGTGACAAATTTACGAAGTGTGTCCGGTGTGTTGGTTGCTCCCCCGCGGCCGCAGGGGCCATGAATCGCACCTTTTGACCGCAAGAGCCCGAGAATGCACGTGTGTGTGTGTGTGTGTGTGTGTGTGTGTGTGTGTGTGTGTGTGTGTGTGGGTGGGTGTTGTGTAACACAAGCCGCCATCTGTCATCTCCCTGTAACACTGTCTGCAAAAGGGTTTAAGGTTGGTGGAGGGTTATTTCGTACATGACCCGACCCCCCTGACCCCCTTCGTCTCTTTACTGCTCCTCCCCCTTGTCCTCCAGTCCGAGGTGAAGACGCGCAAGCTCGCATCGGACGCCAACATGGCCGACGTCTGCCATTTGTCGTCACATTTGCTGGCTTTATACCACGGAATACTGGCGCCCGCATGGAGCGTCGGGGTCACGTAACACCCCGTCCCTGGTCGGACTCTAAGGTCAAAGGTCACGTATACTCATTTTTAAAAATTTAAAGGGACAGACTTATGTTTAGTTGACTCTCTCAACATGGATTCAACACAGTTACTGAGCTGGATATTGGCTGTTGTGATTGTTTGTGCACTGGATTCCGAACGTACCGTTGGTACCTAAGTAGAGGTTATTATAAAACGATATTTAACCCCCAGCAGCAACAATTGGGCCGAATGAATTGTAAGACACGTAACATAAGAAAAATGCATGGTTTGTGCATTTTATTAGAAATAAATGAGACATATACTGTTAAAAACATCAAGTCATCATTGGAAACTCCATCAATATCCCCCGACAACAGTTCCACGGCAATAACAGTTACCACGCTCTTTATCTGATCTCATCCATAAACAACAATAGCCCTTTATGGCTTTGACATCTGTTTTTAGTTTTATATTCTTTTTTTTTTTTTTTTTTTAATGAGCAATGAGCAATTTTCAGATTTAACGGTATTTACAGTCACTTCATTGCTTGAGGTTTAATGAAAGAAAAAAAGAAAGGCCTATGATTTAAGGTCATAATGTACCGAAGTGGTCCTGGCACCGGGTTATTGGCGACACGGTTCAAGAGTCCTGGTCGCGAATAACAGGAGCTATTCATACCTGACCCCCACCCCCCCCCCCCCCAGCCTACATGAAATCAGTCGCCAGAATTAATTCCCACGGTCGCTCTCCCGTATCAAATGGCCCGGCCGGCCCATTAGCTTTGCTCGTACGGCCACGCCTGGCAACTCCTTGCATCGGGGCCAGAAATTAAAAATGGCCGTTTGGCACCGCGGCTATACGAACCTGAACAAACACATCCGGGGAGAGAGAGCGAGAGAGAGCGAGAGAGAGCGAGAGAGAGAGAGAGATAGCATAGGAATGGGGGAGAGAGAGAGAGAGAGAGAGAGAGAGAGATAGCATAGGAGAGAGAGAGAGAGATAGCATAGGAGAGGGGGAGAGAGAGAGAGAGAGAGAGGAGGATGACACCATTCGTAAAGTGATTTTTTCACAGCTGGTCAGGGACAGGTGTGTGTGTGTGTGTGTGTGTGTGTGTGTGTGTGTCTGTGTGAGTGAGTGATGTTACCAGTGGGGTCCCTCTGACCAGGGGTCGGGGTCATAAATCAGGGCTCGTAATCTCCGTGGCGATGAGGCTGGTGCCAGGGTCGCGAGTCCGGTATCAACTTTTGAAGAGTAATGTTTCCCTGCTCCGGCTATTATCCGCCCTACCTACGTTCCCACACAGGACACACACACACACACACACACTCACACACACAGCAGGGGATGGAGGAACACGGAATCTAATACATGTTACATGAGATACGGGCATGGAGGGCATTCCTCACACAGGTGGGAGAGCAAGGAGATAGCGGCCTCCCTTGATTTAACTCCTTTTTAACAAGTTGGAGGATTAATTACAGGAGGGTCCAGCAGAGACGGCGTATAACGGATTGTTGATACGTGAGGTGACTAGTCTTTTGAAGTACCCCCCCCCCACCAGCGCATGCCACGGCTCTGAAAGGGAGGTTTAGTGTTCTAGTTCACAGCGGCGACGGCAGCCGTCGGGCCGAGCGGTGATTTGTGCCGGCGTCTGGTTCAGCTTGTGTTTGGAAGGATCCTTCCCAGCTCCAGTAAATCATCCCCAGGTCTGCTCCTAAGAAAACGGAACAACATACCATTCTCTCTCTCTCTCTCTGTCTCTCTGTCGATTAGTCGTCCGCCATCTTTCTCGCCCTCCCTCTCTTCCCGTCTTTTTTCACTTTTTTTATTGTCCCATCATTCTCGCGGTTACGCTCTGTTCGGGGCTGTCGCGGTTTTTCTTTTCTTTTTTTTTCTCCCCACCTCCGTACCCGTCTGTCAGCGCGCCTTCCTGCCCCGAAGCCCGTCTGTCTGCCGGGGCCCCCGCACTCACTGACAGACAGACAGAGAGAGACCATGACAGACAGGCTCTGTCCCAGGGCCCAGCTGGCACCCGCTCGGTTTTCGTGGCCCCCGCCGTCGCCACCGCTGCCGCTTGCGCCTGCGCCGCCACCGCTGCTACTCCACTTGGACGGGATACTCAGTGTATTAAACTCTGTAGATTCTTGAATTATGATTATTCCTTTCACTTTAAAAAAGAGAAAGATACTTTACCAGCAAAAATCGCAAAGTACAGTTTTGTCTACTTTCTGAAAAGAAAGAAGAAAATTACCATGTAGTCATGCCTTTGATATTCTTATTTGCATTTTTTTTTCAGTTAATATGATGATCACCATTACAAATATGTTGTGGCAGGCTTTAAAATGCTGTATTTAAAAAAAGCAAAGGCCCTGGTGCTGGAGTTACAAGTTGGAAAATTAAATATGATCCAGAAAATGCAGTTTGAGTCGAGCACGTTCACAAAAAAACAACCCTAGAAAGTTCTGATAGTTGGAGACGGGACATCAACCAGCAGACATTTTATCTTCAGTCCAAACTATTGCGAGGTTCAGGGCAGATTTACATCAGTCATGTAACAAACTAACCTACTTTCCACGATCCGTCGACGCCGTCCGTCACCGGACGACGATGCCGCATTTGACTAAAAAACGAGCCGGGTTTAAACGTTTTTTTTTTTTCCCTCCCTGACATATCTGCTTTTTTTTTTTTTCTTAAACCAAGCCACCGGCATTGCCGTCCCTTTTTTTTTTTCCATGCGCCACTAATGCCAGCCCAGCGCTGACCAGTCGCAGCTCTTGAGGTCTCCGTGCGGTAACTCTGGAGCCACGTCGGAGTGTAGCTGCATGTTTCGAGTGAGTGAACATAAAACTCCCACGCAAAACCCCGACACAGAAACGCATCTCTGTAAGTTTGAAGCTTAGTCTTTCTTCTTCTTTTCTCTCTCTCACATTTACCTTCTTCTCCCACCATCTCCTTTTCTTCTTCTACGCTATATTTATGTGTGCCCCTACCCATTCTTTTCTCCGCTTTGTGATGGATTTGGTGTCGCCATGCTCAATTTCACTCACCGATCCACCCCCGCGGCTCAGGGCCCTTCTTTATGGTGCTGCTTCACCTGTGTGGTGCGCCGGCGAAACCGGCCCCTCCTGAAACACAGGGCCACAGCAGAAAGAAAAGGGGGCCTGCTGTGAGAGCAGGAAGCTCGGAGAAGGTGGGGCAGAAGGGAAGGGGAAGGGAGGAGAAAGGCGGGGGGGGCGTCCTGGGTGTTCCATGAGAGAGAACCTCTCGGCTGTTATGCTTTCTAATTCCCCTCAGCTCAGAGCAGCGGGGGGGAAGAGAGAAGAGAAGGAGCAAAGAAAAAAAAAAGGGAGGTGGGGGGGCTGGAGGACGATGAGGGTGAAGGAATCATGTTTTCACACCAGAGGGAGGAAGGCGGGTGGACCGGGGGAAGAGTTTCTCTGTGTGTATCATTGCAGGCTTAAGGTTTTATCTGTGCTCCGAGGCCCGAGGAGCAAAAGTAAATGAGGCCTAAAGTGAAGATGGTTACACAGTAGATGCAGGGGGCAGAGTTTGAAGGGTCATTCTGGTTTATTACAGCTTGTATCTTAATTCCACAGTAATTTTTTTTTTTTATCATTTATAATGGTTTTAATACCTGTGTTCCTCACTAAGTTAGATGTTGAGGTCTGGGAAAACAGCAACGAGCAAAGTTTTAAACAAATCCTTGTGTTAGAAAAACTTTTTTTAGATGGAAAACAGACTCGGACTGTGACTGTGAGCTGCCCCCCCCCCCATCCGCTAATAAAATTAAGAACAAAAACTGTTCAATTGTTTAAACCCATCTGGTCGATTTACTGATAAATTATCGCTCAATAAAATTATTCTTTATTATTACTCAGATACTCAGAGTGATTGCGGAAGAAAACAAACTGGCTGATGCTTCTGCAGGAGCCTTTGTCACTGTGCCAAATCCGCCGACATCCATTAAAAAATACAAAAAAAACAGGTGTGTAAATAATGCTGTATTTGTGTGGAAACGGTAGATAAAGTGAGGACAACTTCTGCAGGATCTGCACTGAAACCTGACGAACTGGGTCATTGTCAAACAATCCAAGTCAGTTCTTATTAAAACGATCGTTTCTTCTGTTCACACGTAGTCTGTTAAAAATCAAAGATGTTTGGTACAATCTTAGTGGGAACGAGCGGCAGTAAACGCATCATACTGTGATTTTACTGTTCCACTGTCAGCGTCAATGGACCCGGACTTGTGCAGATCGGCCAAGACGCACCAACCGATTCCCCAAATTCAATATATAGACACACAGACCCGCACGTATCACATATACACAAACACACGCAGCCCCCCCCCAATGTCTGGATCCAATATACTGTCATTTAGCTCGGGGTCTGGAACAGATTCACATGAAGGGCTCGGGTCCTCTTCCACTCTTCCCTCCTTCCCAGCCTCCTCTCATCCTACCGGGTGTGGCCCTGAGACCCCCCCCCCCCATCCTGACCTTTACCTCCTGAAACCACCTCCCTGATGGCCACTACACCCCATGCCCCTGCCTCCCTTTTGGGGGTGCGAGCACAACCTCCAGACACCCCCGTCATCTGGTTCTGCTTGCCCATCCCTTGCACTCTCCCCAAGGCCACAGGAAATAGCTGGAGAGTTTGTGGGCCCTCTTTCCCCCTGGGGCTGGAATTAGCAGGTGCACCAGTGTTTGTTTCAACTTTTCCCCATTACCACTGGATAATGGTAATAATAAACATCGCAAGGCCAGGTGGGGGTGCTGGCTGCAGCTCTCACTTTAGTCTCCCAGGTTCTCCTGGCTTCTTGTTTTTCAGCTTTTCATCCTTTTGTTCTTCCTTTTTCATGAGAACTTGAGTCAGTATCTCGGCACAGGATCCAATTTAACCAAACGGCTGTGAATTCTCATCGGATTTGGTTTTACCCTTCTGTTCTGTTTAGTTTTTTTTTTTTTTCCTTTTTTTTCCCCCAAGTCTGGATAAAGATTCGAGTGGGATTGAAACGTTGTGTATTTATATAAATTTGTGGTTTGGAATCAGGGCGCAGACGCTCAGATCCAATCACCTGTGCAAACAACAGCGATCTAATGGTTTTTGGTTTTTTTGTTTCGTCTTTTTACCGAGCTCCCTGAACAATACCATAAAGACTGAGGAGACAGCAGAAGTACAGTACACATGCAGTCGATCACTATTTCTCATTTTATTTAGGTGAAAACAGTGAAAATGGAAAAATCCTGGAAGTTTTAAAAGATGCAAACCAGGTTTTTTTTAAGCTGGAATTTATATCCCAACAACTAAAAGTTGCAGGAAAACACTGTATGCATCTTAAACTTAAGATCCTCATAAGTGGGTAGAAGTTCAAAAAATGCTTCAATTAAAGGAAAGTGAAGAGAAAAATGAGAAGTGCTGTGTGAGTTTTTGTGCTGCATTTGGCATTTTAAAAAATCTGATTTTCAAATAGATTTTTTAAACCTTTTTCTTTTTTTTTTCAGATTTAAACGCCAACTAATCACCCCCCCCCCAATAGAAACACCAAACAAAAAAACCCAAAAAAGAGCCTCAACTGTACTGAGCTCTAATGACCTTTAGCAGATTTCATTTTTCTCCAGCGGCAGATGTGGCACGAGGTGCCACCGGGCGGCGAAGCACCGCGCCGTAAGGCAATAGTTTCGCTGGCACGCGAGAGCCGTCGGCGATCTGAGGAGTCCCGGTCGGCCGAGGGCCTCCCTGCTCTGATTGGCAGCCGTTTTCCTCCCGCTGCCATTATAGCAGGTAGGCCTGCCATCTTGTTCTCGTATTACCTGGGATCCCCCTTAAGTGAGTCATCAGGTTGGGTAATAACAGGAGAGCGGCGGTTTAATAGCGTGCGGGGTCGTCTTTTGGGGGGTCGAAGGTGGGAGGTCAAATGTTGCCATAATCCCAGGCTCCAGCTTCAGCCCATAAATAAGAGCTCAGCAGCTGGGAGGAAGGGGTGTGTGTGTGTGTGTGTGTGTGGGGGTAATTGATTCGGCGGGAGGGGGGTATTTTTCACCTTAAGAGGAAACAGAGTTGACAACCATCCAACTGGTTTATAACCATCGTTGGATTAGCACCTCTGGGGTGGGAGTCGGCGGGACAACGTATTATGGGAGAATTCTTGGGGATTAGTGATGTTGGGAAGCATAAAACGATTCCCACAAGAGATGCTCCAATTCTTAAACATGTAATTTCTCTTTCACACAGACACACACATGCACACGAGCTCGAGCACCAGGTGCTGATTATTTGCAGACGGCGGGAGCGGAGTTTATTGTTAGCGCTCCATTTAATTTAATGTCGGCTAATATGCTTGTCGCAACAGGTAATGTGAGACTCGGCCTTGCTGGGAAAAAACGCAGGGATGAGGTTGAGAGGCTGTTTTTTAAAAAAAAAAAGAATAACAAAAGAAAAAGAAAGTTTGGGTCTATGCTGTGGGAACAAAAAGGGAGGAAGGAGAACTGTAAGGACAGATTCTGAAACGCTGTGTTTTTGTGTCTCTGCAGGAGTTAAATTATGTGTGATTGCAGCGTACATTCAATGCGGCCGCCTTTTGCAACTGGCCGGCTCCCCGAGGACCGACCTGTCTGTGATTGGACGGCTCACGTCTCGCTGGCTTTTATTGCCCCGCGCCCGCAATCTCAGGCAACAAATGACGTACCGATAAGGTCGCATTCCTGCCGCTTGTTTTCATTGATAAACATGTTTTGATTGGCAGAACAATCTCACAGACGGACCGAGACCCGCAGGGGTATCAGGAGCGAGCGAGCGGGTGACTGACTGTTTCCTGTATAGACAGGAAGTGAGGGCTTTTATGAGAGCAGTGCATTGATTTCCTAGCATGCCAGGCCCGGGAGTGCAGAGAAAAGAGCTGCTTCCTGTCGAGAAGAATGCCGTGCCAGGATATCTCGACTCTTTAACAGTCTCCTTGCTGCTTTTGTGAAAGGTTGTGAAAGTGACCTTGGACCGTTGCCCCGCGGGTTGCTTTTCTCGCCCGAGGGTAGAATGGAGAGGGCGTTTGCTCAGTCCAGAGTGGCAGAAAGTGTGTGTGCTGTCACCACCGCTCCGGTTAGCTGGGCGCTCGAGAGACGACAGAATAAAACGGGAACAGTAACCAATTGACTTAGCGCACTTTATTCCACTGGCACGTCTTGGCACAGCGTATACAGGACTTTAGAGGAGCCTGAGAATCTTAAGTGGACCGGAATCTTAGGTGTCCACTCTCTAAAGGATGCTGTGCTTTCAAACATAGAGATTTCAAAATAAGACACACAACAGATGTTATACACGCAACAAAATCTACCACAAATATAGTCAATGGTATAACTAACTAATTTCCCTGTTCATCTACCTTGGAAGCAGGTTTCTGATATTACTTTAAGCCAATTTATGCTGTCGTGAGCATTTATACTCCTGCGTTGGCGTTGCTCCACCGTTTCACTGCCAGTCCGCTAGTTTGCGGTGCCGTGTAAACAAGTTTCCTCGCCACTGTTTACCACGAGTCTGTTGGCGTGCTTCCAAAGACCAATGACTGAAACCGAGCGGATCTTGATGGAGTCGGAGCTGACGGATTTTGAACAGCAGTTTAGATTTCCTGAATTTAACAGCTACGTCATAGCTTTGATAGAGAAGCATAAATCGGCCTTTATGCATGTTTCTTAGGTCTTAATAACGACTTTGTCGCGCAGCATTCTTCATAGACTGGTCGTCTTTGGCTTGGAGAATCCAATCAGCCGCTCTCCGAACCCGTGCACCAGCCCCCAAAGCAGAACCACGGACGCCTCTGAGTGGAGGCCGTCCGACAGCGTGTGCAGCGTTATCCCCGTTTATACGATTCATCTCACCGAGACTACGCAGACACGCAGAAGACACCGCATTCTTGGCGAGAGATCAGACGGGCAGCGGGATGTGATCAGGGGGAGGCTATGACGGCAGGATTTTGGAGCTGTTCTTTTTTTTTTCTGAACAGGTATGAATTTGTTTTTATTTATTTTTTTTTGCCTGCAGCCTCGCTGAGACAGCACGTCATGTTCGTATCAAACCCTCAGCTCCTCGGATTTGTAAGAGGGCCATGTATTTTTTTTTTCCTGGCCGGATGAGATTCAGTATTTTCATAAACTGGTGACTATAACATACATCTGCAAATTATTAGGCCACATTTCTATAAGTGCGCAACAGCAGCCAAGTCTGGATATTTGGTGTCATCTTAAGTGTTGAGTCTGTTTTTGGAGAACTGATAAAGACTCAGCCACCGTGTTGTGTGTGTTGGCGTAAAGGCTGTTCTCCCAGCCTTCCTGTAAAACAGCCTGATAAAGGACCTGTGTGAAACAGTGTTGACTGAATAAAGACCAGACTCTTCCAGTAAGTCAGTCGGTTTGGTTTGTTTTAATACATACATTTAAAGGGACAGTAGGCAAGCGTTTTAGTCAAAAAACACTCAAACTGAACCAAGATTATCGACGCGATCAAAATAAACAAGACTTCTGACGTTACGTCAAACACGTCTACTTCTTGTTTCGTGGCGATACCGACTAGCGTTAGCACGCGAAGAAAACGACCGAAGAGAACAGCTAAAGGAAACAAGTAAACCTGCGTGGAAAACATTTACTCAACGCTGGCTAACGCTGGCTCAGCGTGAGGCTGAGGGATGAAACTCGGCTTTGATTGGCCAGTGAGCCCCGTCCTGGAACACACATGCAGCTGGCTCGCATGCGCGTCCCGAATAACAGGTACACCGAGAGGGCCGGTAAAGAGGCAGACAGGGCTGGTAAAAACTTTATGGAGCCCTTGGACGGGCCGCCGTTCCGCCGATGCGGCCGCCAGCCGATTCGGCCACCCGTTGGGATTTGCCCCGGTATGTCCGACAGCCAGTCCGACTGTAGCACGGGGGAAGGGGGATGGGGGAACCAAAGGCGATAATATGCTGCCCCCTATTTGTTTGGAGTAACAGTTTTTACACGTTGGCCCTTTAAATCGGTTATGGGATGAAAGATGAAGAAAGTGACGTAACATTTCAGCACATCAGGACGTCCTGTACTAAGTGTGTTCCCCTGAGACCTCCTCTACCCCCCCCTTCCTGCCCACTTTACCTCCGACTCCTCCCTCAACTCCCTCGCTCTTGTATCATCCGCTATTTCTTAACACCTCTTGCCCTACCCCTCCCCTCCTCCCATCAATCCCACTCTCTCTCACCCTCCTATCTGCCTGCATCTCTCCCTCCCTCCCTCCCTCCCTCCGCCCAGGGCTCAGGGCTCGAACCCATGGCCTCCTCCCCGCCAGCTCCTCCGTGTTAGCCGGTGGTCTCTCTCGCGAGGTCCCCGAAGGATTGATGGTATTCTCCTCCTCATCGTCCAAAGGGCCGGAATAGATGGCTGACGCAATTCTCCCCAATTACCTCGGGGAGAGAGCGAGGCCAAAATAAAAAGATAGCAGTGCAGCGCCGTCAGTACATGCACACATACTGTATATACATATTTACGCGTCTGTGCAGATAATCTTATCTGCATCATCTGCTGGGCTTTGTTCCAGCGAGGCTGAAGAAATGACTCCAGAAAAGTGGCTCTGTATGTGGCGATTGGCTGTTTACATTCTCTGAGCTCTGAGCAGCCCCCCTCCCTCCCCCGCTCCCCCTCCTTTCCTCCCTTCCCCATCCCTCAGGTCAGGGGTCCGGGTTGAGGGGTCAGAGGTTAAAGGCGAGGTTGCGGGCTGCTTCTCCTGAAGGAGGGGAGCTGGTGTTTGAGGTCCCCTTGTCCAGCCCCTCAGTTTAGTCTGGGAGGAGAGGAGCAGCCTCCTCCTCCTCCTCCTCCTCCTCCTCCTTCTCCTCCTGCACATCTGGCTGCCCCCAGAACACTCATTTGGAGGGAAAACAAGAATGTTTTTATTTCCCAGGAGAGAAGAAGAACTCCGGAGTGAAACCACAGAGTTAAAACACAGAGAGGCATCCTGGGCCCTCACACAGGCTGCTGCTTAGGTTGTGATGTCGAGCTCTGTCTCTTTTCTTGTTCTGTCGTTCTTTATTCAACCCTGTATCTGTACTTTTCCTGATTTCCTGACCAACCCTGTCTCCCAAAACCTAATTCCGTACACAACAAAATTTGTATCAATAGAATTCTTTGTTGAGAAAACATAATGCTGCCAAGGTTATGTTTTACATCAACATAACGCGGAAACATTTATATTGAATGTATCTGCAAACCGTCCTCCGCAAAACGCCGATCCCGAACTTATCTGTAAAACATCCGCTGTCAACGCTTTCATTCGTCCTTTTCCACCGGGCCGGACCGTGAACATACGGCCTGGCTAACGGACCTCAACACTCTATGTTGTTGCTGAATGAAGTATGTCCGTTGCGCCGAGGAATTAAGAGCCGTCAGGGATTGAGAGCTGAAGTCGCTCGGGTTCATACTTTTAAATCTGTGGTTGGCAAGGTTTGGATTAATTTACAATTTTTTGCCAGTGAGGGACCGTGTTTGACAATGTTTTCCTCCCTTTTCTTTTGTTGAATTAATTTTGTTTTTTTTTATTTATTTCTAATTGAAAAGCATATTCATATTCCTTAAAGTTGAAATCAGAGCAAACTAAACAAAAGAAAACTCAAAAAACAACAAACAGAAAAACCCCTTGTATTTGTATCAATATTTTAACTCTGGTACCAAATTGGGTTGGTATCAGCAAATGGGCTTGACCATGTTTAGTAAAAGACTGAGTTTGTGGCTAAATATTTAGTTAGTACTCACTTGACACGTGTCATTGACTTTTATAATGTTTTTCAGTACACAATAGCGCAAGAATATCACATTTCCCTTTGGAGGGAGCGTAGCCAGTGAACATTTCAAGAAGCTAAAACTCAATTATTCGTTGAGAAGAAATATTTGTTGTAGTGATATACATCATAGGAGGTGCAGAGAGGTTCCGCGGACATATAAAGAGGTAGACTACACCTCATGACAGACGAAGGCAAACGGGCGGAGAGTAAGACATCTTTTGGTTTCCCTTCAAAAAAGTGGCTTTTTTTGTTTCAGCTGAGGCCAAACGCAATCAAAAGCCAATTTCTTAAATGTACGCGCAGCTCGCCAAGCTGCCCCCCCCCCTCAGAAACGCGCTCGTCCGTGGAACCTCTCTGATGATCTTAACACACGTGCGCAACGCGCGCACACACACACACACACACACACACACACACACACACACAAACACACAGACACACACACACAGACACACACACGCACGCTCACGCAGCTGTGCTCTATTACAGCAATGTACAGTAGCCATCTCTCCACCCCTTCGCCTCCAGCCCTCTCTGTGACTGTTATTGGAAATGTAGCGCTGCTTCGGGAGCAAGCTCATGGCGGATTTATATGACACAGGTGCACGCTCAAGGAAAAAAAAAAAAAAACGTACGCGTGCACAAACAGACGCACACAAAACGCACACATGCTCACATACACTCGTATCGGGAGGCACGCGAGTGGACGGCCCGCAAAGACTGGATCTAATGTCAGCCACTTAATGTCTACACCACTCACAAGTCACAACACACTTCAAACACACACACACACACACACTCTCACATATATGTCTGAACCGCTTAGAGCTGTATCCAAACCAGGCTGAGTGTATCAGCCGGCTCCTCTTGTTTCTGCCGCCTGGACAACCTCATCTGATTCTGATTTTTGACTTTGCCGATTGAATATGACAAAAATGCCTTTAATTTTAACTTAATATATTTTTCCTCTTTGCCCCCCCCCATCACCCACCGACCCACCCACCCCCCCAGCCCCCCACCCCCTCTCCGGTTGATGTCTAGATCGCTCTTTTTGTTCTGGGAATATGCCAGGCATTTCCTCCGAGCACGCGCTATCCCAGTTTTCCAATAAGACAGAGGCCGGAGGTATGTGCCGGGCAGGCTGGGCTCTCTCTCTCTCTCTCTCTCTCTCTCTCTCTCTCTCTCTCTCTCTCTCTCTCTCTCTCTCTCTCTCTCTCTCTCTCTCTCTCTCTGGCCGTTGCGCGACCGGCCTAACGGCGGCAGGAACACCGGGGATATGGTTTCCCCCCGTGGAAAACAGACAAAGACATTCCAGGCAGGAAGGGCTCGAGTGCCTACACAGCAATAATGTCTGCTTAAAATTCTAGCCACGTAGACTAAACTGCAGTACCTGAGGATCCCGGCGGGTTTTAGGGCTTTCGTAGCAGCAGATTCGCGCCTGTCGGGATCGGTCGTTCTAAAGGTTCTTTTAACAAAGCCCTTAAATTCGACGCGTGATGGAAGAGCTGTGAACTTTAATAAATCCTGCTCCCGGGGAATTACTGCTCAGACCTAATTCAGGCCTCGAGCTGAAAAAAGATTCGAGATCCTTGACCTGAGGAGATCGCCGCCGTACACCCACATGTGGTAATGTAGTGTCAGACATATGTATCTCGTCAGCCCGTCCCCTCTGATGTTCATCCCACTATATTGAAGAGCAGAGGGCAGGGGAGGCTCTCTGAGCGCCACATGGTACTGATTTATTTTTTTATATTTTTATTTTTTTGACCGTTAGCGTCAATCCCCTCTTCAGTGAACAAGCAGTTTGTGGTGTTTTCACTAGTGTAAGTGGTTTGTGTAGCTGTGTGTGTGTGTGTGTGTGTGTGAGTGTGTGTGTGTCACAGGGGTGGGGGTTATGTTGCTTGAGGTTGTTTTAGGGGTCCACATCTGGATTTGTGGACGAGAATGTGTGTTTGCACACGTAAGAATACAGCAGCGGAGCGTCGTAGACCCGTAGACCCCAGATGATATTCACAGCAGATATGGAGACCGCCGTCGACGTCCCGACACAAATACATACATTTTAAATCCATTCTGCAGGATTATGCATATCCTTGGCCGGAGGCACAATTTGCAGTAAAAACTCAACCAGAAATTAATTCCGATCAAAACAGCGTCCTTCGCAGTAAGAATCATCCAGAAGTGATAGATTTCTAGTGCAGGCACATAAGGACATTTTCTCTTTCAAGTCATTTTTTTTAATACCTCAACAATTTGGACCTTCAGAAGTACATTTTCTCTATGTATCCTGGCAATAATGTCACAAATGATTGCTGTGACGTTGCCTTAAAACAGCAGCTTGTCAAATTATACTATTTATTCACATAAAAATAAGTTGGACTTTCAATTAATGCTGAAAGTCTGCAGCAGGGTTGTGATTACTGCTCGAGCAGGAAGGCTTTTATTGTGAAGCAGCTGCAGGCGCATGAAGCAGACGCTAAGTGCCAAATTAACTAACAGCCATGACGGCTAACTGTTCGGTAAGAGTTGGTGTAAAACCAAATTCTTTGTCACTATTTCGAAGCAGTGCGAGGGAAGAATAGACTTAGTCATACTGACAAAGCAGAGGGGCCAAAACCAGCGGTTTTCTAAAGAGATCCGAGAAAAAAGAAACTTAAAAAAGAAAAGAACCCAACAAACTTTATCCTAAGGGTTCTCCGGAAAAGAGAAATCTTAGGAGATGCAGTTCAGAAAGAGGCAGATGTCATAACAATGAGGCTCCAGTGTTTTGACCAAATAGCGTCAGTAGGAAACGGACAAAAAAGCAGCAATGGGTGTTCACGGTTTCCGAGCCCAAACCTGCAACAGCCCAGAGTCTTAGGCGAGGTACAAAGAGCCTGTCGGGCGCAAGCGATCGGCATCTGCTTGGGAATGAATAGGTGCAGTATTTTGGAGGTTATTTCAGTGCGTGGAGAACTGCCCTCCGCGGTGCTGCCGTGTCAGAACAATGGCAGTGGAAAAAGAAAAAAAAAAAGGAAAAAAACACTGGACTTGTCTCATTTTGGTTTTATAACCAGGAATAACTTAAATACAATACACAGATACAGCTGACACTTCCACGTTTTGTTGTTCTCCCCCCTCGTTTTCTTGCTTGCGTTTTTATATCTGGGAAAAGAAAATGCAATAAAGTGAAAATCCCATGTTGCGACACAGTGCGTCGGCGCCACGGGCCCTTGCCTTGCTGTTGTGTAAAACCTGTGATTAAGGCTGATTTTGTTTTGAGCCTACACTCTGAGTCCCACACTCTTGTGTCAAGGTAGGAAATGGGGGGGGCTCTGGCCCTCGCCCCTGTGCCCGGAACCTCGCGTGGCCGCCGTCCGAGCCCACGGAGAGCCTCAGGCGTGGACGGAAACGCCACCCGTGACGAAAACACGAGTTTTGCCAAGGTCATGGGCGGCGTGCTGGTTGAGTCGCGCTGGTCCCCCGCCCGGTTCAGCCCGTCGAACTCGACCACAATGATGACGGGGACGATATCCGGCGCTTTTGCCGCCGACCTCGTCGATCTCGTGCCTGATGACTTTTGATCCCGCCACAAGCTCTTTGTGTGCGGCGGGAACCGTCGGCGGTGATTCAGGCGTGTTCATCAGGGCCCTTGCGTTGACAGCTGTCACTACCTGTGTGACATCATAGCTAGGTTGTGTGCTTGTGTGAGTTTATCAGATTCTAATCTATAGATTCCTGTTTTGCATTTTTTTAATAGTTTTGTGGGTGTGCTTTTCAAAAAAAAAAAAAAAAAAAAAAAAGGAAGACAGAGGAACATACTGTAGATGCTTATCGGTGTGGCCTAATCGCTACCATGTGCTTTTTTAGGGGCCACTTGCTCCATTCGTCCGAGGCTGCTAGAATTCCAGCAATTACCCCCCCCCCCCCTTTTCAAAGATTTTCACACGTGGTCCCGAGTGTTCGTCACATAAAAACTGTCGTCCCCACCGAAAGAAAAAGACCCCAGGGTCCCAGCCCCGGCCCCGGCCCTGGCCCCCCAGCTCCGGCCCCGGCCCCGGCCCCGGCCCTGGGACTCCCTCCCGGCCTGCTCGTCCTTCTCCCCGACAGCGCCTGGGGCTTTTACTGCCTCCGAGCTCAACCCGCTCACTCCGGTGGTCCGCGGGCCTGGGAACCGGCCTCCTTTGCCCAGACACACGTGCACGCTGAGCGGGGAAAAAAAAGAATTTACTTGAGATCATGTTTCCCTTTGTTTCAAAGTGATCTCCTTTCATTTTTTGTTTTGGTAGAAGGCAGAGCTGCGCATTGCGAGTTTCTGTTTGATTTGGCGCCGATTATTGTTTTGCCTAATTGGCTTTTAACGAGGTTTTAACTCGAGTATGTAAAGAAGCCCGTCTGGTTCTATACCACCCACCCGCAAGGTCCGCTCAAGGTTAACCCTGCCCAGATCTGCATCTTTGCTCCTCCGTCCGGCCCCCTCTTTAACTTAAAATGCGTTCTAATGGCATTATGGAAATTAAGTACTTTGCCAAAGCAGGTTGTACAAAGTCTGTAGCCTGAACTGCTTTAGCGCAGTTTACTCTACTTAATTACTTTCATTATATTCTACTTTATCCTTCTACTACATTTCAGGGGGAAATATTATAGTTTGTAATCTACCACACGTGTCTCACCAATAAAGTTACCATTTGGTTTGCAGATCAAGATTTTACATACATACATATAAAACAAGATTAAAATATGTGAATTCATATAATAGTTACATTTTTTATTTATAGATATATAGATATATGTGTGAATGCATATATATATGTGTGTGTATATATATGCATGTATATATATATATATATATATATATATATATATATATATATATGCCTATATATATATATATATAATCTATAATAATCTGAAAGGGGCAACTCTGGATATGACTGCTAGAGTTTTCTGATGAGATTAAGCTTTTACTTTTACTTAACACACATTAATTGGTTCTTTGGCCACTTGGGGGCACTGTAACCAGCTGTAAACATAACGCTAACATATTAACACCTTATGAAGTTGGTTTAGCGAACATTGTGCCAATATATGTATATACACATCTGGCAGTCATGGAGCAACACTAGTATTTACACGAGATTGTGTTCCTGGCCGGGCAACACATGCGAATCCAGTGCTCACTGAACTTTTAGCTCGGTTTTTAATCTCCTGAGAAAAATATCGGACTCTTTAGCTTTTAGCTACGATGTGCTCCACCAGCAGAATGGTTAAACAGGCTCGCCGCCTTCTGACGCCAGGCCGGCAGGCGCCATGTGGGCGACGTACAGCGGGATTTACTGGAGCCGCTGCCTTCTGGGGCCTGAAACGGGGTTTGTGAAGACAAATGAGAGCGAATAAATCATTAAAAAACCACAGGCTGGAAAACCAAAACAATGAACTGAAAGAAGCTAAAACACAACCTTCCAAGAGTCTGGAGGTATTCTCTCCTTTCACGTCAGGCATAGTTATTTGATCCATTCATGAACTAAAAATATTGAAGAGGGGATTAATTAGGAAATCTAATGCTGAACATTTGTTTGTGCTAGAGTATAGTTACAGTATGGTATTAGTATTTCTCTCCTCTGACCACAATTATACAACAACCAAAACACTGCCTATTTTCAATAGTATATCAGAAGGAAAAGGCTAAAAAAAATAAACAACTGTAATAAGACTTGCTCTTTTTTTAGGGGCCTGTCAGAGGTTTTCTGTAACCTGTCCAACCTGTAATTCATTTTCCTCTGCCTCGCCTCCTCCCATGGAAACATCCCTCCAGTTCAACCACCACGTCATCTGTTTGGGCCGTGGCATTTGCATAAATCACGACCAAATCGAGGGGCCTAATGGCCGCTCGTATTTCTAAAGTAAACCCTCGGTTTCTCGTACGTCCGCCTCAATGAGGGACGCCGTTTTAAAAACGGTAATGGTGTTGTTTTATCGGTAACAAGTGGCCACGAAACGCTGGGTTTGTGTTTCTGTTTTGTTTTTTTCAGGTTTGGGAATACAGCCTCCCCGTTCTTCTCTTAAATGACAGATCGAGTTCAGATTTTGTTTTTAATAATATCATTCACTTGGTTTGAATATATGAGGATTCAAAGAAATGTTGACTGTTTTGGGTTTTTTTTTTTTTTTATTTTGGTGGAGCGCCAGTGGCCCTAACCGGTGTTTGGACGCCTCCCAGAGTCAGTCAGGTTTTGGGAGAGCTGACTTTACATGACAACATGATCCTGATTGCAAAGGTAATGGAGGCGGCGAGTGCCAGTCGTAGGATGCAATGGAAAAGTCGCATTCGAGAGCGATTTACAGTAAAAGAAGAGACCGGGGGAAAAAAAAAGAAAAGAAAAAGTGGGGAGTGCTGAGGAATAATAAGCTCAGTGTTGGTGTCTTTGCGTCCCGTTGTGTGTAATAAACCTCAGCGCAACGCACATGGACGCCAATGGAGAGCCTTTTTTATCGCAGCGCCGATACATAAAGAGCCATTGTTGTCGTCGCGTTAGTTTCTCGTTCGGGCTGCTGCCTCCCTCTGAGTCTAAACTGTTATCTTATCAAAACAAAGGATTCTTTGAATATTTAGATTCAGGGAACCACCCTCAGGCGATTGTGTGCATGTGTGTCTGTGTGTGTGTGTGTGTTTGTGTGTGTGTGATAGGAAGGAAAATATTTCCCACTAAGTCTCGGCGAGTGTGCTTGGGGGGAAATAGAAAACACTCCTGACGTTTGTTCTGCATCGTGCTCCCTGCCAACTGTCGCTACACACAGAAAGTGCTTTTGTTTCTTGTGAGATTTTTTTTTTCTTAATCTCGAGGCTTGTCCGTATTCATGGTTAGGCGGAGCGTTCACTGCTTGTGTGTGTGTGTGTGTATTTCTGTGTTTTTGTACAACAATGTGGTGGTGCAGGGATTGAAAATGGGCGTGTGTTTTATGTTTGGGGAAAGAGAAAGTGAATGAGAATGGCAGGGTTTGTTATTTTTTCTTCATCGTACATACCTCCGATCACACTGGCTCTATTGTTCGGAGCCCGGTTGCAGAGATGAATTGTTTAACCCTGTATTACTCCCCTGCTGGAATGACTTTATAGCTTGGTCCCTAGTACTTTTTAATATGTGTGCATATGTTTATGATGTGCGGTGTGTGTGTGTGTGTGTGCGTGTGTGTGTGCGTGTGCAGGTGCACATTTTCATTACTCAGAATATTTATGCATGCTCATACAACTGAAATGCTGGAAATTCAAGGGCCGCGGATGCCAAGGCGTTTGGCTCGGGAGCAGCGGCGGCGGCAGCAGATGAAATATTAAGCGGTTCCACTGATTTATGCGGCATTACGGAGAGTTTGACAGAAGCTGTACTCGGCCGCGGCCGGGGAAACAATGAGGTTTCTGGATTAAAATTTATTGGCATGCACATACCCCGCATGCGTCAAACGCGCGACCACCCACCTGCTCGCTGCCCCGGCGGCTCACCTTTCTCTCGACCGCGTTCACGCTGAATTTAAGATCTGGCCGGGGTCCGAGCCCATTCTCTTAACCTTAACCGTGCCCCAGCAGGAGCTTCTCCGGTCTGTCCCCGCAGCTATGCGATTATTCTTATTCATTAAAAAAAAAACTTGAATTTAAAAAAAAAAAAATGAACGTCAGCCCGAGCCTCCCTGTGAATTACAACCAAGCTGAAAGACTCTGAGGCAGCAGGATGTGCGGCCAGTACCAGTGTTCAGTGCCTGTGAAAGGAAATGGTCTGTGTTTTTATCTTAATGTAGCGATGCAAAGAATAAGGGCGTGGGCGTCGTCGTCGTAGGCAATGGGCGGCGGGTTCAACGCAGGAGATCGACATTCATGTCCTCTCAACCTTTAATTTGTCTTTTTTCTTTAAACCCTAGCCACGATTTTTTCCGGAACATTTTTAGCTGGATAACCTTAACCACAGCATATTAGCTTTGCACTGATATTGTGGATATAAATAAGCATTTAAAAGTTAAAGCATCGAACACTGAGGCACATAATTTTTAAAATAATCTGGGGTTTTTTGGATCATCCAATATCAATATCAATTTTTTTTTTTTTTTTTTTTTTTTGCAATACTCATACCGTACATCTCAGTATTTCCCACTCAAACACTACTTCTTTCACTCCCAAGCCCTCGGCTTCATCCCTCTCACTCACTTCCTGCATCGGCTCGCACTGCAGCCCCACCGGAATGGCTGGAGCAGAAGTGAGAAGAAGGGGCCGACTAATGCTGCCTCCGGCGCTGTGTGGATCCGTCTTGCTTGGTGGGGAGGAGGCCCGGCGACTGGGGGAGGGAGCGTGTGGAATGAAAGGAGACCGAGTGGAGGAAACCGAGAGGGAGAGAATGTGACGGATGGATGAGGGAGGAGGACGGACAGACGGAGGGAGGAAGGGGGGAGGGAGGAAAAGGAGGAAGGGGGGAGGGAGGGAAAAGACGGATGGATATATTTTTTTTAATGTACCTTTCCCAGTGACCAGGGGAAAAGAAAATTCCTAGTTGGTGTTGTACGAGACCAACTCTGGCCCTGATATCACCATCACAGAAACTCAGCGAAGGACCTGAAGCGTCCCAGGTGTTAAGGCTGAACTTTCCACTGACGAGTCGAGTTCCTCTCCCGCTAATATTTCACCACAGTTCATCCCAAATATGTTCAACGGGACATGAAAGTAAGCAGATGCAACCTTGAGGTTACATGACAGCTCTGAGCACATGGTTCTGGTCTCCAATTAGGTTTATTGCATCTCAGTGTTGTGCTATAATTTTTCTACACTGGCATTTATACCTCTGCGTTGATGTCACACTTCGATCACACCACCGAACCGCTAGTTGGCGGCTGCGCTCATGTGCAACCATTTTGAGTTTCTTCACTGCTGTTTCCCCCGAATTAGAAAACAACAGCGACTGAATCCAACTAACTCCTGATGGAGTCAGTTAACAGCGGTTAATTTTCCTGAATTTACTGCGGCGCAGAAACGAAAGAAGACGTCAGATATGGTCCGTACGACAGCGGTGAAGAGGGAGAAGCCAGCGATGCGATGCCACCAAGCCGACCACTCACAGTTATTGTTGTCTGCATCGCCACAACGCATAGTTACATTTTCGCGTAGGGGTCGATGCTGAAGCATAGATTGCCCTTTATTCTTCTGATTGCTGGGGATATGTCATTGATATGGTTGTTTCAGTGATTGTATTGAGGCAAAGGTGCACGAGGTACCATGTAACTTGCAGCTATAAGGATTTAACCGTAGTTAACCAGTATTTTATTCGGTGCATGTAGCGGAATCTAATTCTGTGTAATGCTAATCAGCAACAATGATGCTATCATCTAATTATAATACAAATGCACCTCTGTGTGAACAAGTATTCACCCTTACATACTGCATGATATCAGGAGAGCCAGGAGGGTTTTATCAAGTTTATACCATACTTTTATTCACTTTTATTCTCCAAGTTTGGTCGTAGGCAGTTTAACCCACAGTCAGGTCAGGTTCACCAGCAAGTGTTAGCTGATAACGAGGCTGTGATTACCTGCAAAGCTATTTTCCATGATCCTTCTATAATGAAATATGCTCAGTGGCGCTTGAGCGTGGGCCAGAGGAATGCTGGGTAGTAATTTCGGGGGGGGGGGGGGGGTTGTTGTCTGATTCTGGTAAACTGTAATGAATTGTATCAAAGTTTTCTAGCATTTTTTGCACCGTTATTTTTAGTGAGTCTCTGTCGGAAGCTTTTTGAGTCTAACATTGTAAGTTTCGTATAGTAAAACTTAAATGATTCAGTGTTTTTAGCGGAAAGTTTAGGAGAGGGTCTTTGAATTGGGGCTTTCACAGGCAGGAAGTCCTCTCCCTCAGCTGTAGCCGTCACGAGTCAACTCCACGCAGCCAACGCACCATCTCGACGTTCCTTATGTATTTAACGGGGGGTAAAGTTCAGACTGTGAGAACCTCCGACGCCCCAGATCGCCGCATGTAGGGAATCTGCAAAGGTCAGCGTGGAAAAAAAGGGCCGTGGCCTCGCCGCCACTTGCGAGCCGCTCCGGAGCGTCCGGCCGTGGAACAATGTGGAACGGCAGCCACAAGACTGCACGGTCCCTCCTGAAAAGCTCCAACACAAACACAGCCCCTCTCTCCCTCTCTCTTTCCCTCTCTCTCTCCCCCTCTCTATCTCTTTCTCACACACAAACACACACACAGCCAGGGGTGAGGCATCTGTTTCCTATGCTCAACATGCGGAGGCAGTACATTCAATACACACACACACAGACACACACACACACATACACTCTCTCTCTTTAATGTTTACACTACTCCTGTCTTATCTTACACACTGGACACGTTACAGGAACATTTTTGAAAAACACACACCTCTGATGGGCTGAAAGAACGTGTGTTTGTGTGTGTGTTTGTGTTTGTGTGTAAGCTTCTATGTGTGCGGCTGCAGAGCGACCATGTGGCCTGTTTTGATCACACCGGCTGGTAATGGATTGTCCCTTTTTGCCCCCCCCCATTTGACCCTGAGTTTATGTGTCAGTGTCCTGATGTTATAAACCCTCAGTATCAACAGGGGCGGCGCTGTCATCTGATCTTGTTCTGGCTGCTGATAACAGCGGCGAGGCCTGTGTGTGTGTGTGCGCGCGCGGACGGATGAGATACAGTGTGAGGTGGTGGCGTTTTGTACGCTGCTGCCACGCCGGACGGCCACGGCCTCACCTCTGGTCCTGTGCAACTTTGTCACAGGAAATCGTACCCGTTCATTGTTTTTAACCAGAAATATTAATATGATGGAAATGTGATGTACGTGGCGAAAGATACAGACAAAGCGACGTTTGTTTCCATGTAAGACAAACCTGACGAAGTCATGAAATGAAAAACCATAACAGAAAATTTAAAAACTACCCCAGATCTATGATAACAAAAGACACGACCCATTAGACAGTCGTCCAATTAAACGGCCGCTCATCTAGACAGAGGCTCACCCGGCTGATCTCCCCTTTTAAAAGCTTCCAGCTCAGGGTTTGTTTGGTTTCCTTGCCTGTCAATCAACACTAAGCTCCTCGGCTTGGAAACAACTTCGCATTATGGCGTGAAATTTAGCTCAAGTGAAACATCCTCTCTCAGTTTTGGCTTCAGCCCCAGCGGTTGGTAGGAAGAGGAGGAACAATGCGCCGGAGCACTTTGCCCTTCAGCCAATCAGAGGAGAGCTTTATGCAGCTGGGGGAGTCGCCATGTGGATTAGACGTATGTAGGGAAGATAATTCTTTCAATTTTAAAGCCCTCGACTGATAGATATAGTTTTGGTTGCAGGTTTAAGTTTTGAACCATAATTTCAATTTTTACCACCTTAAAAATAATTACTTTTAAAATCAGTCTGACATTTGATTGAAAGGTGTATGCAACAAGTATGTGACATTGTATAAAACTTAAATTCAACATTTAAAAGAAATTAGCTAAACATAAGGCACATAAGGACAAATTATTCGATAAATGTGAAAGAAATAGTTTGAATTTAATTTGAGACTAAAGCTTAAACTTTCTTTAAGTGTTTCGTCAAGTAAAGTTCAATAAAACTGTTGTATTTTGTATCAGGATTGAAATATAATTTAAAGGAAATAAAAATGAATTTGAAATTATGTCAGTCCCTGAAGCTAAAATCGGGATCCCTGCCAGAGTTGAGGCCCAGTTTTGCACCTGATCCAACCAGGCGTCAGATCATAACCGAACCTCTTTATTGTGTGACCGCTGAGCAAAGGTTACACTCGATATCACTTCCTCGCATCAGGTGTTCACAGCACATGACAATTCTCCCGATGTGGTTTTTCCTCCTTCTCTTTCTCACATTTCTCACTTAATCCTCTCGCTGTTTCTTTTTTGTTTTGTTTGTTTGTTTGCTTTTTTAAATTCAGCTGCCTTCATTCCGTCTTTCACCCTCTCACCCCTGCGAACTTCATTGTGGGATTTTCTGTATCGGAGAGCGATGTGTTAATGACGCGATCGGAGCCGGAGGACGAGGCCGCCGCCGGCAGCAGGTGAAGGCAGATAGCCCATTTCAAAATAAATTCCCACAGGAAACTCAGTGTGTGCCCCTGTGTTTCAGGAAATGGGGAGCGAGTGTGTGTGTGTGTGTGTGTGTGTGTGTGTGTGTGTGTGTGTGTGTGTGTGTGTGTGTGTGTGTGTTTGTGTTTGCGTGTGTTTCATGGCTCCCTCTGCTCCTGCTGCAGTCGTCTGATAACGTTAATGAATCAACAGTCACTACAAAGGGAGATAAAGAGCTCGGACGATGGAAGGGGATTTTACCTGTTTTTTTAAAAATATTATGTTGTGCCCGATTCGTGTTTTGCGAAAATGATGAGCGTGCAGTTTCCCAGCAGTCCCCGAAGACCCCGAACATCTCGCCAACGTGCACCTCTGTCACTTTATCAGTGTTGTCTCAGTTTACGAACACAAGGCCAGCGGCTCGTCAAAACCAACGCTGGCTTTGTAAAAACCCCAGATTGTGCTCGTCGATGACCTTCTTGAAACTCCATTGGAAGAGGTTTAGCATTTCTTATTCCTTATGACCAGTATGAATAAGACACAGTTAACTTTAGGCAACTGAAACTACCCATGAGTCCGAGGGCTTGACTCCGACCTCCGGACAAGGACCTTTTAAATCATAAGCTGCGGCGTTGTCTTGGTCGAGTTTTGCTGCTTCAGGCCGTTAAAGAAAGCCGCAGCGACCGGAGTAAATCAGGCAAACTGCCCGTGAAAATGGCCTGTTTCTGCCTCAGCCCGTGGATTTTTCCTGCTGTGAACCCAACCACCGTGAGCCAGTCGTCAGTGACGGCCATGGATAGACATTATTCGCTCCCAGGCCCCTCCCAGGCCCCTCCCCAGGCCCCTCCCCAGGCCCCTCCCCAGGCCCCTCCCCAGGCCCCTCCCCAGGCCCCTCCCCAGGCCCCTCCCCAGGCCCCTCCCCAGGCCCCTCCCCAGGCCCCTCCCCAGGCCCCTCCCCAGGCCCCTCCCCAGGCCCCTCCCCAGGCCCCTCCCCAGGCCCCTCCCCAGGCCCCTCCCCAGGCCCCTCCCCAGGCCCCTCCCCAGGCCCCTCCCCAGGCCCCTCCCCAGGCCCCTCCCCAGGCCCCTCCCCAGGCCCCTCCCCAGGCCCCTCCCCAGGCCCCTCCCCAGGCCCCTCCCCAGGCCCCTCCCCAGGCCCCTCCCCAGGCCCCTCCCCAGGCCCCTCCCCAGGCCCCTCCCCAGGCCCCTCCCCAGGCCCCTCCCCAGGCCCCTCCCCAGGCCCCTCCCCAGGCCCCTCCCCAGGCCCCTCCCCAGGCCCCTCCCCAGGCCCCTCCCCAGGCCCCTCCCCAGGCCCCTCCCCAGGCCCCTCCCCAGGCCCCTCCCCAGGCCCCTCCCCAGGCCCCTCCCCAGGCCCCTCCCCAGGCCCCTCCCCAGGCCCCTCCCCAGGCCCCTCCCCAGGCCCCTCCCCAGGCCCCTCCCCAGGCCCCTCCCCAGGCCCCTCCCCAGGCCCCTCCCCAGGCCCCTCCCCAGGCCCCTCCCCAGGCCCCTCCCCAGGCCCCTCCCCAGGCCCCTCCCCAGGCCCCTCCCCAGGCCCCTCCCCAGGCCCCTCCCCAGGCCCCTCCCCAGGCCCCTCCCCAGGCCCCTCCCCAGGCCCCTCCCCAGGCCCCTCCCCAGGCCCCTCCCCAGGCCCCTCCCCAGGCCCCTCCCCAGGCCCCTCCCCAGGCCCCTCCCCAGGCCCCTCCCCAGGCCCCTCCCCAGGCCCCTCCCCAGG
This sequence comes from Istiophorus platypterus, assembly GCA_016859345.1. NCBI lineage: Eukaryota > Metazoa > Chordata > Actinopteri > Istiophoriformes > Istiophoridae > Istiophorus > Istiophorus platypterus. Next base: position 26,035,290 of record CM029123.1, read on the forward strand.
CCCCTCCCCAGGCCCCTCCCCAGGCCCCTCCCCAGGCCCCTCCCCAGGCCCCTCCCCAGGCCCCTCCCCAGGCCCCTCCCCAGGCCCCTCCCCAGGCCCCTCCCCAGGCCCCTCCCCAGGCCCCTCCCCAGGCCCCTCCCCAGGCCCCTCCCCAGGCCCCTCCCCAGGCCCCTCCCCAGGCCCCTCCCCAGGCCCCTCCCCAGGCCCCTCCCCAGGCCCCTCCCCAGGCCCCTCCCCAGGCCCCTCCCCAGGCCCCTCCCCAGGCCCCTCCCCAGGCCCCTCCCCAGGCCCCTCCCCAGGCCCCTCCCCAGGCCCCTCCCCAGGCCCCTCCCCAGGCCCCTCCCCAGGCCCCTCCCCAGGCCCCTCCCCAGGCCCCTCCCCAGGCCCCTCCCCAGGCCCCTCCCCAGGCCCCTCCCCAGGCCCCTCCCCAGGCCCCTCCCCAGGCCCCTCCCCAGGCCCCTCCCCAGGCCCCTCCCCAGGCCCCTCCCCAGGCCCCTCCCCAGGCCCCTCCCCAGGCCCCTCCCCAGGCCCCTCCCCAGGCCCCTCCCCAGGCCCCTCCCCAGGCCCCTCCCCAGGCCCCTCCCCAGGCCCCTCCCCAGGCCCCTCCCCAGGCCCCTCCCCAGGCCCCTCCCCAGGCCCCTCCCCAGGCCCCTCCCCAGGCCCCTCCCCAGGCCCCTCCCCAGGCCCCTCCCCAGGCCCCTCCCCAGGCCCCTCCCCAGGCCCCTCCCCAGGCCCCTCCCCAGGCCCCTCCCCAGGCCCCTCCCCAGGCCCCTCCCCAGGCCCCTCCCCAGGCCCCTCCCCAGGCCCCTCCCCAGGCCCCTCCCCAGGCCCCTCCCCAGGCCCCTCCCCAGGCCCCTCCCCAGGCCCCTCCCCAGGCCCCTCCCCAGGCCCCTCCCCAGGCCCCTCCCCAGGCCCCTCCCCAGGCCCCTCCCCAGGCCCCTCCCCAGGCCCCTCCCCAGGCCCCTCCCCAGGCCCCTCCCCAGGCCCCTCCCCAGGCCCCTCCCCAGGCCCCTCCCCAGGCCCCTCCCCAGGCCCCTCCCCAGGCCCCTCCCCAGGCCCCTCCCCAGGCCCCTCCCCAGGCCCCTCCCCAGGCCCCTCCCCAGGCCCCTCCCCAGGCCCCTCCCCAGGCCCCTCCCCAGGCCCCTCCCCAGGCCCCTCCCCAGGCCCCTCCCCAGGCCCCTCCCCAGGCCCCTCCCCAGGCCCCTCCCCAGGCCCCTCCCCAGGCCCCTCCCCAGGCCCCTCCCCAGGCCCCTCCCCAGGCCCCTCCCCAGGCCCCTCCCCAGGCCCCTCCCCAGGCCCCTCCCCAGGCCCCTCCCCAGGCCCCTCCCCAGGCCCCTCCCCAGGCCCCTCCCCAGGCCCCTCCCCAGGCCCCTCCCCAGGCCCCTCCCCAGGCCCCTCCCCAGGCCCCTCCCCAGGCCCCTCCCCAGGCCCCTCCCCAGGCCCCTCCCCAGGCCCCTCCCCAGGCCCCTCCCCAGGCCCCTCCCCAGGCCCCTCCCCAGGCCCCTCCCCAGGCCCCTCCCCAGGCCCCTCCCCAGGCCCCTCCCCAGGCCCCTCCCCAGGCCCCTCCCCAGGCCCCTCCCCAGGCCCCTCCCCAGGCCCCTCCCCAGGCCCCTCCCCAGGCCCCTCCCCAGGCCCCTCCCCAGGCCCCTCCCCAGGCCCCTCCCCAGGCCCCTCCCCAGGCCCCTCCCCAGGCCCCTCCCCAGGCCCCTCCCAGGCCCCTCCCAGGTTTGAGCTCAACCTGTCGAGGAAAGTCTGGGAATTGAATTCACAGTTTGGACTGACAACCGTATAGCCCCCCCCGCCCACTCCCTCCCTGCTTCTGCTTTCTCACTTAAACCCTCGAGGAAGGAATAAGGCCGACCTCCACCGGATCGCCGTCCCCTCGCTCTTTCCTTTCTTCAGACAAGCAAACGTCGCTGTCATCTGTCCATCTGGGCTGTCGGATTCCAGTTTCCCATGCCATTATCTGTTTTGAGATTTGGGGGAAAGACTAAAAATATTACACCCCCCCCCCAGACAAACTGTCTCTGTCTCCTGCCATCAGACTTGCCGTCATAGCCAATCACATTAAACTATCACTGATAACTAAAAATGACTTCCTACGATGTGTCTAGTTATGCGAGTTTCAAGACATGCCCCGGTCAACTTGAGTGGGGAATAACAGGCGATGCTATCATTGAGGAAAATGACAAAAGAAAAAAAAAAAAAAAGAGGGATGTCTCCCCGGGTTTCCAGGCAGCGGGGGGGCCGCAGGGGGTCACGCGTCCAGGGGTCAGAGTTTGAGCTCAACCTGTCGAGGAAAGTCTGGGAATTGAATTCACAGTTTGGACTGACAACCGTATAGCCCCCCCCGCCCACTCCCTCCCTGCTTCTGCTTTCTCACTTAAACCCTCGAGGAAGGAATAAGGCCGACCTCCACCGGATCGCCGTCCCCTCGCTCTTTCCTTTCTTCAGACAAGCAAACGTCGCTGTCATCTGTCCATCTGGGCTGTCGGATTCCAGTTTCCCATGCCATTATCTGTTTTGAGATTTGGGGGAAAGACTAAAAATATTACACCCCCCCCCCAGACAAACTGTCTCTGTCTCCTGCCATCAGACTTGCCGTCGTAGCCAATCACATTAAACTATCACTGATAACTAAAAATGACTTCCTACGTTGTGTCTAGTTATGCGAGTTTCAAGACATGCCCCGGTCAACTTGAGTGGGGAATAACAGGCGATGCTATCATTGAGGAAAATGACAAAAGAAAAAAAAAAAAAAAGAGGGATGTCTCCCCGGGTTTCCAGGCAGCGGGGGGGGCCGCAGAAGTCACGCGTCCAGGGGTCAGAGTTTGAGCTCAACCTGTCGAGGAAAGTCTGGGAATTGAATTCACAGTTTGGACTGACAACCGTATAGCCCCCCCCGCCCACTCCCTCCCTGCTTCTGCTTTCTCACTTAAACCCTCGAGGAAGGAATAAGGCCGACCTCCACCGGATCGCCGTCCCCTCGCTCTTTCCTTTCTTCAGACAAGCAAACGTCGCTGTCATCTGTCCATCTGGGCTGTCGGATTCCAGTTTCCCATGCCATTATCTGTTTTGAGATTTGGGGGAAAGACTAAAAATATTACACCCCCCCCCCAGACAAACTGTCTCTGTCTCCTGCCATCAGACTTGCCGTCATAGCCAATCACATTAAACTATCACTGATAACTAAAAATGACTTCCTACGATGTGTCTAGTTATGCGAGTTTCAAGACATGCCCCGGTCAACTTGAGTGGGGAATAACAGGCGATGCTATCATTGAGGAAAATGACAAAAGAAAAAAAAAAAAAAAGAGGGATGTCTCCCCGGGTTTCCAGGCAGCGGGGGGGCCGCAGGGGGTCACGCGTCCAGGGGTCAGAGTTTGAGCTCAACCTGTCGAGGAAAGTCTGGGAATTGAATTCACAGTTTGGACTGACAACCGTATAGCCCCCCCCGCCCACTCCCTCCCTGCTTCTGCTTTCTCACTTAAACCCTCGAGGAAGGAATAAGGCCGACCTCCACCGGATCGCCGTCCCCTCGCTCTTTCCTTTCTTCAGACAAGCAAACGTCGCTGTCATCTGTCCATCTGGGCTGTCGGATTCCAGTTTCCCATGCCATTATCTGTTTTGAGATTTGGGGGAAAGACTAAAAATATTACACCCCCCCCCCAGACAAACTGTCTCTGTCTCCTGCCATCAGACTTGCCGTCATAGCCAATCACATTAAACTATCACTGATAACTAAAAATGACTTCCTACGATGTGTCTAGTTATGCGAGTTTCGCACATGCCCCGGGTCAACTTGAGTGGGGAATAACAGGCGATGCTATCATTGAGGAAAATGACAAAAGAAAAAAAAAAACAAGCCTAAATACACATAAATTTTCCCCTCAGTTCTTTAGTAAGTTCCCAGACGGAAAATTATTGTTGTTGCATATGAAACGCAATGAAATATTTAAACAACTACTTGTTCGAAGAGAAAAGACTGATCAAAATATCAAAATATGAAATATTCTATACAAAAAATTCATTTCTGTGCTCAAAGTGCAGTTAATAAGTCTCAAATAATAAGGACGTGAGTAGAAACTAGGGCATCAAATCAAAATTATTTTCATTCTGTCCAATAAAATATCAAAAAATAGTTCGGTGACATTTCCAGGTCATGCTGGATGTTCCATTTACTAATGTAACACAGAATAGAAGCAAATCCTCACATATAAGAAGCTTGAACCAGCAACTGTTTGACTTTTTCCGTGACAGTCAACTTTAGCAGTTGTAATTAAAATGATGATGAAATTGTCCACTGATTGATCGATGAAGCAGCCGAGGAAGAAATAGAAATTTAATTGGACTTTTTATTAGAATTTTTAACTGCATGCCTCATTCACTGCACTATGCACTTAGTATCTCTGCAGACTTTAACCCCTCGCTGGGAAGGGACTGCTGTGATATTACATTCTTCAGGCGGTTTTGTGGCGTATGGTGAAAGATATATAAGTAAATCTAAACGGTCGTTTCGGCCCGTCGAGTCAGCAGGGAGCATCCGAGCCACCCCCCCCCCCCCCGCCTGTGTTTGTTTTCCTTCCTGCCTCTTCAAAGAGGGCAAAATAAATAAAGTTCTCTTCTGGCCCGGCATCACTTGTTCCTCTGCTGCTGATGCCTTCCCTCTTGACAGCCGAGTGTTTGTGTGTGTGTGTGTGTGTGTGTATATATGTGTGTGTGTGTGTGTGTGTGTGTATATGTGTATGTGTATCCATGCATGTGTATCCATGCAGGTGTGTATGTGTGGTTACAGGACCTTAAATAAAGAACAGAAAATCTGAAGAGACTATTTTAAACACCTTTCACATCCTCTTCAGCCCCCGTCACTGCCTATTCATAACCCAGCTATGACAGATTAGCATGTAGCTGCTATATTTAACGTGACTTAACTGGTGCCTGTGGTTATTCCTCTGTGTGTGTGTGTGTGTGTGTGTGTGTGTGTGTGTGTGTGTGTGTGTGTGTGTGTGTGTGTGTGTGTGTGTGTGTGTGTGTGTGTGTGTGTGTGTTCCTGCCCCCGTTTCCCCCAAAAATGGTAACACACCCACACCAAATGAGAGGGCTCCTTTGAGAAATGTGTTTCTCATGTTCTCACGGTGTAAAAATGACGCTATCGCCCTAGCTCCAAGAATCAGCTGCTCTGTCCACATTATGTGGAGCTGGGCCCAACCTGTGTGTGCGTGCATGTGTGTGCATGTGTGTGTTAGTGTTTGTGCGTGCATGCATGAACGATTTAGCTTTTTTTTTTTTTTTCTTTTTCGCCGTGTGTTTAGGCTTATATAGTGAATGACAGTCTTTATGGGACCCCTTCCCTTCCCTCCCTCTGGTGAAAACATGGAAAGATTGTTTACTGAGGACTGACTGTTCATACAGCCAGAGGTCACCGTCAAGTTCAAGTGTGTGTGTGTGTGTGTGTGGACTTCCCCATGCATGCAGCTATGTTTAGATGTACGAAACGCGGTGATAGTATCAAAAGAACAGCCACAGGCTTGATGTATGTATGGTTTCCTTTATGACGGCCTTTAACATCTGTCTTCGTCTTTATCATCTGTAATATATTGTTGTGGTGCGGCGCTGGAAAAAAAAAAAAAAAGAGGTGTAGCTGCGAAATCTGGAGCTGGAGCTGTTATGTCCAAAAAAACAATCCCACAGCAACAGAACAGAAGTAGATCTGTGTCGAAAACCCAGACGAAAAGAGGAAAACACCTACCGATCACAGACGGCTGCTCACTGTCAACGATATCGGTATATTGCAGAAAAGCATTTCGGCTACACGCACTAATAAAGACACAGTAGCCTAGTCAATAATGGTTTTATTATCCTGTAGTTATATTATGTATCTTGTTGGAGGGAATTCGCGGTTTCATTACCACTTAGGCCTTTTTATAGATCAGGAGCTCAAAGCCTGCAGCAGTTTGGCAGCGCCTGCTCCCTTTTGGTGTAAACGATGAACAGTTGTTGTGTTTTAATGTTCACAGGGGGAGAGGTTTTCCCTCTGCTGACAGAGGGTCCAAAGAGGATATAATTTCTGTTTATTTTGCTAATCCCGCGGATAGGCCTGTCAGGTTTACATGTGTCATCAAAATGACATAAAAAAAACCATTTCATCCAGCTGCAGCAAAATCGGTTCTTCTGGCTTTCAGGATGATGCTCATTTTGTGTGATTCCCCTTGAAGCCTCTGTTGCGCCAACACAGTCATTCCAACTGAAGAGACCTCCACCCCGGTTGGTGTTGGCGTCGGGCAGCGGTATTATGGGAATTTATGTGAGGTCACTGGAGCCGATTTGCCGATAAATATGACAGAGGTGTACGGAGTAAAAAGTGACGGAGGGCTGGGGGAGGGTTCTCGAGTGGGGGTTAAAACGGGGGAGTAAATACTCTGCACCGCCGTGATGGTCACTGAGAGGACAAATCTTTAAAGTTAATGCGGCCGGTGGTTGCGCGACAAAAAGAAACAGATCAAGAGTGTGACTCCACTGCTAAAACCACAAATTATCATTTTACTGTCCTGGTTAAACAAATGAGATGCAAAGTGGTTCACTCCTGAGTGTTGAGGTGGTGGTAGGTGTGTTTTGGAGACTCTGAGAGATCTGGGCTAACTGTTTCCACTTGCTTGCAGTCTTTATGCTAAGCTAAGCTAATTGTCTCCCCCTCAAAGTGTTGGCCGCAAAGCAAATAATCGCATTTCCCAAAACGTCGAACTATTCCTTCAATCTTGTCTTGTTTTGAACTTGATTAGGCCCATTTCGCATAATAAACAGCTCATTTAGTTTTTATCATTTTTTTTTTTCTAGTGTTTTCCATCAACTCAATTTTTTTTTTTTTTAGCTGTTGTCGTTGCAGAATGACCTGGTTTACTGTAAATCGGCGCCTGTTTTCGACGCGAAAATGACAACTTCGCAGGGAGACATAAAGTTCATGTGAAAATTGATTTATTAGGGTTTCTTTTTTTAGAGATGATCTGTCTACAGAGCAAAAACCCTTAAAACATTGATGTATTCCTTTGAGTCGTCTTTCCCTTGGACGCAGTCTGGATACAAAATCCCACCCGGAGCAACGCCGTGTGAACGAAATGTTTTGGACCCACCGCGGCCAACTGACCCCCCCCCCGTCTGTCAGACTCGGTGACCTCTCCGGGGTAACGAGGCCGTCGTCTGGGAAAGAGCATCCTCTGAGGTCGGCCGGCTTCTGCGCGGCCCCGGTGCCGGCGGAACGTAGTCGAGACTGAGACAGAAAAAAAAGAAGAAGAAGAAGAGGGAAAGAAAAAAAACAAAAACGGCGAGGCGCGGTCATCCTCTGCGTCATCGTGCGACCGTGTCAAAGCAGCGTGTGCATGTGTGTCCTGTGTGCGTATGCGCAGCCGAGTGAAGTCAGTCGGTAAATATAGCCCCGTCTGTCTTCGGCCCTGCCGGTTCAGACAGTCTTGTGTCTGACGAGGAAAAACACTGCAGTCTCTGACTTTTTTGGTCAAAACACAACAGGAGAGAGGAGAGGGAAGGAGGGTCGGGGGGGTGAAGAGTGTGTGCTGGTGTGTGTGTGTGTGTGTGTGTGTGTGTGTGTGTGTGTGTGTGTTTAGAGGATCTAGGGTGAAGAGGGGAGGGGTCAATAATTTCAGCCATCTCTAAAAATAGGGGGTTCGGTAAAAGAAAAGAAAAAGCTGTTCTGCTAAAAATCACAGCTCCATAGCAGCCATTTGGATGATGTGTGCTCCCTGAGGTGGAGCCTGGGAAAGTTAGCTGTGCGTACTAGCATGTGGCTGCGTGTGTGTGTGTGTGTGCAATTGTGTGAGTGTGTGCGTTGTGTAAATCTAGAGCTAAATTGAATGATTGAGGTTCTTAGTTGCATTTTACACAGAAAAAAAGGAGTTGGAAAGTCTTGTTTGGACTAATACGTCCCGGGGCTGCCTATGGTCGGCCTTGGCCTCGTGTTGCCCCTGTCCTGGTTTAACCTGAGTTCGGTTTGTGCCCTGGTTTGGTCTGGTTAGGTCTGGGTCTGGTTTGCGGTTCTGCCAAATCCACCCCTGCCCTTTCCTGACTCACTACAAGACCATCAGGCATTGTGGGATGCAGGCAGACACAGAACTTAAAAAAAAAGAAAAAAAAAGGGGCCCAGTCCTTATACGAGCAGAGAGACGGTGGTCAAACATAACAGAGTAAAGTCACATAAAATATGTTGGAAAGGAAAAGCCATTTGTTGAGACGTTCTCGATTCAGGAACTCGTGGAATGTTAGCCCACCAGTCTCCGTTGCAGTGGTTTTAATCTGCTTTCCAACTCGATATCTGGTCCCTCCGGCTTCCTGTAGAAAAAAAAAAGGAGTGGGGGGGGCTGCACGACTTCACTGAACCCGGATTCATTTAAATGTTATTTTTGACCGGCCGGTTTATCTGTACCGGTCTGTAATGGGCGGCAGGACTTAGTCACTGAGCCTCAGACTGAACGTCTCTGCAGGCCCAGTGTGAGGGACGCTCGCTCTCTGTGTTGTTATGTTGTCAGGGGCGATCACCAGAGACCAGCACACAAACCGATGTCAGAGGAAATATTGTTTCATGCAACATAATTGTGTGAAATGGTCTTGAATAAAAATTTGTATTGACAGACATAACGAGGTACATGCTGCTTTGTTATTTTAAGGACATGAACTCTGTCTATGGTTTGTGTCATGATTTGTGATTAGATTTTTTTATCAGCTTAGAAATATCTATATATTTATGTGTGTATGTATGGATCTCTCTCTCTCTCTATGTATATATTATAGAGAGAGAGAGAGGTTGAATAAATAGATTTAGATATGCATATAGATAGATAGAATTAGATATAGATATATAGATAAATATATCTAAATAAGTATGTAGATATAGATATAAGTATATATATATATATATATATATATATATATATATATATATATATATATATATATATATATATATATATATATATAAATGTAGGTGTGTGCATATATATAGATGTAGATATAGATATATGTATAGATTTAGATATAAAAGTATTATAAAGCTATGAAAAGATTCAGAAGCTTTTATTAGAATGATAAGTACATTTGTGAATTTAGACAAAAATATTACTTTGTAACAGTATTTCAGAATATTGCATTTGTACTTCAACACAGTCTTTTTATCTTTGATTATGAATTATCATCCGACAGTATCCTGTATCATATAGTGTACATGTTCTGTTTTTTTTTAGGATCAATTCGCAATGTTTTTGATTTAATTTGTTATAAAATCTCAGAATCCCGACTTCTTTGGACTGTAAAAACAGTAGGACTCTGGTTTCTCCAACTATTCAGTGTATCGCTGTAAAATGAAGAACATCGGCATAATAGCACACGGTCTGAAATATGAAAAGTTTCCTGATTTCGATCAGGAAATATCCGATTAAACGATAACAGTCCTAAGGCCCTGACCAAGGAAGATGCCAATTTTTTGATATCCGACGCTATGGCCACACTTTTGGTCGGCATAAAAAAAACCCAAAAAAACAAAAACTCAGGTTCAATCGCCAGGTCTAATAGAAAAAGCAACAGGACCAGTCTTCCAGGCTTACGTAAAACCGCCGCTTCTCCCTGTGCCACCCACCCCACTGCGTCAAAACGTTGCCGATATGTATTGTGTGTCTGCGTTGCGTCGGCGGTGGTGCTGTGGGATTTGTTACGTGATACGCTGTTTAGAGAGAGAGCGCGAGAGAGAGAGAGAGGCCGCGGAGACCCAGGCCGCCCGTTTTTTACGAGATGACTCTTTGCATATCGATGGAGTTATGAGCGGCCTGTCGGAGGTCCGAGGGGAGTTGTGCAGGAGCAGTTGGATGTGTGTACGGAGTGAACTGTGGTGTGTGTATGTGTGTGTGTGTGTGTGTGTGTGTGTGTGTTACGCAGCGCAGACCATACGGGAACAAAAGGATCCTTTGAGCCCCAAGTTGTCCGAGGAAGCTGTCAGACGTGTTTGTTCTCCTCTAATCCGGTGTTTGGGATTATCCTGCAATGTTATGGAATGCTGTTTAACACACACACACACACACACACACACACACACACACACACACACACACACACACACCAGTGTGTGTTGTCAGTCACTCATACTGTATATAACCTCATACACTCTCCGCTCGCTCAGGTGACAAACATACCCGCTCGTCAGACGAATGTTAATGTAAACTGCCCACATGATATAGACAGTGTCTGTCCAGGCTCTTCTCTGTAAGAGCCTGGTTCGTTTAAATTACAAACGTATACCACGAAAGTATGCAAACACAAATGCCAGCATCTTGCAAACATGCTCAGTTGTATATTCTCTGTAAATAAATAGAGGTTTGTGTCTTTGTCCTCGATTTTTAATATACATGTGGAGATGCAACATTTGAGAACCTTAAAGAGGCGAAAACCACAAAGAGGGTCATCGTCAAAAAACGTGGCTAAAAAATGTGGACGATGGTGCAAGACCAAAGTAAAACTAAAAGACGGCTCCACTCTGTACCTCACATTTGCAACGCATTAAGTATTTTAGGTAACTTTTTTTTCAGCAACAAGGTTTAAAATAAAGGTTTCAGTCCATGAAACTTTATATTTCCTGAATTTTTTGACCAAATTCCATTTATTCAAAGTTCTGTTTTGTTTTTTTTAATTATTATTTTACAGTGAGGCACTGAGCAGTTGTTAAAACAGCAATTGTTAAAAACTCTAATAATTATGGCATAAAGTTCATCACACTGTGATTTAAGTAAACATACGTTAATGATGGCACCTGCACTGTACAATCGTATGTATCTACTTGAGTGATGACAGATCTAAATGCAGAAGAGACGTTATCGATTTATTAAAAATTTCTCAGTGTATATCATCATTTTGGGAAACCATATTTAGCATAACCCCCCCCCCCCCCCCCTTTTACTACTACTGCTAGTTTATTGGAAAAACTTGTGTTTAGGGATGTGAAAAACTTGTTTTCAAGTTCAGGCTCCTTGTTATAGACGAGGTCTCATATCCACTGCTGTGTGCTGTGCTCTGGAAGCAGCATAAAAAAAAAAAAAAAAAAATTGGAAAAAAAAAAAGCAGGAACATGCCGAGGACAAAGCAGCTGTCCGGCGCTCAACCACTGGCCACGTTTTAGAAACCGGAACGGAGGTCGAGATAGAGAGGAGAACGGAGAGGAAGTTCCTCCGTCGTCCCTTCTGTTCTCCAGACTAATGGGATGCAAAAACTGGGGCATATATATGTATGTATGTATGTATATAGATACCTATACATCTATATACATATCTCGCTCTCTATATATATACATATATGTGCGTATACATATATATATATATATATATATATATATATATATATATATATATATATATATATATATATATATATATATAAATGATTAGAAATGAGATTAATTTGTGGGTTAAATATAGCCATGTGTAAACATCTACAGTTAGAGGTTATCTGGCCTCCGGTATCAGTCCTGGGGGCCTGGTCAATCTGGAGTCTTGATTTCAATACTATTTGCCTAATCTCAGTACAAGATGGCTGCGGATGATTGCCCCGCGTATCCGGGAAGTGGAGGCCTTGATGGATGTGGGTCTGAGGAGACCGGGCTGATAACGCCGACTCTGTGACGTGGCAGTCTGTCTGAGGGGGCCGAGGGGGCCGAGGGGGCCGAGGGGGCCGAGGGCTGCGTCTACTCCAGTCTGAGGCCTTTTTTTTCCCCCCCGGCCACCACACTTTTCTTCTTATTTTTCAGGCTTTAACATTCTTGTCTGGCAGCCGCGCGAGCATGTTGTGGAACCGAGCTGAGGACCTCTTAGGCTACAAATGATCTGGAAAAGCCGGCCCCGGCTGAGCCTCTGGTGGCGGGCAGGATGGGAAGCAGCGGCTTCTCTGAAGCTCCTCCATCCGGGCCTGATCCTGACTCTGCCGTCTGCCTGTTGGCAGAACAACAATGAATCGGAGCATCTACGGTGGTTTCGAGTGATTAGAAATTAAACGCGGCCAATCGATTTATCTACTTACTGCTTGTGGTTTGTTTGAAATCGACTGCATTCAGCTTAAAGCTCCGTTTTTATTTGCGCATGAATCCCTGCATATAAGTGCATCTGTGGTTTCGTGTTAAAGCGTCTGCATGTGTTCTTGACACAGAAAGTGTATGAATGTGTGTGTGTGTGTGTGTTTTGTGTGTTTGCTCACATGTGGAAGCCTGTGTGTGTGTATGTGTGTGAGAGAGTGAGAAACCCTGGGGTTAATGGCATTAGCAGGCCCTGATTGGGGCTGATGGCTTTCTGCGGCCGTAATAGCAGCTCCATTAAGTGTTTACCATGAGCCATTCCACATGTCAGCTGTAGTCAAGCAGCCAGAGAACGGGGTGGACGGCGGGGGCCGCAACAAGGCCGGGATGCTTTGGGGGGGGGGGGGGGTGCATGGCTGGCTGCACAGGAGGAAGGTCTAGATAAGTCACCATTTATAGCCCGGTTTATTATTCTTCCTCCAAAAAAAACGTTTTATTTTTAGAAACATTTTTCAAAAGCAAAGAAAACCGAGAAAATCTTTTGCCACGAAACATCCACCATGATGAAGCGTTGGCCTCAGGCGGGACATTTATTGCCTGCCGGCCTTTGAGATGCTGCTACCCAAAAGCTCCGGGGACAAACTGATCCACAGGTAGTTAATACAGCGACGTCCCATCTCGTTCAGCTCAGTCAGTATCAGTGATTGAGATGGGGATTTTTTGTTTTCTTTTTTTTCTCCCTACAGTGGTGAGAGTGCACTTTGTGACCTGTACAGGAATATTCTGAGTCAGCAGGCTGCCTTCGGTTTGTACCAGGGATTTTCCCGCAGCCCGATAGCTTTTGGTTGTGCTCTATCTGTGCTCTATCTGACTGGGGCATATGGAAAGGATTTAATATAATGCATGTTAAGGGGGGAAAAAAGAAAAAAAAAAAAAAAAAAAAGTGGCAGCCACCACACTGTTTGCTGATTCTTCAAATGTGAGGAATTGCTGCTTTTTTCAGCCCTTATACACTGAATAACTGCTTTTTTGCAACTGCTGTTAAAAACTATTTTTTTTCCTACACTTTTTACACTATATAATATATTGCAAATTTTTTGTTATTATCCATTTGTTCATTGAGGAGATTTAAATGATTATAGATCTAGAAGTTTATAGAATATTTTATCAAACCTGATTCCTTTCAAATCCAAATTCAAACCATTTAAGTTTAAGGTTATTAGCACTTTTTGTTTCTTTTTATTGTTTGATTTTATGTGATATGCTTTAAAACTGTCTTTTAAATCTTGGGACCAATGTAGGAAATAAGTGGTGTTAGTTTATAATCTTATCCCTTGGACTGGTTTGTTTTGTGGATTTTATTTTTTTCTTTTTTTTAAAGCTGGAAAACTTTATAAAATAAAAAATTCTATTATATCCTATAATTTAATACTAAGAGGTGGACATCCAAAGAGTTAAAGTCAGCAAAGCTAGAATACATTTGTATGATCTGGCTAAATATAGTCAAGGTGGGAATATGGATAAACGTATATGGACAAAACAATTTCTGTCACATAGTTGAATTAAGATAGTTTAAGGGTCAAATAAGCAGGTGGGGAGGGTCAAGTACTGGGTCATGAAATAACTGACATCTCAAAGTTCTTCATAATACTCCTGTAAAAAATCCAGTAAATCCCATAGAACCACTGATTTGCAGCCACCTCAGCATAAACCGGCTGTGGCAAACTTACATATAAGTGTATATTATTTCATATTGGCCAACCCTACTTTAGTAATAATAATCACAAATGTGTTGCCGCCGATCTGGTTTGGCCTGAAACCAGATTTAAATATGGAACCAGCCCCTGGTCTGGGTTTGAACTTTCTGGCTGATAAAGACAGTAAAAGACGACGACAAGAACCAAAACAGACTCTCATTAGTTTCCCTAAAGTTTCTGGACCAATGTTTCCTCTTGTGTGTCAAAGTATAATTTGGGGGGGGGGGGGGGATCCTTTGGCCATATGAACAGGAAGGTTCGGGTTCAGTGTGAAGGCCGGACCTCTGAGCTGTTTTAAAATGAAGCTAATGAAGCATCGACTCCTAAGAGAGACGAGGGAGGAAGGGGGGGGGGGGGGGGTTGAAGAAGAGGAAAGGGGAAAGAGGGCAAAAGGGCAAAAGGTAAGAGAATAAAAAGCAAGAAAAGAAAAGAGGGGTGTAGGGAAGTTAAAGAAAAGGACGGAGTAGATGAATGCGGAGCCAAGCTGAGGAGAATAAACCACAGTCTCCTGTTATTCCACCGAGCTTCGTTCCCACTGCAAACGAGCAGAAAATACACATCGTATCATTTATTACTTTTCCTGCTTTTTTAAAAAAAAAAAAAAAAGAAGAGAGAGAAAGAAATCAGCGGAGGCCGCGTCACTCAGCTCCTGCTGTAAACATTTTCTCTGGCTGCGGGAGAAGCCGGGCCGTGTTTCCCCCGGATCCCGTCATCGCCGCCGTCCGGCTCGCTGCAGGCCGCACATTCATCAGCGCCACTGTTACAAGTTCAAATAATCAGCCGGTCGAGAGGATCAAAACAGTCTCACAGCGTCGGTGTCGGCGCTGATGGCTCGAGTGCCTAAAATGTCCAAACTTCAGTTCAGTTGCAATATTTTCACATATTTTTTTTTTGTTTTTTTTTCTTTGTCTAAATTCCGGGCTGTGACTAATGATCGTTTACATCATCGAGAAATAATGTTGTGCGTTCGTTAAGAAAATGGCTTTAAAGATAAATCCCTCAAATTTTCTCAGAGTCCAAAGGGACGTCTTTAAATTGCTCATCAGTCTAAAAACCCAGAGACAATCAATTAATAATTATACATAATTAAGCAAAGCAGCAAATCGTTATATGTTCGAAGTTGATATGTCAACTAATATTTGGCACTTGAAATGAGTCAAATACCCAAATTATGGTTGTTTGGCTCTTTGCATCATGATTTTTTTTTTCTTTGTTATTGTTTTTTTTATCAGTGTCCTGTCAAGCACTTTGCACCATGCTATCTTAAAATAAATACAAAATTAAAAAATTTAGAAATAATAGAGGAAAACTTTGGGTTTTTATTTCAATTTTTAATGGCATCAGCTCTGGTTTCTATTAGGTTTGAATGGATCCATTCTTGGTCACTTTTGACAGAAGCCAAATGGATGTAATGGAATCTAATTTAAAGTTGACTTAACTCGACGTCTGTCAGTCAAACTGCTGAAAGAGTTTTTCATTCCCATTATGATCATTTTTTTTATTTTTTTGCATTTTCTGAAATGTTTCTTTGTATAAACATTCAAGGGGAAAAATCAAACAAAAATCACACATATATTACTTGATGGTTCTTTAACCTATTTTTACCTTTTATCTGTTCAATGATAAACTGACAGATTTGGGTTTTCTGAGATAACTCAAATTTCCTTTCAGTTTAACAACCAGAACACGCGGAAACAACTGGAATCACAGATTCCGACGGAGCTCTGGCTCGTGGAGGAGAAAAAAAAAAAAAAAAGGGAACACGCTGTGGATTGGTCCGCTCCCCTGTCGGTCATACGCCGAGGTGCTGATATTGGCCCCCGTGCAGCGGTGCGAGAATCTGGTTTGTCCATCAGCGGTTGGGGGGCGGTGTGAGGGGTCAGAGTTCAGGCTCGGGGGAGCCATCGGCCTCGAGCAGTCAGGTGACCCAGAACGATCCTGAGATAGGACCCCCCCCCCCCAAGGAGGGAGCATTCCATCGCTGCCAGTTTGTGTGCGTGTATAAAAAGGCAGTTGGTACATAAAAGACTTCCGAGTCCTCCGAACAAAACATCAGCTGCTCGATCCAACACATTTCTTTCTAGCCGCCAGTCGACATTAAATGAATCCGTCGTCATGGTCCCTCCTTTCCGGTCACAGTTTCCCCCCTCGCCTAACACAGAATCAAACGCTGAGACCTACATTAAACCTACTTTGGATACATTACTCTGATAGTATTTATCCTACCGCTTTGGCAACATCCCGACATTTCCATCATATAGCCAAAAAAAACAAAACAAATATTATACACATTCAAATGAAATATCGAAGTCTAATGGGCTGAATGCCATGAAATCCACTGAGCACATCTATGCTCCAAAGTGGATAAACTTGTTATAGAATAGAAGAATCATCAGGAGGGTTTTTCCATCATGTGCTTATGTTTTGTGGGGTGTAATGAACTCTGAAACTTCTCGGAGCTGCTACTGGGAATTTAGGTTTTTTAGTCTTTTTTTCCTCTGTGAGAGTGTGTGTGTGTGTGTGTGTGTGTGTGTGTGTGTGTGTGTGTGTGTGGTTAAGTGTGTGTGTGTCTGCAGAGGACACACCTATGAGTACTATTGCAGAGGGAGCACGGGATCGGCTGAAATCTGCAGAGGGGAGACGGCCAGCTCCTGCTTTGTCCAACTTCACCACATAAAACATACCGATGTGGCTGGCTGGAACACACACAGGGACACACACACACATAGAAAGACACACTCCATTCAATACAAATCCAAGTAGAGCAAATAAACCGTGCTGATGTGCTCCTCAGAGAGCAGGACAGGCAGAGTGTTTAAGTCACCTGAGTAGCGACGCAGGAAGCCAAGTCTCCACCTTCCTCCTGTCCTGTCTGGATTACAGATCCGCTCTGCTCCGCTGTAGAGAACTCACAGGCTGGGGGGTTTTTGTTTTTGTTTTTTTGTTTTTTTTCTTTAAAAAATGTGTGTGAGGCTGAGCACACGTGTGGGATAACACACATACGTCGCTACGTGGCCGGCTACGGACGGTGTCGGTGCGTGTGCGAATTGGGAATGGTCAGGAATGGTCGGGTCTCTGTAAATAACAACTATAAAAGTTAACGGTCTAGACTTGCTGCCTATCTAAAGTTCCCTGAGATAACCCCTTATGAAATGGCCCTGTATAAATAAAAACTGAATCGAACTGAATGGTGTTTACGATGTGGGGGAACAGAGCTGGTTCCCAGCATCGTGGCTTAAAATTTAATTCTGCAGGTAGTTTCCCCTACAACAGAAAAAAGGGTAAAAGGTTCATCTTAGCCTTTGTAAGCACCTGTAACATTTTAGCCCCTGATCTTCATTTTATTTTACAGTGTTTCAAACACAAACGACTGGTCTGTGAAAAATCTTCAATTGTGACGCACTGACAAGAGGTTTTACATTTGCATCAAGGGACTCAACTTTATCGCATGATTATCAATTTAGGCCAGTTATTTATGGGGGGAAAAAAACGGAAGCGTTGCATAATATCTTGACATTTCTGGCAACTTAAACCAGCTGGATATGGAGGTGCTGTGTGATTCCAGCACATATATTTAAGTGTTATAACAAAGAATCTGACCCAGAGAAAGATACTTTAGGAACTAAAATCAATTAACACGGTTCAAATGGCTGGACTCTAAAATAAACCGAAGCCAGACGCATATTTCTGCAGAGGCACGGAGAGTGAAACTTTCCCCTCTTGGACACCATCTCTCCGTCTTCCTCACTGTGCAGGCGTTAGCTTTTGTCCGTCTGTCTGTGTTCCTGGCGAGTCTCTTCCAATCAGGCTGGATGTGCCAGAGGTCAGCGGCTCTGACCCGCTGGCCCCGGTTCACCATAAATATTATGAGACCACGCACAGACGCCCTCGCCGGCTGTTTTAATGTAGTGCCGGGTCCATTAAGGGAACCCAGACTATCAGCTTTCACCGGGGATACACAGGCTAATAATGAGGCTGCGTAGTCGCGATGGCGGAGGTCATCACAGTTTTATTTGTGAGGGTTTTATCACCTCCTTAATTATTTGCCGCTAACTTTTCATCTGGTGCTTTCGAGCCGTTCGGGCCGTGTTGGTTCTGTTTGCGTGCATATGTTCATGTGCATTCAGGGCCACATGTGTGATTTTTTTGTGTGTGCCAGCAGCACATTGGGCCTGGGGGAGCGCTCCGTCCTCCTTTCCCACAGTATGTGTCCCAGGAGCCCCCCGCGGTGACGTCAGGACAGAGGTACGGGCGAATGCCCCGCTCAGAGGTCACAGGTTCACTTCCTGTCTATCAGCATCGAGCTGGGCAGTGTCCAGTGTGTAGCGCCAAACTGTCTTTATGGCCTCTCAGTGGATTCACCTCTTCTCTGTCTGTGTCTGTGTGTGTGTGTGTGTGTGTGTCTGTCTGTGTCTGTCTGTCTGTCTGTCTGTCTGTCTGTCTGTCTCTCTCTTCCAGGCGATGTGGCTGATGCTGCAACAGGAGGAGCCAGAGGATTTCGTCATAGCAACGGGGGAGGTGCACAGTGTGAGGGAGTTTGTGGAGAAGGCCTTCAAACATGTGGGGAAGACCATTGTGTGAGTAAATATATGTATATATATATATGTATAAATACACATAAACACACACACAACAGCCGCGTTCAGATGTTTCCATGAATGTTCTGTCAGTTTTCTTTGTTTGTCTCTGGTTTGAATGAGAAGTCCTTGAGTCACCTCTCTATGAAAGTCGCTGCAACGATCCCACCAGGTCAGACAGTGCATTTCTTTAACACTTCTTCCTCTTAAGGGCGCTGCAATTAATGTGCTCTCTCAAATATGTTCACTGAAAAATCTGTCCGATGAAGCAAAATTGTCCCTCGTACTTTAGCAATATTTTATTCTTTAGGTGTGGATAAAAATCCACATCTCTCATTGGACAAAGTCCTGAATTTCAACACCAATCAGCTTTGACATGTTGAATTTCTCAATGTATAAATTAAATGGCAGCCGCAACCTAACGTTTCATCATCTGCTTAACTGTTATTAGGTGCTGTTGGACTGTAATGATGATAAAAGAACGTTCTCCAAACACATGGGCTGTAGTGAGAAGCACTGTTTAGTTTTACTGAGCCATTGAAATAAACAGTATTTCAAATGCTAAGTAGTAAAATCCATCACCGATGCGGCCTGCAAGAGAATGAGATTATACTTAGTCCCTGATATTATTTTGCATTTCTGATGTCAAAAAAGTGGAAATATATGTCTTGTGAACCCAGAAGAAAGCCCCTGTCACTCAGCCCCCCCCATCTCACCTCCCGTTCACCTCCCTCTTGTGTCCTGGAAGACACCGACATGTCGGGCCAGTGTGAGTGTGTGTGTGTGTGTGTGTGTGTGTGTGTCTTGGACTGTTCCCAACGCCTGTTGTGTCGAATTAAGACAAAAAAAAAAAAAAAAAAGAAAAGGCAGGGCAGGTGACATGTTTTGTCTGTGTGAAGAAGTTACAGAAGAAAATAAAGCCGGTCTGTTGATCGGTCCGTTTTCCAGGTGGGAGGGAAAGGACGAGCAGGAGGTGGGACGCTGCCAGGAGACGGGGGTGGTGCACGTGAATGTGGACCCGAAATACTTCCGCCCCACCGAAGTGGTAAGTTGGGTTTTCTCCCTGTAATTCGCTGGCCTGAGTTTGGTCCTACTGCCCTCTGTGAATGACCACTTTGAGCATTGAGGTATTCTTAGCAAAAATAACATTATCCAAGCCTTTATGTTACATTACTTTATGAGTTTATCAGCCACATAACGTAACCACATGGTGCCCTGGTGTCACCCCCTCCTCCTCTAGCTGCGTTTTCTATTCCTCTGTACTCTCTCGCTACGAAAATAAAGGCAAAATCACATATAAATGTTTATTTTTTTAAATGGGTGACGAGGTAAAGTAGAGTAAAAAGAAAAAAGACCCCCCCCCCCCAAAACTGGCCAGAACTCGCATATTCTCTGGCTACAGCTTCATTCAGGCTGACAGCAGTTGTCCTCGTCGTACAGTTATTTGTACATTTGTCTTTAGAGATTTATCAGAAACAGAAGTCTTCTTTATACTTTTTTCCCCTCATAGCTGCAGCCTGAGCCAAGATCACTCAATTACGACGACCTAGAGGACCACACCGGCGGTCGCTGCCTCGGCTGTGCTTTATCATTGCCAGCCTTTGTTTTTCCAGGAGCATTGGTTTCAGCTTATTTCCTGATTTCTGTTCATCTGGCAGGAATCCGCAGGCAGCATCAACAAGCCGCAGTTGATGCCCCGGAGTGAAGCCGGTCTCCTAGAATATATGATTCACACGGTGCCATAGAATTCATGACACGCCGCGGCGCATATTTCCTGTTCTACATACCTGACCTTAACATGAATATAGCATGTTTTACTGTGCATGTATCTGATTGCCGGTCATTGTGTCTGGGGGGGCCCGTGCACTTATCAGCCGCAGCGGGTCCGGTCGACGGAGGCCGCTTATTGTCCGCTTTTGAACAGCTGGAAGTTGGCCAGTCTGCCTCTTTGAGAGCAGCGCAGGCTGCATCCTGCAGGCTGGTGCTGAATGGCTGCTCGCATTCAGGCAGGCAACCTCGGAAAGTGTTCTCTAATAGCGGGGGCGTGAGTTGGATCCACCGACTCTGGAAATCTGCTGAGTGAAAGGCTGCTTTGATAGCGCAGGAGAGGTTTGTAAATGGGGGGGGGGGGCAATAGTAGACAAGAATACCTGGTAGCATTCAAATTTAAAAAAAAAAAAAACTGGGCCGGTGTTTTATCCCTCCATGCCTCTCTGGGTGTGAAGTGTCTTGGACGTTTGGGAGGTCTTTCTTTCATCGCCGCGCCCCAGGGGTATTGTGGCTTCTCCCCGTGGATGGGTGTAGGGTTACCCCGGGGGCGGCGGGGGGGGGGTGTTGTGGCCGAGATTAGCTGTCAGGTGCTCAGTTTTTAAAAAAGGCCAGGAGCGCCCCAACTGCTGAGCTTTCGGGCCTGGGCGAGATTAGAGCTGAGATCCAGTTGAGTGACGGCCGGAGGATTAGCGCGGAGGCCCCCGCCAACTGACTGCCAAGGCGATGGAGGCCTCGCTCACACTCACACACACACAATCAGACACACCTGGGCCAGTGTTTTCTGTGCCGTGCTGGCTCGTTCATTCATTCATCCATTCAAGGTCCTAACCCCGGATCCGCTCTGAGAAACTAGGTCCAGAAATTGGTCAAGTCGGCCAGCGCCGGCCTGTCAGCAGAGACACAGTCGGGGATCTTTTCACGGATGCTTTGGCGATGCATCAACCCTTTCGGACAACATCTCCTGTTGTGTTGAAGCCTGGAGTGCCTAATGTGTTGACACGTGATGAATGTGGAATGCAGTGCACGAAAATATCAGGCGACGGGCTCCGTCCGTGCAGCTGAAGACTAGGTGGACGTTCGAGCGACTTCGGGTAAATGCCCACTCACACATGCAGGCAGCTTTGAAAAGTCTCGAAACCAAAGCAGAGCAACAATAAAAGCAAAGCTCAATGTAAAATCAGGAAAGTCTTCTATAGACTTCTATAGACCCCTGCACACTGTCATGAAATACATCAAAACTGCAAACCTCTAGTCCAGTGAATACAAACGAAAGTTTATAAATTCAGCCTAAACTCACCATAACCGATTTCGAGTGCGTCGTTAAAGGGGTAAAAAGTGTGTTGTACTTCATTTCCTCCCTCATTAAGCTTTTGCAAAGCTGATTTTTCAGAAAAGTTTGGTACGAGCTTTGTTTACATCAGTGTTCACTTGCTCGGGTCGTCGTCCTCTCTGCCGTTGTTGGTGCATTGCTACGTGTCTCGGCACCATTACGACACCTGCCAAATCATTGGATTTGTGCCTCATCGTGCGTGTGAATGTAACAAAGTCAGGGACCCAGTTTTTATAAGATCACGTCATTAGCACCTGCTTTGCTGCCTTTGAACTTTACACAGTAAGGAAACTGTTGTAGTCTGACCTTACCTTCTTACTTCTTCCTTCCTCGAATTTCAGATGTGGATCTGTCTGTTTGTAGACGAGGCCTGAAAATTAAGTTTGTCTAAAGGTTGCGATATGAATCAGTATTAGAGTGGATGTGAACAGGAAATCAGTAAATCAGAGAGAAGAAAAAATTCTGTAGTTTTTTTTTTTTTATACCTGTGAGAGATTATTCGCTTTCACTGATCATTTTTGCAATGTGTTTTTCTTCTCTTCTTTTTTTATTATGACAGAATATTGTCCAAAAGGCCTTTTACAAGTTCCAAGACTTTTGGACAACAGTCCAAAATCCAGAGATATTCAATTTCCATTGATATTTAACAGAAAAAAGAAAGAAAAAAATCCTCAAATAAGAGAAACCCGGAACCATCGAATAATCGGCCTTTTCCTTAATTAAATCATTCATGGATTATTAATTATATTGCTGACTATATATCTGTGACAGTTTACTCGTCCATGAATTGACCGATTGTTTGAACTCATGTGCCTTTAGCCACTACGTCTCCATTGCGATTTTTCTTCCTGAACTGAAAGCATTTGTGGTTGTCCCATTTTTTTTAAGGTGAATGAAGTTGAATGTCTCACGGTTTCTGCTGATGGAACATGTGTAGCTGGGGGCAGGCGGGGGGGCGCGGGGGGGGTTAAAGTCGCGAGGGGATAATGAGAGGAAAACGGTCCGGTTACGTCGGGCGATTTCTCTGCCCTGTCTCACTATCTCTTCATTTCTATGGAAGGGGCTTAGGAGTGTTTAACCTCTGACCCCTTCAGACAGGAAGTGACTGACACCAGGCTCACAGCTCAGCATTGTGCCTCTCCTCAAGTGGAAATACCTGTCATCAACTGCGTGTGCGTATGTATGTTTGTGTGTCTGTGCACATGTGCATTAAGAATTCAGCTGACTCAGAATCTTTCGGTGTCACGTTTACTACTTAGGCGCAAGAAAATTTTGGATGTGTGTGGGGCCGGCCTGAAAAATGTGCGTGCACGTGCTCGCCTGTACATAAGAGGAGTGTGTCCTCGGGCGGTGTGCTAATATATATGTAATTCATCATTATCCCTGTCAGTGTGTATGTGTCTGACATGAGCTCATTTATCTCTCCGGGCCCCATGGGACAGGAGTGAGCGACCAGGGAGGGGGGTGTTAGGGGGTTAACTATGCAGGTGTGCTCCACATGTGGCACAAGAGCACTTGTGTGTGTGTGTTTGGCGTGTGTGTGTGTGCGCGCGTGTGTGCGTCTTTCTGCGCACTTATCCGAGCTGGCAGCGAGTTTGTCTGTGGTCGTGGAAACTGTTTACTGGATTTGAAACATGCTTGTTAAAAAGAAGAAAAAAGAAAAGAAAAAAAAAAAAAAAGGTGTGTCTGCGTGTATTACGCTCTAATGGTTATGATTAGCTCTTTGGCCAGGTGATTCCACGGTATCACGGCTCTGGAGAATCCCGTCGCGATCCGATCGGTTGATTTCCCCCTCCGCCTGGTTTCTCGGATTTTTGCCGGGACGTCGAGAGATTTACGAGGCTGGAGTCGATCGCCACCTGTCTGCGAAATTCCCCCCTCGGTTTTCTGCACGTGAATTCATGAAGGGAGCAATATATGTTAAAAATCGACAGGGGCACGGAGGAGCATGGGGGGGTAACTGTGTGAATTAGTGCAGTATAATCAATGAACACAAGGAGTAACCTTGTGTGTATATGTGTGTGTGTGTGTGTTTTTCTGTCTTCAAATAGAAAGTCTCGAGGCTGTATTTTTGTCATGGGAAGTCGAGTATGCCCGGAAACCGGGTGACAATAAAAATAGACGTCGCAGTGAAGCTATTTCTCGAAAAAAAAAAAAATGTCATGCATTTTTTTATTGTCATGCCAGAAAAGAGAAAAGTGCAGACTACAAAAGCAATTGCAAGGGTGGTACTGTAATTTAATATTGCACCATGAAGCTGAGGTACTCATGAGAGTTAGATTTTGGGGAAAAAAAAGGCGGATCACAGAGGCCTAGATGGCCTGAATTTTACCACAGCTTGGTTCAAACACCAAGAAATCCTGGCCCTTTGGGACCCCCTTTATTTCAAGACAATATTAAGTCAACTGCATCCACCCCAACCACCTACCAATAACGCCATACAATACTTTTAGTGCCTGTACTATATCTTAAACCTTACCTTGTACTGTGTTTGTCTATGAAACTTCCAGTGAGGCATTGGTTGGTTTCAGATCCACCTAAAAACTCCATCCTGGAGACCCAACTCTTCCAGTAACAAACTCCTCTTTCCAAATCCCAAGCCGAGACCACGTTGAGTCACATGGGCTCGTCCGGTTCACATTGATGTGCTGTTCGTCGTGTTACATACGAGTTCAGCTACTGTGGGTTCGAGCTGAAATGCGCCCGCTGTCAGAGATTTAGCCACTTTGAGCACCTTAATCGCCTCCATGGGCTGTGTTTTTTTTCGCCGCCGCTTCCACCGCCGCCGCCGGCTACGATAACTATCCTTCTGTTGTTGTTTTCAGGGCGCCGGGGCCGTGCTCCCCGCTGTTTAGAAACCTCTGCTCTAATGCACCTTTGTAGCATATTTTGTTGGGCCCTCCCTACCTGGTAGGCACCCATGCCTCTCGCGCTCCGTACCCAGAGTTGTAATGCACGTTTTGCACGGAAAAACTTCGATGTCTCGGCCCGAAGCACCCCTCTGGAAGGTATTTGACATACGTATTTTATAATACAAAAAGCTCTGATTTTCAATCTCAGAAAGGCATCCACTGCAGCCGTTTGATTTGGCGCAGGATTTACGAAAATGAAGGGAAAGTACAGGTTCAGTGCACTGGAGAGTTACACATCAGCGTCTCATATGATTGATAATGTGGGGGTTTTTAAATTTAGTTTCTCTCCTTTCCCTCATTTAAACTTCAACCTGAGATATTTATGAAGATCCCCATTTGTCTCAGTTAGTATTGGAAGCTACGATTGTTGACGTAGACCCGGTGGTGGAACGTAGTGTGTGTGTGTGTGTGTGTGTGTGTGTGTGCGCACCTGTGCACGGATGCGTGCACATACATTGAGTTGGCGTGTGTGTCTGCGTGCATGTACACACTTGTACATGTACGTGCTGCTAATGCAGCTCGGCTGTCATACTTCCAAGTTCATATGTCGCCGGAGGGTAGAAACTGACGCGAGCTGAGTGACAGCGCTGCGGTTTTTGTCCGACCTTTCAGGAGGAGTAGGAGGAGGAGGAGGAGGAGGAGGAGGAGGAGGAGGAGGCACAGTGATAAATGGGAAGTTGTCTCTCAGTCTGTCTTTATCAGCCCTCCATCCTGTCGGTGTTTCGCATGTCTACCTCCGCTGTCATTTTTGCAGCAACCACCTTTTTTTTGCACTCGCGTCTCAGCCTAAGTCGTGGTGATGCAACCCAGAATTGGTTGGCAACACAGGGAATTTCCTTCCAGGCAAGATTATCCGGCCCATAAGGGTTAGAAGAGACAAAAGCAGAATGATCGCAGGTCAATAATCTTTTTTTTTTTTTTTTTTTTTTTTTTACGAATCAGTTTATTCTAAAGTTTAAAATATGTCTGAAATAATGTAAGAAATGCACATTATCAGGGCCCCGAGTCACATCCGGAAATCTCTTGACTGATCAGCTTCACCATAAACCCAAAGATAATCAGTTTGAAATGATATAAAACAGAGAAAAAGCGGCGCATCTACTAATGTTAGTTATTTTGGCTCGATAAGTGGCTCCAAAAGGTTGTCATAATGGCCTCTTATCTCCACCAGTCAATTAATCTGCAAACAAATTTAGCAGCTCGTTGCTCGATCATCATGCTGACAACGCCGCGGTTCACAAAGGCTTGATTGAGAGACTATTTATTTCTCCATTGTGTTTTGATTGACAGGAAAGGGCTCGCCACCTTGAGGTTCCCGTGTATCCAGGGCTGCAAATGTAAATCAGGCTTTGTTGGAGTCACGTACCAGCATTCCCTGCAGTGCAGTCATCTGCTGTCAATATATGACTGATTGTCTTTTTTGTTTTAAAAATGCAAGTATATTCTTGTGCCGCGCAAACAGGCGCGAGAAAGCAGCAGCGCTGCATACCACCGCCGCTGCACAGGCCTGTGTGGGTCGGCGCGCCGCGCGCACACACACGTAACCATGCACGCCAGAAAACACACGGTTTGTCGTTCCAGGTTAGGACTTATCTTTGTGTTCATGCAAAGAGAGGAAAGACGCTGATCAAATAAATCCTGCCCTTATCTTTGCTCTGACCCCGTGCAACATCCTGCTGCTGCATCAGATCTCACTCTAGCTGCTTGGCGTCGCCATTGTTCGTTATTTATTGACGGCAAAGAGTTTTAAACTTCACATTTCACGTTTCTACACACAGCGAAGACTAAATAAGGAAAGAAAAAAAAAGAAAACATAAAACAGTACTTGCAGCATGGCAGAAACTGGCATGGAATGGTACCTGGCAAAATGTGGGTTGCCCTGCCTGTTTTGTTGTATACAAACTTCAGGTAAGAGTGAAGTCCCTAAAAATAGCCCTGTTGACACACCACACCTCAATATCTGTCAACCGTCTGTTCACGAGTTTGTGTTTGTGTGCGTGAGTGCGAGTGAGTGTGCGCAAACGTCTCAATTCTAAGCTTCCTCCTTGCCTGGGATGGCTTTCATTCCAATAGTGATACGTGCGTAACGAATTCAGAAAGAGACACACACTTGGACGCATGCTCTCGTATGTCATCCGCCCTGTCGTCACTGGATGAGGAGCCCAGACAATGGCTCCACTGATCCAGAGCAGCAAAGACACTGGTTGTTGTGGTAACCTTTTATAAGTCTTGGCAAGCGGCGTGAACCCACCTGGTGAGATCACCGGTGCGACAAAAGGCACACCTGACTGATCGAGTCGCTAACGAATGTTTTGCACCGTCAAGCTTTATTGAACCTAAAGGACGTTTCTGCTCTCGGATAAACGATCAGATATTCTCAGCGTGCGATGTTGAATGCATTCCTTGCGGCTCTGATGAACTGTTGCGACCTGCCTCCGCAACATCAGTTAGTGATCTCATGAGCTTCCCAGAGTGTCTTTTAATCGCTCCCACGGACGAGGGCCTGAACTGAACAAAGGCGGATGCAGCAACATCAACCGCCAACATCAACCCAAGTCAGAGCCATCGCCGGCTGGATGCAAGGCCCCGAGCCCTGACATGTATGTGCACAAGCACATGGCATAATGTCATACAAGCAGGAGAATCCACATATTTTGATAAAAACTTCCAGTGAAAAGTAACAAGCCACATGGATCTTGGTTGTGTGTTGCTAAAGACCGCTTTAATAATTTCTAGGGAAGATCGCCCTAAGGAACAGGATCCAAGACCCCATTTACAGCACTTAAATTTAGGGCTTTAGTCAACCAAAGAAAATGTTGTTTGACTGAAATCTTATCCCTAGATTAACTCAGTTGGCCAAAGTGCTTGGAGTACACTCTACTTGGACGTCTTATTAGCCTGAATGGAATATAAATAGACACAAAAAGCTAGTACTTGCAGTGTATTAAATCATTTTAACATAATTATTTTATACCAAAATGATAACTGCAGACTCAGAGCCGACCAGCGTGCACCTGCCCTTATTCATGTGATTTCCAAAAACAGATCTATATCTATTGGTGATCCCAACGCAAGAACTATTTTGGGTGTTACACTCAAAGCCTCAAGCATTAAACACAAAAGCTGACGGAGCTTCCTGGCGAAGACAAGATTACCTACCCTTTTCAGATGATCTGCCATGCTGGTTGTTGAGATGTGATACTCAAACTGCCATTGGCAAAGCTTATCAAGATGCAACCACACCGACTGCTCCTTTGGCATGGCGACGAACGGTTTGGGGGCCAAGTCAGAGTAAAGGTTCAGTTTCCATCGGCCGACCGTTGAGAATTTGGCCGGACCAGAGCATATTGACCAACCAATCGACCGGAGGATGACGGTCCTACTTATATTTCAGACAGTCAGCTGTGAAAAACACACAAACAGGCCAATAAATGCAGCCATGTTTTGAACCCTTGTAAAGTTCAAACCCCGCAAAACTTCATATTACCTTCTTGTCAAGGGTCCTGAGGACTCAAGAGATACTAAACCTGTCAGACGAAACTATGGGAAAATGTGTATAAAGGCCACAAGACAGCTTGGACATTTTCATCTGACGTTATGGTGCGGCCATGAAAACACGGCGGTTTAAATAACTCACTGAGGGTAAGCATCATATATTTTCAATGAAGTGTTGGAACAACAAACAGAGACATAATATATACGTGACGTTGTCATATGGTGTGGAAAATAACTTTTTTCTTACTTCAGCGCTGCTCAAGAAGGAAATTCTAGGGGGAAAACCAGAGTTCAAGAGTTTAACGCGAGATGATATATTTAGTTAGTCTGATAGGGGGTACCAAGTTGAAAAAATGGCCATAACTGAAGAATTCCCATCCTTCACATCTGAACAGACAGTATATGTACAGTTTAACTCCAGAAATACAAACCATAGTTTTACCAATCTACCAACCTAGTCAGATATTGTTTTGCCTTAGTTACGTACTTTCTTTTTTAAAAATTGCAGCTGTAGACTCATGCGATCCATTGCTCAGTGAGGTTTGAACAGCAAAGCAGAGCAAGAATCAGAAGAACAGCATGCATCTTAAATATTTCAATTTTTATAATTACATCTCAATTTTGCTGCAGGCAAAGGTGGAGCAGTGACAAGTTGATGCTTTATTAGTGGTGGGGTTCTATTGTTTTCATGTTAATTTGTTGTGTACATTTGAAAACCCAAGTTCCGATTTGCTTTTTGCAAGACAAACATCAAAAACTAGCAGGATTAAAAAGCAAAGTGGGAAAATATGATTGTTAAATAAAAGACCTCAAGACACTTATTAAGACCAAATGAAAGCCGAAGTTCACCTGATATTTCACCCACGGTATCACCAAAAGAAGATCTCTGCGGTAACAGTGACCTTAAGGTGAGGGCCTGGTCTAGATTGTCCATAAGTTGCAATGGGTCATCCAACTACACCTGAAGGCTAAAGGGTTTGTGTTTTTTTTTGTTCGGAGTGTTCCCACTGGAAAGTGGGGTGCGAAACCCCCCGGCGCACCTTTCCTCAGCGGCACTCATAGTGATGCACTCGTTCGTAAAACCTGAAAGTTGACGGAAGTAGCGGTGTGAGGTCGCGACAGGGATGCTCGAAACCTGCCTACCGTCTCCCTTCCAAACACCTGGACATCCGCCGTCCGGCGTTCCCGTGCCTGCCTAAGACCGTTAAGTGAGTAAAATTGTCAGACACAGCCTCCTGCCAGTTCCAATCTCGAGAGAGGATCAGCAGAGGGAGTTGCGGGCGCTGTGGTTGAACTTTTAGAGTCAGTACGGTGTCTTTCGTGGCAGTAGACACGAGGTACTTGGTTCTCAGGTGTCGCTGAGGAAACAGGGTTTTATTTTACCTCGTGCAGGCGGTCCAGACGTCGTAAATCCGCTCCCGGGACCCGTGCAGCACCGTCTGCAAAACCCGGAACGAGCACCGCCGTTCCCTCTGATTGGAAAAGCTCTGCTCGAGTTACGGCCTGGCGTCTCGGCTCTTGGGCAGACAACGTATAACCTGTCCCCCTGACCCCGGCCCTAAATCCAGGCCAATCCCCGCTCTCTTTGCGCCCGGGGGCTCCGTGGTAGACGGTAACGCCCGGTGACAGACGGCTCATGCACTGGCGCTTCGAGAGGCAGCGGGATTGCAGCAACCGCAGTGTCGGATCCCGCTATGGAGCAAATTCTTCATCCCAACAATGAGAAAAACAGGTACGGCCCCACAGGCATGTGTGCTGCTGACATAACAGCTCCTGGCAGCAGTAAGTCATACGCTTCTGTCCCTGTGCCCCAGAGAAGATTTTAGCGGCATAACCGCTTAATATCTGCTACTTAATGAAGCCTGAAATATGGTGGCTACTTCAGAGTTTCCCAAGTATCGGGTTGGAATCTTTCTTTAGTTGTCCGTTTGAGAGGCTTTTCAAAACACGAGAGCCCCCCTCCCACCCACCCTGCCGCCGCCGCCGCCACTGCCACCGCCTATCAGCTGTTTTATATTCTACTACTTAAAGGAAAATCCAGTCCTTTTACGACGTGGGTCTCATTTTCATTCTTGTGGCCTTTATTCCTCAGGGTAATTGTAGCATTTTTAACCAGCGGGGCGATTATAGAGACACAATGACATGGCAACATTGGTAGACAACACGCATGCTTCCCCCCTTAAAAGTCAGCGGGCAGATTCATTAGCTGTGGAGCCTCTGATTTGAATCTGATGGTAGTCGACGCGCCATTTGTCAACAGAACAACATGGGCTATAAACTTTTACAGATTTCTCTCGTCTCCATGTCCTATTGAAAAAAAAACATAATTTGGAGATGAGTGATGGAAATTCTGTGGAAAAGATTGTACTGTTGCGTTGCGCTCTCCCCTCTTTTCACCTTTATTTCTGCCGCTATCGGATGGTCCCCTCATGGCCCCCGAGACCGGGCCAGGATCCGGCACGGTTTCCTTCGGCGTTGGCCAGTGCCATTGCCGCTTTTTCCGTAGTTGTCAAGAAGGCTTGATGAAAAGCAATCGTCCCTTTGAACCATGGTTTGGATACAACTTTTTTTTTTTTTTTTTTAATTCAGATCATCAGTCTAAACTACTGACTCAGGTTCAACTTAGAAAGTTCAAACTGTAGTACAATCTAAAAGGCCACGAAGAATTATAATTTAACTGAAAAGGCTCTTTTCATAGAGTCCAGCTCAGCCCAATTATCTAAGCTGGTTTTTACCAGATGTAAAAGTGAGGGCTGAAGTTAAAAAATATCCCAACCTGTCCCTCGTGAAAAAAATAACACCCATTGCTTCCCAGTAATTTTTCATGATTCAACTTCTGACCTCGTGTATTTGCCCCAGTGGTGCAGTCAAATAGTTAAAAAAAAAAAAAAAAAAAAGCAACAACTCAGCAGACAATTACAGTCTCGTTACAGTCTATGTTCTAGGTAATTGAGTTTAATAATGAATCGGCACCCTTGGCTCCGCCGTGGTGTAGCTGGGTGCTGGATCCCAAAAAACAGGGATCCAAAAAAAATCCGTCATTAGGGGCAGGGACATTATGGAAAAACACCCCTCCGGTTGTTGGCAGTTTGCAGGCTTAGGAGGAGCATTAAAATCATTCCGCTGGATTCCTGCTGCCGATTTTCCTCGGGTATTGATTATAAACTTGCCTCGATATAGCTCGTGTGATGGTGCCGTTTGCACTCGTTCTGCTGAAGATCCCACAGTTTGTTTGTTTTTTTTTTTTTAATGCACCTCGTTTGGTATGTTTTTTAACCCGAAGGAGAAGCTCAGTGATCCCCTTTGCACTCGCTCCCAAAGCCGTTTAGAACGATAAAGTGATTAAGTGCAGTTTTATCATAACCTGAAAGAAAGATGAACAAAACAGCAAAAAAATAACAAATGGTCATGAATAAAATGGGGATTTTTTCCTTTTAAGGCACTTTTTTCACTTTCATTTCAAGGCTGTCAGAAAATTTAATTGAACCCAGTCAATGACCTGCCAACATAGTGACCCACTAAATATGTTGAACTGGATTCATATAGCTGAGGCCGTGTGCTGAGGTATTCACCTTCATTTGTCAGTTATCATTCAGTTAAATATGGTCCTTGGATAACGCGGGCCTGTCTGGTCAGCAGGGAGAGGGAGGAATGAGCAGCTATTATTATCCTACTTTATGTCTCTGGCAGTGCAGCGGTGTCAGTCAGAGGCCGGCGGTGGAAGCCAGGGGGGCCGGTTAAGACTGCTGGCTCTCCGAGGTGCTTCATCTCGGGGCCGAGGCAGCGAGAGACCTCTAACTGAACCGCAGCTGTTTGGACGGAGAACTGCTGAGGCAGCAGGCCCCGGCCCGTTTCGCTGGGTGGAGTTGCCTATACTGCGCCGTAGGCCTCCGAAAAGACGGGGAGCGCGGCCGGCCGCCGCCGCCCCTCGGCCGATTGCCACCCCTCGGCCGGCCGCCACCTTTTTACGACTTTCATCCTCGCGCGGACATCGTCCCGAAGCCCAGGTTCACACATCATTGTCAGTTACCCTCGTTTCGCGGCAGCAGCGGTTAGCACCGGACATCTGCGATCAATTTGCGATTTTTATGCGTCAGAAAATTAGTCCGTGTTTTCAAAAGCAGCGTGCGTCTGTGTTTCGCCCCAGTCGCGTCGGGTGTCGGCGAAACAGCCGAGCCCCGGGATTCCTCAGATTCCTCTCAGTGGAAGCCAGTGATAAGGGGAAATGTGAGGTGAGGAGAGGCCTCGGTGTTCTGACAGCAGTTTGCCTCGGTGATGGATTGAGGTGAATGTTTGAACACCAGACGGACATAAAGAAGCAAATGGCTTTTATGAGCAGCATGATTTATCCATCAAACAAGCTTTGTCGAGCCCCGCCGGCTGAATTTACGGCGCTTGACACACGAAACGGGCTATCGGCGCTGAGCTTGGATGTTTGGCAGAGGCCCGCGGTACTTTCACACAAAGGACGCATGAAATATTAGCATTATTTAAAAAAAAAAAAAAAAAAGGTTTCCGTATATGAGGGAGGAATTGGATGTCCTTTTCCGAGATGGTTCACAGCGAAGCCATTCACTTTTCCCCTTACCTGGAATTCTGCTGCCTGGAAATATTGCCGACAGCCAGGCGTCCCTGCCGCTCGGCATGGAAAACGACGGAGGACGGCAGCAGTGCGGGGGCTACGCGAGTGGTCGCACGTTTTCACTCGCCGCCAAAAGTTAGTCTGTGTCCGGCAGGGCTTGTCAGCCAGTTTCCACGGATACTTGGAGAGGGTTTGTGATGGATCGGGGCCCAGATCTTCAGCCTCATGATATTCAATGTATATTTACCCACATTTTTTATTTACGTTAATGAATAAATACAGCGTGAAGACGACGGCTGTCCTCAACAGCGCGTTCGTCATCTCTGCGCTCACATTATCGTAAGGCTGCTTATCTGATGACGGCGAATCAGGCCCCGACTTCCTCTGCGTCCGCGTACGTCCGACCCTTCTCTCCCACGCTGTGTTCATTTGAATGAATCTTTTTTTTTTTTCTTTTTTGACAAGCTGACAACGCAGTGCCAAAAGCTGGCAGTGCGTGAAGTGACTGACGCACTACATGTACCTACATACCCACAAGGATACATCAAAAAATCAGCGGTGACACACACACACACACAAAAAAAAAGGAAACTCTCGCACCCACAGGAGGAAACGGGCCATAAATACACCGGTGTCTGGGATCTAATTAAAGAACGTAGACATGACGGGTCTGCATGTTTGCATGTGAGAAAATGATCACCTGTCAGTTTCCGTGACGTCCTGCGACAGTTTCAGCGCCCACTGAGCCTTGTTCTCCCACGTCTGATTGAGAGTCAAACTTTTAATTAAGAGGGATTAGGCGCTCGAGGAGCCGCGACACGATCAGAAGCAGATTTGTGTTCGGGCCTTGGGGGGGGGCCCTTCGCCCACGTTAGATATGGGTGCGGTTGTTGGTTTTGTTTTTTTTTCGTTTCTTCAGTTTTTTTTTTCCCTTCAGTGTGGAAGCCATGACTTAAGACGCTGCTCTGCTGTCAGCCATGTGTATATCATGCTAAGTGGCATGTTGTTTGGCTCGTATTGGTTCCGCATGAGCAGCCACATGTAGAGTGGTCGGTTGAGGAGCTGCTTGTTGCAGATGTGCCCCCCCCCCCTTAAAAAAAAAAAATTCCAATTTCAAAGTTTTTCTTCTAATTATATCCTCTTTGTTTTTTTTCAACGGCGCAGTCTCCTCAATTAGTTTATATCGTGGCCAAGAGTTGTAATCATTTCAACATTGTATGTCAAAAAAAATAAAACCGAATGCTTCAATCCCCATGAGGCTCAGCCACCGCTGCTCCGGAGTGGAAGCCAGTCGCAGGCTTGGGTCGGGGCCGTGGAAAATTCGGAACACTTTGTTGTTGCAACTGTAAACAAAACACAGAGCCCTAGTTAATGAATCCAACAAGAAAATTACCCGGAATCAAAGCGTGAACAGATTTTTTTTTTTTTTTTTTTCAAACTGCCGAATGCTTTTTTCCCCAAAAGTCACGTCAAGGCCGTCGCCACATGCAACAGAATTTCAACTGAAGCCCGAAAAAAGAAAAAAAAGCTCAGCGGGACCCCGGTGTCTTACGAAGCTTTTACGTCCACAGCTCTTTGACTTTGATATGTTCCAACACAGTTGTTCATCTGTTATAGCGATGATACGATCAGCGACCTTCCATTTCTGCCTCAGCTGTGGAAGTGCTCCAGCTGTCAGTCAGCTGATATTTAACCCCTTTCCACCGCCGGAGCTCGACAGCATGTAACATGTGGCTGCTGTCATGGGGTTCTGCTTTTATTTTCCGCCGTTCTCAGTCTCCCTCGGGGGGGGGGGGGGGGGGGGGTACCTGCAGTTAAATATTTTACCCTGCACCAGGAGGCTGATGCTAGATGCATTTCAGGGGTTTGCTAGAAGCTCTGTCGGTCGTGACCGGTGCGCGGCAACAGGGACGGCTGCGGCGAACGCGGGAAAAAAAAAAAAACAAAGCCGACTTGCGGCCGAACAGTCCAGGGACAAAAAAAAAATAAAGAATCAAAGACACGTAGCATGATTACAGAAACACGTGGCGCTACAAAGTGTGTGGTGGAGTGAATCCGAAACGGAGCCCTGGATTCCTGTACGGCGTCCAAATGAGTGTCTTACATCAACGGTAATAATACCAGCGCCACTTTTTCTGTCGCTATCTGTCACGCAAACCACTTTCTTCACTTACCTACAGCACGAAAACAGCATGAGGTCGGTCCTGCCTTTCACCTTTATAGTTCAGTATATTCGAAAATATCCTATTGTATGAAATATAGAAATGCAACTAAGAACCTTGGAGCATAGGCTCCAAAGGATCTTAGAAGTTACAGGTTGGGTTCCAGCAGCGGAAAAGGGTTGATCGTCTATGCAGAAAACGACTTTTGCTTCTGGAACCCTGGAATCCCAAAGTCCACTACCAACTCCTGCATCGCAGCATTATCGTAAAACCAATCAACAACAACAACAACAACAACAACAACAAAATAACAGCCAGGCTGTCTTTGCAGGAGGTCACCGGGGGCTCAAGCGTTGGCTCCCAGTAACCTGACCCCGCGCGGAACCAAAACACAGGCCCTAATCCGGAGTGTAACGGAGACACACCAGCACGCTGACACAAAGAGGCCAGCGGTTCCTAACCATGTCCGATCCTCCGCGTGAGCGGCCCCCGAGATCAGAGGACTGTCTGTCAAGGGGACACTAAAGCGGGCGATTGTGTGCGTGGGGGGGGGTATTTGTGTGGGAGAGGAGACTGAGGGTTTCCGACGGATACCACTCCCTCGCCACGCGTGAACTAATGTGAATTTAGATGACAGGAGGCTGTAACCCCTGGGAAAGGACAGAGAGGACTGAAAAATGGGATTGACCCCTGAACCCCTCCGAGTCGGTAACACGATACCGCTATCTCTGTTGTGGGGCGGGGGGGTCACCGGGGGAAAAGGGAAGGTAGCAGCCACACCACACCGCTGATTAGAGCTTCCTGCGGTCAGCCACAGCGCTGCGGCTAGGAGAAAAAAAACACACCCAGCCGACGGCACAATTCAGACAAACAGGGCTGCGAAACAAGTGTAAAACAAGGACCTCGCATTGATGGATTCGCTGCACGCTGCAGTCAGAGCTTATCTCACGTTGGGCAGAGCTGGACTGCAAAAAACGTCCCCCTTGTAATCTGGACAAATTTGCAAATATTGATCAAGAAAGTCGAGCAGAGCCAAACAAGCCTGATAATATTTTTTGTTGTCAGTTATTTTAAAGAAGCCTAAAAAATTGGACCAATTTGAAAAGTATCTGAATTTAAACGGGTTAAAAGCTATAACCTCAGCAGTGAAACTTTGGAAACTCAAGATAAAGGCTCTTTAAACCAGATCTTGTCCTTTCAGTTCTGCAAAAATTAGCCCAGACTCGTGGATTCTCATGCTTCTCTGCACTGGACAGTGACCTGGAGTGTCACCTGGAGGTTGTAGCTTTAAAAAGAAAAAAAGAAAAGAAAAAGGCACCGGTCGGCGACCGGCGCGGCAGAGGAAGCGAACCCGGCCTCAGATGCCTGCGGACGCGTGCTTTGCCCCGGATGCACTTGCCAGTAAAACCCCAAACAAATACCATTATGTGGAAATAAGGCTTGCTCAACTTGTTTGAAGACCTTAATTCCGATACAGGCTCAGCAGCCTGTCTTCAGTTCGACGGCAGTTTAGATCTTCATGCATTATATTTATTTATCTTTTGCTATGATGACCCTGGCTTTTATCCAGTAAAAAAAAAGAAAAATAAGATGTTTTTTCAAGGTTACTTTGTTTTACGTGGGATTGGTCTAATTGATGATATAAGGAAAGCAGTCAAGGTTTCACTCGTTACACGTTTGGGACATTTTCTGGCGGCTTTACCAGGAAACGGGGTAGAAACTCTTAGAACGTAGGGAAATGCGGAGCAGCTACCTTGAAACAAGCTTGATCACCTGATGCAAATGCTGCTTGTAAATGTAATAAGGAATGATAAGGTATTACGACTCCCTTTTTTACATTTCAGTCATACGATACCCAAGGGTCCTATCGTCAGATCTGAGTTTTGCAGATTGAATCAGCGAGAGACGTCAAAATCTGGAAGATACCCTGATGGAAATCACTACGACTTTGTTCTCCGGCCCGACGCTGCCTGAGCCGCCTCGTCTATATGGACAGTTTATTTTCTCTCTTGACCTTTATTGTTTTTAGCCCTATTAACATTTCAAGAAAATATGAAAATGAGAGGGGGCTTTATCTGCAGAACACTCAATGCAGGGAAGAGCCGAGCGTCACTGATATCAACGGTCGAAAAGCATGCAAAGCAGCGCCGGGCCTGTTGCGTCATCGCTAACCTACAGGGATTTGAATAATGTCAGAGGGGGAGGGAGTGATTTATTTTTCTGGGCACTTTTCCGTCTTCCCCCGACTCAGCAAACTGTCCACGGTCCTTCTTAAAATCCAGCTTTTTTTTCTTGTCATTAAGAGCAACGAGGAAAATCTGCAGCCGAGGCGAGGTAGGTTCATATGTTCGCGTTGCAGTTTTTACAGGCACTGTAAATTGTCACGAGATAGTCAAAGAAAAAAAGAAAACTCTGGAAATCGGATCCCACTAGTGTCCACATTTTGTTACTGGATTCAAGAGAAGCTTTCCGTGGAAACTGGTGAAATCACAAGCACAGTGTTGAATTTTAGGGTTTTTTAAGGCCCTGTTGAAAAAAAAAAAAAAAGAACTTCACAATACATCCACCCCCGCCTGCAGCTCCAACAGCTTTTCTTAATTATTCATAAATATACCTCATGTTGTCACTCCTCCGGTAGGAAACAACTCAATCAACTTTTACTAGTCTGAGCGGAGAGGTTGGGCTCCCCGGGGCAGAAACTTGACTCTGCGGTGATTTATCCTTTAACTGAGCTGACTCATTAAAGTTAGCTGTAACTGATGCAATAAAAAAAAAAAAAAAAAAAGAAAAGGCCTGGCCGCCGGCCAAACTCGGGGTTGTGTAACGCCACAGGTTTAGCGAGCGAACTTGCCGTACCTGAGAGAACCAGGCCCGTGTTCGTTTTTTTGTTTGTTTTTTTCGGACGGCTTTATTTCGTGTCAGGAGCTCGGTCCGGACCAACTGGAAGAGGGAGCGTTCTGGACTTTTCCTGACTCAAGCATTTTGTTTTTTTGTTTTCTGGGTTTTTCGGGGTTTTTTTCGCCAGGAGCTTTATTCTACTCGTAGGAGAGAGGAGAAAGAGAGATTGTGGATTGTGTGTGAGTGTGTGTGCGTCTGGCAGTTTGGTATTTCCTGAAGGAGTTTCCTCCTACCGTCAGAGCGGAACCACCCTGGGCCCCTCAGCAGTCCAGCCCACAGACTGACCCGGTACTGCTCCCAGGGAGAAGCTTTAAGGCGCGGCAGCAGCTTTCGGAGCCGCACTGGTTGTGGATGCGTACGAAACATATATAAAGAAGCGCTGATTAAAGATGGTGACAAAAGAGCGGGGCGGGTTATTTTTAAGGCAGGGACGCGCAGTCTCGCCGTGCCGAGGCGGCGAGTCCGGACTGCGGCGGTGCGAGGGCCCGGCTGTATCCCAGCCCCGGCCCCGCCCGGCCCCGCCGCCATTGGTGCATGACGGACAGTCGTATCGCGGGTACCTTGCGGTTAAGCCGTTGGCCCCGGTCTGCCCCGGAGATAGCGAGGGAGCACCGAGGGTTGTGGGCCAGGATTCCTGCGCTATCAGCCGGCCTTAGTCAGCGCTGGGCCTGACGAGAGAAACCTGCCAGACGGCAAGGAAGAGAGAAGGGGGGGGCTTTGTTGACAGCCTGGGGGGAGAGAGAGGGTGGATTATGTCAGCCTGTGTCTTTGCCCCCCAGTCCCAGCTGGCCTTCATTACTCAGTTCTCCGCCGATCGGCATTTGGGAGAACTGCTGGGACCGTCAGAATCACAGAGCCTCTGAGGGGGGTGGGCACCTCGGATGAACCCAGACACAAGCTCCCTCCAATGCTCTGACATTTTTTATAAATTGTATTTTTGTCTGTTCACAGCATTGTGCTGTAATACGAAAGTTTAAAATAAATTCAGTCTTCTGAATGTATTATAGTTCCTAAAGGTTATCTCAGGTTCCACATACAGCACACATTTCAGCGTCAGTCTTGGGACTACATTTCCCATAAACCCCGTGGCTCGCTGCCCCTATAAGAATGTTAAAACCTGCACACCTTGTCCCTCAGATACCACTGTACTAAGGTTGGGCGACGTGGATCAAATGTCCTGTTGCAAAATATGGAGTTTTATATCACAATGTTGATTTTTACTGCATTATGTTACAGTATTTGTTGGAAATTCTACCAAGAAACATCTCATGTACATCCAATACAACCAGAGAGAAGCCATGCAAAGATACTAACAGTATTTTTTTTTTAAATGCTGTGATGGATTAAAAAATGTCGGTCGTATCATGGTTAACAGTTAATAGTCATATTGTCTTATCCTACAAAGCACATTTTTTATGATTTCTGAGAGAAGCTGACAACGGAGACGACAGTTTTGTTTTTGTGCCATAAAGCAACCTCGTTTTGCAGAATAATTAAGCCAATTTCATACCAACTAAGATGGTCACAAATGGATGATCTGAATTCCGAGTTCACGTCCACCAACCTGGAGGATTTCGGCTCGAGAAGACTAATGAATACCTGAGTTCTCAGCCACAGGTAAAAAAAACAAACTTTAAAGATTCATTCACCAAGCGCAGGAATCCGTGACTGATTTACTGCCGTGCTTCCCCAGCGACGCGTCGGTCCTGTCAGAAAGTCTTCCTCCTGCGGAGGGAGGAGCCGACCACGGCGCCCATCGCCACCCGAAAAAACCACCGCAGGCGAAGCAAGCCCTCAGACCTCCGCAACTAAATTGGTCGCCTTTCAAAACAACCCCTATGGCCGTTCCAGGGATGAATAATGACTGTTTGCTGAGCTGCCACTTTTTGTAGTTTAGATTTGGTTGCGTTTGCGCAAATAAAATTACTTTTGCTGAGGTTAAAACACAACATGTTGTGTCAGTGACACACATTTCGTATGTTCAACCGTCCCACACAGACTCCTCCCTAAAAGGTTTTGAGTTCATATGGACGCAATCACTCTACTTTAGCCTTTGTTACGGAAAGAGGAGCCTTTGTTAGCACAAGCGCAATTTGTCCCTTGGCAGGAAAATGTAAATGTGTACACACACACACACACACACATATATATATATATATATATATATATATGTGTATATGTGTATGTGTGTATATGTGTGTATATGTATATGTATGTATGTATATATATATATGTATTATGTATATATGTATGTATATATATATATATATATATATGTATGTATGTATATATGTATATATATGTATCTATGGTAGTTTCATGAATTTGGACAAACAACCAATGCCGTTGTTTTTCTGGTGACACTTGTTGCCTGAAGACAAATAGAGTTGAAATTTCAGAATGGTTGATTTTATCCTGATTAAGTTTACTATGTGATTAATAGTGAATGAAAGCCTTACGTAGAATAAGGGAATAATTACAGGGGAGGAAAAAAAAACGTGCCTGTGTTGACTTTTAAAATTCCTTTTTCTTGAATAGTGTTCCAGTAGTTTGAGAAACACAACTATTAATACATCCTGCTGGAGGTGATTTCAACCCCCCCGGTGTCTCCTCATTGTTACCGCGTCTCTGCTGTGGGGACATGAAGGAGAAAACAGGAGCGCGGCTGAGAGTCGAGACTCTCTGAGAATGGCAGGAAAGGCAGGAAGGAAGGAAAAGAAAGGAGGACAGTGAGTGAAGGATGGAGGTGTAGCTCTGGCTCGTAGTGAGTGGCTGAGATTTTTCTAAATGTATGTCTGTGTGAGAGTGTGTGTGTGTGTGTGTGTGTGTGTCCCACGGAGCGCTGCGTTTATAAATCAATGCGTCAGGCGGTGTGTGTCTTTGCAGGGCCGGTGTTTCCTGCAGTGTAATCCGAGTCTCTGATGGAATGTGTGAACCACATCCGACTCCACTCCACTCGAGCCCCCGACTCACTCAATATCCCACTGTAAACACCCCAACCCCCCAGCCCCCAACCAACGCCGACTCTGTTGGGGTCTGGTAGAGTGAGCCGCTGTATCCCCCCCCCACCCCCATCTAGAAAAGAAATAACAGAACACAGGAAATGCTTCAAAATAAAAGCACGCCGGGATGTGGAGTCAGCAGAAGTCGGTCCAGGAAGGCGATATCCAGCTGTGACTTTCATTCTGTGTTTTCTGCAAAGAGCCCTCCACCTCTGTGACTTTTCCCTTGTGTGTGTGTGTATCTGTGTGTGTGTGTGTGTGTGTGTGTGTCTATGTGTATATCTGTGTGTATATCTGTATGTGTGTCTATGTGTATATCTGTGTGTGTGTCTGTGTGTATATATGTGTGTGTGTGTATGTGTGTGGGTTGTAGACTAAGAGGTTAATTGTAGTGCGACCTCACTAATGTCTTTCCCTGGCTTGTTATCTTGATTGGGTAATTAATTCTGGAGTTGCTCTCTTCAGTCGCCCCAGTATTCACACACTCATCTGTCTCACTTTCACATACACACAGACACACACACACACACTTTCGAAACCCTTCCTAACTCAGGAGCCCCCACATTCTTGTAACTCAGAGGTTGCTCTGTCGCATTAGTTTTCCTCCCTCCCTCTCCTCCTCTTTCCTCCCTCCTTTTCTCTTGCTCTTGCTCAATTTATTTCTCCCTCTCACTCAATCATTCTCCAAGCTCGCTCGTCCATCTTTTTTTTTTTTTTTTTAACTCCCTCCCACCTCCCTCCTGGCGGCTATGACCGGAGTGGTGGGAGACATATTCAGATCTTTTCACTCGAGTAAAAGTTACGGAACAGAATTGAAAAAACACTTTGTTCGAAGTTCAAGTCCTCCATTAAAAATATATATATTATTTAATTTTCACAGCTTGGGTTTTACTTCAGTAGCTCAAGTTCTATCAAGCACCATAGACTTGTACTCAGCTGCCGGATTCTTGAGCTGTGGTGTCAAACCCGAGTGAGTCAGACAACCGGTTGTAAAAGAGCCCAACATAGCAGCTAGATCATCCAGGCTTGTTTTATTTGAAGGTAAAACCGAAAGCGAACACGTCCATAATGCGCCTAATGATCCCTCATTACACAATGAAACCACGAGTGTGTGTGTGCGGCGGGCGCGGCTGGAGCAGCGGCAGCTGTGGCGGGATAATCGGTCTGTTAACCGTGTTTGATGTTTACAAACAGATGCTGATAATCTAGATAATTATAAATGAATAAAAATAAATAATATCACAGTGCTCACAGTAAAAAAGCAGAACATTTATTAACACAATTCGATTGGTCTCAAAAGTTTTGCGGTTGTTTTTTGCTTCTTATCTCTCTCAAAATATAAAGTGTGTAGTGTGTAGAGCTGCAAGCTGGGCTCAGAAACTCTATACTAGCAAAAAAACACCATCAACCATCAAACCCGCCACCAATCATATGCAAACACACACACACACACACACTTTTCAGAACCGTCTAACTCAGGGAGCCCCCGCTTTCTTGCAAAAAACGCCGACAAAAAACATCTAGAATCTGGCATGGAGCCAATGACATCATTATAGCAACGCAGGAACACACAATGAAAAAACAAACAAAAAAAAAAACCAAAGGAGACTTGTATCCACAGGCCTGTTTGCCCCCCGGTCCCACGGTGCTTCCCTACACGTCTGCTTTCCAGGATTGTCATTATCATTATTTTTATTATCATTATTATAGCACGATGCACAATCGTAGCAGCAGCGTTTTGGTTTGTTTTTTTCTTTTTGTTTTTTTGGGGTTTTTTTTTTTTGTTTTTGTTTTAGTTTTTTTTTTAATTTGCAGTCAGTGGAGCCGGAGCAGATTTTAAAAGGAGAAAAAAAATGACTCCTGTGTGTTTGATTAAATAAGAAAGTTAAAGGTTAATTACAGCTGAGAAAAGACATTTGCAGTAAATTAAATGTAGGAGCATTTATAAAGCGGAGAAAGTACGTAGAGGTATAAAGTAGCATCTACTGCTTGTTTAAAGGTGTTAAGTTTCTTTCCACTACCCCCCCTCCCCGACTTCCTGTCCCCTTTGCTGCGACTCTTTGGATTTTGGAGCATTCTTGTCAGGATGGAGCGACCACTTCCTCCTCCAAGTGGCAGACGGCTCGCCGTTTTTTTTTTCCCTCTCCGGGCCTTATCGACCCATCACCAGTCAGCAGTCACAGAAGGAGAGAGAGAGAGAGAGAGCGGGTGAAGGAGTGAATTCTCTCTCTCCCCTACGAGCTCACTCAGGTTCTCGCCCTCCCTGTTTGGGCACGATGAGAACGGCAGATTATTGGGGCCGATAAGACGAGGAATGCCGCTCAGCAGATGAAGCGCTGTTCTGGAGGAGCCGTAGCCTATAGCGAGGCTGTTCTTCCCCCTCGTCCTCCCCGTTTGTCATCCAACACCCCCTCCCCAAAAACACCAAACGTCGGCCTTTTTCCTCTCCTCTCCTTCTGTCTCCGTCTCCCTCCACGCTGTAGTGGCAGTACAGAAACCAGAAGATATTGTGGGAGGGTGGAGGGGGAAGGCAGCAGGGATTGAAATCCGTTGACCCGGGACCGATGGGCATGCCCATTCAAGCCTCCCTCTTTCTCCCGCTTTCACTGCTTTTATCACTCTGTCTATTCCTGTTATTGTAATAATGAGATACTAAATTTATGACCGTGTAGCTGCAAAAAAAAAAAGAAAAGAAAAAAAAAAAGGGAAAAAATCTGAAGGCTTTTTCACCGAAACCACTTTCTGGCACAGAAATCGGCCCCCAAGGAAAAGTGTTTACAGAGAGGTGTGTGAAATAATCCGGAATAGCCAATAGAGCATTGTCTGGGAAAGAAAAAAAAAAGAAAAAAGATGTTGCCATTGAGTACTGTCATTTTTCACAGCGTTGTGTCGGGGAGGTGAGGAGAGAGAGGAAGAAAAAAAATGCTGTGGACAGATATCTCAAAACTTGGGCAGAGAAATCCAAAACTTTCCCTTGGCTGCAAACTGCTGGAGGAGGGTGCGAGAAAAAGGAAAGGATTTCTGTTATTATGGTTGAAGTGGCTGTTTTAAAGCATTTGATTCATTACTTAGTCTTAAAACTTTTTTTTTTTTCAGAAACTAAATCTACGGTGATATACTTGCAACATATGTTTAATATATCTATTAGTTGGTTTTTAATCATATTATAGGAACTTTGGGGCTAAATTGCCTGTTAAAACACGTTTTTTTCAGGGATATGACCATTTTTATATGATAAGGTTAATTTGAACTATGA
This sequence comes from Istiophorus platypterus, assembly GCA_016859345.1. Lineage (NCBI taxonomy): Eukaryota > Metazoa > Chordata > Actinopteri > Istiophoriformes > Istiophoridae > Istiophorus > Istiophorus platypterus. Next base: position 26,079,083 of record CM029123.1, read on the forward strand.
AGTATGTATTTGAACCCACACTCTGTTGGGTCAGAATCTCTTATTATAACATCTGCTACTTTTCCTTTTATTTGACTTCAGCTTTTTTAAAAGAAAATCTGAACTCTGCCAGAATAGTTAACTAAACTTGGACTATAACTCAACTAACTCAAAGCTGAATCTCAAAATTTAGCATTTAAACAACTAAACTCACATTTTCTGAGATAATTACCCATTTGGCATTTACCTAGGTCAGACACTTCCATGCCTTTTGGCCTGCGACCCTTCGGAATGAAGTTATGTCACCTCGTCGTCGGTTGCACATATTCATGAGACGTGAGTGTCTCAGCCAAAAAGTCTTTTTCTTTCCTCCGATTGTTCAAGAGATCTCAGCATAATGTACAATTCTTATGAAGCTGACGCGGAAAGTTTCCTACTTTCCTCTAATTTTCGAGATCCAAAGGTTAATGACTCCAGATATTTAGAGACTCGGAAATTAATCCAAATATAGAAACGGCTGTGAGAACCCGACCGGTCCTGCTCAGAAATGAAATGAAATATTAACCGGTCAGAGTGTGTGCCCTGTGCTCATGAGGCACAGAAACGTCCCGGCGTTCACCTCGTCGGCCCGGAGCGAACCTCATCGGATGCGGCGGCTGGTGAGGGGGTCGGAGACGGTGGTGGAGTTCTCCATGGGGGGGGGGGGCTCGCCCCAACAGGTGACTGAACGCCGATTGCTGTCATTGCGGGCTGGGGAGCGGGACGGGTTTTTTGGGCTGTCGGTGGCCCCTTAAAGGAAGGTCCGGTTTTCATCTCATAGTTGCAGTTCCCGATCCTCGGTCCTGCGAGTAGGAGACAGCGGTTACACAGGAAGGAAGGGAAGGAAGCGGGACCGACCAGGCCATAGGAAAGGTTTTCGAAGCGCCAGGGTAGAACGACGCGGAGCAGGGGAACTGTCACCGAACGGACCAGCCCTCCGGTTCAGCTGTAACCTGCCTTACGAGCTGTTGTTGGTTGTGCACATTTTTCGGCGTGATTACAAAACCGCGTGATTACAACACCGCTTTACTTCCAGTTTTACTTCCAAATAAAATGGTTCATGTGATCTGCCTTGAGGTGTCGCTTTGTTTAAGACCTTTTGTCAGAGGCATGTTGCTATTTACTCTGCAGTTGGATGATGTTAAGCAACCTACCAAAATAAGACAAAATTCCTAATTTAATTTGTCCTGGAAAAATAATCATATCAACAGCTTGAGTCCTTTTATGTGCAGTTGTGCAAGTAAACAAGTAAACCACTGATTAATCAGTATAAACTTTCATAATCAAAAGAAAAGCCATTGACCGTTGCAGAGAAAAGAACAAAAACTCCACAAGCTGAGCACAAGATGGACATTCATTTGGTTGCTTTTCTGGGTTATATTAAATTGACATTATATGACGTAAAATTTGACATTTTGCTGAAAAGAGCAGCTTTATTGTCAGTGTTTTTAATGACCTCATTGGCCTTCAATCAGCTTTACTTGCAGCTTACTATGTTTTCATCATCACGCAGTAGTGTAGGAAATGTGAATTTGGCCTCGAGTGTATAGTCAGATTATTACAGCGCATCCACGGGCAAATGGTGTCTTCCTGCCGTTCAGGACTTTTTCAGGTGTTTTGATCCTCATTTGCAGGGAGAGAAAAAAAAGGGATAAAAAAGGGGCATTGGGTCGTTTTTGGTTATTTCAGCTGTTTCTGTTTTTTGTTTCTTTTTTCTGGTGAATTAAACTGAGAGGGAGTTTCATCGTTTAAACCCAAACACCGAGGCTCAGTGTCGAAGCCCAGACAGACCTCCACCCCCAGCCCCCCAGTGCTTTACCGAGATTATACAACAATTAAGATAAGGCTGGATGACGTTTTCCTCCCCTCTCTCCCCCCTCCATCTCTCCCTCTCTTTTTATTGTATGATTGTAAACAATGTTGTTTAGAGATGGGAAATTATCTTTTCCTTTGATGTCTCCTAAAATGTGAAATACCCAGAGGCTGATAGAAATGCTGAAACACCCGAAACACACACACACACACACACACACACACACACACACACACCCCAAGGCTGCGTCGCACAAAGCGCTACTTCACCTAAACTTTATTATACAAACGTGCCAACAGACTAAACACACATTTGACTTTTCGGGTGGAAATGACTTAACTGCTAAGTTTTTGGTTTGACCTCAGTGGAAGTGAACAGTCACCTGAGCCGCTCCCTCTTCCCTCGCTTTACCCCCCCTCACCCCCCCCCCAACTCACTCTCTTCAGTCTGCAGCTTTCTGCTGACTCCAGGAATTATGATCTGTTTCCCGTCCGCAGGAATAATAGAATACAGGAGGGGGTGGGGGGGCAGGGATTGGAGGGTTGGGGGGGTCGGCAACAGTTCTGTGGAACAGTAGTGAGGAGTCCAGCTCCACTGTGGTTATACTCCGTGTGTGTCTACAAATGCATTTATATCCAGATGTGCGAATGTGCGATCTTTTTTTTTTTCTCTTCATTTCCATAAACTTCACACATTAAAGGATTATCCTTGGACGTGGAAACGCACACCCCCACCCCCACACACACACACACACACACACACACACACACACACACACATACACACACACACAGAAACACAAATTCAGCCTCGATTAAGGGCCATAAAAACAACGCCCTCCTCTGCATTATCTCGTCAGTTAACGCGTCACGTGTACAACCGCACAGCGCAGGGCAGGGGTGGGGATGGGGGACGGGTGCAGCCCCCCCCCGCGCAAGTACTTCGGGGGGGCGGGGGGCGCCTCTGGGCACTCGACACTATCAGCGCTCGGATCCAGCCACCCGAGTGTGTTTGGAGTGTGTGTGGAGTGTGTCCTCGGCCGCGTAAATATTTATCACATGGCTCCCCCAGGAATTTTAATGTGCACTGATGGAGGGCAATCAACACTGCGGAGCCGGGGGGGGGGGGTGCAGAAGCCGGCAGGGAGAGATGGAGCGGAGGCGACAGTTCGCGATGTGGCGCTTTGGCTTTTAAATATCATGAGTGAATTTTACTGTTTTCCTGTGGAGATTCACACTTTCCTGCTTCTCTGCTAATTGTTTCCTGTTGTGTTTCTTCTGTTGTGTGTGTGTGTGTTTGTGTATATGTGTGTATGTTTGTGCGAGTGTGTGTGTGTGTGTGTATGTGTGTGTGTGTGTATGTTTTCCCGCTTCAGACCGTGTTTACTCTTCTGAGATTTTTAGGCAGCCGTACATGTGTGTGTTTCTCTATGTGTGTGTGTGTGTATATGTGTATATGTGTACTGTGTAGTGTGTGTGTACTCTGCTTTTGTGTGTGTGTGTGTGCATGTGTGTGTGCAGTGTAGTGCAACGTATTGTACGTACTCATCAGGATGACAGGGCCACCCTTTAGAGGTCACTTAACACATTGTGTGCTGGCCAGGCTGCATGGGGAGTCGGGGAAGGAAATATGAGCTATAACTCACACAGCTTTGACTCTCTCCCACACACACACACACACACATGCATGCACTGCACCTGACCTTTGACCTCTGCCTGGGAGGGGCTAATAACTGTCTTGGGTTTCTACAGGCGCAGCAGCAGCTCGCAATTCACTTGAACGTACTTAAGTGATGCTTTATGAGCCTGATGGCAGAACACATGTTAAACCACTGACTTGCGCTGCCAAACTAGGTTACGTTGGGGCACAGACATTCAACCCTCAACCCCAAATCAAAATAAATGTCGCAGAAGTTCATAAAAAATCCTACAAAAAGTTGCTAAGATGCCAAATATATCAGGCTAAAGCTCAAAAATGGTTCCAGGGGATGCAATGGTTGGTGTCCGCCATAAAATATTTTATATTTTCAGTGATGTTTTTGGGATAAATTCATGCATAATATGAAGTATATGAGATTTATATCGGACAAAGGCCAAAAATCTTCCCCTAAAAGACATTTTCTCCTACCTTAAAGTGGCCTGAGGGGAAATATACAGGAAAAGCTGGATTAAAGAGATTTTAATGTATTCTGACTTTATAAATATAAAATTGGAAATCTCCTTTATTATCAAACTTTATTATCACTAGATAAATAATGTGGATGTTCTGCCAAAGCACCGATTTAAAGACATCAATTTCACAGCAAATCAACTCGTTCCTCACGTAAAAATTACCCTCTCTGTCCGTTTCCATTCCACTTTTCTATTTTTGTTTGTTGTTTCAGTAAAAAGGCTGAAATCCGTTTGTGTTTCAGAAGCAATAGAGACGGAAAATAATAGATTAAAGGGGACGGGACAATGAATGCATTAGAAGAAAATGCGGTTACTATAAAGACTGCAAGAAGAGAACCATTATAAAAATAGAACTTGAGCTTAGAAGCACATTATTGCTGATGCACTTTTCTGGAGACGCTGTTCTAATATGCTAATGAACTTAACATCCAGTCCATTCTTGCTTTACTTTATTGCCGAGATCAGCACTAAGTAGAGTATCTAAAATACATGTCCTCAAAGGCCGACAACGTCATGATTCAGGATTTCTGAGAGAGAAAAAAAAGGCGACCAGTGGCAGGCACATTACCACATAAGTCTCTTATTTCATCCCTCCCTCCCGCCCTTCTTCACCCCCCCTCCACCCCTCTCCCGCTGAAACTGGGGGCCTTTTGTGCTGTAAAGGAAGCGATAAGTCGAAGCGATGCTGGCGGAGGTGTGTTAGAAATTGACCAGTGACAGATTTGTGACTCTGGGACTGAACAACAAGGAATGATGAAGCTCTCCCTATTTTCTTGCTGGAAGTGCATCCCCCCACCTGTGCGCTAGCATACACACACACACAACGGCTCACACACCTGGCTGCACAGTGAACACAGCAGCCTCCATGTTCTTGCAGACAGGCAGCAGCGTCGGGGGTTTTTTTGAGAGAGACTGTTTTTGTTTTTTTTTTCCTTTTCATCCCATATTCCTGTCGCCATCGCTGTCGTAAGAGCAGTTCATCCTGGGTATAAAAAGCCCGGGATCAGGGTGGAGATCTTCCATCAAAACTCCGGCGGGGTCAAAGGTCGGAACATCTGGGTCTGGTCGGAACATCTGGGTCTGCTAGGGGACGTGAAGACCGTGGGCTCCGGCCTCTCCCAGCACCCTCCATCGCTTCTTTTTTTTTTCTTCTTTTTCTGATTTTTCTTTTGAAGTCTCGGTAGTTGCAGCCTCATGTCCACTACTGTACAAATACCAGAGACGCTACTGGACTTCCCAAACCACATCACAGTCACCCAGCATGCAACCCTCAGAGACGGAGCGAAGAGAGAAGAGCGAGAGGAGAGCAGAGTTATTTTCATGAGAACGTTTGATCTTTCTTCCGTAAGTGGGCGGGTTTCCAGCAGAAAAAAAAAAAGAAATGCAATTTAGGGACATTTAGCTTTTTTTGTTGTTTCTTTCCTTCTACCTATGCCTGCAACCAGCTGGCATAGGTGCTTGTGTATCTGTGTTTACACGCTGCTACATGTTTGCGTGCGTGCCCTCATGTGTTTGGGGGTCAGCCCCGGTGTGGCGTGTGATTTATTGAAAGGCCTTGCAGTGATACCAGAATTCCTTTGCGTTAAATGCCTGCTCTGAGTGCCTTTTACTGCCTGTGCGCTTTATGGACCATGATCACACTCTATTTGTCTCTCACTTTTTACGTTTCTAAGGATTTTCTTCTTCTTTTTTTTTTTTTTTTTTTTAAATGGTTTCTCGTCTTTAGGGTATTTAGAAGAGTATCGAGAAGAAGGGAGAAGAAGGAGATGGGGGGAAGGACGTGCCAGGTACTTGGCGAGAAGAAATTGAGAACGTCCCAAATTTTAGCACCCTTCCCCTCTAAGTGCAAGATTGTCAAGGATTTGACAATTACAGTCTTAACAAGATCAGGGCAGGTTTTTTTGTTTGTTTAAAATGACAAACTTCTTATTTTTCTGTCCAGTACAGAGGAAAATACATGAGAGATAGAGGCGTCAGTCCGACAAGCAAATGTGAAGAAATTTTGCTCCTTTTTTTTAGGCTTCAAGGCTACATAAGTTTCCCACACCGTCGTGAGCATTTATACATCTGTGTTAGCTTCGGCTGCAATTACGCCAGTTGATGGCAGCATTCACGTGCCAGTGCGTTGAGTTTCTCCACCACTGTTTTCCGCGAGTTCGACGGCGTCACTTCAGAAACGACGGCAACCGAAACCGAGCGGATCCTGATGGAGTCTGAGCTGATGGATGCTGAACGGCGATCAGCTTTCCTGAGTTTACTGCGACGCGGAAGCGAAGGAAAACAAGGACAGGGTCTGTACGAAGGCGGCAGAGAAGGAAGAGCTTGAAATGCGACGCTACAGAGCTGACCAATCGTGACGTGGTCTGCGTCGCCGTGATGCGTGGTCACAGTGTTTGGGAGGAGCGCGTCGGGCAGCTGCATAAGTTCGAGGCAGGAGCATAAATTGGCCTAGAGGGTTGATGTACAACACACGCCGTCTGGTCTTGTTATGCCACCATTTGTTGTTGCCTTGCAGCCGATGACGTGATGAACTTCAGAGGCTGAGAACCGGATCAATCCAGCAGTTTTAGTCAGTTCATTTTTTACCACATTGCGGTTTAATTAGGGATCAATTGAGCAACTGGGTTCCGATACAGATTTTCACAACAACCCCCTCTGGAAGGTTCCTGAGACTGATAAAAGGTCATTTTCTTCACAGGAACAACTAGTGTGGCCTACTAACAGAATTTTACATTAAACGATGGTAATGATGATTGTCGTTCCTTTGACAATGGCTGCGGTCAACAGTAACAGCTGGTTTCATTCTCCATCTGTGGTGTGCTTGATTTATCCAGCTGTGATTGAGTGTTTATGCAAACTCATTTTAACTCTGTGACACAATTCTGCCTCTTTCTTAATTCCCACTCATGATACACAGCTGTGGCCAGAGGGACTTGACGCTCGCCCGCAGGCTCGTAACATGGTCTCAAGTAATCGCATTGTTCATATAATCTCTAAAATATGTCTAATGTTCAGAAGATGAGGGTCACAGCTCTTTTTCGGCTCTCTTCTACCAGTTGTTATTATCAGCTCTGCATACTTTCAGACATGGGCAGAGCTCTGCTTTAAACAGGATGTACCAAAACGTCTGGTGGGCTTCCAAATCGGATCCATATGAAGATTATACTGTGCCCCCATCTGTTAGCGGTTCGTGTTGAATTATTCGCTACATGCTCCGTTCAGGGTGAGTTCGCTCGGGCTCGCAGGACGCTCCTCGTCAGCAGTTCGGAGGCGGCGGTCCGTTCAACCTCGCCGCAGGCGGATCCGCGAGGGCGGGGTGATCCGTCACCTCCAGGAATCCTGGGTTGAGAAAGACCAGGCGCGGGATTACCGCCCTGGATGCTGAGGCCGAGCGGTTTGTGCTGAGACGCCGGACGAGGAGGACGAGGGTCCGATTTCGACAGACGCTCCCACCAGGTTCAGATGGAGATATCGGAGGCCCGGCCCGGGCATCATTGAAACCGTTTGACACTGGTGCCAAAACAGATGCCGGGACAGACGCCAAGAATACCTCGGCATCGATGGCAATGTCGACGTTCGTGTGGTACAATCTCTACAAACCCCACGGTAACAAATCAACGTCGATTTCTCTAGGTCCTCAGACCATTTCACGCCTACCAGTATCTAATTTCCACTTCCACGTGGCCACAACTAAAGTAACTTGTCGGTTGTCCAAGCGCAGCCAAAAGTTTATGACCATGTGGGCCGTACACGCCGACAAACACACATAAACACATCAACGTGCAGAAACCCAGCGTGGCATAAACAGATTTTGCATCTGTTTCGGGCTGCGTCCGAATCTTTCACCTGGGAGTCGAGCTCGCCTCCAAACAGGAAACACATTCTTGGGCTCGGCGGTTGCGTTGGCTTCGGTTTTAAAGTGAATGAAAGACAGCGGGTACCTCGACCGAGGCTGCTCGAGGCGGCTACTCACAGGCAGCGGCGTGTCCAGAGAGCGACTGGTTGCCCTCGACGGAGAAAAGAGGGGGTCGTTTAAGGGTCTGACCCGAGCCTCGGTAACAGGGGGTCTTGCTCCGCGACCTAGCTTCCCTCCTCTTGTTTTTTTTTTTGTTTTTGTTTTTTAGTAGGTGCAGCTGAGAGTTTATTTCAGTTCATTTGATTTACATATGCACAAGGACAGAAACCAAACAAAGGCAAATTTAGAGATCCTGTTTCCCTACTCTGCAGCATGCCTACTTTTTGCCAGCCCCCCCCCCATCCCCCTTTGTTTTAGCATTTCCCTCCAATCAATAAAGAATATTAAATAAAAAAACACATCACAGTGTCACACAGTACTTGAACCAGGTTTAGCTGCTACAGAAAATGTATTTAATCTGCAACACTCAACCCCAGGCCAGCCTCCATATTCGTGACGAGACCAGCCGATGTTTCTTTTGTGCCAGGTACGAAATCGCTCTCCATTACAAACCCTAATCAATATAATTATGAAGCAAGTGGATTATTTAATGTAATTTGTGGAGTAAGTCACCCTATAATAATTACATTCAGCTCCATGATAAATTATGTCTCATTGCTGTAGGTAATTAGTCTGAAAATGTTTCCAGTTATGGCTCCGGAGCCAAAAATGGATATGAGTAATATACAGAGCTGCTCACATGAGAAAGGGCTGTTTGTCCTGCTGTTTCAGACGCAGCAGGGAAAAAATGGGCTGAAGCTTTCATCTGCTGGGCTGCATGGAAGCCACGTGAAGCTAAAAATAAGAAAAAATTTAGAAAGGACAGACTGCTCACCCGGAACTGAACCGGCTTCTCCGCTCCGGCCCAGTAATACCAAACCGAGCAGCATGCGGAGCCACGAATCAGCCTGCACTTGTGCGCTCGGCATTTGGTGGTTTCCATGTGATCGGGGCCACGGAGCCTCCCCGAGACGGTGGGTCCCCGCTCTCCAAAAGGCTGAGCTATGCCAGCGCCGCTCTGAGTGTACCTCTGTAGTAAGATCACCCAGAAAAGAGATCTTCCAGGTCCAACGTCAGATAAAAACACTGGTCTCTTTTTACGCTTTTTGGCCTTGGTGTTTTCTCTTCTGAACTTTTTTTTTTCGTCGTTGGTTTCTTTTTTTGGGGGGGGGGGGTTTTCCACAGTTTGGGTGAGGTCCAAACAGCATACCTCCAAATATTGGAAAACTTGTGTGTTTTCAACTTCATGTCAGCACTTTGATGAAGACCTTTTTCCCGTTTTAACATGACGATGCCCCCGTGTGCGAAGCCAGGCCCATAAAGAAATGGTTTTTCCCAGTTTGGTGTGGAAGAACTTGAGCCCTGACCTCAGCCCAGTCCGGCACCTTTGGGGATGAACTGGAACGCAGGCCACGAGCCAGGCCTTATCAACCAGCATCAGTGCTGGACCCCGCCAATGCCCTTGTGGCCGATTTGGAGCGTCTCCCCTGCAGCCAGGTTTCCCAAAATTAGGCAGAAAACCAGAAGCAAGGAGGCTGTTGCTACAGTAGATCAACATAATCCTCAAGATATCGGTTCTGGTTGGTTGGCGGAACCCTCTGATTATTGCCTGTAATGCTAAGAATATGTTAATAATAAAAGAAGTCCCAGAGTTCCTTTTGGAAATGACAAGTTTATCTATCACTTTGTGTGGGAAACGTTGGACTTTCTGAGGTTTTTTTCCTCTCGCCCAGTCGTTCGGCCTCCATAAATTTTTTTTGTTTTTCGTCATGGGTTTTTGTAGCTGTAGCAAATGCGATTCCTATACAGAACGCCCAGGACCAGTTCCTCTGCAATTCTGCCCTTACGGATGCACACATGTACACGAATTACGTGCAGTTTGCACGTGCACAACATCTTGTCGGCAAAATTCTGTCCACAAATGTATGTGTGTTTTTTCCTGTAATTCCCATTGCGCATGTTCACACCGTTTCAAAATCGGAATCCAATTCAGGCCAATACAGTTTTATTCATGCCTGTAAAGACAATTGTAAGCAGCAGCCCAGATCTGCAGATTCAAACAACACTATAGAAAAAAAAAAAAGAGAGAGATAGTAAGAAACAGTTAATCACAAAACAAAAACAGTAAAAGCTTGAAAATATATATGGATTTGAAAATAAATGCTTATATTCATTAATAGAAAAATATATATAGATTTTTAATGAAATCTAAATGGTATATACAAGGTAATTTGTTATTCAGTGCAGAAATGGCGAACTCAGCCACCGATAATGAAGAATACAGTGAGACTAATGAGTGTAAATACAAGAAATAATTCCAGATATAAATGGTATCAAAAGATTCAAAATTATGAAAAATTTCAAGGATTTTAATAATATGCCCCATGGTTTTGAAGTTAAAAAAATCACGTACGTGTCGAGATTCCACACACTGTACTTAGTATATGTGTCCACATACTTTTGGCCATGTTACGCGCATCACAAGAACCTCCGTGCAGAGGGAGAGCGAGAAAGAGAGAGAGCAGGGGAAGAGCAGCACAGCACATCCAAGGCTTCTCAAGAAAAGCGCCAGCGCAGCGTTCCAAGACGGGGAAAGAAAAAAAACGGGGGGAAAAATAAAGAAAAATTGAAGTCTTTGTTTTCCTTTCATCAGAGGATTTCCTTTCATTTTTGAATTAGCTTCAGGATTAAGGAACACACAGTATCGGTTAATTGAAAAAGGGGGTAGATTCTTCGGTGTCGCGTTTCACCACAATGTTTTATTGGCCGTCTGGAGGCCAACATGTGTGTTTCTGACACAAACTGATGCCTGAGAGACGCAAAAATGTTTTGTTTTTTTTTCCCCAGAAATGCAGAGGAGGGGAACGGGAGTCAGGGGACACACACACACACACACACAACGAACAAAAGAGAGCCCTTTAAAAAACACAGGGGACGAGCGAGGAGAGTTGTTGTTTTTTCTGTTTTTCTCTCTCTTCTCTCTCTTTGGTGGTCTGAAGCAGGGGTCTCGCTGGATCTTGAACCCGGTGCAAAACACAACAGGGGGTGAAAAATGAGTAAAGGGGCTGGGGGGGGGGGTGAGTTGGGGGTTCCTGGGCTAGGGGCTGGGTGGGGGGGGGGTTACACCACTAGAGTCCCACAATTCATCATACTCTGGCACCGACAGGGGCCGTCTGGACAGATTGGTGGTGGGGAGCCGGGGGGGGGGGGGGTTGATGGCCAGCGAGACTCTGTGACCTCCCTTTTTTTTTTCCCTGGGAGGGGGAGATACTGTGTGTGTGTGTGAGAGAGAGTGAGTGAGTGTGAGAGAGCGAGACGGAGTGAGAGAGCAATCATCACCCTCCGTCCCTTGCATCCTGTTGAAGACATCGAGTTTGGACATCGAGCTGAATCCAGAGCCTGTTTATGTGGGGACGACAGATCAGCTGTCTGCGGGATTCTCCTACTGGCAGCCACAGTTCACAACTGACAGATGATTTGTTTCCCCCCCCCCTTTCCTCCCCTCTCTCCTTCCCCCTTCCCTCTCTTTCTTTTTCTCTTTTCTACCAGGACTACCTACAAGGTGACAGCACCAAAGCGTACCAGAGGATGGGCTGGAAGCCGAAGGTGACCTTTGAGGTGCGAGTCATGTTTGTTTTTTGGTTTGTTTTTTTGTTGTTTTCTTTTTTTAAACCACACCTGGGGAACGATTGATGCCAGTATCGTGACCATAATGGGAACCGTTCCCCACACAAGTACAGACAGGGAGCAATGTGACGCAATATAACACAGACCAACGTCCAAAGCAAAAAAATAACACAGCAACTCGGTAATGGATGGAGAGACTGTTTTTTTTAGGGCTTATAAGGACAGAAGTTTCATATGTTTCCATGTAGACGGTTGGTTGGATGGTAACACGAGTGAGTGTAGCCTATTTCTTGGGATTTTTTTTAAAATTTATTTACTTAGTCCAAAATAACAAACAGGGATGCGTTAAAAGATACATTGACCACAGAGGCCAATGTGAAAACAATTGAAAACCAGCAAATACCTGCAAGAAATAAAGAGTCCAGGCCTGTTTTGATGCCTTAGACTGTGACAGTGTTTTATTTCCAGCCTGATATCAGCCCATGTTTTAGAGAAACAGCCATGAAACGGCACCTTTTGTTTCATGAGAACCTGTAAGCAAACCCCCACACAGCAGATGCTATGAGATTTAATTTTTTAAAAAAAGAGAAAACATACCGTCATAGACGTCTGAGTGTTTTTATTCATTCAGGAGCCAAAGTTTAAAATGTTGGATCTTGTCTAAACAGAGATACACGTAAGAGGCTGTTGATTTTCTCTAAAATTAGGGAAAATTTTGAGTGAAAAGTCAGAAACTCTGAAGTGGAAGAAAGAAACGTCAGCAAGACAAAGGACCTGACTCCAGATTTGATCTCGGCATCTGGTCGCTGACGTTTTTTGTTTTGTTTGTTTTTCAAACTCACTGCTACAGTCGTTTAAAAAAAAAAAAGTCCCGCGGTTCAGCGACTGTCGCCGAACATCACTGAGAGTCTGTACATGATCATAATAAATTACTGTCCCAGCGTAACACTGTGTTTACAAAATTAATGCTTGTGTTAGTGGCCACCACAGTGTAAACAACACATAGAACCAAAGCATTTAAATCGTAGTCTGTGGTTCCTACTGAGACTGACTGAGTCATTCGTTCGTGTCCTTGTACTTCAGAGATGAATAGTGAAGCTTTCTCTGAATTCGTGTCCGAACTGAACGTGGGCTTGCGACTGCGGTGTCCCCTCTGCAGGAGCTGGTGAAGGAGATGGTGGACGCCGACGTGGAGCTGATGAAGCAGAACCCGAACGCCTGAGGCCCGGTCGGGTCCGGTCCGGTCCGGTCCGTGTCCGTGTCCAGGGTGGAAGCATCGGGGCACCCTCGTGTCCGGCCACTGGTACCAGCAGTGGAAGGAACATGTTGTTTGTTTCTTTTAATTTTGTTTTGTTTTTTTTTGTTTTTTTTTACCTTTTAGGACTTTTTCCAAATGAAGTAACTTTGTCCTTTTGTTCCTTGTGATGAGGGTGGAATGAACCAATCAATGCCTTTCTGTAATTGTATTTTTTTTTTATCTTCTAATATCATGTCATTGATTTAGTTTATCATCTCACAGTAAAGATGCCTTTTTTATATTCCAGCACAGATCATGTCATAATTTATATAGATGTGGACTTTTAAGGGTTCATTTATGTTTCTGTTTCTGTAGATTGTGGACTGAGTTGATCTAGATGTAAGAACCTGACGTGAGGATGAGACTAAAGAAAAGTTAAACGAATAGAATGAGTAAAGATTTTATTGTCAGTTGGATAAATGGGAATAAGTGGGTTTAATCGGGACCAGACATACTGAACTAGTTGGTGCAATAAAGATTGATCTTTTTACACATTGGCCTAATGTTTTTGGTTTGTTTCCGGTGCTACACAGAACTTGGATAAAGAAAAAGACGTTTTGTGGTTGTGTCGTCTGTGGGGTTTTTTGTTTGTTTGTTTGTGTGTGTGGTGTGTTTGTTTTATCCATTTAGGGCAAGGAGTGAAAGTGGGACTGATGAAAGCTGCAGGAAAAACCCTCCCTCCAGGTTTTAAATGCAGGTATGTACGTTAGAGGTAAGTGTGTGTGTGTGTGTGTGTGTGTGTGTGTGTGTGTGTGTGCGCGCGCGCGCCAGATGTTGCCCAGGTTGTGTGCAGGTCGACTGGCTCGGTTCCTGTCGTTTCTGTTTCTGTTTCTCAGCTCGCTTGGGTTTTCCAGGGGCTTTTTTTCCCTTTTCTTTTTCTTGGAGCACACTACGCTCTTTATTTCGGCAGGAAGTGCGTTTTTCTCCGGGCCCGGACCCTCACAGTCCCGCTCCCAGGGACCTCTGGTCTGACCGGTCTGGTCGTGGAGACTCGGACACGGACCGGTTCCGGTCCTTTCAACACTCTCCCTCTTATAGAAGTTATTAAAACACCATCAAACGCTCATTTCATCTTAAACAATCAAATTGAATTCAAAATAAAGTCTTATATTTGGTCAACGTTGTTAATTTATACCTTTCCTCTAAATAATACTGTTTACACTTCGATCACATTCTTTTCTAATGATTTCTCTCACGTTTGTGCAAAAATGAAAAATAGATTTGTTGATTTGTCGATGGATATTTTTAGCGGGATCGTTCAGCTCTCTGACAACTTCTCGTTTCCTTATTAAACTTCATACATCAGCTATGATGTTTGGGCCTATAACACGGGACCCGTGGTGCAGCCTGTAGCCACTGGATATATTACTGTTCCCCAGTATTTTTAGTGAAGTTACCGGTACTGAACGATGCATTCGGTCCCATAGCTGAAGTAAAGGTATTAAAACCACAATGTAAAATATTCCCCTTACAAGTAAAAGCCCTGATTTTAAAAGCAAATCTTATTTATCAGAAAATTATACCTGAAGTATCAAAAGTAAAATATCTCATTATGCAGCTGAACATATATTAAAGTATTATCATTATTATTATTATTATTATTATTATCATCATTATTATTATTATTCAATTTTTGGATTGTTGTTATTAGTGATGCATTAAAGTTAATTCCGCATTTTGACACTGAAGCTGATCAAGGTGGAGCGAATTTAATCTGAATTGTTGGGTCGTTATATTTCAAGCAACACGTCGTATTTATGAGAATCTAATTATATATATTTATAGAGAGAGAGATTATTGGTGGAGGTGGAGAATTAAGTAGCAGAAAATAGAAATACTTCGATAAAAGTATGATTTGTACAAAATTATACTCAAGCGTTCTGCAGTACTCGAGTAACTGTACTTAGTTACTTCCCACCACTGGTTTTATTTAGGTTTGACCTTCGGCTTTGTACGGATCCCCGCAGGGCTCAGCGAGGGCGCGCGCCTGCGTCTTGTGTGTGAGTGTGTTGATTTTTTTTTTTCGAGGACAAACGCTTAAGACGACGTTTAAAAAGTCTCCGCGTGCTCGTCCTGGACCGCGGCCACGCAGGACCCGAACCAGAACCGGCCTTTAGAACCGAGCTCGTCCTGCCACCGTGAGCGGAAGAACACGAGACCGAGGCCCCCGGGGCCGCGGTGGCGCGGCGCCTTGTGCCCCCACACGACCTGACCGCGGGCTCCGTGGCGGCGCAGGGACCAGTAGAACCGGGACACAGATCCGGATCCGGATCTGGGACCAGAACCAGCAGCTAAATACACATCTGAGGGGGATTAAACGGCTCCAAGGGTCAGTTTCGACTCGGGAGGTGGTCGCAGATTTTCACAAATCCACGTAAGACGCAGATAGACAACGAGAACAGGCGGAGTAAGTCCTGTCTGCGAGTCTGGGGCGGGGGGGGGGCTGTGAAACGTATAGATTCAGGGTCAGTGTTCCCAGTTTAAACAATGTTAAAGGGTCATAACGTTCTAGGCCTGATGTTGGAAGGAGTCTCATCATAAAATAACCTCAGATGACTCATATGATCATAGAAATAAAAAAAAAATCAACCTCTGGATTCAGTCACGAAAAATTATTAATTAAAAATAATAATAAATAAATAATTTTCAGATGACGCTTCTGTTAGTTTATGCAGGGAACGTATGTGAAGCCAATCAGGACGGGAAACGGTTCCCATTCAGCACTTCTGACATTATTCCCTGTTTTCACAAATAAGAAACGATAATGTCTAATGTTAATAACAAAATATATTCGTATTAAAAAAAATACTCAAAAACTGGCTCAAAATGAAGAACAATTCATTCAGGCTGTGGACGAAAATGTGGCCTGAAAAAAAGTTTTCTCTCTGTAAATGTGATCTGCTAAACAAAAAAAACAAAAACAAAAAAACCCAAAAATCATCTCTGTCAATTTCATAAAGTGACTCATGAAAGACATTTTTAATTCAGCTCACTGGAAACTAACCGACGGATTCTCTAACCTGAAGGCTGTAATTGCTTTGATGGATTCTGTAGAAAAATGAAATAAATAAAAAGCCAGATCAGAGGTTTTTAGCGCAGCGGGACTTTGTGGAGGTTTTTTTCTGGGAATCGGGTTTTCTTTTTTTTTTCTCTCTCTCTTTTTTCTTTTTTCACTTTTTTATAAAACGGACCATATGAGGCAGAAAACGCGAAGCCTCCGCCGGTGCCAGGATCCTGCAGGATTAGAGACCGAGCGATGCGATCTCAATCATCGCTTCTGCTCGGAGGGATTTAGCTTCTGCGCCCCCCCCCCCCCCATCCCCACCACCCCTGAGACACAACAGACCGGGTTCAGCTGAACACACACACACTTCTCAGAGAGAACAGGCCAGAAGTGTGTGAGGAAGGTTTTTAACAGGTTTTCTGCATCTGGACTTAAACGCCTTCAGTCTGAACATTGATATTTTAGTCAGATAATATTATAAAATACATATTTCCAGTAATTTAACGAAGCTTTATAGGATGTTAGAGGGAAATTTTATTAATCGTGTCACACACACATACACGAACACCGTGAAGCTCTCGGGTTTTGCTTAAAAAGTAATAAAATATACCAAGTCAGAACATCTGCACACACCTGGTGCCATGTAAAAACACACACACACACGCAGCCATATAGGGGTGATCCCTCTAAACCGTGTATATTTTACCTTGATGTTAATTGTCAGTGATAGTGAACATTAAAAATCCAAGTTTCTGTAAAGGCCTGCTGCTTGTCAATCACGTCTCTCTCTCTCACACACACACATACACACACACACTCCTCCTCAGGCAGAACATCTGCACACACCTGGTTTACACACACACACACGCCACACGCACCGGGAACACACACACACACACACACACAAACGCACACCAGGGCCTCCGTGGGCCTCCGTGGGCCTCCGTGGGCCTCCGTGGTTCCTCCGTGGGCCTCCCGCGGCCCGGACGCGGCAGTGGCAGGCCTCCGCTCCCGTTCCCCCCTTTCCCTAAAGTGCGTTGTTGACATCCTCTCCATTGACCTCCGCCACCTCCACCACCTCCGCCTGTCTCGTCCCCTTTCAGGGTAAAAAATGATTCTCAGCGCCCGGAGTGAAAATCTCCTTCCTGGCTCTTGAGGGGCCGCATCAATCAGCGGAGGCGGCTGTTTAGGTCATATTATTATGAGGCAGTTGTCTGCGCTCAAGCTGTTGTCGCGCAAGTTTTAAACTGCATGCTGCGGTTGAACCTCAGATCACCCCCCCCCCGCCACACACACACACACACACACACACACACACACACACCCCTCTCCTGCAGCAGTGGAGCCAACGGCGCGTTGTTTACGTTCGCAGCAACCTTGAGTCCCTCCGAGTTTCACTGGCTCATCAAAAGTTGATCCACACGGGGCCTAAAACCGACAGACACGTCTAAAGCCACCGAGTAACCCCCTGCTCGGACACACACACGCACACACACACACACACACACGCACACGCACATACACGCACGCGCTGCTCCGGCTCAAGGGCCCGGAGGAGTCTCGGCGGTTTCCACCAGCGCCTGCAGGCCCCTAAAGCACAGCTCAGTTAAAGGCGAAAATCTGGCCCAGCACTGACTTCTAATGTCCCATTATTATTATGATTACTACTATTATTATTGTTCTTGCCCTTGTTATTATTATTATGATTACTACTATTATTATTGTTCTTGCCCTTGTTATTATTATTATTATTACTACTATTATTATTGTTCTTGCACTTGTTATTATTATTATCATTATTATTATTATTATTATTGCCTGAATTATTTTAATTTAAAAAACGTCACCCGTCCCCTAAATCATTCAGATGTAAAGACAATTAAATGATTAATGATGGTAAATTTTCTGTTGTTTTTTTTAATCTAGAATATTAAGTAATAATATAATATCAACATTGATATCTTGTTTAAAACATGATGTGTGTGCTGCCATGTGGATTTTCCTGCGTGCATTAAAGGGGGGGGGCGTAATGAAAGGTTTTTGATCTTCATAAGAATCTGGGTCTTTTGGGGGAGGAAAGAGGGGGAGGAAGGAGGCAGGAAGGGGGGTGGTTGCCTCACGTCATCAAGGAAGCACTGAAGTAAATAAACATCTGACAGCAGCGATATTTCAATCAGTAACAACAGGGTCAGTGCTGCTGTAATTCTCCAACCTGCCGCGGAGAATCAGATCAGATCCGCCGGACCCCGTCCAGGCCCCGGTCCCTGCAGGGACCCCCTCCCGGCGTCCCCGTCCCGCGCTAAAGCGCGTCCCTCAGACGGAGACAGGAGGCGTCTTTACGCGCCCCCGGTCCCTCACACGTCAGCCGTCAGACGGAAGCCTGCTCGGCCGTTTTTAATCTCCTCTGACTGATTCGTTTTCCGCTGACGGGGCCTAAGCGTCGCCGCCGCACGTGTGTTTATTTACCGCCTCGCATTCACACCCGGAGACGAGAGACGCACAGGCCGAGGGTCCGACTACAGAGCTTTACTGTGAAAGAATAGGAAAATGAATGTTTCACCTCTCAGCTCTGTTTGGGTTGTTTTTCTTTTTTTTTGGGGGGGGGGGCAACATCGACTTTGCACAGTCAACTCTTGGCCTCCGCTGCGCAAAACAGGGCAAAAAAACCCTGATTCCTTTGAATAAAACCTTCCTTACTGACGCAGAAAGTCCCACGAGCCTTCAGTTATTATATTATACACGTTTTCCTCTATTTTTTCTAATTTAATCCAAATTACTGTTGATTAACAGGCACATATGAAGCTGTAGCGCCACTAAAACTACACACCTATGCTTGTTTTTTAAAGGGCTATTTTTTTTCCACTGGCCATCACTTTGAGAGCTTTTAACAATTAGTAATAAATTTAAAATACCCTGAATATCAAACGTATTTTTAGCCTCTATCAAGTTATTCCTCTCATGTTTACTCCTGTGCTAATAAATCACTCAAATTAAAATCAAATAGACGGCACTTTATTAAACAAACAAATGTAATGCCTTCAAAATAGTTTTTTTTAAACAAATAAGACAAAAAATGAATAAAATAAGTCAGTATAGGCTACAAAGTTTTTTTAACCCCCTCTATTTCTATACAAGTACTGGGACAAATAAAAGGCAGCAATAAGAAAAAAAAACTGGGAAAAAAACAACGTTTAAGTGTTTGGTCCTCGACATCCAACCACTCCCCCTTTTTTTCCTTAAAAATAAATTACTATATTAGGCTATAATTTACAGTCTGTAGTCATAAAAGCTGGTATTTAAGTCATGTCTATGAACAAGTCTCGAAGTGAGAGAGGGAAGAAAACTTACGTGTTGCTGCGGTGTTACACACGCCTCGACAGAAAAATCTCTCATGTCCATGCGGAGCGTGAATAAAAGACCAAAAGTACAAAAAAAATATATAGAAAATATATATTAGAGTTGTTAATTTAGAAGACACATTCTGGCTTTTCTGTTTTCTTTTTAGAACTTGCTGCAGTCATAAACAAAAGCTCCTGAGGTGCGGTAGATGGACTGGCCGGACGGGAAGGCCATCTGACAGCTATTATTCCCGCTGACCGGGGAGCCGTTCAGCCCAATCCGCTGGGCCTCGAACATCTCCCGCACGGAGTGGAAGTTCTGCTGCTGCGCCGGGTAGCCGGGCCCCAGGTGGCTCAGGTCCCCGTACCAGGACGCGAGCCGGCCCTGGTGTGCGTGGTGGCCGTCCTGACCCGCCTGGCTCAGGCTGCCGTGGCCGAGCGGAGACGCGGTGGTCGTGGTGATGCAATAGTCGGGCAGAGCCTCGTCCACCGCGGTGGACGGCGCCAGGTGGCCCCCGCCGCCGCCGCCGCCGCCGCCGGTGCCGGACGACCTGTCCCCCGCGTACAGGCTCATGGCTTGCATGTTGCAGTGGTAGGTGGCGTTGGAGTTCGTGGAGATGACGTTCTGGTTGCAGGTCGTCGAGTTGTAGGCGGAGGTTTGGTTGGGGGAGTAGTTGAGCGACAGAGAAGGGGTGATACCTGTCCGAGAGGAGGCGACGAGAGGCGGGGAGACCTCGGCCTGCGGAGACCCCCGCAGGGAGGTCATTATGTTGTCCACGCTGAAGCCCTGCGCCGGGGCCTGGCCGTGGCCGTGGCCGTGGCCGTGGTGCGAGTGGTGGTGGTGGTGGTGGTGCTGTTGCTGCTGCTGCTGCTGCTGCTGCTGCTGCTGCTGCTGCTGCTCGGGTCCGTCCATGCTGAGCGACCGGGTCGAGGGCACGCTGTGCGGGCTGCCCGTGGACATGCTGCTGCTGCTGTCGGGGCTCTCGATCTTGGGCACGGCGCTTAGGGTCGGGGACGCGGCCTGCGGCGGCGTGGAGGTCCCGTTCTCGGTCTTTATATCCTGGATCCGCACCGGCTGGGAGCCCTGCACCGGCGGGTCCTGCTCCCGGCCCGGCGTGCGGGACGAAGGGTCCTTGCCCTGCCGGTCCCGGTCCTCCTTCTCCTTCTGCACGTCCTTCTTCTTGAACCTCCTCCGGCGCCGCAAGAAGCTGCCGTTCTCGAACATGTTGTAGGAGTCCGGGTCCAGGGTCCAGTAGCTGCCCTTCCCGGGCTTCTTATCGTCCCGGGGCACTTTGACAAAGCACTCGTTGAGGGACAGATTGTGCCGTATGCTGTTCTGCCAGCCCTGCTTGTTGTCCCGGTAGAAGGGGAACCGCTCCATGATAAACTGGTAAATCCCGTTCAGGGTGATCTTCTTCTCCGGCGAGTTCTGGATCGCCATGGTGATGAGGGCGATGTAGCTGTACGGCGGCTTGACCATGTCCTTGGGCTGGTGCTGAGGTGTGTACGGTCCGTACGCGCGGGCCATGCTGGCCGGGTACTGGTCGTGGGCCGCGTGGGAGTACATGCTCATGGGCGCCGGCATCCCGGTGTACCCGGCGCCGGCCCGGTAGTAGCTCTGGTCGCTGCTGATGTACGGCACGACTCCCAGGGAGTTGGGACTGGAGACGGAGTAGCGCGCCTGCATCCTGCGCGATGCGTAAAACCTCCCCAAACTGCCCCCCCACCCCAGAAACTCTGCCGCTTTTTGGGTTTACTCCGGTCCTGTCAAAGTTCTCTCCTGTGTCGTTCGCGATGTGGAAGTTCTGCTCTTTCTTTCTTTCTCTCTTTCCTTTTCTTCTTTTTCTGCTTTTTGTGTTTCAAGCCGCTACTCGCCACGGTGAACCGGGGAGAGCACACGCCGCCGCCGCCGCCGCCGACGCCGCCGCTGCTGCAGTGAACATTTGGGGAGACCAGAGGCTAAAAGTGAAGCTGGAGGAGCATGAGTCTAACGCGGCGAGGAACTATTTTTTACCCTTCACATTTTTTCCTCCCTTTTGGCTTCTCGGGCTGCTCCTCCCCGAATGTCAGCTTCATCATCCAATTGGAGGACGAAATGAACCTGTGGAAAAGCTGCATGGCGATAAAAGTTACTACACCCACCCTCCCTTCCTCCCTCCCTCCCTCCCATCCTCTCACTCCACCTCCGCCTCTTCTTCTCTCTCCCTCCTCAGCTCAAACATGGAGTTATTAAAATGCTGTTAAGGGTGTTGCCCTTATTGCCTTAAAAAATTTAATGGCCCAAATTGCGAGACACTGAGTTTTATTTTTTTAAACGATTTACAATTTATCATATCGAGAGCTTCAAAATAATTCATTTTTTAAGGGAGAAACTGAGCTTATTGTGTTGCTGTTAGGCCTGGAAGCGTCTGACCAAAATCAAGTGTCCCCTCCCTCAACTTTTGAAATATCACAATTTGTGCGTAAAAATGGAAATCGCCCTAAATGGAGCGACAGAAAATTGGACCAAAAAAAAAAAAAAAAAATTCAAAAATGTGGCATTTTTCGAGCACAGTCTGTGACACTCGTGTTTCATCAACCACAGGCCTGAACTGAAGGAAAATCAACGCCTCATGTTTATGTTATTAAAACGTCGTCGCATGGCTGAACCTCTAATTAGAGCCCAGGTATCAGCGATTAGGGAAAAAACAAAAAACAAAAAAACAACAAAAAAAAAAACAACAAACTTGGTCTGTGAGAAAAACTCCTCATCAGCTGCGGCTCGGCCTCTGAATAAACAGAGGGACATGAAAGAGACGTGGGTGCCCCCCCCCCCCCCGACACCACCACCACCACAACAGCGCCGGTGGGCGGGTGTGGGCAAACTAATTAAAGGCTAAATGAAGATCATTTGGTCGAGCTGGGTGAGAAAAAAAGGTTCCCCGGGTGCGAGCGGCTGCTGAGACCGAGGTGTTTTTTTTCCTCTAAAATCTGAGGACCTCCAAATGTCAGTCACACTGAGCGGGTGTTAACGGAGCCATCGCACCCCCACCCCAACCCCACCCCCACGGCCTCTTAGAAAATTATCTCTCAGTGTGTTGATTTGGGGGAAAAAGCCCAAAGACAACACGACCGGTGCGGTTTTTAGCTCCATGAAATAATCGTTTGAAAACATCGAAAAGATGGAAGGATGTTGCTCATTCATAACTTTGGATCAACAGATAATATAATTTATTTATTCTATAATATATTTGGGGTTTGTTATCAGTTTATTATCAGACTGAAAAAAATAACAGGACCAATATTTGACATTAGTCCTATTTTCTTATTTGTGATTTGTTATCTAGATGAACTTTACTGCTCTGATTTCGGATGTGAATTTAAAGATATTTTACATTTTTATTAAATCATTTATTTGTGTTAAAAACGTCCTCGCGTTTGCTGTCAATATACAGTCAAATGTTATGTCTCTAAAACTGTCAAAAAAATGTTAAAAGTATGAAGCAGCACGGACCAGGACCGGTTCCGGTTGGGCCTGAAGTCCTTCTCCGGTTTGGGTTCATGGCTTCATCAAGATGGAACCAAATTCTCCTGAATATTCATTTAATTTCTAAGTGTTTATGAAAGCTCTTTATTGGAAACCAGAGTCCAGACCTTGGAAACCTGTGAGGTAACATACACAGTTTGTGCGTTTCTGGAGACGAGTTGAAGGAAAAACTTGACTTATATATTAAAATCCTAAAGAAAACATATATTTTATAGGAATAAAGCTTCATCTGTAATAATGAAAAGTGAAAAGGCCTCATTCCAGTTTCTTTGACTCAGATTTTTTATCTCTGAAAGTGAAACATGTAGAAAATTTCAGAGAAAAATTATCTACTTCACATTTTCAGTCTAACAGTTTCCATTATAGTTAAAACAGAAGAGAAAACTCAAAATCTAAGAGGCTCTGATGAGAAAGTGCGAACCTGTGAGAGGAGTCAACTTCTCGCTCCTCATCTCCTTCTGCTCTTTGTTCTGTCATTTGCATGTGTGGCGGCTTCAGGGCCTCAAGGAGGAGGAAGAGGAAGAACAGGAGGAGGAAGAAGAGGAGGAGGAGGCACATGCGCAGCGGTCCTGTCACCTGTGAGGTCCAGGCCTTTGGGGTCTTCTGGTCCGGTTCCGGGTCCGGGTCCGGCCGCGACTGACCAGTGACCCCTGCTGACAGCTGCAAACACCGAGGCTCTCTTCTGACCCCCCCCCCAAACCCCCATCCCCGACCTGCAGGGAAATCAAGCAGCATCCCGGAGGTTCGTTCTCCCAGAGCTCCGGAGTAAAGGTGGATTAAACACTCGTATTATATTTCAGTTTCAAAAAGGCTCTAGACTTTATTCTATAGATTATTTAAGTCATTTTCTACCAGAGGTCTGAGAAATGTTATTAAGAGGATGAACCCGTTCACATCTGCGGCCCACATCCCTCCATCTTTCCGTCGGTTCAGTGAAAACCAGCCTCATCCTGTGATAATATTTTCAAACCAAACACAAAATAGAAACCATGAATCCAAACGTCCAGAAATGTAAATATTGTATAAATATTACAGCGATGTTTGATTTCTGTAAATTGACGTTGACGGGAATTTTAATTATACTTTTACTGGACGAGTTTTTGAACAGAAATTGCTCCAAAGGCAGATTCTCCCCCGTGTGCGACGCGCTCCTGCCCCCCGGCGGTCGGTGCGTAAAAGCGCAAGGCGGGTGCGCGCCATCGCAGCAGGTCCTTAGGCCATCACCGGTGGGTTCAGAGTCAGAATCTCTCACTGGGGGAGCGGTGATTTATTTATTTATTTGTTTATTTATTTTTTAACATTTTCTTCTCCAAATCATGTAAATTTCTCGTCACACTCTCAGCGTGCTCGTAAAAATAAATATTTCTCATTTAATTTTTACTCTATTGATTTAAAATATCCTCCAACTGAGTAACATTTTGGTTAAATTTTCCCAGAGAACATCGGAGTTTCATAAACCTGTGTCATCTGGGTAATATTTGGAACAATGGATTCTAATTAAGTTCTTCTAGTTATATTCCTGGGACTCCAGCTGCAACATGTTTGATCTGTTTCACTTTATCAGCTGATACAGGATCGATAACAGGCCTATAGACAAATCAGGGCTTTTGAAGAAACACTAATATCTTAATCTGACACATTAGTGTGTTTCTTTATTTTGACATTTTAATGAAACATGGGCATTTTTATTTATTATTTAGTCTGATTTGTTGACCTCTTTATAGCATAGTATATAGTATATATATATATATATATATATATATATATATATATATATATAATGCAATGTATCAAACCTGGTCCCAGGTGTTTACATAGTTCCCTAACTTTAAATCCAGATGGACACAGGAATTCAACCCCTGACATGAGGAAACATTATAAAAATAATATTAAATCCTAAAAACAAACAACCATTAACATTATTTTCAAACACAGCAGACAAGGTAAAAAAAAAAGCCTAGCACCTTGGATTCCTCCCTCCTCCAACTGTTATACAACATAGTTGCTATTGTCAGTTCATTTACATGTAAAGCATAAAAACAGGTTCAGAAATTTACGATTTTCTGGGGAAAACTGTCAAGTAGCCATAGTTTGGCCCTTTGTCTTAAATGAAATGTTGTATTTATTTAATTTCTTGGCTCCAGCGTATTGAATAGAATCTCAGGGGATCTTTGGGTTTATCACTGTCCCTCTTGACGCCGATAATCTGACACCAGACAGTGTTAACGACGTAATCGTTTCTGATCTGTTAAAGACAGAGGATTAATATTGTATTTGATTATAAACATGCAGCGTTTTCCCGCCGCTGAAGGTTGAACAGCTCATTTAAAATGCTCATTTATAAAAATAGTCATTGTAGTTCAGTGAAAACGCTTTAACTCTGGTTTTCAGTCTTGGTATCATCATCATCATCGAGGTGATCTTCATCACTATCCCTGAACCTCTGTGCAGCCACCAAACCTCATTTCATTACACACGAACGGCAGTTAGTGGGGACGTAGCGCCCCCTGCTGCCACAGTGATGCAAATGCAGCATCAACAGCGACGACAGGGGAGTAAAGGAGCAAGACTGCTACTACTACTACTACTACTACTGCTGCTACTAATACAAATATTAATATTACTGCTACTACTACTGCTACCACTGCTACTACTACTACTACTAAAGCTGCTGCTGATACTGTTACTGCGACTACTAATAATACCCGCATTACCACCACCACTACTACTACTACTACTACTAAAGCTGCTGTTACTAAAGCTGCTGCTACTACCAAACTGGATACTATTACTAATACTATTACTACTGCCACAACTAAAACTACCACCACTACCTCTACTACTACTACTAATAATAATACTCTTACTACCCCAATACTGATACTGCTACTACTACTGATACTGCTACTGCTACAGATACTGCTCATACCACTACAACTGCTACTGTTACTATTGCTACTACTATTGCTACCAGTACTACTACTACTAATATTAATAATGATAATGATAATACTACAGCTGCTGCTGATACTAATTCTACTGCTACTACTAAAAGTATTACTACTACTACCTCTACTACTGCTACTGCTAGTCCTACTATTACTAATACTATTACTACTAGTACTATTATTAATATTTCTACTGCTGTTACCAATACTTCTCCTCCTCCTACTACTACCTGTACTACTATGACTACTACTACTACGGCTACTACTACTACTACTGAAACTATTACCACCAATACTTCTACCACTATTACTACTACTACTACTACTACCAATACTACTACTACTACTACTATTAATTCTACTACTACTACTTCTTCTACTACCACTACTGCTACTACTCCTTGTACTACTACTGCTATTACAACTACTACCAAAATACTGGTTCTACTATTACTACTGCTACTACCAGTACTACTGCTACTGCTACTCCTAGTACTAGTAATAGCACTACTACTACTACCACTACTACTACTACCACTATTACTACTGCTACTAGTACTTCTACTAAAGCTGCTGTTACTACCGATCTGGATACTATTATTAAAACAACTACTTCTGTTATAACTACTATTACAACTGTTACTACTACTGCTGTTACTGCTACTAATGTTACTACTACTACTACTACTACTACTACTACTACTACTATTACAACCACCACCACTACATCTACCAATACTATTGCTACCCTTACTCCTTGTAATACTACTACTACTACTATTTCTACTACTACTACTACTAATACTATTGGTTCTATTATTACTCCTGCTTCTACTAGTACTACTGCCACTACTGCTGCTACTACTACTACTAGTGCTACTACTAGCACTACTACTAGCACTATTACTACTACTAGTACCACTACCAACGCTACTACTACTGCTACTACTACTACTAGCATTACTACCAAAGCTGCTGTTACTACCAATCTGGATACTATTAGTTATATTACTACTACTACTGCTGCTACTACCATTACTACTTCTACTAAAGCTACCAGTAGTACTGCTACTGTTGCTGCTGCTTCTGCTACTACTACAACTTCTACTACTGCTACTGCTACTAATAGTGCTACTACTACTATAACCAATCCTGATACTATTACTACTACTATGACTACTGCTACTGCTTCTCTTACTACTGCTACTACAACTACTATTCCTAGTACTACTACTACTACTATTTCTACTTCTACCTCTGCTACTACTACAAAAACTACTTTTCCACTACTACTACTTCTACTACTACTTCTAATCCTAGTACTACTACTACTACTACTGCTGCTACTGCTGCTAGTACTGCTACTACTACTATCACCATTCCTGATACTATTAATACTACTGCTGCTGCTGCTACTGCTACTACAACTCGTTCTACTATTACTACTACTACTACTAGTAGTACTACTACTGCTGCTGCTGCTGCCAATATTACTACTACTACTATCATCAATCCTGATACTATTAATACTACTGCTGCTGCTGCTACTGCTACTACTAATACAACTTGTTCTACTATTACTACTACTGCTACTCTAGTACTACTACTGCTGCTGCTGCTAATACTGCTACTACTGCTACTAACTATCGCCAGTCCTACTATTAATACTACTACTACTAGTACTACTACTACTACAACTACCACTACCACTACTACTAGTACTAATATTAAAACTACTAATAATACTGATGATAGTGATGATGATGATGATGATGATAAGAAGAAAAAGAATCATCATCATCACCATCATTGATATTTCGTCTGTATTTTCACTGGTGACCCTGCTTCAGTCTATGGTCTCTTTCTGACGGCGTCTCACTCCTGTGGGATCCAGTATGAAATTCTTCGCAGGCACTTCACTGTGTCATCGACAGTGTTTACATTAAGTCTCTAATTAAACACAGACGAATTTTTTTAAAAATATCCCAGGACCTCAAAGTCGAGCACCCAGAGAGCACGCTGGAATTGGCTTTTCAAATAAATAGCTGCCAATCATCCATGTGCAGAACATTCATCTTGTGTTTGGTGCTCCGGCGGCGACTGGTTTGAGGAGGTCGGAGCTGTTCTCAAGGCCACAAAGTGCCTCACTGCGTGGCAGGTTTCCCCCCTTCTTCTTATTCCTTTTTACCCCAAAACTGGACATTTAAGACCAGACGATCGAACGATAAAAGGGCCCCTTGGAAGACCAAATAAGGCCACGACAAATGACTGAAGAAAACCTTTCCTTAAACTTTAGCTCTTTCTGATTTAGACAATGTCATCTCTCCTTATTTGTACACAAATTCAAAAGAAATCAAGATTAGCAGACAAAATAAATAACTTGAGAATAAATATTTGGATCATTTTGCCTCAGGAGCCATTTTCAGCCAGTCTTTTTAACTGCTCCTCGGACACAGACAGAAAGCCTGAATAGTTTTCCCAGTATTATAAATGATCTGTCCAGTCATGAAACAGTTTAATAAATTTGTACAGTGAACTGTGTTTTACTGTTGTTTGCTTTTTGTTTTGTTATTTTTACCTGAGCGTAAAATGAGATGAGCAAACTAAAAATAGAAGACTTTTGCAACAAGGAAATCAACTTTTTTCTTGGATGCAACATCATAAAAATCTTCCAGATGCCAAATGTTTTAAAAAAAAAAGATATATATTAGCAGCAGCATTGACAGTTTGTAAGTAGAAGTTAAAAAACCTGATACCGGTTTCATTTGTCTGGGACATTTTTCCATATGTAAGAATCATCTACACATTCAGTTCATGTGTGATTATTATAACAATTGTATCTTAATTTAACAAAAATAGACTTTATCAGTTTACAAGTACTGAAAAAGGATATTTTTAACTCTTAAAATATACAATCCTCTGGGACTTTGGGCGGGTTGTGTAGTTTACAGCTAATTTAATAAACCTCCCTTGTTTATCAGCTGAGTCAATGGGAGCAGTTTGCTGCTAACTCTGCCCCCTAGTGGACGACCCGCGATCAACAACAGCCTCACAACGTCTGCGGGCTTCGTTTTTCACCTGCTCTTCTCTTCCTCCTTCTGCTTCTTCCTCCACAGAGCAGATGTTTTAGAATTGTTGCTATTTCACTGCTGTCGTGTTTTGTTTTGGTTTTTTTTCCATCACCTATTTGGCAAATACTCCCACAAATGTCCTGCCATTCCAGGTGTAACCAGAGACTATGTGGCCCCCAAGCAGCTCCACTGAAGAAGTAGGGGGGCTTAAATGCATTGCTCAAGCGGACCTCGGCGGGTCACGTGGTCCAGGTTTGTCCTGCTCTTGCCTCGGCTTCTTGCCTCAAGCCAACATTAATGAATCCACTGGCTGTTCTTTATATTTTAAAGCTGTTAAAAGACAGACACCGGACTAAATCATTTGTAAATTTCATATTCATATGATGTTAAAGTTCAAGAACTAAGTCAGTGTATACATGCAGCTTGCAGGCCGTGCCTGTGCTGCTACCATAATTACATCAAATCTGATGGATCTGCAGAAGATGCTGTTTCAGAGAAAAAGCACTAGAGAGCATGTTCCTACAGATCTGCTGAGTGAATCCTTGACCAGGTCGAGGTTTTATTTCAGCAAACTTTTTACAGAACAACCAGGCCTAAAGAGATGAAAAAGAGGACGCGAGAAAAAGAGACAGAGACTGTTGGAAAACAAATGTTAATCAGGTGATTCTGAAGGCTCTGGAACAAGGTCCTAACAGAGCTGAGGAGGAGGAGGACAAGGCGGAGAGGACACCGGGATCACGGTGGACCGGAACCTGACGAGCAGCAGTCCGAGAGCCGCCGAGATGTACCGGTCTTACGAGGGAGGGTGTGGGATTGGTGGCTGCAGAGAGATGTCCACAGCGTCTTATCTAGAGAAGCTGAGCTGGGCTGAGCCGAGACGGACGCCGAAGAATAATAACAGCTTCACATCCTGCTCGGGAGCTTTTCTGGTCCCACCTCCGAGGGAGGAGGAGCAGAGGAGGAGGGGAGGGGGAGCAGATGGAGCCGAATCATTTCCAGCAGCAACACCTGAGCTAGGAGGAGGAGGCCGGGATGCGGCCTCCTCCTTCGCAGACAGTCTGCAGCTAGATCGGGTTAAACCTGACCGACATCCGTCTGCGAGGATCAGAACAGGCAGCGGATGTCGCACTGAGATCGGCCACTTGATCTACCTGTTTCTGTCGGTGCGTTTCATGGTGGTGACATAAGTTGGTTGGTCAGCTGCTACCGAACCACTGAATGAATTAGCACTGAATTTGTCTCAGAAGCTGATGCTCTCAAACATTAGCATGCTAAATCTATTACAACGTTAGCATTCGAACAAACTAAAGTGCTAAACATCACATGAAGGTTCATATGTTTATCTTTGGCATGCTAACATGCTAAATGCTATAAGCTAAATAGCTTTTTTTCCAGCTATGCTATGTGTCAACATTAGCCTTTCGACTTGAAGCACAGCAGAGCCTAAAAGCCACTTAAACTGATGAGACTTAAACCCAGTGTGACTGAGCTGAGCCTGAGATGCTCTAACGTCAGCAGCGAATGAAGCCTGTAATATAGGCAAACTTGGTCTTTTCCCTCACAGCTCTGAATCTTTAGCTGCTCCGCCGTAAAGGACGTGTGAATAGTTAGCTCGACTCTCTCAATGAGCATTAAACCGCTGGTGTTTCTGTCATTTTGTTGCTAACCAGAAAACATTCTTTAATTTGATCTGTTGAACAAGTTTATTGAATGTTGAGCTTCCCCACAAAGTAAAAAAAAAAAAAGGACAAAAGGCTGCATCACTGAATATTCTTATTTTCTGATGTTTACAAAAAGCAGGAGACCACATAGACTACGGACCTGGATTTTTTGATTTGAGAATTTTGGTATCAACAATATCATCTCTGTGAATCCAGTGCAGGGAAAGTTGTAAGAAGTTTTTCTTTTTCCGCTTTGCTTAGCACAGACACTTGTGTTTGTCAAGGACGTCATTTAGGTCAGTCGGTCCATCCGTTTGTTTGTCTAACATGTTGGCCTCTGACGATGAAAGCTAATGAGATAACGAGTCTAGAGCCTTGCTAGCAGCTCAGTTACCGTACCGTGATGCACAGTGGTGCTTTGGAATACATGCTAAAATTAGCATGCTAACTTGAGTGCAGTAACTATGTAAATGTGCTGGTGTTTAGCAGCTAATATCTACCGTGGTTTAGCATTTTAGCATTCACTAATCAGCACTGAGCACAAAGTACAGTTGACGCTGATTAGTTTCAAAAGTATTTGGTCACAAACCAAGAACCGGAGATACTAAAATGGTGCTAGATCTTAAAAAAGCTGGGGGGATCGCTGATGTTATTACTGTTTGTCCTTTGGGGAACATGACTGTCGGAACCAAAATTTATCACAAGTTGATGAGAATTTCTCTCTGAACCAAAAAATGTCAACCATATGCTGCCTGGGGATTCGCCAAAGTCATTACGATTCATGATCCGGGAACGATGAATGTGCAGAATTTATGCCAAATCCCCCTCGATAAGTATTTAGACATTTCAGTCAACTAATTGGCTGGAGACTTGTGGAAATTTCTGGTCCTCAGGCACTGTTTCCCACTGATTTCCCAACTTTGCCCATAACTTCACTGTCGGTCCAAACTTTGCATTTGTGCTTAACCAGTCTTAAAATACTTTGACTCTAAATGGTTGCTTTGACTCTTTGTTTATTATAGTTTTCTTTCAATTGAGCTTCTCCTAAGTTTAGCTCTATAAAGCCCTGATTCCAGATGGTGATAGACTGAGTCGTAAAAAATGTTGAGTTCACACAGGAACTAGCCCATTACTCAATTGTGAATCACAGGCTCTGACCTTGAGTTTGTGCTCGTCTTACTAGAAAACTGCTTACACATGAAATACATACTTGAGCGCTTTACCCAGGTTTGTAATACATGACACTTGTGTACTTGTAAATCAAGAGATTAGGCCAAATCAGGTCACTGAACCCAAGGGGCACATTTTAACTGTTCCCGGACAATATCTGCTATTAGTGATTTTGGACTTTTGTTTCTCATGGTGCCGCAGGTGTAAATAAGGTGTGATCTGAGTTCCTGCATCAGGTGTGCATCCCTGTAACGTGCCTCTGCGGATGAGCAGCTCCGTGTAACGGTCTCGGCCACTAGATGGCGTGGTACTCCACCGTATCGACAGCCCGCCCCTCCTTCCCTCAACTGAAAAACCCTGTCATGGAAAATCCAGCTGCCGCAGGGGCCCCAGCTTGTGTGACTTCCCGTCGTGGAGGGTTGCGTTCAGGGAACCGAGCGGGATCTCTGCCGTCTGGTCAGAGATGCTCCTCTGTTTTGACACGTGAATGCCGATGCACCCTTTGCCCCCCCCCCAACATTACCGAATCCATATTACATTTGTTGTACCCCGAAAATGTTCAAAGCACCAGGGGGAGGCCACTTCACTGAGACCAGCTTGACTCAGCTGGCCCCTCGCCCGCCGTGCCCCCCCCCCCCCAAAAAAAACACTCCCTGGAGTCTGAGGTTTGCTTACAGGCAGAACACAACAGCGATGCATGCGAAGACCTGCGGTTCGGTCCGCGGCCAAGGCCAGAGTCCAGGAAACAGACGAGGACGCATCACGCGTCAAACGCCATTTCCACATAGGGCGATTGTTTTTGTTTAGCTTGTGGAAATATGTTGCTTTTTCGATGCTCTCAAAGTCTTAGAAAACCCGGTCGAGCTTTTCTCCAAGGCCCAGAGAGAGAGAGAGATGGGGGGGGTGTTTGTAAGATCCACTGTTTGTTCTGAGGCACACATAAACACTGAGGGAGCAGACATTTCATTAAACGTCTTGCTGGCAAAAAGCCCTGCGCTGAAGATAAAAGAAGGGGACTCCACAGGGCACCTGAGGAAACCGTGACGATGATGCTGATGATGATGTAAGAGGCCCCTTCAGGAGGCTGCTACCGCCGGATCCAGTCTGCATACGTGTGTGCTTTAGTCAGGGAGGAAGGGATGCTGCATTTGATCCTTGACCCCCCCCACACACACACACACACACACACACAAGAAGAAAAAGTCATGTAGACAAAAAAACAAAACAAAACAAAATCTGGAGCAGCAGCACCACAAGTGCAGCGTCCGGAGTCTCTGCTCTCTGTTTGTGTGATGAGGCTGAGCCTCTGTCAGTCTGATCTGTTTACCACATTCTAAAAATACCTTGTTTTTTTTTTTGGTTTTTGTTGTTTTTTTTCAGAGATGCCGGCCCTGTTGTTCCATTTGTTTATATGGCGTCTTAAAAAAAAGAAAAAAGAAAAGAAAAGCTGGCAGTCCCAGGCGTCCACATGGAGAGGAGCCGCCTCGGGGTGCAAGGGGGCCTTCTTCTCCTTATTACCGCCATCAAACTAAATGGATTAATGGAAATGGATTATTGATCAGCCTGTGTGGTTTTGGGCGTTGTATATTATATTCCTGGTTCTTAGTCTTCACACCCCCCACCACCCCCACCCACACAACCCCTTCATCTATCAACACCCCCCCCCCCCTCCCCGGAAAGCAACTGAGGACACTTGCACCAGTGCTTGTGTTTTACAGTATTTCTTTGTTAACACGTTTCAGGGGGGAATATTTTTTTCCTTTTTTTTTTTATTCCCATTTATTTGACAACAGTAGTTTTACTCAGGTTAAGATTTCAGATAAAAAGCAAAAGCAGGTCATAATATACAAAAATCCTAGATTACATGAAATGACAATCTATTAGTATTAAATGCAGTATATCGTAAAATACCACTGACAGGGGCCATTCTACCTCAAGAGTCATTTTACTTTTGATCCGTTTATTTCTATTAACTGATAACATTTTTTTTTTGACTCACAGTGGAGTATTTTTATATCATTGCACTAATATTGCACTAATATTTTTACCCAAGAAACCGATCTAAACACTTTTGGCATTGCTGCAACACTCAAATTGTAATCACAGCTGCATAGTAAAACAAAAACTATTGAAAATTTCGTAAACTTCATGCTCAAATCTCCCAGAAAGTGAAAATCATAACCTGGATGATGAAAGGTCCCCTCCGGCTGAAAAAAATCAGGAGGAAACCTGCACATCTGCCTCTGTTATTGAATGAAATGAATTTTATGGAATAAAACTGATTCAGAGCCTGAGCCTAAGTGGCAGAGGAAATTATCCAGAACTTTTACTTAAGCAGAAGGTGCGATAATGCAATATTAAAACACTCCATAATAAGAAAAAGTCCTGGATTCAAGTTCTCATTTAAATATAAGTACAGATGTATCAACAGCAGAATGTACTTAAAATACGAAAGCATCCATGGCCCCTGTCTGTGTCACACTATTATATATTTTATATTATTTCATTATAATAACTGATGCAAAGTTGTAGCCAGTATTTTACTGCTGTAGCTGTAGCTTAGTAACTGAATGTGCTGTTGGTTAGTTTAATCTATAATCTAGATTTTGCAAATTATATATTAATCTACAGATGTGAGGAAAACACAGTGGGGTCCAAGTATAAAGTAGC
The DNA here is from genome assembly GCA_016859345.1 of Istiophorus platypterus. Classification (NCBI taxonomy): domain Eukaryota; kingdom Metazoa; phylum Chordata; class Actinopteri; order Istiophoriformes; family Istiophoridae; genus Istiophorus; species Istiophorus platypterus. The sequence continues at coordinate 26,113,352 of CM029123.1, forward strand.
AGAAAATAGAAATACTCAAATGAAGTACAAGCCTCTCTGGCTGAGTAAATTTTCTTTCCACCATTGCTGGAAATGTGCAAAACAGCCTGGCAGCAATGTGCAAAATGTCATTTTAACCTCTTTCTCGGATACATTCAAGCTCAACATCACCTCCTTTTTTTTAATGTAATTTAAACAAGCTTTCCCCCCAATAACAGACATGAATTTTCACGGAAGGACAGAAGTCTGAATTTAGCCTAAAATATATATCAGCTTTATTGAAACCTCTTACAGGAAAACAAAACAAAAAAAAAAAACAAAACAAAAAAATGAAATAAAATAAAATTTTTAAAAAGTTGGCAAAAGGATTATACAATAAGTGCAAGGTTGGTTGCAGTTCAATTTAGCCTAAAGCGTCGTGTGTGTGGTTACTCTACTAGGATAGATCATAGGTACATAAGATACAAGTTGTCTGCTACGTGTTACAAGAGCAAACACATAAAAAAAGTAGTGTTTCTGAAACTTATTCTGGAGGAAGAAAACTCTCGTCAGTGTCTATACAGGCAAAGTGGTTTCTTTAAAGGCCTCTGGAAGGGGCTTGGGTGGTGATGGTGGTGGTGGTGGGGGGGGGGGGGGTTCTTCATTCATTTCCTTCAATGCATAGTTTTCTCTCAAGTGCAACCAAAAAAAAAAAAACAAAACCAAAAACAAAACAAAAGCTACTTTGGCTGCATGGAGGGAGGCAAACATGTGAGAGCGCGGGCACGAATACATCCTGGTAATGAATCCTCAGAATTTAAAAATTTTAAAAATAAAAATAAAAAATGTCCATTTTTTAACTTTTTATTTTTTTTTCCTTCTCATGTGACGGACCCTCTGCGGTCTCACCGCGGCCCCGGGCCCTTCACCCATCTCCAGCTCCGGGAGAGGGGAGGGGGGGGGGGGGGGGGTCCACTGCACAGTAGTGACACCGGAGAGGCTCACATCACGCACGGCTTGATGTCCTGACACACGCTCTGCGGGTGCGGGGGGTGGTGGTGGTGGTGGTGGGGGTGGTAGTAGGAGCCCCCGGCCGACGGGTGGAAGGAGGAGATGCCGTTAAAGTTCAACACAAAGTCCTTCCTGTCGCAGTGGCTCTGATAACGTGGGATCCCCACTGCAGAAGGTAAAAGGAGGAGAAATGAAATAACATGTAAATTCATGAGTGAAGACATTAACATTCATCATTATTCATCATTATAGGAATATATATTTTTTTTAATTTTAAGCATCTTTATCTAAGTTTTATATAAAATTATTGTACACAACCAAAGCTTGGGAGAGGGAAACTAGTTTTTTGGGAGTTTTTTTTGTTTTTTTACCAGAAATTTTTGTTTTTACATGTAAAATATCTTCAAAATATAATGTGAAATTATTTTTTTCATAGGATATTCTGACTTCTGATGAAAAGGGAATAGAAGGAAGTCGCCCTGAGCCTTTAAATGGGCTTTACAGGTACCAAAACTGATTGATGTCAACGGATAAGGCCTTATTGTGATACATTTATCATTATTATCATTATTATTGTATTTTGTATAACTATGAAGGTTCATTTGACTGCATCAAATATTTTCTGGTTTAAAACAGTCGAATTTGGCCACTTCTTTACATAAGAGCAGTGATGATTTAAATTTTTAACAATATTTTTTGGATACTTGTCTTCTATTCATATCCCACTAGGTGACAGCGCAATAATTTCCTCGTTAAGTTGTGTTTTAAAAGGCACCGCAGCTTCTTTTAACCCTTTTTAAAATCTATTATAGTCTTTTGTTAATTATATTTTAGAGATTTACCCAGTATTCGCATTTCCCGTATTTCCCCTTGCAAACCCCCCCCCCAAAAACCCAAACTTGCACAAACGTGAGTCAGATTCAGTGAGCTTCGTCCTGTGAGCCTCTCTTTCCAGAAACAGAGAAAAATAAACGGGGAGGCTGTGGCTGCGTCAGGGTCATAAGGACTCCAGATGTGACCGTGTTTTCCAGCGGCAGCAGCAGCAGCAGCACTTCGTCCTCCGGGCCACAGCTCGCTGCCCTGGACCCGGTTCTCACAGTCAAACACACACGCACGCACACACACTCTCACACACACACACACACACACACACACTCAGGGCCGCTGTGACTGACAGCACTGTCCCCGAGCCTGCACCGTGCGGGGTCCGCGCTTCTCCTCCGCACGGGCTCAACTATTAATTTATCGTTGTTATTATTGTTATTATTATTATTCATTTAACGAGGCCTCCGTCCCCTTTACGCGCAGGTTTTTAAAAGAAATCCATGCTCCGCCGGTGTGGTCCGAACCTGCGCCCCCTTTGTTTGGTTAACCTCTGGGACCTTTCCTCGGGCTCCAGCGTTGGGCTCACTCGCCTCGGTGAAATCCCCAGACTTCACTAAAGCCCCGGTGTGTTGTGTTTAAAGTAAATGAGCGTGAACCCTGGGAGGGTGGACGAGGAACGCCATCACACGATCGCTGCTTTTTTCTTAATCTGTTAATTCGGCGGGGGTGAAAAAAAAAATCCTCCGGTAAGTGTGATGCAGATGTGACTCGGGACGTTCTGCACACTCTGCGTTGAATGGACATTTATCACCTAGAGCAGCTTGACGAGTCGCAATGTTTTTCTGTGTATAATAATGTTGAAAACTGACGCTGTTGGCTGATCTGCCTAAACTGTGCATGGCCTAGGACGAGCTTTAGAAACCAAAAAAACATCCAGTGCAACTATATTATTCAAAACTATGAATTAAACAGTAGATAAATTATTTTAAAACACATCGATGTTTAGTTTAAAAGGCTGGAAATAAAATTAAATCATATTATTGAAATTAATAGTACCAAGTTTTGAAATTTTATTTTTGTGCGCCGATTAATAACCTATCCTTTGGCCCAATTTAGTCTTTTAAATAAGTTTTGCAATCCTGATTTTAAATTTTAGTTATATTTATGAAAAATAAGATTCATAATTGATGGATTTTCAGTCTTTAAAAATTGTCACAGGCCTCTGCTGCAGAAAGAAGTGGTTGTTTTGAACGCGTGCATCCTGCATCTTAGGCCCTTCCTGCAGCTATGGTGCACAAACAGCGAGAGTCGTTGTCGTGTGCTTTAATTTTTTTAGCATCCAGATGTTTTAGATGTGGCTTCATCGACGCCCCCGCGAAGCCGCGGATGAGTTCGTGGTACCTGATATATCGGTGGAGTGGCTGTCCCTGCCGTTCTGGTGAAGGTAACTCTGCTCCAGGGAGTAAGGCGACATGCCGGAGTGTAAACCGGAGGATGCGGGGCTGCTGGAGGCGAGGGGCTGCTGCTTGATGTACGGGGACCCGCCGGAGGACGCCCAGTGTGCGGATGTGCCTGCGTACGGGGAGTGGCCGTCCAGCGCGCTGGCCATGGCCGGGGAGGACGGCACGGGGCTGCTGCTGCTGTCCGGTCCGTACTCCCCGTTGGGCGGCACGGGGCAGCTCGCCATGTACGTGGAGCCGGGGCTCGGGGACATGTGGGGTACGTGGTGGCCGCCTCCGAGCCCGTCGTAACCCCCGGCCATCGAATTGCTCATCATGTCCAAGTTGTAGCCGTTGCCGTGGCAGGCGAGGGTCGCGGACGGAGCCTGGAAGTCGAAACTCTGCGGGAGAATAGAGGTGCCGAAGCCTATGCCGTTCATCATCCGGTACATGGGCTTCAGGGCTTGACATTTTCTCCTGAAGCCCCTGGGTCTGCGCCGAAACGAGCCCTCCTCGAACATGAACTCACTTCCCGGGTCGATGGTCCAATAGTGGCCCTTCCCCGGCCTGCCCAGCCCCTTGGGCAGCTTGATGAAACACTCGTTGAGCGAGAGATTGTGACGGACCGAGTTCTTCCAGCCCTGGTACGAGCCTCTGAAGAACGGGAAGCGAGCCTGGAGGAACTGGTAGATCTCACTGAGTGTCAGTCGTTTGGTCGGGGAGCTCTGGATTGCCATGACGATGAGAGCGATATAGGAGTACGGCGGCTTCTCCGGCCGCCTCAAGCCGGAGCTCGTCTTTTTCCCCTTGACAGCGGCGGGCGAGCTCTCGGTGGCGGCCTGTGGGCTCAGCATGGCGGGGTGCAGGACGCCGGACGCCGGGCTGGATCTCAGAGGAGGCGGAGGGTCCAGCTGCTGCTGAGGGGTCTCGGTCGTCATGTCTGACGTACGACTGGCGTAAAGAGAGGAGAGAGGGAGGGAGAAAAAGAGGAGCTGGGAGATGTCTCAGAGGAAAAATATGTCGACCCGGCGGATCAGTGCGTCCCCGCGGAGTGAGCGTCGCGCCGCCAGTGGTACTCGGGATCCCAGCGCAAAATGGAGTGAAATCTGTCTCCAGTTACGCACAACTCTCCCGTTACGCACGGTGCTCCCTTGACGCATGAAGAACGCACGGCGGGTACGCAACTGACAGAGAGAGGAAGAGGAAGAGAGAGTTGGGTCGGGGGAGGGAGGGTGTGGGGTGGGGGTGGGGGTGGGGGTGGGGGAGCTGGTTGTCCACTGGAGACGGAGTGTCCAGGGGTTCAGCTCCTCGCGGGGGCTCAGCTGGGTGTCACGGCGGCACTGAGCGGTGCTGCGCGTCGCGCCGGGGGCCGTGGACAACTAAGAATCTCTCGAGTGTGGAGGAAACGCGAAGAAAAGGAAAAAAACCCGAGTTCTTGCGCGCAGCGGTCCGGTTCAAACAAAGCTCGACCACCTATCATTTCATAAATCTTTCTCCCCACTCCGAGACCCCCCCCCCCCCTCATCCGCACTCTGCGCCTGCAAATCTCCCTGAAATCAGTGACGAATAGAGCCCCCCCCCTTCCACCTTCTAGTTAAATCTGGCCCAAGTCCACTTACCGTCCTCGGCAGCGTCAAAACGCACTATTCTCCCCTCTCCTTGTCTCCGTTTCTTTCTTCTTCCTCCCACTCCCTCTCTCTGAGCTCGGACTACACGCAATTAAGCCATCTATCAAACCTCCTCCACCCCCAGACATCCCAATCAACAGCGCCACACGCCAGGCGCACAAGTTAAAAAACGAGCCCCCGCACAACCACACACACCCACCCTCTCTGATCCTATGCGTTTAAAGCTGTGATTTCAGCCCCGACGTGGCACGGATCATACATTTTCCTTGACACGAATAAACCACGGCAACATGTGTGAGGAAGGTCCGGCTGTCGATTGGGAACCAGTGATGATCCAAACATTCAGGGCCACGGGAAACCTGCAGTAGATACCCCCCCCCCTCCACCCACCTCCACCCCCACACACAAAAAAGAATCGTGGTCCAGCAACGATCATCTTTGTATTATTTGTGTTATTTTGTCCCATAATTTCCTCCCAAGCTGCTCCGGAGCATAACGAAAACAAACTGTGGAGGTGCCGGACCGGGGCGACAGGAGAGTGCGAGAGATGGAGAGTGTGGTGGTGGTGGTGGTGGTGGTGGTGGTCTTCACCGTGCGTGTGCGAGCGCGCTGGGGGGGGGGGGGTGAGCGGGGGTGAGGAGGGGGTGGTTTGCGCTGAGTAAATGACTTTGACATGAGTGGAAGCAGGCTTTTTCCATCAAGCCCGGCCCAGGGATACCACACACAGCGAGCCAGTGTCAGCTTACCGCCCCGGGGCCGGAGCCGGTCCCGTGGGGGCCCCCGCGTTTCATTAGAGAGAGCGAGAGAGAGCGAGAGAGAGGGAGAGAGAGGGAGAGAGAGGCGAAATTAGGCGCGCGGGCGTCGACAGCTTCCTCCCCCTATGGAGACATCACACACGCGGATTTGTCCGACATGATGGAGTTATACGTCCCATAAAGATAATATCAACATCCGCGCTGCGACGAGGATCGCCGGGATCTGAGGAACAGAAAAAAGGCCCAACGTTTTCTGGCTGCTCGTTAAACTGGGGTCTTTTGGTTGTTGTTGTTGTCTTTTAAAAACCTGTATTAATTTTTCACTCATGCACATTTAATATTTCACCGTAAGTTATGGTTGGTTTCACCGTGTCCTCTTCCTCTTTTCCACAGGCCGGAGCGCTGAGCGTGTTTTTTGTTTGTGTGTTTTTTTTGTGAGGGGAAACAAACTACACCACAAACACAAACTGCAGATTCCATATTTTCTATATATATTTTTTAACATTATATTTCACAAACTCTTTAATCTGTGTCCGTGCACGTGTCCGTTTTTTTTGCACGTGTCCGAGGAATTTTTTCTCCCAAACAATAACCAGCGACAATAACCTTTGCACTTTGCACAACAAAGGACGTGCGGGTAGAATCCTCTTCTCGTTCCTTTTTTTCCACCGTGACACACTGAGCGGTTCGAAGGCAACTTTTAACGGCCCCCAGAAATTTCCTGCGACATCAAAACTTATTACGAACCCGTCGAGATCAAGATGCCTTCGGCTTGCAGAGGAGTGAGGGGAGGGTGGGGGGTCATTGTTCTTGGGGCGCTTTGAAGACGGCTCTCCGGCTGCCCCCCCCGCCCCTTTTGTTTCTTTCTTAACGCACCGAGATCCTTACTTTAGCCCCTTTTTCGAACATTATCGAGTGATCACGAAGCCATTAGGAGGTGTGTTTTCTCTTTTTTTAATAGAGGAGTTGGTCTTTGGATTCGGGTCACGGCTGGAGGCCCATATGAGCAACATAATGAGGCCTTCTGTTTATTTTCATGTTTAGGCTGAGATTATTGTTTATACCCATAAAAACTATTGGGTCAGATTTTTGGAGAAAATGTTGTGTCGGCCCGTCTGCCCTCAGGTAACCTGTTCCAGGCCTTTCTGGAAAATAAACCGTCCCGGGCCTACATTATATTATGCATTGTTGTGGTTTGTTAAATAGAAAAACATATTTTTTTAAATACTTTAATTCCATTATTTATTTCAGAAATGATCAACAAATATAACAAAGTATGTAAACAACTAATTTACAAAAAATGCCAAGATTGTGGTAATTGTTCTATACAGAACTTTATATATTATTATTTTTTAATCGTCCTTATCTATTAATTAGGCCGAAACAAATTAACAATATTAATAATAAATACTGATCCCAGGTCAGGTCAGTGGTGATCTAATGGTCTCTCTGCTGCTCTCTGCTCCGCCCACCGTTTCCTGTGGCGGTGCCGGGAGCTTTGGAGCTGCCTCCCCGGGATTCTTGGAGGTCAGGCGCGGCCAAGTCCGCCGCGGTGACGGACTGTTTGGACTTCCTAACATTGTGCCTGCCCTTAAAAGTATGCTTTCATAACATCCACCGCGGGCCTCGTTTCAGCCTCGGATCGGGGCCTGAGTTCCTCCTCCTCGTCGTCGTCCTCCCCCTCCTCCCCCTCCCTAGGGCTGGAGGCTCGATGTGGACCTGGGGGATGGAAAAGGCGCACGCCGGGGAAACGTAAAAACGGCGGAGGAACGTTTATAAATACGGAGGTTGAGCAACTCAAGACAACAAGGAGGACGCTGACAGCGCAGGGGAAGGGGGGGGCGCAGACAGGTGTGCTGTTCTGGTGTTTCACCTGCAGGTCGCAGCATTGTCCCTGGAAACGGTGAGCGAGCCTCACCTGTCACCTGTCGGGCCGAGCTCCTCTGTCTGGTCTGACTGAGGTTAAACGCGCAGGGATTCAACCTGCGTAAGGAAAAGCGTGCACGTATGAGCACGGGCCAACTCAGTGTATAAGGGCCAGTTATTAAAAGCGTTTTATCATATCAAATGTTTAAAAAGAATCGTATGTCCTTCGGGTTAGTTCTTGAATCTTGATAATGATGTTATAACATAAAACAAACAAACAAAAAAAAAACAACAAAAACTAAAGCCAACTCTTCAGTTTTAGTTTCCCAGCAGGTCAAAACATTTCCCCTAAACTTTCAGCTCTTTGAGACGTAAAAATGTCCAATCTCTTATTTTTTAAACATTTACTACCCAAGCACTCCACACTTCCCCTTAAATGGTATAACAAATAAAATCTTCAATTTTCATTTTTTCACACTACTTCACATTATTGTGACATTTTTTATCCCGTTGTGATGGTTATTTATACATTTTCCCATTTAACAAAAAACAAAAAAACAACATACTATTTAACCCAAGGCCTAATTTTAAGGGAATCTCCACTGATTGAACGTCTCTTATCTATGTCACATTAAACATTAAAATAACGTGATGAACAGAACGAATCGGATCCGAAAAGGTTTTGAAACGCGAGTCATTTGAGATCAATTAAAAAACAACAACCAAATTATCCATTTTACATTTTAATATTAGATGCTTTTACTCGGATGTGGGTCCTGGTTAAAAAAAAAAAGTGTTTTGATTTTGGAAAAATTGCCTCATTAATAAACCCAAAGCTGTGTTTTTGGTGTTGTTTGTTTGTTTGCTTGTTTGTCTGTTTGTTTGTTTTATCACGCAGAGCATCCCAGGCGGCTGTTGAGGCTGGGGTCCGTGTGTCTTTCAGGACCGTGGAGAGCAACTGAAGCCCCCCTACCACCACCAACGACCCCCCCCCCCCCGGACACGAGCAGTAAACAGCCTTCAGGGTTGTGTGTATGTACATACAGATAAGACACGAGATAATGTTCTGAAAGCGTGTAGATCTGAGCAAGTGACACAAACACAAATAAGCAGAATCGATGGTTTTGTTTTGTGGACGGAGCGAATTTACTTTGTTTACCGAGAATCAAAACCCTTTTAATGGGAGATGAGAGATTTCACACCGGGTTCTGATCCTTTTGTTTTGTCTGTGGTTTATTGACAGTTTTCTGACAAACGGCTGCATCGACAAGTCATTTTAATTATCTCGCTAAACATAACTAGTAAATACATTAACATCAATGGTGGTTCATATAGCAACAATAACAATGATTTTAATAAAATGTTCTGATGAGCCCTTCTGGATGGATTATTATAAAAACCCCGGGTTTTGTTTAGACTGGGGGGTTGTTATGTGTCAGATTTTAACAACATCACATATCATATATTATATAATATTATAAGTGTAATGTTTTATTAGAAATGTCATGTTATACATAAACGGCTGTTCCTGTCTGACAGATATTTCAACTGTACTTTTTGAAGTCCTATAACTCAACATGGGCTTATGCACGTGCTGCAATATAATAATTTCAACAATATGATGTTTTTTAAAATCTTTAATCTGTTATTTTATTGAATCGATTGAATCGACTGATTTTTTTTCTTTACCATTTTAACAAGAAGCTACTGGTGATATAAGTATATTTTCAGCCTGAGATCCATAAAAAGTCGAATTCTGATATTCTTACTATGATGATCATGATTCAGGATTTTTAAAAGATTATGAGACAAACATTTCCATTCTTTCTATTTTTCTTTCTGCAGTAAAAATCTACATTTTCTATTTCTTTGCTGTTGAACAGGTGCAGAGGCCTTTTCTCTCAGAAACCAAACACACACACACACGCACACACGCACACACACACACACACCCATCACCCGCCCACCCAACGTGTGTGTACACCTGCTCCTTGTGCCTCGCGATGAATGAACACACCGAAAAACATCAGGCTCACGCTTGTTTGCACTTTTTTAAATTTGTTTTTATTCATAAAAAATAACAGGCATGCATGAATCAATATCAGAGGAAACAAGACATTTTTCCATGCGTCTCTAGTGCAGCCACGTGATTTTTTTCTGTTTTCATCGCAGCTCAGTCTATATTTTTTCCATATATATATATATATATATACATTTATATATATATATATATATATATATATATATATATATATATATATATATATATATATATATATATATATATATATATATATATATGTATATATATATATGTATATATAAATGTATATATATATATTTATATACAACAATATTTTATACAGCAGATCATTAAAAAAACATGAAAATATAAATAGATTAATAGTTTTATGTCTCAACATGGGACTTGGCTGCCGTCATACAGTAGAAATGACCAATGAACCATGGATACATGAATACAAACACTCTCTCTAAACACCTCTATCACACTTACACACACACAAACACGCTCACAAACACAGTGGAATGTCCTGCGATGACAGCAGCTATTTGCTTAATCACCATTAATTAGATCTACACTGACAACACGCCATGTTAGATTTGTTTTACTTTTTTGTTTTGTTTTGTTTTTTTTTTAACTGTAGTAGTCATGACAGTCCAACACGGTTACACAGCTGAAGCATTGAAAGCTAAGAACGCCCACACAAGTGCACATCATGGGTCGAACACACACACATACATACACACACAGAAGTCTGACATCTGTCCAGCGGTTTCAAGACAGCAGAGAGTCTATGTGGAAACCCCGCGTCTTGCTGGGCACCTTGAAGGCGGCCTCGGGTCCGGGGACGCCCGGCGCCGTCTGCTGGAGGTACGTGAGCGCGTCCCTGCCGGGCTCCGTGCAGCCGTACGCCGCTTCCGACAGGTAAACGTGCTGCGCCGGATAGTTCAGGGGATACTGCATTACGTGGGCCCCCGGGGGCCAGTAGAGCCGGGGGGCGGCGTGGGCGTCCGCGTCGACGTTGCCGTCCTCCCTGCGCTTGAAAGGCGTGCTGAGGATGCTGTCGATGGCGAAGGAGCTGGAGAACTTGGCCCCCACCCTCTCCTCCGGGGCGGGCGGGAGGCGGGTGTCCTCGCCGAGGACGTCCGGGCTCTCCTGCTCCTTGGGGGGCCTCTTGGCGATGCGCTTCCTCCTGCGGCGGAACACGCCGTCGGCGAAGGTGTACTCGCTGTGCGGGTTGAGCATCCAGTAGTTGTCCTTGCCCCAGGGCCTGGACGGGTCCCGCAGCACCTTGAGGAAGCAGTCGTTGAGCGACAGGTTGTGGCGCACCGAGTTCCTCCAGCCGGTGTAGCTGCCGCGGAAGAACGGGAACTTCTTCATCAGGTAGTCGTTGATCTCCGCCAGGGTGAGGCGGCCGCTGCCGGACTCCCGGATGGCCATGGCGATCAGGGCGATGTAGGAGTACGGGGGCTTGGGTCGGCGCGTGTACGGCTTCCCCTTGCTGCCGTCGCCGCCCTGGGCGACAGGTGCCGGGCTGTTGGCCACGCAGTCCCCGTCCGACCCCAGCTCGTCCCCGGACAGGGGAGAGGGGACTCCCCCCTCCGCGTCCATGCACAGCTCCAGCGGCTTCTGCGCGAAGTGGTGCGCGGAGAAAACTTCGAGTTTCATTCTCCGCGGGAAAGCAAATCAAAGAAAAAGTAAAAGAAGGATGAGCTTGTCCGGTAAGTGTCTCCTCTGCTGGAGTCTTGTCTCGGCGGAGCAGGTGTAGCGGTCCTGACAGCAGGAAGGTCTTTGACGAGTGTGTGTGTGTGTGTGTGTGTGTGTGTGTGTGTGTGTGTGTCTGTGTGTGTGCGTGTGTGTGGTTTTTTTCAGTGTCTGCAGAGGCTCGTGTGGAGCGCTGGAGGCACCCTGAGCCTCGGTCTGGAGCAAGCGGCAGAGCACAGATCTGTCTCCGGAGACAGGCTCGTCTCCCTATAATATAATGCCCCGGCGAGGGACGGCCCACGGGCGGGGTTTCAGCCCGGATCCATTCAGGCGATTGACTGATATAGTGTATGTATGTTTACAACTGCACGCTGGGAAAAAAACAGAGTGAGGCGAGAGAGAGCAGGTATGGAAAAATGTTTGGAAAATAAACTCTCTCTCTCTCTCTCTCTCTCTCTCTCTCTCTATCTATCTATCTATCTATCTATCTATCTATCTATCTATCTATCGTTTTTCATAATTTTCCCCGTTTTTGGATTCCAGTTACATTCCAGAGGCACTAAAATTACAATTTCAAAAAGGAAGTAATCGCTTTTAAAAGTTTGTTTTTTTTCCCCGTCGCCTCTTATGAAAACACCTGCGACTACCTAAGGTGATAAGAGCCAATTAGATATTAGGTTTTTCCCCTATGTCTTTTTCCTTCATTCGTTCCGGAAAACTGCACATTTTTACGCACGGAGGCAACCCTCTACCTGACGCGGCTCGCACGGCTCCGTCCGCAGGTAAAAATAAGCGGGGGGCGGGGGCGCTGACAGACGGGGAAGGCATGAGAATCGAAAGGGTTTTCGAAAAGGGTGTTTCTGCTTTTCACCTCTACCTGTTTCTCCCTCGCTCCCGTGGAACGGGGAAGTAACGCGGGCTCGGAATAAAAAAATCAGAAAACAGAATAGAAGGGCTTGGAAGAGTTCCACGTAGGACGCACAATGAATGATATGCAAGCGCTCAGGTTGAGCAAGAGGGTTGAGGGAATGATAATATTAATATTAACCCCCCCCCACACACACACACACACAGAACAACAACGACAGAAAGATTGCCTGAGAGTTCGTGTGAAGTTCACAGCCAGGGGACCATTGCACCTGCATGCAAAGGAACCCAGAGGAGCAACAGAAGCCCAGGCAGAAAACAGGCATTTTCAAGCGCCGATGCAAATGAGTGGAGAGGGAGCCCGAGTCTGTCTGTCTCAACATTTTTACGGTTGAATGTAAAGGAGAATCCCTCACAACAACCGAAGACATCCTCGGGGTTTAAAGTTAGTCTGTGCTCTGCATTTTCTAGTCCTCGGAGTCCAAACCTTTAATATGAGGAAGCGGTGGCATTTGTTTGTGGTACAAGGAAGTACACGGGGCTTAAACCGTGGGGCGTGTGGTGGTTTAACTCAGGTTCAGTCCGGATCTGGCAACGTTTAATGAGAGCCAGGGCCGGAAAAAGAGATCCTGAGGTCCTGTGGTCCCCAGCAGACTTCCTCATTTTCTCTGTTATGAAGTGACCATAGTGCCGCTGGGGGTTTTTTCTGGCTTGTTGTGTGGCCAGTGACCAAAAGTCACCATGAACTGAGAGCTTTTGTTAACTATCCCGATGTAGCAGTTAATAGATTACGAAAAAAAATTAAGCCAACATTTACACAATTTTTTTCAATTTAATGGCAAAGTGTTTCCCGCTATAACTATTTGAAATATGAAAATTTCCGGCATTGGCGCCCCCCGCTGGAACAATCTAAAAGGACACACAGCAGCGCAGAGCATTGCATGATGGTTGTGTATGAAAATCCGCGATAAAACCGCATCAATTTTCACTTCGTTTTCAAACTAAAGTTAATGCTATCAGAATAATTTGATATACTAATAAAGTTACATCCAAATTTTACACGTTGTGGGTTTAAATTATTAAAGATTCTGACTGAATAAGACCTTGTTGGCCGGTACGACGAAAAATGTGCAACATCCGCTGGTAGGTCATAGCTAATAATACATAACTGAGCATGGGAGGCTATTAGGAATGGGCTAGTATACAACAAAGTTAAGGCTTCCCACTTCCATGGAACGCCCCCTGCTGGCATCTTGGTTGAGTCCAACATCGCCCGAGAATGTCAGGCTGGGAAACCCTGTAGTCCAAACTCTGGCAGGTTTTAAGTAAACTGATGCCCCCCCCCCCGACACACACACACACCTGTAGAGCAAATATCTGTTTGCCCCGCCAGCTTTTCTCCTGTCGACACCTCTCAGCCCCACGGAGGTGCAGAGACGGAGGCCTGAGAGTTTAAAACATGAGTTACGAGCTTTGGCCCGAAGCCAGAAATAATCATTAGACTGTCTCCCCCAGCCACTCCTCCTCCTCCTCCTCCTCCTCCTCCTCCTCCTCCTCCTCCTCCTCCTCCTCTTTCTTCAGATGCTCAGACTTTGCCGGAACCTGAGCCCTCCAACCTGGTCCTGATGTCTGTGGATGTAAACCTACACTGTCCTTTTTAAACATATATTTTAGTGATCCTGTGATAAATTTTGGGGATGATGCTGCACCTACCCCCCCCCACACACATGAACCCCTGAGCCCCCGCCACCATAGCATTCGGAGCCTAAGAATTTCACTTTGACACCATGGGATATAAGATAAGGTCACTATAAACTAACTGCTGCCACACAGTCTGTTCCTGATAGCGCTGTGATTCGAATCTATGTCTGACATCCTGAGCTACATGTTTAAATTTTATCGCCTAATTATCACCCTGGGTATACATGACAGGCGTGATTAAAGATCTCGCAGCACCCTGAGCTGTGTGTGTGTGTGTGTGTGAGAGTGTGAAAAGCGACAGAACTCAGAGGGTGAGCAGGTTAATTATGTGTATACGTACTTGAAGTGAGTGTATGTGTGTTTTGCCAGTCATGTTAATGAAAGGCCTGATGACGGTTCCTTTTGGCCTTTTTTTTTTTTTACTCTGTAGGAACAAAGTTTATACTTCAGCTCCGTCGTTGTTCGTTGCTAAATGCTTGAGGAGAAACGGAACAGATCTTTGTGCCTGATTGGACTGAGATATGTTTCCTCCATCAGTCAGTTTAAAGTGGAGCTTTTGTAAATGTACTTTCTGACTAGTGAGTAGCTCCATTTAGCGCCTTGTCCCTCTGGTAGCATGTTCATCAGAGGATACATATATGAAGCATTCAATTTAAGGCCTCACTGGACAGAAATGGGTCAAACTTTACGATTAGAGTTTGTTCCTTGAACTTGGAAACAGCGGTTCACTGGCTTTTCCGAGGCCTTTCAATCATATCGCATGGTCTTCCTCAGCAGATGGGGTTTGTTCAGCTGTCAGAGAGATGCATCTGTCGACATCAGCTGTTTAACGTAATTTTTATTTTGTGAGGAAATGAAACGAGCAACAGATCCACTTCTAATAAACACACTCCATCCACTGATGATGCCACCATGGGAAAGGTTGAAAGCTCTGGGAAACATCAGTGGATGGACCTTGAGTTGGGATTGTTGTGTATCTTTTAGGTATGTAACAACAGAGGTGTTGGGGAGGGGTGCACATCTGGAGAAGGGCCTTGGAGCATCAAGGGGTCTTTATACTGTAGATATTTAATGTGTCAGAGGTTTTAATGTGCCATTGTTAGTAACAACCTCACAAAAATCCACTTTTAAGTCCAGAATCGTCAACAAGACCTTATGCTTATATGTCAGAGACGTTACCAGTGCGTGTTATAGGGCAGGACCCCAGACGTAACCCCAACTGCAGTGCCATGAGTTTACAAAAAATACTTTTAATTTATCAAATTCATTGAACTTTTAATTTGAGTTTTCTTTTTTTTTGAGGAGCTTCCTCTGTATATCAATAATTGCTTGTTAACTGAACAAACTAAACCCTAAGATCACAGTCTCAGAACACTATTTCCCCCTACAATTAGAATCAAATTGCAAACAGGAGTTTATTTTTCCCCAGGAAACTTACATGGAAAATATTAGGAATTGTTGTTTTTAAGACATTAATGGGAAGATGGCGTTTCAAAGCCAAAACAGTCAGGAATCAAACACTGGTGGAAAAACAATGAATCTTTTGCTTGTTTGTTTATCTCGTTGGCCCTGATGTGGTCACATTTGCAAATCCATTTTGCTGGTCTAAAAATGCTGGAATTGGAGTGTAAACTTCCGCAAGGTTAGGAAAAAAAAAACAAACGCCAAATGAAAACAATGTGAAATAAGGCAGAGGACTTCGCCTCAGCAACCCCTCAATGGCAGCTGCAGCCCTGAGCTAGTGCCCCTTATACCGGGGCAAAAACGCTCCAGCGGGGCAAACAAAATGTGGTTATAGGGAAAGACTGACCTTCCCAGTTCTAGGCGGAGGGAGAACACAAGCCCCGGTCTCGTGTCTCGTGTCGGTCCTGATGGGAGAAAGGATGTCAGAGCTAAAGAAAAAACAAAGGTCGTCAGACATGATCTAATCGAATTTAGCTTTTTGTGGGAACCGCTTCCTTTCTCTCGCCGGGACGTCGCTTCGGCAGCTGGCAGGGTCGGAAAAAAACAAAATGTTTTCCGTCGAAACTCGAAAAAACCAAAAAGGCCGACTGCTGTGAGCCTAAAACCAGAGTGGAGGAAGAGCGGCGGCGCGTGTGCTGTCATTATCGCCGCCACCGTGCGACACTTTCGCACCACTTGGCTGGTGGTAGTGTGTGTGAGTTTGTCCGTGTGGGTGTGTGTGTGTGTGCATTTCTTGTGATGAGGTTGTGTTTGCTTTGAGGTACTCTGCCAAGATGGCTACACACACACCTGTGCTGCAGCGATTTGCTACAAAAAGGCAGCACACCTGTTTTTTCCTTTCTTTTTCTTTTTCTTTTTTTTTTTTTTTAAATCTTCCACATGGCAATTTGAAATCAGAAGTGGAAAGACAATTTCCCCGCAGGCATCGTGAAAGTGCTGCATTATAGTTCCCTCTCTGGGTCTCTAGGTTTAAGGCTCATTTCAGAACATCACATTCACTTGAGAAGGCCAGGATCATGTTTTACCTTCAGGTTCTAGAGGAAGACGATACATATAATGCGATGAAATTGCTCTGATTGCGAGGTCACCGGGGTCAGAGTAGTCAACTCTGCCCCACACTAAGACTAAAGGGGACAAATTGTGCTTATATAACCTGCTATCACGTCTAAAAGTGGCACTTTGTTGTCTTAGCTCACCTAGCGAGATTTGAAGTGTCTCCTTTGAGAGGCAGGAGAAATCTCTTTTATGTGCTGACATGACTGGAATCCCAGTAATGTAAATTCAGCGGGTGAATCCTCCGCGGCACCAAAAATAGCCGCACCTCTGTGTCGGGTCCGCGCTCACACGCTAACCCTTGCCTGGATGACTTCTTACCTGTATCTCATCTTTGTTTTTCTTTCTTCTCCGTGAGCGAAGGGTGTCCGGCCCCCATGTCTTTGTGTAAACAAAGCGCGGGGCTTGTGTGAGAGGGAGGAACGGCAACAAGAGGCGCTGCGTGGCTGAGATTCCCGAGATTCCCCGTGGGGAGATCTGGTCCCCGACAGGGGCCGCTGATAGTGGACATGCTTCACCGGGGCGCACCAGCGGGCGCTGCCATGCATCTGACTTAAAGACTCAGACATTCCACGTCAATTCCTCTCATTCCTGCACTCGGCACAGTAGGCACCGGTATAGAGGGTGTTTTTTTTGTGTGTGGGAGGGAGTGCATGTTCATCTACAGCTGTGTGTCGGCTCAGGTGCGAGTGTGAAAGTGTGTGAAAGAGTGTGTGTGTGTGAAAGAGACTGCACATGTGCACCGGCAAAATGGAAGAGTAAGACGCATACATTCCATCTAGTTTATCCTTCGAACTGTGATTACTGTAATTAGCCAACAATGCGGCCTTCTAAGCGTTTGCTGCCTGCGTTGTTTGCGCCTCTGTAGAATCACACCTTTGTGTTTTGGTATTTTATTTATTCATTTTTTTGGAAGATAAATGGCGGGGGGTGGGCGTCCGGTCCATATAATCAGAGGCACACCTGAACACTTGCCGGGGACAAAAAAACAAAAAGTTCCCACGGAGCTGTTTGGATACTTAATGTGAGAACTTTTCTGTATTGAATGCAACATATGGCGAGATACCTGATACACACACACACACACACACACACACACACACACACACACACACACACCACAGAGATGCAAACACAGCACAGGCAGCGGCTCACGGGTTTCGTAAGCATGGCCTGATGAACGTAAATCTTTGCGGCCTCTGTGTCAACGATTAATAAATAAAATCTGATTAAAATATAGCAGCATGTCCCGCAGTCAGTTGGCAGCCGCCCGTTGCTATTTTGGGTTCTCCTGCATTCTTACCCGAGGTGCTCACACCCTGCCAGACCAACAGGGAGGAAAAAAAATAGATACATATAAATAAACGGAGCCAACGAGGGTATCATTAAAGTAATTAAGGAAAGAGGTGAAGCACAGGTGAAGCAAAGGTGAAAGGCAGCCTGGCACCGCTGGGACCTTAATCACATGCAAAGGCAATGATGTAATTCTGGGTGCCCCGTATCTTCTTGCCTTGATAAATGCAATGTGTGTTTTTTTTAAACTTCTAACTAGTGGTGTTCACAGAAGGGTCATGACTCTCCGCTCTCTGTTAAAAACTTATACCACGGTATGTCTGCGCGCTAATTGGAAACTTCTGCTTAATTTTTTTGCGTCGCGCCAGAAGGGCCGTTACTGTGTGGTATAGTTACAAGTGCATCATCTGGCCAGTCCAAGCGCCCCACCGACCCCGTTGAGCTCAGTTATTCCCTTCTGATCGATCCAAGGGATCCTAGGGTCAGACCAAGGATGACTCTGGTTGGCAAAAGGGCAGCTATGAGCCCCTACTGCCCATCTAGTCTGTCCAAATGTCCCTTTTTTTGGCAAAATAGCACCTTTGGTCCCAAGGTTTCCCCTCTGATTAGATCCAAGTGACCCTAGGCTCAGACCAAGGGCACCTCTGGTTGGCAGAGGAGCTATTTTAGACCCCATGTGCACATCTGGTCTGTTCGAGTGACAACCCGGTGGGTAAAAGTGTAGCTCTGATCCTTTACTGCCCCTCTAGTCAGTCCAAATGTCCCTTTGATTGGCAAAAGAGCTCTGGTCTAAGTGACCCTCTGGTTCACCCAAGAATGGCTCTTGTTGATGCCCTCGTCAGGCCAAACAAACTGCCCAAATGCCACTCTCTTCATCCAAGTGCCCAATTGAGTCTGTAGACCAAAAGTGCCCCCTTTTTCAGACAAATTTCCCCTCAGGTTGACCCCAAGTGCCCTATCTTAAATTACCATGCTGTTACATGACCTTAGGGCCAAAAAAAAGAATCCTAACCCTAAAAGAAGAGATGCCCCATGGACACTCCCACAAATCCCTCTAAGACAATTTACTAACTCTGTTTGTACAGTTTATGTGTATGTGTATGAGCAGACATCTAATGTGCCTCTATCTATGCCTGCTATTATTCGTGACATTGCACAGCCGAAAGTCTGACTAATCATCTGAACACCTCCGGTGCCTTTTAACAGATTTCAAAAACCCTGTGATCAGATGCTGGTCGGCAGTCCACAGGAATTCGAACATCAGCCCAACAAGGGTAGAGGCAGATCACAGAGCAGCCCTTAATCCCGCCTGCGAAAATGTTACTGTTGGCGCATGTCTGTCAATGAGCCTCTGCCATGCAGGTAACACGGGCCTGATTCCTGCCCTATCTGCTGCTATCGTCCATTTCAGCTCTTCACACGCTAGGGTCCCCTTGCATGCCGAGCGGGGAGGCGTTGAGGGAGCTCGGGTGGGGGAGGAGGAAAGAGGCGAGGGGGGGTTTGAAGAAGAAAAAGAAGCAGTGATTGATGTCAGCCATAGACACCTCGCTTTATCGCTGCAGCTGATAGGACCTACCTCCATTCAGCAGTGCTGTAGGCTGTTTTTGTGTAAGCATAAACACGGGGCCAAATCAGTACCTGCGCTGCACTGTTTACCTGGCAGCCGTTCAGCCCTTTTCTGTCTAAACTTGAAATAGGATCCAAACACTCTACTCACGCATAGTGGTTTGCACGAGATGGTTTGCCTGCCTCTCAACCTACCGCGGGGCTCCACAGTGCTATTTTTGAACCATCTGAACCTTAACCGCCCCTCTTATTTCTTTCATTGAGAGGTGGAACATCCAGCTCGGGGGCTTTAACTGCAAACATGGTGCTGGATTTGAACTGTCACCAAGAAATCATCCCGCAGACATCCCGACAAAGACCTCACTGAGTAATAACATTAGTCTCTAGGTTATATTTAGATCCCCTTTTTTTTCCACAGGTATATATTACCAGAATTAACAGATATTTTAGTAAACAATACTTTGATGTGGCACTCCAATGACTCTACTTATTAAGTTCAGTTTAAATCAGAGGGAGTTACAAATAGTAGCCAGGGATTTAAGTGGATGTGGATGGATGGGCTGGGGGTATAACAAAAGACTCCATTGAGTTGTGTTTTGGGAAATGTAGGATTCAGTGATTTCGGGGCTTAAAGTAAACTAAAAGGCCAAAAAATGCTTTTGTGTTTAACCTACAGTGCAGGCCTGTACCCTGCGCCTTAGCCTACGCCATAGCCACAAAAAAAAAAAAAGTAAAGCCTGCGTTGTGGCGGCGCGGACCACAAGAACTGTAATTGGTCGGCTTGGTAAGCATTTCCAGCTTATCCTTCTTCGCCACCTTCGTACAGACCATCTCCTCCGACATCTTCAGTCGTTTCTGCGTCACGGTAAATCCAGGAAAACCAATGGCTGTTCAACCTCTATCAGCTCCAGCTCCAACCGAGATCCGCTCAGTTTCAGTAGCCATGGTTTCGAATTGACACCGACAAACTCATGGAAAACAGTGGCAACGAAACTCAACACAGTGGCATATAAATGCCACCACCAACTACTGGTTTGGTGGTGTAATTGCAGACACCAATGCAGAAGTATAAGTGCTCTTGACGGCGTAGGCCACATGTGGTGGAGGTAGACTTGACTCAGAAGCATAAATTGGGCTTAAAAGTCTGAATAGTCTGGCTTCTACTATCTCTCGCATGTTTGCCAGCTTTATGGGAGTACATTGCTAACTTGCTGAAGTGACCCTTTAATTCTTCTTAGACCCGAATCTCGACCCCTAGCAAGACTTTGAATAGTGCAACCAGGTCCGGACTGAGCAGTAGCTAGCTTAGCTTGTAGGAGGCACACACACAGAGCCAGAGAAAGCCAGACGGGGATGGGTTTGAAGCCAGTAATTTAGAAAGCAGGCACTTCAGCCATTTCAACACCTCAGTCACTGGATCATTGGTGCTCTCCCTCAGTGTGGCTTGAGAGTTTGCTTAGACTGCAAATATACTGCATGTCTGGGTGTGTATCTCCAGTTTTCTCAAACTCTGCTGCTCTCCAACCCAGTTTTGGAGGGCGACAAAGTGTCTTTCCGTCTGCCAGTTGGGCAGCGATCAAGCTGTCATGTGATTTTAATGAAATAGTTTAGTGCCGCACTTCCAAGTCCAGAGAGGAAGCTCCAAATGGACCATAAAGAAATGATGGATTACTAACCAATGTTAACAACAAACATCTCCATCTGTGTATCAAGTGAGCCCATGATGGGCCCAGACGCCATAGTAGAGAAACTCTAGACTAAATCTTTTTCTTTTCCTCAACTCAAATATCA
This sequence comes from Istiophorus platypterus, assembly GCA_016859345.1. NCBI lineage: Eukaryota > Metazoa > Chordata > Actinopteri > Istiophoriformes > Istiophoridae > Istiophorus > Istiophorus platypterus. The sequence goes on from CM029123.1 coordinate 26,134,296, forward strand.
AACGTAGAGTCAAATGTACTTGTTTAATGTGTAAGACTGTTTTTACTAAACTCTGTAGACTTTACATGGCTCACTGCAAGGACAATTAGAAACCTGGGCTCCTGGGCAGATGTTACTGTTTGTAGTATGTCCTATTAGATATTGATTTGGTGATAATTCATAAAGGAATATCATTAGGGATCGGAAGTTTGATTGGGGTGGAAAAAAAAAATCCTAATCTCCTCCAGCTGGCCGAGGGGTTGTAATGTGTCCTGCCTCCGCTCCGGCATTGATCCGTCGGAGCAAACAGCAGCTGCCTGACTGCACAGCGGACCACGGCAACCGTCTGGTATAAAACATACTGTATCAGATAATATAAAATCTCAGACGGTAGTTTGCGTCTGACAGTGTTGCGTAATGGTCAGACTTTAACGCATCTTAAAATAAGCAACGCAAACTGCGACACAGGTTAAGCGCGGACAATACTGACGATCCTTCAAAAGTTTTAAATCCTGGGATTGTCCCACATCATTAATGTTTTATGACATATAAAAAAAAATCAGGCTAGTGTGGTCAAAGATTTTTCTGAGATGGAAGTACAAAGGTCGCATTTATACTCAACCAGAGCACAAGTATTACTCCTTTATTTGTTTCTAATTTAGGATTTCAGTGGAGCACTATTGGGCTGGCAATTAACAGACAATGCTCCGTTGTTGGGATGAATTCTTTGTCAATTTTACCCCCTTCAGTGGATTTGTTGATAAAATAAAAGATGAAATGACTGCAGCCTTATTCATATGATAAAACCCCCATCAGCAGCTCGGTTGATTGCCACCCACATACCAAGTGCCGATTTTCACTGCTTGAACCAAAGGTTTTTTTGGAGTGATTTTTTTTTTTTTTAGGCATAATCTCCGACTCTCCCGTTGAATTTGGAAATAGATCCGGGCCGTTGATTGTACATACTCTAAGACTTGTTAACTCCCCCTGCATGCCAGAGGAACAGGTTTGGCCATTTGGGCGGCCAGGTGGATGGAGGGGGGAGTAACAAAAGTTTAAAGGTGTAAACTGCAGCAGCTGCTTGTTGACTGGATGGACAGGAGGGGGTTGGGGGCCGGCATGGGTGCGCGGTGGTGGAAATACAGAATTAGCCGATGCGGAAGTGCGATTGTATCCAAAATTTTTGCCGCCAGATGACCTTCACAGTTGGTGCCTTGCTGGGAGGAACCATTGATTATGGTTTCAGCCCCAAGATGAGAGCATTACAGTTCACCGGGGGGTCAGAAGGGGTATAAATAGAACCGTATTGGACTCCAGTGATCTCCAATTTTTCCAAAAAAGATAAGAAAAGAAACCATAATTGCCGCGTCGCGGAGCCTGATCATGTCAGGAGATGTGACGCTGCCACTCCACTGCAATTGAACTTTCTCTGTAAGGCGTTGTGAGAAAACAGGCGGTAACTATTTATACAGCTACACACCTGACCAGGCAGCCATCCAAACAAAAGGTCTTGAACCCAGCCCTTGCGTGCCTATCCAACCCAGACATCTGATTAATTATAGTGTGGCCGTTAAGGCAAAGAAAAACTAGCTGATGAAAAGTCAGTGAGTCTGCAGGCTCGACCTGCCCAAACAGCATCATGCGTGTTAGCTTGTAAAAAAGAAATCCTCCGTCCCGCCCCCCTTGCCCCCCTTGCGCCCCCCCCCCCGCCTTCTCCATGCCCCCCCCACCCTCTCCTGCTCCGGGCCCGTTCGTGCAGACAAGGTAAAACATCTCCCTCACTGTGTCAGAGCCCCGCAGGTGGGCCCCACGTGCTCAGGTAGATAACATCACTGTTACTATAGACTGTGTTTGGGTTTAGCCTCGAAAACACTTTTCACGGCAGGGGCAAAACAAAGTGCCTCGCGGTGCGTGATAACAGCGGCACTGCTCCCTACAAATTAACCTGTGGAAACACTTTGGCCCTCGCACGGAACACATACGTAATACCGGCTCCTCCTTTTCTTTCTTTCTTCTTCTCCTTCTTTTTTTTTTTTTAAATCAAAGTCAAATGATGTTCCACCAGGAACATGGAATAATTTCCAGGAGATTTCTATGGATTTAGTACATTTCTTTTCCACCGAAAGGAGTCATGTCAAATCCAAAGCAGTCAAATAAGCCTTTTAATGTTGCAGTGGTTATGTTATAGAGCCGACCAGATTGAAAGCATTGGGCTGATTGGACAAGTCACTCTGTTTCTAATCTGCATAGTGCTTGCGCAGTAGACTTTATAAATGGGCTTTCTTTAAACAAAAGAGGCACGAATATCTCGAGTGTGCTCAGGGCCAGAAGCTGGGATGGCTTCCATAAACAGATCACCCAGGTGGTCCGTGTGTGTGTGTGTGTGTGTTTGTGTGTGTCTGGTAGTGTGTGCGTGCGTGCGTGTGTGTGTGTCTGTGTGTGTGTGTCTGTGTGTGTGGGGGGGGCGGGGTGGGGGGTTGGGGGGGGGGGCTGGAGTGCCGCCTGAGAGGCCCCGCCGCTGCTGCTGCAATCGCAACCCTGGATCTTTTTATTTCAGGAGCTCGCTTTGTGTCCCAGCAAAAGTTGGCCGAAGCCACGAGGATCAGACCAAAATTATTCTTAAAGCACAAAAAAAACTGGCTTCTTTTACTTTTTTTTAACATTTGATTTTAGGTGCACAAAAAATGCACAAAAGGCTTTTCCAAATTTCAAGCTCGTGGACTACTTATCGAAGCCAGAAGACGATGCATGATGAGCAGACGCGGGTGCTCTCAAAAGGATCGTATGAGTTTGTTTTGCATTGAAATTGATATCATTATTATAGTTGATTGCAGGAAAACAACTTAATTGCCTCAGTGTCTCAACAGTATTAGCAGTGCTGGGTGTAGAGAACCTGTTCTGAGTTAATGCCGCTACTAGAGACCAGAGATTGTTTTTAATGTGTTTCTCGGTTTTGTCTCATGATTTTTTTATATGTCCAATTACATATAAAAAGTGTTCTCTTCCTGTCCAACCACCAGACCCTTTTGTCCTTACACTGTCCCTTTAGGCTGCCCTACCCTCATGTTGGGGTGGGGGGTATTACTGCAGACACTATTCAGAAACTATCCCCACCTTTTCTGCATATTTGTCTGAAAACTTTTAATCCATGTTTTTTAAATTAGAAGATAAATGATTATTACAGTGTTCTAAACCACTAAAAGATGCTAGAATTTAACATTAATCAGTACAAGTGACAGGGCCCCTCTCACTAAATATCCAAACTTAACATGATCTCTGAAGAGTTAGGTCTCTTTCAGTACAGCTAAATGTGATTTGATTTTTTATTTATTATTAAGTAATGTAAATTATACCACCGGTGTTATATCTTAAATAATAAGAGCTAAGTTGGTCCATTTTCTCTACAGAAAACTAGTCAAGGTCACTCAGAAGTTGACTGGTCTGAGCCCTGGAGGCAACTGCATCACATTATCTGATTCACATTATGTAGAAACAAGCTCTGATTGCGCCTAAAAACTATATCGACCACAAATAATCCCCTATATTTGAATTCTAAAATAGATAATAATCACACTTTAAATCACATTCACAATTTTGGTTGGACAAAGTGCAATTAGATATTTTCCTGAAGTTTCTCAGAAATGACAGAAGCTTCTCATCTTTCATTGCCACAGACTCCTGTTGTGTTCTAACCCACATGTTCACGTCCTGTTGCCGAAGGGAAAATTAAAGTCATTCCTTTCATTGGACGATTTGTAAACAAAGAACATGTTTTTATCTCAAACATGGAGCAACGAGTCGCCTTTTAACAACTGTGCCTCTCCACTAATGTCACCATGAGTGCATTGCTATAATTCTTTCCACAGTAACATGGACTTTTTTGTTTGACAGCTAAAGTTACTGGTAAACTGCATAACAGCATGTAAAATAGTTAAAACTGGCTCTACCTAGGACAACTAAAAGAGTAAAATGCTACTTAAATATCTCTGATACTCTAATTATATGAGTGACTCACCCAAGGGAGCCATTTTTCAGCATTTAATATTTTTACTTTTAATATTTTACGTACATTTTGCTGATACTGTGTCTTTTACTTTAGTGACATCGTCAGTGCAGGACTTTTAATTGTAAAAGAGTATTTTTACACTAATGTATTCTTCTATTTTTACTTCACTAAATGACCTGATTACTTCCCCTATCAGTGATTTTAATGATCTAATTGTTCTTTTTTCACTTTTCTTTAATAACACACACACATCTGTTTTAAACATGTGACATAAATAAGCAACAACTTGGAGAAAAATAGTGAGTGTCAATGCCAAATACAACCCAAAACAGCTACCTCCAGTTTTATGCATGTCTGTGTACAGAAAAAGTTCACATAAAAGGAAAAAGGAAGATCACAGGTCTAAAATTGTTTCTAGAATAATCTAGAACATCTCAAATCTCATTCCTCAATCCCTGGATCCACTCATGACTGTAGGACCGTGCTTCTGTGTAGTTTATATTGTGAGAAACGCCGGTTCTCTGAGCACAGGGCCGCACCACAACGGCTCAGGATTTACTAGATGGAAAAATACATTCCGCCCACCCACACACACACACACACACACACACACACACACACACACACACACACACACACACACACACACACACACACACACACACACACACACACACACACACACACACATACACAAAAGTCGCGTGACGAGCGTATTGCTCATCTTCAGGATAGGTGACAGATCACGCTCATAATACCTGAGGCCTTTGCTGTTTTATGCAATGTTTATATAGCATTTACATAACCAGGGTGTTTTTGTGACCTTTCTTATCGTTGGGGGGGGGGTCGGTCAAGTGTGTTTGGTGAACGCCACTGACCCGTGCTCTGCTCTGTCCTTTCACCTGGTGTTATGCAGCCCCCTATCTAGTATCTTATCATATTGTGACCCGGGTAATTGTGCTCGCCGACGGTGGGCGCGAACGGATCACCTGGTGCACGCAGCCCGGCCACTCACTCAGCGTGTCCAAACACACCGGGGGCCGGCAGCAGCTCGCCGGCTCAGTGTTTGTCTGAGGGAAGGATTAGCACGAGATAGGAGGAAACGGTGGCTGACAGCATGCGACCCTGAGGGTAGCCCAGCGATTGTTTCGTAATGTTTGATGGCGTCAGGTAATAGCCATGAGTCACCGTTGCGAGTATGCCATCGCGTGTGTCGAGCATTTTAAGGTTAGGGACTGTGAGTGTGAGTGCGTAGGTGCTATAAAGAAAAAAAGAAACAAACAAAAAGAACTGGTTCCTGTGAAATGTTGTTTTGACAGATATCAGTGATGCAGGGATCACCCGATGGAGGGCGGGGGGGGGGGGGTCCCTTCACTGTCACAAACAAGGCTCCTTCTTGATTTCCTGGTTTTCTATTTAGTCCAGGGCTTTGGCATGTGGGCTTATGTGGCACTACCGGCCTGATGGATCAGGCCTGGCATTACTCATGTGGGTTAGGATAGAAGATGAGTGCATGTTTGTCTGTGGCTTATGTGCTGCAGAAGTTTCTGTTATTGTTTTTCTTCTGCTTGCTAGCTCTCTGACTGCAGCTCTAAAAATAACATGAAACCCATAATTATGGTCTTAACCTAAAGCCCCCCATCCACCTCCACCTCCTCCTCCTCCTCCTCCTCCTCCTCATCCACTCAGTCCTATTCTCCTGCTTAGCACCTGTGCTGACTTATGGATTGTGTGTGTGTGTGTGTGTGCGCGTGCGTGCGTGTGCGCATGTCTGTGTGTGTTTTTTTCCAGGTGATTTACAACATGGCTGCTGTCTGTCTGTCAAATTTGCGCACAGGAATGCAGCCAGTGATGAAATAATCGATTTGACAGCATTATGTGTCTTTGGAAACTTGGCTGATGACACAAAGCTCTCAACAACAATGATGAGTGTATTTATAGTGCCGCTATTGTGCTGGCATGCAAGGTGTGGCGCTGAGGTTAAATTGTCGCCTCAGAAATCCTCTCCTGGGTGGATTTAGATGACAAAACCTCAGAGTATGCACATTTAAACAAAGAGTCTAATGCCAGCAGCAGCCGTGCTCGGGCAAAGTGGTCACTTTGAGCTAAATGTAATCGTAAGCTTGCTAACGTGTGGATGTTGAGTAGGTTAAACTTAACAGGTTCCCCAATTTAGCTTAGCCCTTAGCATGCTAATATTTGCAAATTAGCTCCAAACATAAGGTGAACCTGAGGTTATAGGATGTGCTAGATAAAAAAAAAAACGAAGAATTTGTGTGAACGCGGAGGTTGACAATCACATGTCAGTCCACTTAATATGTCCACCGCCAGTTTCCACGGGCAATACAGGGAGTAATGTGCCCTTAATATGGTGAGGTAGGAAGTCATGGCTTGGAGATCAGGATGGTCGGTGGGCACCAGTTTTCAAGTTCACTATACTGTCACATTTCTTGTGAAAGTACAAAAAGGTGAAAAACGTAGCTGCATTTTAACTAAGAATAAATAGCAAAGTTAAAACAAAAACCCTGAAAACACCGAAATCAGATTTATGAAAACGACTGATCACATTTTAATGCTTTATTCAAAGGTCTGACAGACCGAGGGAATAAACTGTCGCGTAGCCCGGTAGTTCTGGACTTCAGGCTATGGTTTCCTTCTTTCCTCTGATGGTGTCTTTGAGGTTGGAGGGGGGACGAAACACAATGCCCACAATTCACAAGCGTTGCAGTGGCAGGGAAGGAAAATCCATCGCACGCAGAGTGTGTTGTTCCGCTGGCTTGAGGTACGATAATGTTGTGTAACATCGGCACGATCCTCTGCCCTCAAAGCTCCACCTTTTAAATGCCGCTATCTGCAGCGGTTGTGTGGTCGCTTACATGCAAACGAGTCAAATAAACAAGGACAAATATGCTTAAAAAAAATCCTGGATCCCCTGAAAAAGGGGGGGGGGAGTTTGTGAGAAGTCTCCATGTTCTACCCTAGTTTGGATTTGGATGGAAGCCTAAGAAGTACAAAAAAAAAAAGAAAAAATTGTGTTTTCAAATTTATCATTCCTGGCATGCTTCTGTTATCCCAGACTCCCATGTGATTTACAGTATGTCTCCCTTTGATCAGAGATGGTTGCATTTGATAGCGAGTTGTATTTAACTTGAAAAGAGACAGAGAGGGATAAAGAAAAAAAAAAAAGAGGGCAATTTGTAAAATGGCACCGCTGCTCGAACGAGTTTCCTCAGAGCCCGGTGCTTTACCAGCAGCCGCTACCAGAGATGTAACAACAATCTTATCACGTTTCTCCTCCTTTTTCCTCCTGCACACGCTCCGGCGGAGCAGCTCCGGCAGCGGCTGGCCGCCGCATTATCAGGCCCCTCATCGCTGCTCTGTTTCTGCTGTAGCCAGATTATCACGCATGCGACAATAACGTGCCAGCGCATGCGGGCACTTTTTCTGTCGGCCCGGAGCTCTGGCACGCTCAGCGGGGGCGCGTGACGTCACGGGGGGCGGGGGCGAGGGGTGGCTGCCCCCCCCCCCGTAGATCTGATCTGACTGCGTGGGGCCCGGAGCGGCAAAACTGCACAGCATGGCGGCGGCGGGGACAACACGGTCCACCGGCCAATCGATCAGATACCGCTAAGTCGCTAAGCCTTGAGAAAGAGGCTGTTTTTCCCGCCTCGTCCAGAAGCGTGTTTGCGTCTTTTAAAGAGTACATCAGATTCCCTGAGAGGTCTTAACGCTTCAAAGGCAACACAGAGCAAGATTTTTGTTATGTTCTTTTAATCTTCAAATGAAGTTTTGCATGAGAAAAAACCAAAACAAAACAGGGGGAACCGTGAGGATTCTGCTCTTTGTTCACCGTTTTATGTTTTACCTTTTGAACTGAGGATAACGACTGAAACAACAGAGCCGCTGCTTTTTAGCCGCTCGGCGTTTTACGTACTTTTTCTACAATGAACAGATAATGTGCACATGCCTACATATCTAATCTTCACATCTCATTTCTAATCCTGTCTGTATCCTTGTAAACACAAAGATGTACCCACAGGCCCCAACGACCGGTAATATCTTGATGTGTTTTTCTTGGACAAAAAAGACTTTATGCAGCAATCTTCACTAACTACTGCATTTTATCGCAGGTCTCCTTCTAAATGTTCCAAACATTTACAGGCTAGTTTTTTTTGGCCAAAAGGTTAGCCACCCCCGCTGCTAGGCTAACTCAGAGGTATAAGCCATGTTTCCATGGTAACAATTAGTGTCACTAACTGACTACGAAGAATTGTTGTTGTAAATGTGTTTTTTCTTAATGTGTGCTGAATTTTAAGCTTTTGCCTCTTTTCCTTACCTTTTTATTAGGAAAAACACCCTGCCCAAACATTAGCTTGAGCTTTAGCTGAAGCCGGCTAGCATCACTAGCATCACTGGCATTGTGTGTCTGATCTCCAAACTTACTAAACTTACAAAACTATAGATAAGTCTCTGTGTTTATCAAGCGTAGTCACACGGAATTAATAAGCACACATTTCCCCCCAAAATTAAAAAAAAATTAAATCACCACTTTTATCCTACCTCAAATGTACACAACTGCACCTTCTCTAAAATTGACTTTGCGTAAGTTTTTAATTCCCAGCACCTGCATGTATCGCTGACTTTTCTAAGTGATATGTCCATGTAACTGTGTCTTCAAGAAGTTGACGAATGTAGAAGCAGATTGAAGACATTTTTTTTTCGTAAAATGTGTAAATTGGCCAGAATTCATTGTAAAATTGTCTTAAATGTTTTGTCAAAGACTGACTGCTTCAAAATTCACCCACTATTAGCTTTTTAATTGAATTACATTTACTACTATTGTCCAAAAGGCGTCTGAAAGTGCCCGCAAAGCCTCCCACGATTGAACTGAAAATTTAGTATTTTCACCATGGACCCTGGTATTTGCCAAAAATCCCGCACTGTTAATTGCTCTCCTGTGACACTGTGCTAATCGGTGATGACGACTGATTCACATGATTCATAAGTAAAATCTAAATTCAGTGCTCACCAATGAGCGTTTGTTAGGTTTAGGTTGCTTATTGAGTAGTAAGGTGGTGATTTGGGATGAAGCCAGGACTCAGGCCTTGTGCAACAAATCAACTTTCCAAAGTCTGACTACAATACAGCTTTGATCTAATAGTCAAAACAGCCCTCAGATAACTTTGCACAGAGGACACTCTCCTACTCCTGTAAAACTGTTAATATCTGCGGTTTAATCCAGGAAGTAAACACATGAGATTAGCTAACTGGTGCCACAGGACGGGCTGGGACCTCAGAGCTCGCCTCTTCCCTTATCACCATTTGTTTGTTTCTTTTTGTTATTAGCCAGTATTTCCACCCGTTTCCACTGTTACTGTTTGGATTAGCTTACTTGGCACGGATTAAAAAAAAAAAAACCAAAACAAACAAACAAAAAAAAACCCACATAGGAGCTAATGGAATCTGTGTGTTGGACAAAAACCCAGGTGTGGGAATGTGCTGCAGAAAGCGCAAAAAAAAAAAGAAAAGTGAAACCCTGACTCGTGACGTCATCTGCAAAACAAAGACATAGATATGTGAAAAGTCGTGTGCTGGATCTGGTAAAAAAAAAAAGAAAAAAAAGCAGCACACAGGTGCGTGAGAATTTCTTACACTTCATTTAATGAGCTGTGCTCTCGGATCAGATAAACCTTATCAGATCTGTGCTCGAGTCATTCTGTATAAACATCCAAGATAATCTGTGTGTGTGTGTGTGTGTGTGTGTGTGTGTATGGTAGTGTGTGTGTGGGTGTGTGTGTGTGTGTGTGTGTGTGTGTATGCATACACACTCCTACAAGTGCGTGAAATATGTGGTTGCATGTTTATATAGAGATGGATCCCGGGACAGGAGCTTGGGTTTAAACCCAAACACGGCAGTAAATCTGAGCTGGCAGACAGTTGGGGGGGGGGGCAACCGGGAACCTAGCTGGCGGGCTCCCTCCCAGGTGTAATCACACTCGGCCGGTTCCACGCCGTCCGGCCCAGGTGCATACCCCACATAGCTGCACCCTGTGCCTGTGCATCGGAGCTCAGCGAGCATGTGCTAATCCTGCAGGTATTTGCACTAAATTTTGCCCAGAGGGTAAATATCGTTGAGCCTTTCACTCAGAAAACTCTGCTGAAGAGCAGCCCAGCACATTATTCTGGCTGCATGTGGGATGATAGATATCGCTGAAGCATAAACAACACATTATAAACCTTTAAAGACTCTGAATTGCAGAACAAAACATCTGAGTCAAAACTCAGATTCCTAAGTACCTTGTTTTCCTTAAAACTAGTATATAAAGATATTTATGGGGAAACTTTTTTTGATATTGTAGAAAAAAATCTGCCAGATGTTTTTGTTTGGATGATCCTCATTTGCTAGAGAATCTTGAAAAAAAAGGAAACTGCAGATGGAAAAACTGAATTCATCTCCCATGGGAATTTATCTGTTTTCAGGAAAAACAATTCTTAAAGGCGGAGTGTGAGACCAAATGCAGTGTGTGTGTGTTTGTGAGACACATCTCAAGGTGGACACTTCTTTGTGTGCACCTAAAAACATGGTTTGGTGTCATCTGGAGACACTGTTTGTGGCTTTATTATCTTATTGTATATTATATTTATATTTTTTCGAACCCGCTTCCAAACAGGAAGTGGGATTGACCGGCCGGCTTGGGGTGGAAGGGTGGAGGGACAACCTACAGTTACTCACAACACCCTTCGCCCTCTGCCACATTGTATGACCCCCTTGCTCCACTTGAAGTCCAAATGTTCTGACCTTTGACCCCTGGTCACCTCCAACTTCTCATTGCGTGTCCAATCATGACCGCAGTTTGACTCAAAACCCAAAACATGGAGACGGAATAACAGTGTGTATTGGTGTTTGTTCTGCATTAATTTATCAGCCTGGTTTAATAAATTATATAAGGAACTATCTCAGGGTTTCCCACAGTGTTTAACAGTCGAGGCGCCAGCTTTGCGTGAAAAGGAGGAGCAGCTCCATTAACAGAATAATTATGTATTTATGAAACATAATCTGAGACCTATTGAGCCTCAAGGAAAAGGAGCAGTGATACTAGTGGGACTACATCTCACAGCGGAGGTCACATGTTTAATGAAACAGGCGATTTTTTTAAGCCGTTGCACAGATGAGATGTGTCGGGATCCGTCTCACACGGCTCAGCGGCTGATCGACCGATTGACTCCATATTTACGACATCGTTGGTGAGGAAAAAAACAAAAAAAAAAACCTCCTGACGTTTCCAAGTTTTGAGAAGCTGCACTGACCACCTCTGCTGAACATTTCCCTGGGGGAAAAACCTGTATCGACATCAGGTTGTGGTATCTCATCGCTGATGCTGGATTTATGCGGAGCCTAAACTGTAGCCACCGCTAGTGTCCTACGCCGTCATGTGCATTTATACGTCTGCATTGGTGTCGCTCTGCAGTTACACCACTGAACTGCCAGTCGGCGGGGGCGCTTACGTGCAACTGTGTCGAGTTTCTTCGCCTCTTTCTTCCACGAGTTTGTCGGCGTCACTTCAAAACAACGGCAAACGAAACTTGATGGAGTCGGAGCTGATAGATGTTGAATGACCAGTTTTAGTTTACCCGAATTTACCGCGGCGCAGAGACATAGAGGAGATGCCGGAGGAGACGAGCCTGTAGGACGGCGGCGAAGAAGGAGAAGCTGGAGATGCAGCTTCACCTTTGCTTTTCTGTGTTATTAGTCTCCGAGGCCTCCGATTAGGCAACACACCTTACGCGCCACTACAGTTGCCATGATCACACACACAGACACACAAACACTCACATCACTATCATCACATCGTCATTGCATCACTATTAACACCAGCAGTTTCTCCTCCTCCTCCTCCTGACGTACACAGGTTCAGGCTGGTATGTGGAGCCAGACATCCATCCTGCCATGTCCAAAAAAAAAAAAAAAAAACCTCCTGACGTTTCCAAGTTTTGAGAAGCTGCACTGACCACCTCTGCTGAACATTTCCCTGGGGGAAAAACCTGTATCGACATCAGGTTGTGGTATCTCATCGCTGATGCTGGATTTATGCGGAGCCTAAACTGTAGCCACCGCTAGTGTCCTACGCCGTCATGTGCATTTATACGTCTGCATTGGTGTCGCTCTGCAGTTACACCACTGAACTGCCAGTCGGCGGGGGCGCTTACGTGCAACTGTGTCGAGTTTCTTCGCCTCTTTCTTCCACGAGTTTGTCGGCGTCACTTCAAAACAACGGCAACCGAAACTTGATGGAGTCGGAGCTGATAGATGTTGAATGACCAGTTTTAGTTTACCCGAATTTACCGCGGCGCAGAGACATAGAGGAGATGCCGGAGGAGACGAGCCTGTAGGACGGCGGCGAAGAAGGAGAAGCTGGAGATGCAGCTTCACCTTTGCTTTTCTGTGTTATTAGTCTCCGAGGCCTCCGATTAGGCAACACACCTTACGCGCCACTACAGTTGCCATGATCACACACACAGACACACAAACACTCACATCACTATCATCACATCGTCATTGCATCACTATTAACACCAGCAGTTTCTCCTCCTCCTCCTCCTGACGTACACAGGTTCAGGCTGGTATGTGGAGCCAGACATCCATCCTGCCATGTCAAAAAAAAAAAAAAAAAGAAGGCCCGGGTCTGACGCTGCAGTTCTGGAGTGATGCATGACAAAGAGACTCACCTGCTCCGCTGGTTCAGGTTATTTTCTTTAAGGGCAGAGTAGGTTTTAAAGCCAGCCAAGTATCGAGGGCTGTACACACCTCTGTCTGTATCTGTCACTTCAGATTTTGGGAACTAAAAGGGCCCTTGAAGTGCGGCCTTTTTTAGTTTTGAGTTTCTGCAGGACAGCTCCAACCGTTCCATGCACAGGTTGGGGGGGGGGTGAAAAATAAAGTTTCTGTCTGCACAGCAAATACGAGCCACAGTTGCTGGATTAATGGAGTGAAAAGAAGTAGGAAGTGGTTTGAAGTAAAAATATTCAAAATAAAGTGTCTGTACTTGTTTGGAAGAACGTTCAAAGTTGTATTTGAAGCAGTACTTTAATGAATTTATTTTGTTGCTTTATGCCCTGTGTGTATATGTGTATATGTGTGTATATGTGTATATGTGTGTGTGTGTGTGTGTGTGTGTGTACTTCAACAGAAGATTATCATACCCTGATAAAGGAAACTGGGGAACACCTGCCAAAATACTGGTTACTTTGGTACACACCAAAAAAGAATGTGAGTGCACGTCCGTGTGTGTATGTGTATGTGTATGTATGTGTGTCTGTGTGTGTGTTTTGTTGTCTGCCAACCTGATAAGCAGATAAGATAAGCAACATGTAAGCAGAGTTGTGGCGGTAGCAGGCAAGTTGCACGCCATTGGCCCCCCAGACCTCGAACATTGAAAATTTATTTTTCTACATGCATTCGTCACGTTGCTGCAGATATGTCGCTGCATGCATGCATCCTTCCCATACGTGTGTGTGTGTGTGTGTGTGTGAGAGAGTGAGTGAGTGTGTGTCTGTGTGTGTGCATAGGCCTGTGGGGTCTAGCATGAGAAACGCAGCAGGGGTTTTCGCTCTGTCGCTCTGCAGGGTGAAGGGGGGTGGGGTTGGTGGGGGGGGGGGGGGGCAAGCTGTGATAACAAACTCCATTCACTTCAGAAACAACAACACAGCACTTAGCGAGCCGCCGGCCTCTTTTTCCTCCGGGAGCCACTGATCTGCCTGAGCAAAGAGCTCTGCTCATTTACCGTCATTAACTGTTACATCACAGGATGGAGCCCTGGCTCGACCGTGGACCGGATCGCTTATCTTCTCATTTGCACTTTGGAACACACGGACACACCTGCACACTTACCCAGAAAATGTCAGGGCGCGGGGGGGTGTTCAGCCCGCAAAGTTGTGATTTTAAAAAAGGAGCAAATCTAAAGCACATTAAATAGTAAAACTCCATCAACGTATTTCTCTCTTGCAACATCAACTATTGTCCAGAAATGTTTAATTATGTTTGCTTATTTACTCCAGGGGGACCAAAATGTACAGTTAAAAAGAACATTTCAAAACATACAACAGTTAAAAATCAAGTTTTCAATCGATTTTCACATCTTTTCCTTTTGCTTCCCAATTTTAACCACCCGTCTTAGATAAAGTTAAGCTGAAAGAACAGCGTAGGCTAATGCTGTCAGTCTCTATTCAAAATTCAACCGTTCAAACGTGGAAAAAGATGAAGTCTTTGGTCTGAATCCAGGGTCTGCACTAAAACTCAGCAGGAGATTTAAGATATATTTCTTTGCACTGCAGCAGGGATCATTTATGAAACCCACAGTGCCCTTATAATTTCGGACTCGACCCCAGGTGGTTCCCGGAGTCGGTGCCATGGCTCGCACCTGGCCGAAAAGCCTACGTGTGCATGTACGGGTCCCAGGCCGTAAACGCCGTCAAGCGGCCGCCTCACTGCCACAGCAGCGTTGCCACAATGACATCTGGGGGAGTCATTTGTCAGCTCCGTGAGGCGGCCGAAGGCACCGCGTGGAAACAGTTGCGGCACAACTTAGGATTAACTGTAAGGTGGAGAGTGGTTTTCCTCCGACTCATCCAGATTCATCCACCTGTTTTTAAACGACTGTACCTTTAGTTCAGGTGAAAGTGGTAGAGATTGATACTGTAGCTTATCACAAAATAATCACTACTTCAGATTATATGTGTAATGAAAATGGAGTCACATACAGGCCCGGGGTCAAAGCTCTGACCTCTCTGCCCCCCCACACACACACACACACACACACACACACACAAACACAGCTCAGTCTGTGTCAACATTGACCCCTGGTAGACACAAAACTGGTCTTTTAAGTCGTCATTGGAACCTGTCCAGAGTCTGCAGGCTAATTAATTACATGATATCAGAGACTTTATAAGAGAACCCCCCCCCAAACATCTGCTTTCTAATTTTGCATTTTTAAAAAAAACAAATGGAAATAAACACGTGTGTTGGCTCACAAGTAGACGTCAGGAAAACACCGAGAGAGCCGCGGCCCCAAACGCCGATGCGACGTTTGTTGTTTTATTTTTTAAATTTTTTTATTTTCATTTCCCCTCAAGTTCTTCCCCAGAACCTGGACAAGCCTATAAACCGCTGCGTAGAACTCCTGAAGGACCCGTCATCCGAGCGTTTCACCGAAGCGTTTTACCATCCGTGGTAGATGTAGAGACACTCATCTAGAGGGCTGTAAATATGATTTAAAATAAACAAAAAACACAACAAAGACATGAAGTGTCCGTGCACCTTTTTTCTTTTTTTTCTAGGACTGCTAGTTAGCTCCGACAACTGCCCTGATTCTGGCAGCTACCAACGAGATGTACAAAGGTACCAGGGATTAAAATTGTTCACAAAATCAAAGTGTATCTACTCAGAGATACGTAAGCACTGAAGAGCAGACACTGTTCTTTGCTCAAGGCCTAAACAAACACACTGTGCAGGGTTTTTTTTTCTCATCTTTTTCTCATCTTGTCTGTCAACTCTTTTTTCTTCTCTTTCCTTCCATCAGTCCTAGAACACTTAAGATCAGGTCAGAGGTCAGCAGCCGGTCTGAGACGCCGCCAGAAGGGCAATGTTACTGTCAAGGTAATTATGACAGAGGAGGATTAGCATCGGCGTGACCTTTAAACCCTGACTGTGATTGCCGGCAGTTTGGACGGCGACTGCTGTCAACACTGCTGTCATTTGCCTCAGCTAATTACATCATTTACCCGGCGGAGTTAAAGGAGCGGTCCCTGCGTTTTTTTGGACCTCATACGTTGGAGTTATAATTACATATATATTTGCAGATTTTTAGTTATTGGTGGAGAATCTGAAATTTGCTCTGTTTCATATTTGATTACTTCAAAATAAATGCAGCATTACAGATTTAAAGAAACCTTTAACATCATGAGTATAGAATCATATCTCAGATGTAGTTGTTGACTAGTGCATTAAAATCAATTTTGAAGTGATTGTAGGTCAGAAACTTGTTTTTTAAAATGTAGTTGGATTATGAATTAAATTAAAATAAATTGAATTAAAACATTTCTAGGGGACGAATGCCTGTGTTGTATTATCAATGCTAATGTTGGTCCGCCTCTGCTGGATGTGTAAACAAGCAGCCGTTTGATCAGTCAAAACCACTTTACTCTATTTATTATTTCAGGGGATCATAAATCATGGCCGTGTTTACAGCTTGTTCTGCTGCCACCAAATTTCTAATAAGATAATTTTTTTTACTCTAAGACTGATATAGCAGCCTAACAGGCCAAAAATAGCATGCAAAAAAAAAAAAAAAAAATGCAGGTAGAGTAGCTGTAATGCGACGTGATTAATGCGCCCTTTCTCTCCGTCAGTAGCGATGTGATCCGCAGCAGCAGCCTTTTATTTAGATGTAGCAGGAGAGCTGAACCCTCCAACCTGCCCGCTGTATTTACACAGCCTGTCAGGTCCAGAGACAGAAACCTTGTGAGACATCGCTCACCGCCTCGCATTCCTTCCAGAGAAGCCTCCGACGGGAGGGGAGTTTAATGGCACAGGTGAGCCCGGCTGTGGAATGTGTGCACGCGGCGTCTTTCTGAATGCAAACTCTGAGAAACAGAAAGCATTCACACACACACGGACATGCGCATGCACAACCACGCACAACCGTGTTCCTCAATCAGCTGCTCAAGTGCACGCATACACGGACTTCTATAACGCACACTTCAGCGAGCAAAACACACTCCCATCACCTGTCTCTGCTTTCATAATGATTTTCATTCCACACAGATGCCTCATGCCTCAACTAATTTGAGAATTTGCCTGTGTGTGTATGTGTGTGTGTGTGTGTGTGTGCGCGTGTGTGTTTGGGTGTATGTGATCATGTGTCAAAACCTACCAAAATATGGTGTTGATATCAAAACATCCAGACAAATCTTTAGGTATGTATACTGTGACACCCAAGATTACTTAAATTCTACAATAACAGGGCATAGCAGCCGTAGTATGTTATGATTAAAGCTTGAATCCCCAACTTTTAACGCGTCGTCGGTGACAAGTATCTGTATTGATGTGCAAATTACAGCAGAGATGATAGAGTGTCAACAATGGCACCTCTGTTATCGCGGAGGTACCTCTGCTGACAAGGCTGCGCCTGTGATAGTTTGTTGTTTGCTAAAGTGCTGAATTTACACACTAAATCTCTAGGGAATTGTGTGAATTTTGTGCTGTGAAGTGACTAATGCTCTTTGTGCACAACGGTTCTCGTTCAGATAGACTTTATTTCTTTTTTTTGGAGTGACTGTTGTGATTAAACAGCTTACAGATGACTTAGTGGAGCAGTTTGCTTTGATTTAAACCAGTGCTTACGTGGCTGATTTTGGCATGAGAACTTTGTTAAGGTGTGTTTACTCCTTTATTTATGTATTTATTTGTGCCCACAGTCATGAAAGTGACAAGCTACCGTCCCGAGGAAAGAGACTAACTATCAGCTCATAGAGAGCAAAGACAAATTACAGCAAAGGTGTCAATCTTGACATCTAACAAAATGTGACCATTCACATAAAAAAAAAAAATCCCTCAACATATGCTGTTAGGTTAACACACAACTTCACTTTCACATGTCCAGCAACCTCATGTTTGCGTGAAGCTGATTAATGTGAGTATAATATTTGCTCCTTTTAGCTCCTTTTAGCTCCTTTTAGCTAAGTTTTGGTCTCCACGAATACTAACAATTTATCATGTGTCAGACGGCGGCTTCGATCCGAGACATGTTATTTCATCCGTTACCTCGAACTCCGCACTTGTACCTTTTTACCGCACAACATAAATGGATCTCTGCCTCCTTTGTTGCTGCTTAACACCTGCAACAGATGTAAATCATAATGCAGGGTCATCCAGTATGAACATACAGTAATTCCCGGTGTGTGACCGTGCTCAAAGCTTGTTTTGAATATTTTTTTTTAAGGCTTCTTCTCCGACATCGCTGAAGAACACGGGCGCCTTCGGATACCTCCCAGGGGGTGTTCAATCATCTGGCAGGGTCAACCATGTGACAGGGGCAAGAGGTCGGAGGCCAGCGATGCTCCTCGGCCGGCCGCGAGCCAGTGTCCTCGGGGGAACCGCGGTGACCCAGATGAACCTCGTCGGCTCGCTGGATGAGCTGTACCAGCGGTAGGCAACGTTCAAACACACAAATCAGCCAAAACAAGCCCTCGGATACATGCCCTTAAAAGTACACACACCCACACGGAGGCTCGACAGGTCTGCGTCAGCTCCTCCGAGGTTGTTTGGCTTTAACCTCTGCGCGTCTCAGTAAACAGTGTTTTGAACTCAGGGGCATGAAAGAAGAAGTTTATGCTCCCGTCGCTTGTTCTGTTAAGCCCGACGCTGTCAATACAATATTTATCTAACGGCAAAAGACACTCGGGAAAGACACAAAAACAAGCTGTATGCAAACTCACTCACTCACACTCACACACACACACACACACACTGGCAGAGCCCCAAAATGAACTGAACTGTGCACAGATTACCTCTCATCGCTGTCAATGGAAGGTTTTCCCCCTTCTGGGACCTTTTATTTTTTTTTAATTTTTTTTTTTAGGGGCGCTTTTAAGTAAACTAATCTTTGAGCAAATACCACAGGCTGTTTCTGAAGTCTGCGCATAATGGCAAGTCTTAATATATCCGTATAAGAGCAAACAGACTCAACAAGAGGCTCACTGGAAGTTTGGGATCAAAGCTCCAGGGCACAAAGGCAGAGATTTAGCATGTTAGAGTCATCGTCCCTCTTTCACAGCCAAGTATTGTCCCTGTGTTCCTCTCCCCTCAAGTTCTTTGAATTCCTGCTCGGTGTAAAACGCTCATTGTTATCCGCGGCTTTTACTGCCACAAACCATGTTCTTAAACATCTCTACTCTGCCTTTCAGACTCCCCTTCCATTGAGGGAAAGATTAAAAAAAGAGAGAGAGAGAGAAAGAAATAGCTGGAGAACATCAAACAGACTTAACATTGTGGGCTCATGTTTTTGCTCGGGTATTGACCGGGATGCAGTGAATCCTGGCGGCTCCCAAACACCTTCATCATCTTTTTTTTTTTCCTTCTTCTGTTGTGGTTGTGTTTTTGTTTTTTTTTTTTTTAAAGTGGTTGTCGGGGCCCAGTTGCCATGTATACTGGGCGTGCTCCAGGTGTATTTGTACAAGACGCCCGAGCGCAAGAGTTTCTGTGTGCACAAGCAGGTTCTCTCCTCATCCCGGCTCCATTTTTTTCTTCTTCTTCTGCTTCTTCTTGTTTTGTTTTGTTTTTTTTTAAGTCGTAAAACTGTCTGATGATTTTGGCAAAGGTCGATCCCTCGGTTTGTCGTTACGGATCCCGATGCAGGGCGCAGGAGCCGTTGCACAACGCGGGGTTTAAATTATTTTGTTTCCACGGCAGCGGCCCCCAGAGTTATCACCTCCCACGTTAACCTTACACAAGCGCCCTTCATTGTTGCCACGGCCAATCTGCGCGGGCCCCGTGCTTGATTTGATTTAGTTTGATTCATTAGAGTCTATTACACATCGCTTCCACCCGATTGTACCCGATAAGCGCCTGCACAGTTGATTGTCCGTTCGTTTATCTCCAGAAATCTCCCCCTCCATCTCGCCATCGGGCCGACGTGTGGGAGGATTTGGAAAACGCTGGGTTGTTTGTACAGCGCACCTGTGCAAAGCAGGTTACATATTCACCGGTGCGAGTCTGTGTTGAGCTCCGTGCGTTTTGAGTCGTGGACTTTACCGAGTGTTGGTATGGCTCTACTCAAACTAACAAGACAGCTGGTGAAAAGGGAAAGAAATGAAACACACACACACACACACACACACACACACACACACACACACAAACAAACACACATACTCACACAGAGGGATGGTTTTATCGTTGAGCTTATTCATTTTTTTAACCTGCATTTTTGCATGTTATTGTAGCCCAGTATTTTCAGTAGCAGGGGCCGATCCCAGCATCAGTTCCCGATCGCACCTGGAAATGGGAAAACAAGTCATTTTTACTACCCGGTGGAAAAAAAATCGGTGGTGCTGGACGGCTAATAACATATTTCCCTTCGATGTGGCAGCGCATGTTGGTCCATCGGAGAGATGGTTCGAAGTCTCACTTGTGTAAAAAGCCGTCGTGGCCGAGTCCGGCAACGTGCGAAAAAAGTCTCAGAAGTCTCGCCTCCGTAAATCTGGTTAAACCGGGAAAAACGTCAGCTAAGTTGAAAAGCTCGGACAGGTCACAAATAACAGCGTTAAAAATTACTGCGTTTGAACGGATAAGGTCGGTAGCGTTTGTCTTGTTGTCAGCGAATCCAATGAAAAGACAGACTCCACCATTTAACTGGTCCCGCTGACAGGTACCCGGAGCCTGATTTATCTTATTCCTGTTTGCCACAAAGCTCCGTTGTTGTTCAAAAACTATTAAAAACACATCAGTGAGCCGCACCTCACTGGTGCTCCTTCATTACCATGTACACATGCTGGATTTTTTTTTTTTTTTGACTACATGCCAAATAAACCTTCCAGCTGCTGTAAATACTCACTTAATTTTGCATTTACCTGCATCTGAAAATTGTCCCCAATAACAAACGACCTGTTTGTAAAGACTTAAGGCTTCAGTGGGTTTTTTTAATGCTACTCTTATTCTCTCACTTTTACATTTAGATTCGGTTGAGGGCGTCTCAGAAATCAAAATGAAAAGAGGGAAACTGTCACTGGAAGCTCTTTCCGCTCGTCTCTTTAGAAGTTGTTGCTATCTTTGTTATCATTCACTCTTTTTTTAATTTCCTTGTCAGTACCTCATACACTAATCAACTTTTTTTTCTTTTGGTAAACATGTCCTGATCATATTTTTTTTTTAAAGATTTCACCAGGAGATTTTTTTTTCCCCATCTTTTGATGGGATTAGTGGGAGAGTTTAAAGATGAGCGTGGCGAAACTTTTCAGCCGCCGCTCCTCCGACGTTACTCAGCTCTCTGCTTTCAGGAGCTTTTGTGCCACCACCTGCATCCCTTCGTTATTCACACTTTTCACCAGAGCTTGGCAGAGCCGCCAGTTCTTTCCCGGCACACGAGAACTTATTATTTTTTCAGAGGTCAGGCTAAAGGATGCACGGTGAAGTGTGATGTGGCTGTGATTGTTGCAACATGCCAGTTGGAGGTCATGAACTGCGTTTTTGAATATTTTAGTCTGCTTCACCTGTCTGTTGTTACGTCAGTGTCATTAATGCCTGTCAAACAACAGACTGTCAGCGCAACAGAAACTGAAGGACCTTTTGAACTTTCCCAAAAAACTGTTTGACACAGTCAGGTGCTTTACCTGCATTTTGAGCGGAGGAGCCCTGGGGCCAAATCTGAGTTCATGGGCCAGAGTTCCCACCTAGTTTGGCTTAAAAAAGAAAAAGAAAAAAATTAGATACGTGGAATTTCACATTTATAGAGATTCAATGGAAGCACAAACATAACAACACAAATGAATTTAAATCCCAGAGTTCTGGACTTGTCCGAGGAACCGTTGGTCAGAACGGAATATTTGTACCAGTACGCATCCAGTGGAGATTTATAAAGATGGATGATAGATGATGGTGTCGGACGGACAGTGAATTAACAAAGGCAGCTAAGGCTTAACGTTTACAGTTTTGGCATTTTTTTAATATTATGAAAATACGTAACTCGCCGTAAGGATAAGGGTAAATATACACTCACCGAGCACTTTATTAGGGACAGCTGTACACCTGCTTATTCTTGCAAAGGTCAGGAGCTTAAGTTAATGTTTAGGTCATACACTTCAGAAAAAATGTGAATTTATGCTCCTCCGCTGTACCTACAGCTCAGCCGTGCACCCTACGCCATAGCCTGATGCCACCTCCCAAGACATGTAACTACGCGTCACGACGACGCGGACAGCAAGCACTGCAATTTGTTGGCTCTGTGGCATCGCATTTCTGGTTTCTGCTTCTTCGCCGCCGTCGTACAGACCGTCTCCTCCGATGTCTTCCTACTTCTTCTTCTGTGTCCCAGTACATTCAGGAAAAACTAAAACTGCTGTTCAACCTCTCTCAGCTCTGACTCCATCGAGATCCGCTCAGTTTCAGCTGTCTTTGATTCGAAGTGCGCAAGAAAAACCCATGGAAAACACTGCTGAAGAAACTCAACATGGTGGCATATAAATGCCGCCGCTGCCAAACCACTGGTAATTGCAGAGTTACACCAACGCAGAATTATAAGTGCTCACAACAGCATAGGCCACTTGCAGTAGCTAAAGCGTAGGTTCAACGCAGAGGCATAAACTGGCCTTTAGACTGTAGCATGATTGTGACACTCGGGCTGGTTTGATTATTTTTGAAGCACTGATCTCTTAGGATTTTCACACCCAAAAGTCTCCAGAGTTTTTACTCCAAATGGTGCCACAAACAAAAGCCATCCAGTGAGCGGCAGTTCTGTAGGGAGGCAATGCTGTGCAGCTGAGTTAGGTCAGAGGAGAATGACTGGCTGGAGCTGACAGAGAGGCTACGGTAACTCAGATAACGAGACTTTACCACTGTGGCGAACAGGAAAGCTGCTAAGGATGAAAAACACGTCAAACCTTGAGTTGGATGATCTACAGTAGCAGAAGACGAGGTCTGGTTCAAGTCCTGTCAAACATGCTGCTTCCTGCTGAGGCAGCGAGATGGTCGGGTCAGAATCTGGAGTCAACAGCGTGAATCCGTGGACCCGACCTGCCTCGGGTCAACGGCCTGGGCCGGCGGTAGCGGTGGCGGCGTAGGGATGTGGGGAATGTTTTCTTGGCACTTTTGCCCCTCAATACCAAACAATCACGATTTGAACCCCACAGTCTGTGTGAGCCATGTTTGTTGCCAGCCATGTTCTTTCCTTTGTGGCAACACTTCACCGTCGCTTAACTTCCAGCAGAACAATGCTCCATGTCACAAAGCAAAAATCGTCTCAAACCACTTTTCATGACCACGGCAGTGAGTTCAGTGAACGTCCTCCTCAGTCAACAGACCTGGATCGAGTCGAACCACCTTTGGGGATGTGGTAGAAGCGGAGACCGGCAGCCTGAATGTGCAGCTGGCAGATCCGCGGGAAAAGGATGTGATGCAATCGTGTCGACGTGGGCCAGAATCTCAGAGGAAAGTTTCCAACACGACGTGGCATCCAAGCCACGAAGACCTGGGGCTGTGTTCAGAACAAAGTGCTCACCGAGTGTACAACAACAACGAGTCCATCAGAACCAACAACGGGAATAGTCAAACAGGTTTATAATGAGTTCTCTGTTTATTATATTATCATCATTAAACCACTTATTTGGAAATGAAAATGAAAACTGAATGTACATGAGTGGGGGAACCCAAGCTGTCCTTTGTAAACAGCCATGATCTGTTGCAGAGCTACTTTCAATCCAGTAACACAAGAGTGTGGTAACTACGGAGGATTTAGATTAGAAGGTCAACACTGGACCGGATTCTGGATTTGTGGGAAACCTACCACAGCCCCAAAGGCCTGTAAGTCATCCGGGGACCGAGTTTACCTGTGGCGGCCTCTTACGCTGACCAGATATCGACTCCGGCGTCGCCTTAAAATACATTTTGTTTTTTGTTTTTTTGTCGTCTTCTCGTCACTGCCGCTTCCTTCTTCCTCTAAACAGCCACATAAGATGCCTAAGTGGTATGTGTGTGTGTGTGTGTGTGTGTGGAGGGGGGGGGTCACAGCTAAAGGAACCACAGCCGAGTATTAGTCAAATGAAATCCAGGCTGCCGAGCTGAATCTTCCCTCCTGCACTAACTCACCTGTTACTGCTGCGGAAAGCCATTAATGGGCACTAATGCACAGATCAATTGAAAACACCACATTTAGGGAAATTAAAAGAAAAGAAAAAAGAAAAAGACCCTTCCGGCCTTGTGAGGCCGACGTGTTAGTTTGTGTGTGTTTAGGTTGGTTTTTTTGTTTTTGTTTCTGATTTAATTTAAAAATAACTGCCGATTATTTTTTCCCGTAACGTTAATTTCCTTCGCCTCCCTGCAGCACACGTTGCCCTCTGTTTGCACCTGAGCTGCCAGGGGTTACATCAGACAGTCAGACAAACACACACACACACACACACACACACACACACACACACACACTGGCAAGAGAGCAGCTTGGCTGGCATTCGGTGATGGGTTAAGGCATGCCTGCGTTTTATAGATGCATTTATTTGCCACGGAAGACTCAAGAGTTTCACCCTGATGCGGAGTGAGAACTCTCCCAGGGGTTCACAAAGGGTTCGCCAGCCTTCTGACTGTGTGTGTGTGTGTGCGCGTGTGAGCATGCATTTGTGTGTGAGCATGTTTAGCACCCCATGTGTGTGTGTGTGTGTGTGTACATGTATAAACAAGCGAGCCACAGGGTGATTATGCTGTCAACCGCTGCTGAGTCATACACATCTCCACCGAGTTAATTAGAGGTGGCAGAGCATACCAAGGTTTTCACACACACACACACACACACAAAAACAAACACACACACACACACAGATACACATGAATACACGTGGTTGTGTACGTACACGTACAGCACAAAAAATTACAGAGGTAGACAAATGATATATATAAATAAACTTGCGTGCCATCCCTCAGTTTACACTTAACACCTTGATAGAGTTTGACACTGTCACCCGAGGTGCATGTGTACACACACACACACACACAACTACACCTGCAGCGCTGCATGGAATGGGTGTCAGTGTTTCCTATGAGAGCTCCACACACTCTCATTCAAACGGTCAATACAACCTGTGCTTTATCAGACGAGGAGTGCAACGTCAGCGTGCCCCCCCCCCCAACCCCCGGCGATTGATCGACCCTCACACCGTTCTTCGGACGCGCCGAGAAGCCATGCAGAGTCAGAGGAGCAGAGCAGCAGATTCATGCAGCAGACTCTGTCCTGCTGCATGAATCTGCTGCTCTGCCTCCTTTTTCCCGTGAAGTGCTCGGCGACAGGTTTTGTGTATCCAGGTATATTTATAACTCTTAATTGAGGTAAATGTTCAAAGCAAACCGTGTTTCCCCTGTTGGGGAAGGTGAGGCTGTATTTGGAGCGATAGAAATCTTTGCCTGTTTTTCGTGGCTTGGCTGCATGTCCCCTGATTAAGATGAATGTATTACCTCATTTTGTTGTATCCTATCCAAATGATGCCTGTTTTATTCTTGAATAAGGTGATGAGAAACCCAAATGGAAGGCTTGGTTCCTTTTACATGCACTTGCAGCCGCACCAGGTTCTGTGCGAGGCCTGGTCCGACCAAATGTCACCAGGTATCAGCCGAGTGGTCATGAGTTAGACACCGATCGGCATCAGTGTTAAAACTGGATGTGGTTTTTAATACTGTGGCTTATTGGTGTATTTATGACTAGGTTGTAAATAATCTAAACTCTGGGTGCTCATCGCTTCCTTTCGAAGTATCCACCAAGGGACTAAAGCTGAATTTTATTTTACGGTGATGCCATCTTGAGCATTTATGCCTTGACTTTCTTCGCCACTTTTTTCCACAAGTTTGCCAGCGCACTTCGAAAAAACGACAGCGCCCGAAACCGGGCGGAGCTCGACGAAGCTGGAGCCGATAAGTGTTGAACGCTGGTTAGTTTTTCCCCGAATTTACTGTGACGCAGAAGCACAGAGAAGACGTCGGATAAGAGGAGATGGTCTGTGCGACGGCAGCAAAGAATGAAGAGCAGGGCCGGACGCTACTGAGCCGACCAATCACGGTTCTTGTGGTCTGCGTCGTGGCAACTTGTGCTTACATATTTTTGGTGGATGCATGTCAGGGTACGGTGTAGGCATCCACGCCATAACTAGAGCAGAGGTTCAACACAGAAACATGAATTGGACAAACCGGGCTTTAGTTGCACACACAAAACGTGTTAATCAGATCAGTTCATAATGACATGTTACTTTCTCTATACCACTAACTGATGTGCATCTGCTCTAAACAGAGATTTTCCATTATTTGTCAGTGAAAAATGCCCTTTATGTCATACGTAAATTGAGTTATTACCGCCGCTCTGCCTCACCACACTCTGATGAGTGTGAGTCGTAACTCTGGCGCTTTTATCGGTGGGTTTCGCATGTTTAGGCCTGTTTACTTCAAGCCATGCGTGCTCCGCTTTACCGTCAACAGCCAAACATGCTGCACTGCATGAAAAAATCAATTTTTCCCGACCTCCACACACCCGTAGGCTCCCTTGTTAAGATATATTTTATAGGCCGAGGAGCGTAAACCGCCGCCCATCTCGGCTTGGTGCCAAGGCCTCGATGTCGGCGTAAAATACCTCGATGCACCATCGAAGATGCAGATGCTTTACGGCCATTCTAAGTTACGTTCTTACTTTAGCTGTGTGGTCTGTTGTCGGCCACCTTGCGCCGTGAGAAACATGGGAAACACCCCCCACTTCATATTTCTTTTGACCTGCTTTTCCACTGCATCTCAGCACATGACTGACAAGTGAAATCCTCCGGGGGACAGTTTCACCACCAGACGTACACTTACAGAAAAACATATAGAGCAGCAGATTACATGAGTCCAGTAACTTCGCTTTGTCCTTGTTCCGTTTTGCTGGCGATTAGATGACAGGGTTTATGGTTTCCACCAGGGGAGTTTTCGGCCCCGTCATCGGGCTGTTGTGTCATTGCATAATAATCCCCTCTGAGAGCCCACAGCGCCCTGCGGTCGTTTTGTCACAGACACCGAGTCACACCTATGAGGAACACGTCCGGGACAACGGGTATTCCTGCCTTTGTTTCGTGTGGTCCGTGCAGGTGAATGGCGTCGACTCTTGGAAGCGCGCTCGAGGTGGTTGTTAAGGCTGAGCCGGTGCCCGAAAACAAACACCGGCTCTCACAGCACCTCCCACGGAGCAGGCAACGTCAGAAAAGAGTTGTCATTTCTTTTACGATAAAACAATGTTATGCATCAATTTCCATTCAGTATCGAAATTCATTGGAGGCCTTTTGAATTCAACTTGTTTTGTGTAATGCAGATTTAAAAAAAAAGTTTGCACTTGCAACTGCGTCCTCATGGGACGATAAATTAGTCAATAAAATAAAAACAACAACGTCACCTCGGTATTTCTAAATTAAGCCTGAGTGAAGGTAGGAAAAGGATTTAATAACCTGAGAATATGCATTTTTAAAAACGCAGCATAATGGTAATGTAGCTTTAGAGTATTTATGAATCTCAGTTATTGAAATAAAACCTTTAAATAAACAGCGGTATCGTCCTTTAAGTGACAAAACTTCAATAATGTCATTTAATAGCATAGTTCTCATTGTGAACAAAGACGAGCTCTGCAACGGCAACTTTCTATCAAAACCTGCTGTGGCGTCATTACAGTAATGACGGCGATGCAGTAGATTTCAATACTGTATTTATGCTTTATTTGCTGTATACATACGTTACATCTGTCAGAGAGTCCACATGTGCTGGTGACTAAATGGCATAATGACCCTGAGCAAATCTATAATGCTTGCGTTTCGAGTTGTGAGCCAACGCGAGCCGAGGCTCTGTTTTGCATTTCACATGCTGAGTTTCAAGATGCATTTTTCATAACTCCTTGACTTAAGTTTTTCCCTGGGTGTGGATGGAAATACAGGGAACAGGCCACCTAAAATGTAAACAGCAGTTTCTCATTTCTCTGCCTTAATTTCAATGTAAACCAAACCGACCACCCCCCCCCCCCCGCGCTGCCCCGCCGCCCCGCCGCCCTCCGCCCCCTGTGCTCAAACCACCGAACTTGATGGTTTCTTGGTGTTCCTTGCCCCCGGGGCCGTCCGTTTGGCATGTCGTCCCACGCTGTGTGGCTCCTTACTGGAGGTTGCAGAGGGAAAAGAAGAGACATGCGAAAATGCTGCAATGTTCCCTTTTTAAGAAATTTTGTGATTTAATTTCTCTTATTTTTTACCTCTTTGGAAAGCAGTGATCAGCGTTTCTTTTTGCATCTGTCGGGAACAAAGCGAGAGGGTGTAGAGGGGTAAACTTTCTCCCATAGTCGGTCGAACCAGTTCTGTGGAAGTTCAAATATTGCCTGTGTTTGCTAAGGGAAGATTTTTACATCCCCGCATTTAAATGGGTTTTACTGCACAAACTGACGCTGATGTTGTGATTAGTTGTAACTCAATATTTACACCTTGCCCTGCGAACAAGGCTCGTGGTAGCTAACATACGGTATGATCCATTCACAGCGGAGAGTAAACGATGGAATGCGAAAACACGCTCGACATGTTTGACTCGACACGTGATCAAAATGCTGCTGATGTAAAAAGGGAAGATTTTAAATGATATTTCACAACAGTAACAAACTTCAAAATAGATCGTGGTTGCTAAGCGACTAGCCCACTCGCAGGGCGAGCTGGTGAACTGCCCCAGCTGACAAGTTAACTGTTATCTTGCTAGCTGGCCCAGCCTGGCTAGTGTTGGTCCATCACAGCGCTCCTGCAGCTTCACTCTGTTTTCTCTCTACTGTTTTGTTTCAGATGCCTTTGTTATTCACCAGTGGTGAAAATTCACAGGTTAAAGTTGAAGTCTATGTAAAACATTTGTTTGGATTAATTTTGTTCCTTCAAGTGGATCCACTTATTGCAGCAATTTCATTGGAATGATTTAGTAATGCGGTGTAAATCTTGCCCTTTTTAAATCCTGGTGACCTTTTCTCAGGGACTTATTCATTACTCATATTTTTACAAAGAAAACAAAGTAATTCCTAAAGTTGAAAATGGAATTCAGGTTATGATCAGGAAACCACTTATTCCCGTAATGTTTTACAGCTCTTGAAGCTACTGAGACATTCCTGAAGTTTTTGGAGTTGTTATGTTGCAATGCAAATTAGGAAATCTCTACCCTGAAAGTAACTGATAGCTCTGAAGAACTGAAGAAGGACATCACACACACACACACACACACACACACTCACACACACACACACACACACACACACACACACTTAATGATGGATCCGGTGGTGCAGAGAGGGATTCACCGAACCCACCGTACTGTCAGTTCTCTCTTTTGGCCCCTGCTTCGGTTTCTCCACCCAGGCCCCAGATAATGGGACTTAAAGCTCGCCCATGGGGGCAGTGTTTTACTGGCTGCCTGAAACAAACGACCTGCTTCACACGATCGGGACCGCCAAAATCGGAGCCCGCAAAGGCAGCGTCCTCTCGGTGAGTACGGAGCGGATCCAGGACGTCTGGCGCGGCGGCCCCGCGAACGACCCCCGCGTTCCTCTTCAAAAACTGCTCCGGACCCTTTACTGGCGGTTCGATCCTGACGAAACTTCAACCGACGGCGGGTATAATCGTTAACCACCCGCCGTCACCTCTGTTTGCACGGATGACAAGCTCGATGCACGGTGGGGATTTATGAAACGCTGATGGCTGCCGCGACATTTCCGACCGTGTTTGATCGCATGAAGTCTAAAACAAACTGTCCCCGGATTACACTGCTGTAAAGCAATCAGCCAGTGATAGAGCGAGCCGCGTTATCAGACAGATTGAGCAACCCTCCCAACCCCCGCCACCCCTGCTCTCGCCGTTTGCGTAGCCACTGTGTTTGCCCCGGCCCTGAGGTCGCCTGTCTCTCTGTCGACGGGAGGGGGGGATTGGGGTAGGGGCTTCTCATGATGGCGAAACGCTGCACTCTGGCTGGCCGTTCCCAATCCGTAATAGGGGCCAGGTGGCATAAGACTGACACACAGCTACTGGATCCGATAAGGCTGCGGCGAAAGGCTGCTATCGATTTACTGCTGAGGTTTACCGGCAATGTTGTGATGAAATTATGACAATGTCATTTTGGCGCGGTTATTTTCTTCGATTGATTAGCCGCGTCAGACGTTGTTTGATACGTGGGGCATAAAAACAGGACCCCATTCCTAGGTTTCATAATTTCCCTGTAAATTGTGTTTTGTTTACAGATAATGTACCAGATTAAACAGATAAACTCTTGATAAGCTTTACAGTAAAATAATTACACACACACTGTGGTCATCATATGTGTCAACGTTATCAATCATGGATGAAAAATGACTTTAATGACTGGTCTGCAAACAAATTAGCTTGTGGACAGATGTGACAAAGTTCAGGATTTTATCAAAATATGTGATAAGACTTTTTTTTTTTTTTTTTACGACTGCAGTTTCTCAGCAAGTGCAGCCAAAAGTTAAGCAAAACTAAAAAAAGAAAAAAGAAAGAAAAAAATAGCCAGGTCATGTTTAATGGTTTGAAACGTTACATAATTTCTGACATGACTGAGTAAATGTAAATGATGCAAGTTTTTTTTCTTAAAAGTTGTATTTGATCTTAATTTTTGCTTTTCCTTTCTTTTTGTGATCCTGAGAAACGCCACTGTCCCACTGGGACCATTTGCTGTATCACAATATGATAGAATAACTGTCTTTCCTTTATTTTACTAGGTCAATATGCGGGGGAAACCACTTTTGGACTGGAGACGGGGAATATTCATATCTGATAATACAGTAAAATCGTTAAAATCCCATTTATTTTTACAGATATTAAGCAAAAAAACCCAAACCAAAACAACCCCCCCTCCACCCCCTACTCACTCCATTTTTGTGGAATTGACACAAAACCCCTAAACACCAATTAGGTGTCTGAACATTCATCCTCAAACCACAAATTGGTTTATGGTTGATGAGAACAGGTGAAAATGAGCGTGACATGCTCCTTTGTTTTGTAACATTTAAGGGGTTAGCTAATGATTAAGTTAGAGCAACTTAGACAGCCCTTGTTGATCGGGGTGTGGCTGAGGTCTAATACAAATTGTACTCAGATGTGAATCACCGGAGGTGTAGTGGAGATCGGTACTGCGTGATTCATTAATGGAGACCGCTGTTTCCTATTTCATCCTTTCAGAGTAATTATCGGCATTTATTAATTTTCCTCTGTCTGGCAGAAAAACGGCAGCTCTTGTTTGTTGTTGTTGTTGTCGTCGTTTTTTGTTTTTTTCAAATATATTTTGATGCATCAGGGAGACTGTTATTACCCGGGCAGACGTGGCAGTTGCAAAACAGGACTGTTTGCCGTCCTTGCAATTCTCAAGGGAATCAAGTTATTTTGCAAGGATGCAAAAATGTAAACACAACAACTTTAGCGAACAGAGCGAGGTTACAAAATTCATTCACAGCATCCGAAGAGATTAGTGGCAGGACAGACATTTGGGTGGTGGGGTGGTGGTGGGGTGGTGGTGGGGGGGTGGGGGGTTCAGGCAGCTCGAGCTCTGTGGATCCCGACGAACTTTCCCGGGGACTTTCTTATCCGCGTTTAATCGGCCTGCAGGGAACCTAATGCAGTGGTCGTGATCTTTGACGTCCCGGGAACCAGCAGAACCAGAGTTTTCACCACGCAACGCCACTGGCCGGTCGAGCCCCGACCACTGTGACCATTTAACGAAGGTTTTTTCCCCCCCCCACAGTGAAGCTTGGGACAAAGTTTGGGAAACGTAAACTCGTCATTTGGCCGGTGAGCTATCTCCGTGGCAACCGGGCGAGCTTTACCCACTGACGAACGCCGTGAAATGTGGCCGAAAGTTCAGGAAAACACTAATGGGTGGACCTTCTGTCAAGCTAGGTGAAAAACACAAAAACAAAACACAAAAAAACGTTCTTGTATTTTAGCAACAGTCAAATATGGTTGAAACGTGATGCAGGCTGCGACCATTTTTTTTAATCCCTTTATGAGTTTTACTTTGTGGGATGCTCAGAGTTTTGAGTTCAATTCCTGGGGTCTGATTGGTTTCTAGGAATAATTTGTTAAAAAAAACCCAAAACAAATGTAAAAGTTAAACTGGGGCTCATCTTCCCACGAAAAACATCTATTGTTTCAGCAAATGCTGAGAACTCCCCCTGTTCGCTTCCCACAGCGTTGGCCAGCGTTTCTCTCAACCATTAATCATGGTTTTTTTTTTATGTTTTATTTTTTTTATAACCATGACTATGATTATGTCCTGACCTTAATCAGGTGGTTATTTTAACCCAACCATGGTGCTTTCCTGACCCTAACCAAATTGGGGGTTTTTTTGTGCACAAACCGATCCAAACCGTAACCATAGCTTTTGGGGACCAGAAAACAGCACAGTGGTGATTTGGGAGGCACGAAAAATGCCACTGTCCTGCTGATAGGGCCACTGGATCCGAAAATGCTCTGGGGGGCACTTAGAAAATGATGTGTTTGGGGGGTTTAAGTCGAAGCCAAAATTACTGCCGTGATTTTATAATGTAAATTATCTCTCTTTTTGGGCACATAAGGTGGCAAAAATCAGTGCAACGTCTATTTATACTATGGAAAAGCAATCTTAAATGTCAATTTTCTACACTTTTTTCTTTTTTTTCCCACTTTTGCAGCATCAAGGTTCTGGCTGCTGCTCTGGCTCATGAAAGGGGTCCAGAAGCTTTTTTCTTTAACCCCTGCAGTCAAGCTGTTATGATACTGTTTCAAAACAATGACTCATTCAGGTAGTTTAGTCAGTTAGTTGACTAACGCAAGTGTTTTCGAACGTTTATCTCCGTACTCTTGTTGTCTGGGAGGTGGATTAATGACGCCCGGGATACTCCCAGGTTTCACAATGCCTGGCTAAGACAATGAATTCAGAAGAAATGGAAAAAATAATCTCCAGAAGGAGAAGAAGAAGAAGAAGAAGAAGAAGTCGGAGAAAACACATTGTTACCAGCTGTGGCCAGACTCCTGTGAGTCACCAGACTCTGGAACCCATCTGAGCCTCGGGAGCTCCACTCAAAAACATGGCCGACCGATTAATTTGGTCAGCGGTCAGAAAAAAAACGCACGCACATCCACACGCACATCCACACGCACACGCTCGCGACCGTGCGCTCCGTCGACCCCGGCGCTCTCGCAGGGCTGAGACCGCCGCGAGGCCGGTCGCATGAGAAGGTTGTCTCGGGGGCGAGACGCACTCAAACCAGAAGAATGTAAACAATATGCGTGTTGCTTCTCCAACAGCCGACGCAGATGCTTTGGTTTTGTTTTTCTAGTGTTTATTCTTATTTTTTACATCACAAAGCCATTTTTACATACATTTTTGAATTAACCCGCTTCATCCCCGTTTTCCTATCTTACACCCCCCCCCCCCCCGTCCATGTTTACATGTCCATTTACTGTCATTCAGCATGAAAGTGGCCTGTGTATGGCTTCACCCTGCAGGTGTGTTTCCATGGTGCATGATACAATCGAAACAGGGACCGAGCCAGTAAAAACCTTGCTTTGTTCCACAGGTTCCTGTGAGAACCGCTGACTGTGTATCCGGCGCGCCATCCAGATTGAAGGTGCAGCGGCGAACACCACGGCCCCACACCAGGCCCCCCCTAAAAGGACGTGAAGCCCCCCAGGGCAATATGTATAACGCGAGCCGACGGATCCAGAACCCCGGGCCGCCTATGAAAAGCAACGCAGCGCTTTATCTGACATCTGTGGCTTTAAAAAAAATTAAAAATTTCGCTGAGTGTGATGCGCTGTTGCAACATTTGCCAATCTCCTTAATCCAGGTACGCTGCACCCCGACGCTCCCCTGCTTCACACTCAAGTCACACACTCAGCGAAATACACCGAGATCAAAAGCCTTTTCGGGGAGGGGGTAATGTGGGTGAACCAAGTTTTGAAATCTTTATTGATTTCCATTCACAAACAAAGAGATAAATAGAAAACAGGGAAGTTCTTTTTTTTTTTTTTTTTTTTTTTTATGAAACACAACATTTGGACCATGAATGGAAAAAAAAGTCCTGCAACTTAGTATCAATAAGATGCCTCCTAATGTTTTGTGTACACAACTGCAAACAGTTGTTTTTCTCTTTCTTGTTGGAGCTTAACAATGCACTTAGTCACAAGAGAAGATGGGAGATTAATGATCCTCGTGGGGAAATTAGGCCGGTGGGGGGGTTGGGGGGGGTCGTATTGTAAATGTGAAAGGATGTTTTTCGGAGTTTATGAGGGCGCATGACGGCAGCAGCAACAAAGAACAAGTTCTCCAGGCTTTTGTCATTTTGATGTGGCACGGTGGCGCCGCACAGGGGTTTTCGGGGGTTTGAGAAGCAAAATTTTCACTCCTTGTATGTCGCCGCCACCGCCACCGCCGCCGCCACCACCGTTGTTGTCTGCTTCCCCTCTCACTGCTCCTTTCGCCCCGCTGACTTCTGTTTATGCAGAAGCTTCATCTGCCCCCCCCACCCACTCACAAAGGAGAGTGGCTCGTGTCGTTCTCTATGTTAATGGCGCTCCCTTTGTGCTAGTGTGCTGCACAAGTCGATAACTCCCGGCTCTAATCCAAGTCTGTGTCTCGGGGTTGGGGGGGGGGGCAGGGAGTAGAAGTGATACATTCCCATTGCAAGGATTAGCTGCAAGGGTCGCTGTAACGGCGTCTAATCTACAGCGGGGGCCCGTTCTTCGGCGGCCCGCTGCTTGGAATGCGTCTGAATGCCTGTAACAATAGAGACGCTACACGTCCCTGCTCTGCATATGCAAGACATTATTAGCTCTGACAATGGGAGGCAGGTTTTTTTTTTTTTTTTTTGAGTGGCGTGTAGCTTGCCCCCCCCCCCAAAAAAAAACCCAGCAGGTATTTGTCTGTATCACATAGCGGGTTAGCTGCAAGTGCTATCTGGACGACAGAGAGTGAGATATCAAATAAGAAAGCTGTTTATCTGTGCAGGCAGTCCCTTTATGCCCAGATCCGACAGTGCAATGGGCCAACACATGCAAACTCTGCAGCCTGACAACGGCTCAGGTCAGGCCTCCTGTGTCGGCGGCGGCAGCAGCAGCAGCGGCAGCAGCAGCAGAAAGGCCCGGACAATGGCTGCAGATACACTTCATACACACCCCGCCAGCCTTTTTTTTTGCTTGCCCAGTCGCTCAAACGCACACGGGGTTAAGTGGAGGTGCAACGCGTTGGATGACGGTGCCGTGATCAAACCCGGGGATCAGAAGTTCAGCGCCCCCCCAATGTCCTGCAGGTGAACCATGAGAGCATGCTCTCGTCTTCGAAGGGTGTTTTACAACGCAGGGTGAGCCTAGGTGTGTCTGAGGGCATCTGGAGTGTGAAAAACCTCAGACTGACAGACGAGAGAGAGAGGGAGAGAGAGAGAGAGACGGTATGAGAGAACACGTCGTCCCAGCCCTTATTTAGCTTAGTGGTTCAGCAGGTTCACCCTTTGCCCTCAGGCCCAGAGTGGGTGAGGACGAGGACGAGGAAGAGGAGGAGGAGGAGGAGGAGGTCAAGGGAGCAGGGGAAGGGGAGGACAGAAGGATTGGGAGAAAGGAGGAAAGCACAGGAGTATTCTTTATGTTTATTTCTGCTAATCAATCTTAGAGACAGTAGTAAAGTCCTTCTTCTTCCAAGCACAAGTGGCAATGTTACTGTAGAAAAAATACTCTGTTACTTTAATACCCTACCTAAGTACAAATCCCAGGTACTATACTGTACATTACATTATTTCCATTCTGTACCGCTATATACTCGTATTATACAACATTTCAGAGGGTGATTTTTTTAGCTTTACTGATCTGATCGGCAGCTACTCACTTTGCAGATTTTAGATGCAAAACCTTTGATCAGTTTACACAATATGATTCATATTTGAGAAAAAGAAAGATCTGTTCTCTATATATAAGATTTGCCCCATTTACCAGCAGCTACACCATCAAGATACTGCTTGGGTGTTAGTGCATTATCAGTGTTATGCTGTAAAACTAATACGATAAATGACTTCTAATATTTTTAAATACATTTCACCTATAATTCTTATGGACTTATGGCTTTATTGCCATATTTTAATCACATATGTGGAGCACTGAAGGCAGAAAGTTTGCAGAAAACAAAGATATTCAAGTATCTACATGCGCCTTAAGTTCAATTGTGCCTGGGTAGAACAGTGTTGTAATGCAGTGACGAGGCCTCTCTCTGTCTCTCTCTCTCTCTCTCTCTCCCTCTTTCCCTCTCTCTCTCTCCCCTTGTTGGAGGGAGAGACCGAGGGCTGAACCGAGGAGGTTAAACGAGGAAGTGGAGGAGCTGGAGGGCAGGGACGGAGTAAAAGACGAGCAGAGGGAGGCTTTCGACACCTCCACAGCAGCTGTGCTGCGCCAGTCACGCCATTCTGCGTGGGCCCGCTGATGCGCATTACCTCGCCTGCCCTGTGGTTACCCGGCCCGAGACCAAAAAAACACACACACACACACACACACACACACACACACACACACACACAGCCTCCGTCTTTACTACATAATGTCGTCACATGTGCAGTCACCGTCTGCCCAGATTAATTTAAGGATCTTCAGAATCAAGGAGTCACCTTTAACAGAACTTCCTGTCCAACACCAGACTTTACACATTCGCCCCCTCATCCGTTTCCCATCAAGCCGTTCTCCTTATCTCAGGCAAGACTCCGCGGTTGTTCAGACTTTGTTTACGACTTCAGTGCACATTTTTCTGTCACTTTTAAGTGGCCTCCATAAGTAAAACAGATTAATTACCTGTATCAAGACAAAAAATGAGACAAAATTGCAATAATCTAGGGCAATAACGCTCTTAAAGTTATTCAAAATTCTCTTTCATTACATAGAAAAAAATGTAATTCTTCTGTATGTTTTTGTTATCTTTCCTCCTGTACTGTGCCTCACTCATTCAAAAATGTATGCACGTAAACACGCAGGCATAAAATCTCAATTGATTATCTGATTGATATATTTATCAATAGAGAGCTGAAGTGTCTCGGTAAACAAATAATGACGTTTAGCCTGTGAATGTCCGGGGCTTTTGGGAAATGGAAATCGTTCCTCAAAATTCTACCGTCTTTATATAAACATATGAAGTGAGCCAAGCTGTTCCGAGGCCGAGCTGTTGGTTTTTTAGTGTCGATAGAAATGTCAGTGGGATTTCGAACGAGGTTCTCTCACCTCTGGAACAGAACCGGTTTCACGTCGTCCCTCTGTTGATGCGCTGTTGCAACATTTGCCAATCTCCTTAATCCAGGTACGTTCCTGGATGTACATTCAAACGCCACAACTTTTGCTTTTCTCCGTGACATGAGACTTTCCGGGGCTCGCGGAGGAAGCGGTAAAAATAGAAACGGTCCTTTCACAGGCAGAGGCCCTGGGGGCATGTGGCAGTTACACAACAATCAGACACCAACGGGAACTGGAGGCGTCGCTGACAAAGACCCGGGAACACGACAGTCACACAATCCAGCTTCTCCAGTGACCTCTGGGATGTTTGTAACCTGTCTCACGGTTATATAAATTATCCGTTAAACATATCTATAACCCCCCCACACACACTCAAACACACACATCCGGGATGGGGCCCCTGTCATCCACGTTGCCATATCACTAACTTACTTAAATGAGCGTCGCCAATCTCAATGACCCCCCCCCCCCGCGTGAGGGGCGATTCAACAGAAGGCGTCGTCGACGTTTTCGGTCGGTATCGTGTTCGTCCTGTTCCAATTACCCCCCTGAACGCGCCTCGCCGTGAGGATTTGGTGTCGGATGCCTCGTTTCTGATGGAAGTGTTCACAGCGCAGCCCTGTGACGTAACCGCACTCAGCTTTTGGTCCATTATTCCTGTAAAAAGTTGTTTTTGTTCTCCACCTCCAAAACTCTTTACCTGTTATAAACGGTTCCAGAGCCTGGTGTCGTGAAAGGCTAAAGAATTAACAGAGTCTGTGAGAGAATAATGTTGTTTTTTTGTTTTGTTTTGTTTTTATTTTAAGTTAACGTTGCCCCAAGACAACAAGAAAAAAAACAATGGACCCGTGAAGGTGCTTGCGTGTCTGTCCGACTCCCGGCGGCTGAGTCATAATGAGCCTGCTTCTTTTAGGTCTGAGCTTCCAGTAAAAACCATTTACAGTGATGGGTCAAACTAGTTTGAACAGGTCAGACGGCAGATCCAGAGAATGTGAGCAACCGAAACTGCAAAGTTCGATTTTCTGGTTCCTGCCAATGAGCAGTGTGATCGTTAGCCTAATTCGCTAGCGGGGAATATACGGCTGTAGCCAGCAGCTGCTTAGCTTAGCTTTGGAAAGGGCTTGGAAACAAGGGGCAACAGCTGAGGAGAAACTAACGAACTAAATCTGCCTGTTAGCGCTTCTAATTGACACAGTATATATCTAATTTGTTTAATCTGTATGAAAAAACAAAGTGTAAATATATTATTTCATGGCTTCATCAAGTTTCCGGGGGTTGGAAACCGTGCTTCACCGTCTGAGAGCATCTTTAAACATATCCAGTGTCAGAGCCGAAACCGTCTTTTCAGCCCGGCCGCTAACAAAGCCAGATACGTGTCTCGCGAGGATAATAATAGCCGACATGTGCCGCACAGCCCGGGTTTACGTTTCCTCCATAGGCTTCCCCCCGCGTCCTCGGCTGCTCTGGCAGCTGGTGCAGATACGCCGGCATCGGTCGACGAGCGGAACCTCGGCAGAAAAATGCCTTGTAACGGGAGCGTGGCCTCAGGGGCCGGGCTTAGGATTAAAAAAGAAGAGAAGGGCGCAGGCATTCGACGTGGAGGTCGTCCCCCAGGTCGATGCCTACGCTACGTCCCCGGGGGGGGGTGCCGACGTAGCCAACAGCTGAAACAGATGCCGGTATGCAGTCTTGTAGGGATACACATTTATGTGCGTTCTGTTGGCCGAGCGACATTTGAACCGGAGCAGGACTGAACTTGGGTCGGCCTGTTTAAAGGGGATCCTTGACGTTAGTGCAGTTCATGACCTCTGACTCTCGTTTCCATTCTGCTGCCAGTTTTTAAGGGATAGATGTAGGTTTAGTTTCACCCCCCCCCCATTCTAAAACTGAGTGCTTTGTTTTTCTGGATGTGCTAAAGTGGGTCTGAGTTCTGAATTCTAGGAGGTTTTTCAGAGGCTGAACCTTTAGACTCTCAGTCAGCTGCCGCTTATTTTAAAGAAACGGACTGAAGAAGCCCCTCAGATGCTGAAGTTTCTAAAGGGTCGAGTGAAGGGACAGAGACCTGTTATTAAACATACAGCAAAGTGCCCCCCCCCCCACAAAAAGTCAAACACACAGCTTCAACACTTGAAACATCTGTTGTTTTTAGCTACATTCGATCCATGTGCTCACTTTACCTACATGCCAATAGATCAGATTGTTAAATACACATATATCATATATTATACTATCACAAATGTCCACTTTGAATTAGTTTTTCAGAGCTTTTGACACAAACTTTAGGACAAAAGTGTCAAAAAAGCAATGGAAATTTTAATTTGAATTATGTTGTATTTAGGGTTCTTAAGTACAAAGCTTAATACTCAAAGTGGTTTCAGTTTAACATACATTCAGTGTATTATCATACATAAATAAAAAGGTATATTTAGTGCAGACTAATTAATTAAATTTTCGCTTTCAGTTATTTTTTTGTTTATTTTATTTTGTTACAGTGTAATAGGACATTATTACAGTAATAATGTCATTACAATTAATTTAAAAATCCTCGGCTATAATTTATTCTTCTTGATATGTCATTTCCTGGTCCTGATCTGTCAGCATCTGATCATTATAGCTCCTTTAAAAAACAACAACAACAACCTGTAATTACTTCTACTGAAATGCTGCTTTTTATAAGTTTACAGAAGCAAAGACACATTGGGAATAAATGGAAAAAAAAAGAGAAAAGCAAAAGCAAACCGAAAGCGAAAGATCAGCGGTTAGAGGAAGGCTCCTGGTTCAGCCCGGTTCAGCCCGGTTAAGCCCAGTTCAGCCCGGTTTCTCCGTAGCGTGACTAGGGGCACCGCCGAGGTGCTCCGTCTGTAAACCCAGGCTGCCGCCGCTGCCGCCGCTGCCACCAGCTGGCCAAGGTCCAGGCCTGGTGGATGGTGCTGACGGTGGCGGCAGCGGCGGCGGTGGGGCCTCAGCAGCGCCTGTGGCCGACAGCGATTGGGGCCATTAGCGAAGGGCGCGTCTGCACGCTGTCCAATTTTCCCCTTTGTCTGAATGACTAAGCGCCGCATTAACCTCAAACGTACTGACAGGTTTATGGCTCTTGAATAGTGATTAATGCCGTGTCGCCCAACAGTCCTCGGTTACTGGGCCACTAAGGTGAAGCTGGTTGTGGGATGTTCCATAGATCACTTTTTGTTTTTGTGTTTGTTTACGTCACGGACACCTGATCAAAGTTTCCACAACGTTGCACAAGGCTTCGACACCGACGCCCTGTGGCCGTGTGTATTTTCAACGGGATTCGGCTGCGATTTTTAAATTTTTTATTGCCCGAGCGGCCTCTCTCAAAAGAACACAGAAAGAAAAAGAAAAAAATTCTCTACGCGCTGCCGCGGTTCGAGGGGGACCGAGGGCCGATAAGGTCTCGAGTCCGGCGAGCGTTGCGTTTTCGCGTTTCTGGGTGTGAATGCGCCTGTTCACTCAACAATCGGGACTGTTTAAACGAGATAAGGCGGGTCCATTACCTGCTCAGGTGTGCGACTGGTTGAAAATAGAGAAAAAAAAAACAAAACAGAGGCCTCGAGTGTGTAGCACCTGTGCCGATAAGCAGCCCGGGAGTTCACCCGCTTCAGACAAAGGCAGAGGGGTGAAAATGGCGCTCTTATCAGCATGTGAAATGATCGCCATTTTCCCTCCAGGGCCAGTTGATACGGCCTATTCAATATGACCAACATTCTTTGAATAACCTTTGACCTTTGGCTAAGTGCTGCATTACACTACTTTAATTTTTTTTTGGCTTTGTTCCTCTGGTCGCACATTTAAAAGCACATTCCTTACTCTTCACGTTACAGTCAAGGAAACACAAGACTACTTTGCTGTACGGTGATTTTTTTTTTTTTTATGTGATGTCTGCATATTTGTGCCCCACCCCCAACACACACCTGGACACACACCTGGACTGACTGACACAGTTTCAGGCAGCTGTCAAGGCCCCCGAGTAGGGACAACTTACGCGTCGCGTCATTAATCAGCTGTCAGCTTCATTAACGCACGCGCTTCCGCGGGCGACCTCTACCTGACAGTTGGTCCGCGGCGAGCGGGCCGGTGGCTCATTTGAGTACGATGCACGCGGGGCGGGGGGGGCCCAGCTTTCAATGTGAGGTGCGCGGGCTATCAGCGCGAGACATCTCGCCACGGGCATTCAAATGCGTGGACACGGATGCAGGCCATGTTCGCGTGTGTGAGCTTTGGCAAACATGTTGCGTGGGGGCGGGGGGCTTCTGAAGCGTTAGAGGGGAACTTTGTTTGTATAGAAATAAAGAAGGAGGGATGGATCCAAAAAAGGCAGAAGGAGAAGAAGAAGTGGGCGCATGGGGAGTCTGGACGTGATGCTTGTGTTGTGTTCAGGGAGACAACGGCGTTGCAGAGTCTGCCTGTGCATGCTCGCATGAGCCACTGTGTTGGAATGCAGCCCCCGGGCAACTCAGCAGCTCACAGCTTTAACTTCTGTAAACAAACTAATAGCAGGAGACGGCAGGACCACACAGCCTCTCTGGTGAAACGCCGACGTCAGCCTGCGGTCCCACGCCGCCGCCGATGCTGTGGGCAAAGGCCGCTGTTCTATCCGGTTTACACTACTGAAGGAGGCCATGAGCACCGGCTCCGAGAACGGGGGCGCGTTCGCCCCGGCAAACCAATGGAACCCGATGAAGTTCTCACGGGGCAGATTTTTTTTAACATAATTGTTTTTTGTTTGTTTTTTTACAGAAAACCAGCACTTTCCACGTGTCCGGCGTCGTCAGCACAAGCAGAAAATAAACCCAC
The DNA here is from genome assembly GCA_016859345.1 of Istiophorus platypterus. Taxonomy (NCBI): domain Eukaryota; kingdom Metazoa; phylum Chordata; class Actinopteri; order Istiophoriformes; family Istiophoridae; genus Istiophorus; species Istiophorus platypterus. Next base: position 26,176,123 of record CM029123.1, read on the forward strand.
AGCACGAAACCGTGCATGTACGTAAAGGTCATTCCAGCGAAAGCAGCTCATCGGCCCTCGGATGCCAAGATTTTTTTTTTTCGGGGGGTGGAGAGCGCAAGCATCCATTTCCTTCTCTGGCTGAACTGCAGAAAAAAAAAATTTCCAAATTTACAGATACTCTGTTTCCCAGAGTTTCCTGGACCCTAATGGCTCAGGCTGTGCTACACAAACTCGCAGTCGGATAAACACGTATCCATTATTTTTTGACAGCAGCAGTCGCCCTCAATGCATCATCATCATTTCAATTTAGAACTAATAATGAAACGCACGAGATGGAGCTGATCCTGCCTGATAAAGTACGGACTGGACACGGCAGCATGCAGGTGTTAACACTTTTGTTATTAAAACGTTTATTATCACAGGACGTGTAAAGTGATTTGTCACCTACTTTTCAAAATTTTTAAAAAGCGTTGATATTAGAGAGTGAGATAATTTAGATAAATGTCCACATGGCACATGTTTATATCGGTCTGCCGAAACTGTTTTTGTAAAAGTGTGGCACTAACCCGGCCTTAATGGCAACACGCATCAGCTGCCAAACTTTTTGTTTTTAATTAAACCGTATTTCAATACTGGTTTCCAGTTTGTTATCTTCTTGGAGCCGTGACATCGCCACAGGGACGATGCCCTTTGATGGCGTGCCCAGCGCCAGGCCGATGCCAGGTCCCCGGCGCAGACCGCAGAGGTGTCGCCCGCGCCTCGCCGCGCCGCCCTTTGTTCGGCGCCCTGATAGCGATCCAACTGTCACCTCATTACGAGCCAGGAACTGGTCGGATGACATGTCGTAACACCCAAGAAACCGTCCCTGCGCGTACTCGCCCTCCGCGGCGGTCACACGCGATGGCCGACCTCTGGGCGTAGAGAGAGAGAGAGATCGCGGCGCGGCTCTTCCTAGTCTTTGCTGCTGCTCTGTGTGTGTGGGTGTGTGTGGGTGTGTGTGGGTGTATGGGTGTGTGTGTGAATGGTCTTTGTGTAAACCAAACGCATACAGCTTCTCCTACACAAATCTCTGCGTGTGCTAGTTTCAACACGCTAACATAACCTATTGGATAATATGTGCGAGTCTGTTTGTGTGTGTCTGTGTGTACCTTTGTCTTGCCTCTGCATGCCAGTGTGGTTTTGTCCTGTGTGTGTGTGCATGTGGGCATGCGTGCGTATGTGTATGCGTGCGTACATGTGTGTGCATGTGCGCGTGCATGCGTGCGTGTGCGTACATGTGTGTGTGCATACATGTGTATGTGCGCATGTGTTTGTTTGTGTGTGTGCGTGTGCGTGTGTGTGTGTGACATCAGGAGCACTGTCTCCAGACCTGTGATGGATGAGAACTGAGGAAATCATTAATCCACAACGACACTCTGACTGTTGCGCCTATGAAATGAATTAACCGATGCAAATGTCACCTATTCCATTTCCTGCTGCACTAAGAGGGTTCGGAGATGGGTCGCGTGTGTGTGTGTATGTGTGTGTGTGTGTGTATGTGTGTGTGTGGGGGGGGGGCTAATTAAATGTGGAGGAGATTGATTTTGGAGTTTCTACCCCCCCCCCCCCACACACACACACACACACACACACCCGCCGTCCACCCTCCCATAGATGCGGGATCACTTCATATCTATTCTGATAACAAAGTCAAAAAGAAAAACAGTTTTCCAGAAAAAAAATAATTTCAAGTAGTGACAAGAAAGGATGAGTCTGATTTGACCAAAACAGCAAAGGTTACGTTAAAGAAAAAAACGGGGATGACAATATTCCAGCCGTGGGAATCTGTCGGCCTGCTCCTCCTGGACGGTATGGCTCCACACTTCGAGCACCAGCCCAGGGACCCACGTCTGGGAGCGGGAGCCGCGCGGGAACCTCGGGCGTCATCGGGAAAATTCTTAAAAATGGTCACCAATTCGCACTCGTCATCACAGGGAGAGCACAGTTATCACAGATAGATTAAATCAGAAGTGGCTCTCGCAGTCAGAACCCTTTCACCGGGGGCCGTTTAATGGAATCCTTCCTTTACACATTTTATCATTTGCTCCTGTTTTTCTCCCACATTGAAAAGGTCTAAAACCTCGTTTACTGGTATTAAAGCCGGGGGTTTCCACATTTCAAGGACCTGGGAGTTTACATAATCTAAATAATAAGAGAGAGACATCTATACATGGACCATTTACTCAAGAGTTTCCACTTACAGTCAGTTGTTACTTTGGCAATGAAGATTTTATCAGCAAAACATATGAAAAACTTATAGAATTTGACGCAGTTTTTTTTTTTGATTAAAGTTGCTCTAATGGTGCAGATGTACAGTAAAGTGTCTAATATCCTCTTTTCCATTGAAAAATCCTGGTGCTCATGTGTTAAGTTAAAGAAAATCAACCCACCAGAGGCTCATTTCTGCACAATGAGTGTTTTTTTTACTATTCATGAATAAGGATTTTATTGAAAATATTTCTCCATGACTGCATCCGTGATTTCTCTCACTTGATTCGAGGACCTTGAAGCGGGGCAGCTCGTCCGGCCTGTCCGCTTGCGTTGGTGGTTTTTTCCCGGATTGGTCGTCCATCAGTCGGCGCCACACTTCACCTCCAGCGTTTTCTTGTCTGTCACAAGCTGTGACTGTTTATGCCAAACTCAATCGCGCATTTCGGGCGACGGACTTTCAAAAAGCACAAGTCTCCGCACATCCGCCTCTGCATCTGTAGATGCCGTTTGTGGCCTCATCTCCAAAGGCCCCGTTAGTGACGCGTCGTTGCCCGATGTGTGTTCTCTCACACACACAAATATGGGGATTCAGAGTGAACGGGGCCGGATCAGCTCGGTTATTCCCATGATGTCACATTGGGGCGGATTGTCTGTCGGGATTTGGCTTCCTGCGCTGCTTCCCGTGTGGCCCTAAAACATTACCGTGGGTCCTGCCCCGTGATGAATTGACTCCAACTGCCCCGAAACTCTTTCCACACGACCTGCCCCCCCCGGTTTCCACAGTAACGAGGCCCTCATGGTCCAGGACAGATGAATGAGGAGCACAGAGGACACTTATGAGGCCGGCGGCCTAGTGTCAAACACAGGAAAAGTGGCCCGCGATTAATCCCCTTTTTTCCCCGAGCTCCATTGTATCTGAAGTTATAGTTCCATCCTGTAGCTTCTGTTCTATATGTGTCTGTATTTTTCCAGCGTGGAGGAAAAACACTTTGAAGTATTCAGGCCCTGGGCGGAGAGGGTGGAAGAAGGACGCAAGGTGAGGGATGACAAAACCTCAAAACGGAGACGATACAGCGAGAGCTGGAAAAGTTTACCGCAGCCCCGTTCTTAAACTTCGCAGGTTTCAACTCATTTCTAGTCACAATCATAACAGGAACGTGTCATTCGCCAAGTTAAAGGCTCGCCTGTGGAGTTCTTCACCACTCGTGGTGCTGGAGAGCAACGTTTTTATGAGTTTTGTTTGTATCTTGCAAATGCAAGAGGACAAAGGTGCACGTAAGCAAAACACACGCGATACCCCCCATTTCGTGTTGTCGCAGATCAACGCTTCGGGGCCGTAATGAGCCAATAAGCAAAACCAAGGATGCATTGTTTATGGGAAAATGATACTTTCAGGACATAGTTTTTTTTCCCCAAAAATCTGGAATGAAAACAATGCTTTTTAGCGAGCAATGCTAATAGTAAACTTGGCTTTCATTTGTTTATGAGGAAAAACTCACACACACACGCGAGCGCATGCAACTTTACTTCGTGAGATCTGCTGAAACGCGGTGACGTCGCCACGACACGACGCGACACGTGAACAGGTGGCCGATGTTCGCCCGAGCCACGGCCTCAGGCGCTCTGAGCCACTACACATGCGGGGATGGAAAACCGGATGTGTGCGACCCCAAATCGCATCGGCTTTGAAAAAAAAATGTTTAGGCACAGGTTCAAGCAGAGAGGCAAATATCGTCTTCATGTCGCCTTCGCTCCGGCCCCCAAGCGCCTTTGAACCGTTTCTTTAAATCGATCTCTCCGGCGCCACTTCGCCCCCGTCAGGATTCCGTCCTTGCGTCTCCTGTGGATCTCGGGTTCTTGCCCTATAAATATACGGCACCCCCCATCTCTGGAAAAAAAAATGAAAATCTAAATTTAAAAACCCCCATCGCTGCGTCACGGCATGAAGACGCAGTGGTGACACCGTGAGCCAAGTCCTAACAAAATAATCCTGGTTTGATCACAAGCACGTGGATTTAGGTGAACTCGGCCACTTTTTGCACATGTGAAGACTCATGCGCACGTGCTCGCGCACGCGCACACACTCGTGCTCGCGCCCAGCCCGGTCGCCCTGGGCCCTCTGGTCTGGTGTCTGACAGGTCGTGGGAGGATCAAAGTTCAGATTTTGAATGCGCTGTAATGGAAAACAACGGGAGAGAGGGAGTCAGGGAAGAGCAGATGGAGAGACAAGGTGTTGATAAAAAAGCCCATCAGGGTTTATATTAGCAGGAAAAGGACGGAGGATGATTTAGAGAGCGGCGTGGGCGAGGACGCCGGCGGGCGGCGGGGGGAGGGCAGATGAAAATAAGAGATTATCTGTGTAATAGAGGAAACAGTTTGTGTCATATCAAGCCATATTTGTCAGGTAGAGAAACAACGCCTCCCCCTCCCACCCCCCATGACCCCCCCCCTCCCAACGCCCCCCAACCTCCTCGGCAAGGGAAGCAGGATGTCTTTCATCCAGCTCGGCCAGAGGGATCAAAGCTAAGAAGGCTACTCGGCTGAACCTGACCTCAATTTGCACCGCGGCGCTCCGCACCTCTCCAACATACACAATCCTATAGTGACGCGCCTCCTGTGCCCCCCCGCCGCCCTCGTCCTCGCCGTCCCCACCACCGCCTCCCGCTGAACCACACTCAGGCCGCTTCCCTTCCTCCGCGCCGCCACTACCTCTTCCACTCAACACAGTGGGAAACCTCTCGCTGCCACCAGCCCATTAATAGCATAATTTATAGCCCCCCCCCCCACCCGGCAATAAACGCCGCACCGCACCACATTTAATCTGAGTTGTTTACATGGCGCCGTGCCGTATATCGCACACATACCAGAGGCGATTATCAGATATGAGTCGCACTAACATATAACCTGTGTTTGTGTTGGTTGAGTAACGTGTTCACAATGGCCTCAACCCTGCTCCGCACTTCAAAGAAGCAGCCCTGTGCTCGGCTTCCTCTCTGTGTCTTCTTCTGGCTGTTTTCACTACAAACAGCCTCTCTGCCCCCCCCCCAACTACCACACACACACACACACACACACATGCTGTAATGTATACACTTAAAGTATTTGTGTACACACATCCACATGCTCTCCACCTTATGTGTTTATGCTCCTCGAGTGAGTCAGAAATCCCGTTTCTTGCTGATTTATGGGCCAACGATTGATTCCAGGGCCAAAATTAAACAGCGGTCAGAGCTAATGTCACGTTGCTGAACCTGGTGACGTGACATTAGACATTAGACACTGTCACTCATGAATAATATCGGCTGTGATGGCGTTAATCACATAGAATTTATTGGTGCTTAGGATGGATACAATCAACAAAACAAAAAAAACCCAGCATCCTACAACAGGCAGCAGATTTTGCATAATCAAACATCCTTAAAGCTTCTCAGGGATCTTTTTGTAATGTTTGACTATTCTAATATATTTCCGCATCTCGTTGATTGTGTTTATTTATTTATCTCTGAATTATTGATATTATTTTACTCAAGCTGCTTTTCTTCCTGTAATTCCTCACATCTCGTTACTGGACTTTATTTTACTCTTCTGTAGTGTGAGCTGCAAACTTGAAAAAAAATGCTTCACAAATAAATATTCATTATTATCATTATAACACCTGCATATTGAGTCATAAAATACCTTACGACACCCACCGAAATATATGCCTGGATCCTGAGAGATAACAGTGTCGCTGTGGTTTGCTTGTTCTTTTTCGTTGGAATTGTTCCTGATTCAAATGAAAATATTTTATTAAGCCGTTGCACAATTTCTAGTTTTGAGGCGACATTAAACATTAGAGAGTTTTTGCCTCTTTGTTACATGACAAAAAAAAGGCTTTGTAAGAAAGATTTTTATGTATTTCAATGTGGGGTATAATCAAAAGCAGGTTTCTTCAGGTTTTAGTGGCAAAATGTTGTATTTGTATCATGTACAGTAAAATTTAAATTATTTCAAACAGTCCTGATTATTTGATTAAGTCCAATTTAGCGGTATTTTTGGGCTGTTTTGCGATGCTTTTTTTGCTGCGTTGTATTATATCGGGTAACGTGTTCCTGTTATTTTGTCCACCCTCCTATGTAAATGTATCGGTTAATGAATCCTGAATTCGGGGATGGGTTCCTGTAAAATGACCCTGCGGTCATCAATTGGCTCTCGTCAATATTTTCCCAAGTATGAGCATCTGAAAAAAGAAAAAAAAACAACCCATTTTTTCACCTCTCATTCACTCTGCATCTCCTCCTCCTCCTCCTCCTCCTCCTCTTCCTCATCAGCCAACAAGGCCTCCTAGCAGGCCAAGTATAGTAAATGAAATTCTTGGGCGCCCCCTCCTGGGCTGTAGCTACACTTTTTCTTTTTTCTTTTTTTTTTCTCCCTGGGAAAAGAAAGGAAAAAAAAAAAGAAAGGGAGAGAGAGAGAAAATTCTGAGGACGCAGCGAGGCTGTCAGCCAAGGCCTGGATCCTCACTGTCATTGATTTAACAAAGGAAATGAAGACATTATTATGAAATCATAGTTTTGAAAGCCAATATGCTGCACATTAAGTCCAGTTAATATTCACTGAGGCCAATTGAGTTCTTCCCGAGTGTGTTCATCCCTTACAGGCGAATCCGTGGGATAGAAAACCCCTGTGTGTGGAAATCGAGGGCTCACGCAAGCTAAGGCCCCCTCTTCCTTTCACACAGTGGAAAGTGAGATTTAATTTTGAGTTTTCGGTCTGTTTCATGTTGTGTTTTTAACCCTTGATGTCTCCTCCAATCTCCCTTATTTCCAATATCTTTAAAGACGTCCCAGTTACTGCCTGGTATTACCTCTGTGCTCACTTATCATGGGCTTCATTATATAAATTTAAATCCTTTATGTATGTGTTTTTTTCTCACTCTTTCAGCATTATTTTACATTCAGTTCAATTTAAATAGCTGTCTCATAAGGGCAATATGTTTGTAGAAAGGTTTTGGTGCAAAAACACGAGAAAAATCTTGAGAAAGGCACATTAATAAAAAAAACCCCACCAGGGGTCATTTATACAAAAAAAACGAAAACAAAAACAAAACTGTTTTTTGTTCGTTTGTGTGTTTGTATAATAAGCTATTACTTTCCAGTTAAATTGAATTAAGTGATGTATCCACAGTAGGAATGTCTCAGAAAAAGGACATAATCTTACTAATAAAAAAATATGGCAGCGTTACACAAATTTAAAAAAAAAACAAAAAAAATTTAAAGAAAAAAAAACTGAAAACATCTGACCAATGACGACAGAAAGCAGAGCCTGGGCGAATAACATCAGCCGGGCGAGAGTATGATTTTATTATGCTCTCATCCTGATTGCGATTGGCCCCGGGCCCCATCCAGCGAACAAATACCCCCCCCCCTTCCAAAACCCCCATCCCAGCTGTAACCAAGTCCACCTGCTTATAAACACAAACAAACACAAACGAACACACACTCCGGGCTGTCACATCTCATCAGAGGCAGAGCACACACACACACAAACGCACACACACACTCGTGGCCCTCCGTGGATGAAAAAGTTGCTTCCTCTCAGGGTTTTGTTGCTTCTGCTCTGGGGGGGGGTATAAACAGTAAAAAACATGAGGCGGTGTTACTCAACAAAAGCTGCTGGAAGGAACTCGTCCTGGATCTGCCTCACTCTTCGCCTCGGCACCCCCTTATTTCATCTCTGCTTTCCAGAAGTTTCCCAGAGAGAGAGAGAGAGCGAGCGTTTTCTCCGACTCTGAGCCCCCCGAGACACAGTAGCCTGTTGTCTAGCCCTGGGTCGGGGGGGGGCTAAGGAATGGTGTTATGAGAGGGCAAAGAACATGTTATGTTAACCTGGGTGGCAAAAGCCCGAACATATTTGGGAAAATGCTCCTTTATACCCTCTCACACCCACTCGTCCTCTCCGGATTCTCACTCCCATCCCCTTCCCCACGGCTTCGCTCTTAAAGGGTTGTTTCACTCAAACTGCATCCAGCGGTGCTTGGCCCCCTCAGAGGGGTTTTTTGTTTTGTTTTGTTTTATTTGTCCACTTTTTAAGGCATCTTCTCAATAAATTTTTTTATATTAATTAATATCTTTCCCCCAAAACAATGTCCCTGTTATTTCTAAATAGCCCACAGCTGGGCTTGTAGCCAAAACTGTACAAAGATTGAGTCCAGCTTCCCCCCGTAATACCCCCCCCCCCCATAAGAATATTTTGACCAGCTGCCACAAACTTGTGTATAATATTTTTTCTTCGATTTTCGTATATTTATCTAACTGCAAAATTATATTTTCTCTTAATTAAATCTCCAAACACAGTTGACTAATGGTTGTTTCAAAGCCATAATTTTAGTAATTTAGTCAGGGAGAGAATTGAAAAAGAAATCCTTATATTTCTATATAATTTAGAACAGGTAGTGACTTATTTAGACAATGAGCAGATGTGGAGCGATGTTTTCAGTAGCTGTTTGCTAACTTCTATGTGTCCGGGGAGATCGTATAGGCTACTGAGGCTTTTCAGCTTCCTGCTACAGCTTTAAAAAAACACACTGATAAGACTCGATGAGAGCGGTGAAGTCGCCTCGAAACCAAAACGACGAGCTGAGGGAGATTAAATCGGCCCCGTAGAGCCGAGGGGGTCCAAGCCGTTCGACGGTGACTGAGGGTTTAACCTTTCACAGTTCACCTGGTAAATTTGATCCATTGTTAACAGAAGAAATATTGATTACAGCGGCTTTTAAAGATAGTTATTTTAATTTACATGTAAAGGTAGAATATAAACCTCCTCGTAGGCCGTCGAGGCCTGATAGTCCCAGTGACAATACGCCACATGTGTCTCAGGCCTCCCTGTTTTTTACTGTGATGATTTTCTACAGAACAAAATAGTCCCTGTGAACTCTGTTGGCTGTATATCCTGTTTTATTATCCAGCGTAACAAGGGAACTGGAAGAAGAAAAAAAAGAAAGAAGCCGCTTTAAAAATATTTTTGTGTCCTTTGTGAGCAACACTGATACAAGTCTGTTCACCTCAGTTGTATTGTGGCGTCGGCAGAAATCGTGCTTCCAGATATCTTTAAACCCTGAAGCAAACAAAGACCAAAACCACCTGTATGTCCAGATACGACTGCAGGTAAGTAACGAAATAAAAGAAAAAGGCAAAGAAATGTCTTTTTACATCTGTGTCAACAGACTGTTTATGATCCTAGAGGAGATATTATCATAGGTGTATTTTTTTGCCACCTTGCTGTAAAAATCAATCCCTCACCGTCCTGCTCTCCTTTCTTCTGTTGGTAACAGCACGTTATCCAGCCGCCGTGTCGACCCATGTGTCAGCACTCAGGCTGAAAGCCCCCCCACAGCCCCCCCCAGCCCTCAGCCCCCCCAGGCCCTCAGCCCCCAGCCCCCCCAGCCCCCCCAGCCCCCAGCCCTCTCCCATTGTGTTCATCTGGACGCTTTTTCCGAGCCGAAAGCCTGGCACAGGCCTGGGTTTCCGGAGCCCAAAAAATGTGAGCCCAGGGAACTGGGACTCCCTCCGGGGGAAAAAGGGGGAGCAGCGGGAGCTGGAGCGCCACTCCGGAGAAAGCAAAACAAACCCGAATATCAGGGGGGTTTATTTAAAATCTCCTTGTCTTATATTAACAGCAGCGCTACAGGCTAGCGATTAGCCACGCATGGGTCAGGGGTTCCTAAGCCTCTCTTAATTTCCCCTGGAATCCATATTTCGTTGTGTCTTTATGAGACACAAAAATACGAGGCGGGGGCTGGATTCGTGCCGAGCCATCAAGAAAATGTCAGTGCGTCACTGTGTAGTGCGTAAAGTCCGGTTTTTCCTCGACCGAGCTGCGGCCCTTTTGTTTTTTTCACGACGGCAGGCGGAGGCCGCGTTTGTGGATATCATGCTGTCCGAGGTGCCCGGCGGAGGGCGGGGACCTGTCCAGGTTGAGGTAATGTCAAAACCAGGCGCGTGATCTCACTGCAGCAATCTCTCTGACATTGAGGGATTCACACTCGTTTGATGACCTGCAGTCGAAAAATGCCCCCGCGCAGGAAGGAAGTGCTCACCCACTGGTCGCCTGTTCCATCTTCAGGAGCTCCATGGAAGGGGGGGGGGATTTCAGCGCAATATTTACAGTGACCTTTTCCTCCCACTGGCCGGGGGCCCATGGGAAAAAACTGGAGAAGACAAACAATGAACAATAGGGTTCAGGGATGAGCAATGTTGCCAGCGCAGCATGTGCCATTACGGGATGTGGATTACCAAGCGGCCAAAGGGAGGTGTGTGTGTGTGTGTTGGGGGGGTGGGGGTCACGGCAAGGATCAAGGCACCAGCAGTGTCCCCTCAGGGGCACACCTGGGACACCTGTTTTAGAGAGTCTGTTCTATTTTTAAAAAAAAATCTTGAATTGCAATCACATGCTCCTCGCTGAATGAAAAATACTGCTGGCAGAGGGTAAAGGAGTTTAAAGGAGCAGTTCAGCAATTTGGGAAATGTGCTTTTGTTTCCTGCCTTCTTGAGAAGTGTTAGATGAAGAGATTGGGAAAAAAGGGAAATTCCGCAGGACAAAATCTCGTCATTTCTTTACTGATCAGTGTTCATACGTATCAAGCAAACAAGATGTAATGCATGAATTATTGAGCCTTAGAGACGGTGGTGGACGGGTTTTTCTCGCTGTTGGACAAAACCCGGCTGTTTCCCCATTTTCAGCCTGTAAGCTAAGCTAAGCCAAGCTACGAAGCTCTTTTCACATCCCAGTATAAGAGTGGTATTGACCTTCTCATCTAAATATTGACAGGAAAGCAAATATGAATTTTCCCCAAAATGTGTTGATTTATTCCATTAACTACGAAAAAAGGGCTCTGCCATTGTGATTCTTGCTTCACTGTAGTGTAAAATGTCAAAATGAATGTCATATAAAAACGTATAAACAAATAAATCAGAATTTAGTCCCATATATCAGATGATATTATCTCAAAACACGACACATGTAACGGCACCGAGCTGTTTACTGATTTGTAGATTCGGTAGCTGGTGTGACACGCCACCGATGATCTCACTATTTGGCAGAGGCTGCGCCAAGGAAGCCGAGATCAAAGGCCCCTGGCGTCTTCGCTCCAAGCCGGTGTTTATTCGGACAAACAGCCCCTGTGTTGCATCAGCATCTGTGCAAACTCCCAAGTCACAGTTTGATCCCTCAATTATCAGATTGCCCCGGTCTAATTGGACAGCGCGGTCTCCCCGGGGACTGGGCCTTGCCTTATCAGAGAAATTCTTTCTGCCCTGCACAATTTGGTGAGATAAATGTAATGGTATCGGCGTTCTAGCATGTGCCTGGGTGGTCCCCGTTGCATTTCTAATGATGCTGCGCCTTTCCCAGAACAAGTGGAAATACCTCAGTGATGCACCGTGAAAAGAGAGGGACAAGGAAAGACGCAAAGGCTCCCACCGGGGCCTCAGAATTCTCACACGAGGACATCAGCCTCAGAGGGGCATGCATGCAGGCAGGCTAATGAAGCTGGTTCGCTGCAATGTGGTCTTGGATCTGAGTACAAACATGAGGGCAGAAAAATCAGAAGAAGCTGTTCTGCAAATGCGTCTCACTTCGAAGGGACAGATGAGGAAAGATATGCAGAGCTAATAAACCGAACAAACTTTTGCCGCCAAAGTCAGGGTTCGAGAGCAGAAGCGAAACCAAAGAAATCACGGCGAGATCAGGGATCACTCTCTTCACATAGATCTGCAGTAGCTGTAGAAGAAGTGTTCAGATCCTTTATGTGTGCAGAAATAGAAGTAGGCTACCACAGTGTAAAAATACTCAGTTATAGGTTCTGCATTTAATATTTCACTCGAGTATAAAAGAGTAGAAATTGGAGAAGGATGAAAATTTACTCAACTACCATACTTCCTTAGAGTAAATCCAAATTTGAAGAGTATTATGTGTGAAATATACTTGAATATTAAAAGTAAAATCGCTCACTTTACAGAAAGGCCCCTTATAAAGGTATTATGCCTAATACTATAGCATTATTGTTATTGATGCATTGATATCTAAGCAGTATATTGTTGTAGTTGTTTGAGGTGAGGCTGACTTTATACGCTGTTGAGAAGTTCAGTCTATAACAGTACATCACATTTTGGAGGCGGATTTTGTAGTTGAGTAAAAAGTACAATATTTACCACTGAAATGTAACAGAGTAGAAATATTAAGCAACATAAAAATGAAAATATTTTTAAAAACAACACGTACAACTAACTTGTACTTAAGTATATTAATTGAGTATATTTAGGGTGTACTTCCCACCATGCTGGTCTTTATAATGAGCAAGAGTAAAAGCTGTCTCCAGTTTCCATATGTCACTTCTTCATCAAGAAATATTGGAATCTTTCTTCCTTTGCAGATTCAGGTGTAAAAATGTGACTTTACACTATTAAAACTCTCACAGTGTTTTTCATCTTCATTAAGCAAGATGTGTCTGAATCAAATGGATCAACAATAAACCATCAAGTCACAGAGAGATACCATGGACATTATCCATATAATTAATCAGTCAAAATGTTTTCTAATCACATTTATGTCAGAATCAAATATTAATCTTGAAATCCCAGCGTTAATTTAATTTTACTTCATTTAAAATTTTATGAATTTTTTGTTTATTTTTTTTTTGACATTCCCTTTTATTCTGAAGGCCGCGGAAGAGAAGAGAAAGCCGGAAGTAGTCAGAGGATAGAGGAAACGCTCGCTGCAGTCAAGCCGCTGTAAACTGTAAGTTTCTCTTTTCTCTAAGATATTTTTTATCGGAAGACGCTCGGGGTAGAGACGGGGTCATTTTTTGTACCTCAGGTAGATATTTAAGCGCTTTTTAAGGTTACGACGAACGTAAACGACAGCCCGCGCTAACCCCTTCCGGCACAACGATTTAGCTCGCTAGCCGAGGGTGGTTAGCCTAAGCTAATGTTAGCCGTCAAATTCTGTCAACAAAGCCGATGCCCTTCTCCCCAAAATGCCCTCAGGGCTGTTGCAATGGGCGACTTTAGTCTATCTGTGATAGTTTATGTTCGTGTGAACCGCCGACAGATCGCGTCTAGTGTTGTCATGTTCTCCTCCCAGCAGTGCTGTTAAATGAACCAAACCCCATTGGACTGTTTGTCAATTTAAAGGGTAGGTTGAGCTGTTTTTGAGTAGTGGAAAAATATTCAAAGACTTTCTACTAACTTTCAGCAGCTTCTGGTAAATTCAGCGCATTAGTGCCACATCATGCTGTAATTATTTGCTATGAAAATCCAATCTATTGTCCTAACTAGCTGTCACTGCTTTTATAATGGCTTTGTTTTGCAAACGTGCTGAGGTAGATATCACTCTCTCCATCTTTTTCTGTTTTTCCCTTTCTGTTGCTTGTCTCCAGCTGAATCATAGTGATACCGCAAAGTAATCTTATAAGCATTTTTGGATTAAAAAAAATTTACATTTGATCAGCAACATTTGCTGTCGTGCCATTATAATTTCCAGTATAATTATATTGACCTGTATCTGATATATTCTCTTTCTTCATCCTCAAAAAAAAAACACCCTCTTAATTCCCCCAGTGCTGGATACTTCTCTCACTTATGAAACTAATAGAAATAACAATAACTCAAAATGACACAAATCAGTTGCAGATTATTGTGTCCACATTTGACCTTAAGAAGTTACTGATGGCCAGCCGACACGTTCTCTCTCCCCACATCTGTAAACACTGTGTGGTGCATTCCAGTAAAAAAAAAGGGATTAAATCCCTTTTAACACAGACATAATAGTCGTCTATGAAGCTGCCAATAAAAACAAAGAAAACGCATCGGACTTAACACCTTGCATACACTTGGACAACACGTGTATACAGATGGGAATGAGTAAAAGAGAAATAAACCGCCTCACCGGATTACCTCATACGATTCAGCGAGGCAGCCTCTCGTTGACCGGAAGACACTCCGATGAGACTAAACACCAGAGCACTATAAATTTAGGTTTTCAAAACGCAAGCTGTTAATGCATCACCACCTCACTGATTGCCAGTGACTGTTGCGTTATTGGTTTATATTTAACGCACCGTCACCTTCATGTCCTGCTGAGCAACTTGATTTAAAGTAAAACAGTTTTCAGCTTTTGTCTTTTAAGCCGTACCAGGATAGATGATGTGCACATGATCTGCACTGGCCCAAGCTAGCTGTTGGCAGCTGTTGGCTTGTTTTGTTCATCTCCAACAATGACTGTGTGTGTGTGTGTGTGTGTGTGTGTGTGTGTGTGTGTGTGTGTGTGAGAGACTTTCATCATTTTAAGGTATTTGAAGGTTGTGATGTTATCCCCTCACCTCCTGCATGAAAACTGTGCTTCTCTCTTATGTGGTTTTGAGAAGCATAATTTCATGCCAATTGGACGCATCAAGGAAAAGGCTTGGAAATGTAGAAATAGATGTTGTAATATTTCTAGGATTATTATGGTTAAAGCTGCCATTTATTTAAATTTCAGTTAGTTGTTGCATCTTTAAAGCTTACAGGAGTTTTATGAAAGATCGTTGGTTCTCTTCTATATTTTTATTTCTGTGGTAGGGCTGCAGCTAATGATTATTTTCATTAGAGATTGCTCTACCAATAAGGTTCCTGAATTGTTTTGTTTAGAAGACGACAGGCGGTAGTAAAAAAAACAAAAACAAAAACAACTCCTGTTATTACTTCTCAACTTCTCACAACTTGAGAAGATGTATTTGACCAGCAGTCTGTAACCCAAAGATATTTGATTTGATGTTATATAATATAATATAATAAAAGTGACAAATTCTCACTTTTGTCAAGCTGCAACCTTTGAAGTTTTAGCATCTCTGCTTGAAATAAATAGATTTTAACCTTTTCCTTCCACAATATCTTTAAAACCAACTTAAGAGATAGTAGTATTAACTCAACTAAGAGGCTTTTTTATACAAAGTACGATTTTGATTTCTCTTACTCAGCGACTTGGAAATTACATCAATTTGATCCCTGACAAGAGAAGATATTGTGTTTTCATTGAGTTGCAGGGTTCTCCATAGTTCATGAAACCGTAAGTAGGTGTGTGATTTTAAAACACCTGGACCCACTTCGAACTGTGATAGGACTGATTGGATTTGAGTTTGGTTTCAATAGAAAGCACTTTTTTTGGACCAAACACCAAATTTAGTTGCAGTAAGCACTTTTTAAGTGTCATAACAAGCCCATGTAACTCTTAGATCAAGAAAGCACAGTTTCAGTTGTGGTCTTAGATACAGCTATTTCAAGTAGATCTAAAGGTTAAGAAATCATTTACTTAATGAACCTAAAGGCCCCCTGTGATGATATAAACACTACTTTGACCCCGGCCTCATTAAGTGCTGTGTTTTCAAACAGAACTGAGTCTAAGCCTCTCTAATCCCTTTTTTGTGTGCTTTTGCTATTATGGCTGTCAACAAATTTTCTAAATTCAATTATATAATAGAATTGTAAAAAACCCCAGATATTTGATTGTGGAAAAAAAAGTAGCACTGCCACGGTTGTCTGCCTCACGTCTTCTGGCCTGGGCCGCTGCCCATGAATGACAGAAGTCGAGCAATGACACTTTTCATTGGTTGAAAATGAAATGTAGGTCAAGCTGAATGGGGCAGATAACTCAGCAACAACCTCGTGTCAGCGTTGGCAGAGAGTTCATGAATCCAACTTGGTCGCAACTTGGTCGTGGAGAGAGCGATTTGGACTCGGAGCGATTCTAAAAACACCTCAGGATTTAGTCGGCAGACGGAAAAATTG
This sequence comes from Istiophorus platypterus, assembly GCA_016859345.1. Classification (NCBI taxonomy): domain Eukaryota; kingdom Metazoa; phylum Chordata; class Actinopteri; order Istiophoriformes; family Istiophoridae; genus Istiophorus; species Istiophorus platypterus. The sequence goes on from CM029123.1 coordinate 26,192,157, forward strand.
TGGAACCCGGAGATAAAGCTGTATATTTGCCTTATAAGCTACCTGAAGGCACATCTTGAAAATATGCTCCCAAGTAGTTATGTTTCTCGTTGAACTGGTTTTTTCCTCATTTGGACTGTTGGGCTAATTGTTATAACATACTCTCTTTCAGGGAAACACTACTTTACAGTGTTTATGTTCAACTGATTGATTGTTTGAGAGAGTGATTGCGAGGAACCGATTGACAGGTAGACAGGAGGCAGGCGCCACGCTCCTCCATCATTCGCCTCGACATCCATGCCATCAAGTCCTCGGCCCTGCAGCGAGCAGCTCCATGTGTCAGTTGTCCTTCTCTTCTTCAAAGTCAGCACTGCTTGGATGGGGGAAGGTGGTGGGCGGGCGGGTGGGAGGCAAGGCTACACTGATCCATTTCCTGCCCCCACCCCCCCACCCCCCTCCCAGGGCTCTAATTGAAAAATATGGGTGGCCTTGCTTGTTTGTTTTGGTGGAATGTGGTGGGTTATGTTTTTTTTTTTTTTCTCAGAGGCTTTTCCTCACTGCCGCTGTTGCGCAGACCCTCGGGGTGAATCAAGCAACAGGGGTCAGGCCGAGCCTTGTTTGTGAAGCGGGTGCTTCTCCCTTACCCCTGTCTACTGCTCCACGCAGTCGGCCTCACCTGGTAGCCCCCCCACGGACGACAGCTGGCCCACCAGTTTCCACGGTGTTGCTTCTGTGACCCTGGTCAGACCTGGAGAGACAGGCAGTGGAGCTTTGGGTTGCACAGGGCAGCTCAGAGAGACAGGCTCATTACTTGTGGAGTCATATCGTTTAATGCAGATTTGAGCAAGATTCTGATTTATTGACTCAAGTAAATTCATTTTTTTCCAAGTTTTCCTAGGTTCAAGCCTGTTAATCGTGATCATTTACTGGTTCCTGCTTTTTTTATTTGTCATGATATAGTAAACAGATTATCTGGGGTTTTCCTTGACTTTTAGAAAGAACAATAAAAAAGATGTCACCTTCTGCCCTGGGAGACTGGGACAGGCATGTTTTTCTATTTCGGGATATTTTATAAGCAAAACAATCCATAAATTAATCAGTTAATTGAGCAAATACTTGGCAGATTAATATCTAATGAAAATAAAGGTTAGTTAATTGATTAGTCGATGACAGAAAATGAATCAGAAACAATTATAAATCAGTTATTGAGAAAAAATATCACCTATTTGGTCAGACTTATCTTTACATTTAAGGATGTTTCCTTAGGAAATTGTGCCAACACTTCTTCACAAAATTTTAGATTAAGTGATTAATCAGTTACTCAAAAAATAAATCAAAGGAATAATTGATCATTAAAATAAAAACTAACCGAATCCCCAGTCGATAATTCAACAAACAGAAGAGCAACGGAAGAGCAACAATTGTGGTGATGAATTATTTTTCATATAAATAACATCTCATTTAGAAATGTCCGTTTTGACTCCGGGAACTTGTGATGGGCATTTTTTTTCCCTTTTTTGACATTTTATAGGAAGTTAAGACATTATTTGAAAAAAAAAAAAAGAATTCTGTAGCTGCACCGTAAATGAAAAAGTGCTGATTTGTACTGTAAGTAACAATATTTTTTTGATTTAAAATTGTATGTGACTGCAGAAGGTTCTCACGCTGGCGATGTGTTTCTTTTTTAAGGGTTTTTTTTTTATGCAAAGCAGCCGGGGCAGTGGTGTTACAGCCTCGCTCATGAAGGTTCAGATGTCTCCATTTCACCATGTCATTGGGCAGAGCTGCCTGTCTCCAGCCTCCTAATCCTCCGAAAACATCTCTCTGCATTTGCAGGCCCCGCACTTCATATTTCTGTTTGTTATTGCAGGATTTTTATGTGGGAAATTGGGGACTTGGTTTCATTAGGGGCCCCCGATCTCCGAAAAAGCGCCCGAGACCGACAAACAAACAAACAGGCAGCCCTAGAGATAACAGCGCAGCCCCCCCCCACCTCGTAGGCAGACATGGTGACGGTAGGATGGTCGTCTTTCCGTTTTCCTCTCTGTCACGAGAAGTCTCTCCACCATGAGCCCTGGGACCGACTGCTTGCAGTAGGAGATGCTGACTCATTATGGAGGAACTCGCTGACTGGCCAGCGGTCACGGCATCTGTTCTCAAACAGAACCTGCACAGTTCACATTAATCGGAGCCATTTTATTTGAAATACAATACAGCTGACACACATTACGGTCAATTTTTTGGCTATTGGGTCCAGTGCCTGCTGCCCCCCCCATCCACATACACTTCTTAGAGGCATGTGGTGGCCTGGGTGTGAGCGAACACTGAGGAGGATTGTTTAAAGCTCCACCCAGCGCTGTGTTAATCGGGCCAGTGGTCTCAGGCTGGGTCATGTTTAGCCTGCTCTGTGCATTCAGTTTGGGTGGGGGGTGGGGGGGGGGGGTCAGAGGGGATCTTTGATGGAATTCGATGTTTGTGTAATGTTGGGGAGCACAGAGTGAAATGGTGTTAGTAGGGGGTGTAGGTGGAGGGGGGAATCGGGGGGGGGGGGCTGCGAGCAGTGAGTTGCAGAGGAAGGGGTTGAGGGTGATGAGCTATCTAAATGGGTCCCTTTGTGCCACCTTATAAACCAATCACCTCTTTAACACAAACACACACACGCACATACACACACACACTTGCCAATCACTGCCATATGTGAGTCACCTTTTTTTCAGATCAGGGCAGTGGTCAGGCAGCGCACTCGTGTGCGTGTGTGTGTGTGTGTGTGTGTGTGTGTGTGTGTGTGTCTGTGTGTGTGTGTGTGTGTGTGTGTTGACATGTCATGCTCAGGTAAATAGATTTTTTGTCTGCCCTCTGTTACGGTGCAGAGAGTATTGTTGCGTTTTCGGGGGATGTCGAAACAAAAAGCTAGCCAAAGGTCAGAGTTTGGAGGCTGAGGCGGAGGAGGAGGAGGAGGAGGAGGAGGAGGAGGAGTCGTGCTCTTCCCTTTAATTGATAGGACACAGTGGAGACCGACAGGAAATGGGGAAAGAAAGATGGGGATTTAAGGCAACACAGTTCCCTGAAGTTGAACCAGGGACACTACCATTATGTGACTTGAGTCCTGGACATTTTGGGGTGATAATATTAAATGTACAACTCAGAAATATCATCATTTCCAGTGTATCTGATGTTTCTTTTTAGTTATCAGTTCGTTGTGTAGTGAGTGTCAGAGAAGAATGTGAGAAAACTGTTCAAATCACAATTAAGCGATGGTCTAAGATGTCTTATTCTGTCTGACCAACAAGTCAAAAATGACAAAAATACAAATTTTACAATGAATTACAAAGCGACATGAGCAGAAAATCCTCACATCCTTCTCCTGATCGGAGAAACTGGAATCAGCAAATGTTTCACCTTTTGTTTTTTTCCTTACAATAGATTTTTAAGAAATAGGTCATCATTTTCATCTGTTGAATAACGTATTTATCAAGCGCTCGTTTCGTCATTAGATGAATACGTTATTTGACAGTTGTTGTTTTTTTTTTTTCAAATTTTCCTCCCGAGCGAGTACTCATTTAAGCACTGATAAGAAGTTGGGAGGGGCTCGGTGCTCCTGGGGTAATGCACAGGCCCCTCGAGGGTCGTGTGTTACTTGCTCTCGTTGCGCAGCTTAAAAATTTCAAGCTTAAAACCATGGGGTTTACATCCAAGTATTTTAAAAAGAAAAAAAAATAATAATGCAATGCGTTTGTTTAAATGCCTCGAATTAAAGCTGAATGTCCACACCTCATCCTCATCCCGATGGCTTCATTACAGATCCTGTGTGGTGTTGTGCAGAAGCAAAAAGTCTGAAAATGGTGTCACAGTCCAAATATTTACATAATTAACTTTGTGCGTGTGTTTGTGTGTGTATATATATTTATGTATGCATAAGTGTGTGTGTGTTTGTTTTCAAGCATCTTTTAGCTGAACTCAGTTGCCCTTTTTTCATGAAATGAAAAAAAAAAACAAAAAACATGACTAGCATGTAGCCCAGCAATTTGTTTGTGTGTTTATGTGTGTGTATGTGTGGGTGGGAGCGCTGTGGTACATTAAAATGAACCAGTTTCATGCGACATAGAATCCTCTTGCTTTGTGCCCCCCCCCCACCCCCCCACCTCGCTTACTCCAGAGCGCGCAGAGCCAAGGACGGGTCGTCCCGTGTTAGCAGCGCTGCGGGAGGATGCCAAGCCTCAGACTTGCACAGCCACCACACAGATTTGTTAGTCGGCCTCCAAGGAAAACAAACTGTGCCTTTTTAGCCCTATTACCAGGGAGAGAGCGAGAGTGAGAGTGAGAGTGAGAGCAAGGTTGGGATTTTTAAGGGCTTGGGGGGTGGAGGGGCGGGGGGGGGCGGGGGGCTGGCAGCGTCATGGTTGGAAGAGAATCGAGCAGGGGGGAGAGAGAGAGAGAAAAAAGGGGCTAAATCTGGTTCTGTGTTGTCATTGATTTAATTTAACCTGCACGGTACAACATGTCTGGACACAGGATGGAAGACAGTTGGGGGTGTGATCTTATGGGGGATCCTCTGATGCCCTCTAGAGGTAATACCTTTACTCCTCTGCTGGAAAATGCCATAAGTTTCCAGCTGGAGCTTCAGAAACTTTTTTTTTTTTTTAATCTTCATGCTACTTTAAGGAAAAATTCATTCACGGTGTAAAGTTATAGTTTCTATAACCTCGTTTTGATGGGGAACTTGTGATTGTGCGTGACATGAGGCTTGTGCAAAAGTCCCTTTTGGTTTCTGTGTGGCTCGGTGCTTGTGTGTGTGTGCGCGTGCGCATGTGTGTGTGTGTATTGGTGCACGTGTGCACGTGCACGCTAGTGTTATAGAGAGGGGTCTGGGCAGTGTTCCCGTGTCCATGCACAGCCCCCAGATTAAAGTAAACACAGCGGCTCTTTTCTCATCCCAGCCGTCAGCAGGCTCTCCCCAGGCCCGCGCCAGAGACCACACACCCAGACCACACACACACCCACACACACACACACACACACACACACACACACACACACACACACACACACACACACACACTGCCCAGACCTCTCCGCAGATCCTTCCACATACTCGCATACACACAGACCACACAACCCCAGCTCGGGCCCCTCGCACGCAACCTAGCTGAGCTGTCATTCTGCCCAGCGTGTATGTGTGTCTAAATGTGTGCCTAAGTGTGTGTGTGTGTGCGTGTGCGTGTGTGTGTGCGGGTAGGCTATCTGTTTGTGCACGTGTATTTCCAAGATTGAGGTCGGGGGTGGGGTCGGGTGGGGTTTTGTAGTATAGAAACACATTTGGAAGTTGGAAGTAGAATCAGAATTATAGAATGTAAATGCCTGCCCCCCCTCCCCTCCCACAGTGCCCGTTCTAAACATGTGGGATTGATGAGCGATATATACCAGGCTCTTGTTTTAGGCCTGTTAACCTCTTATCTTCTCCATGTCAGATCCATAGCCCCCCCCCCCTTCCATTTCCTCTGACAAGCGCAGGGCATTCGGCAGCAACACAAGGTAAATCCCGTCGGAGTCTTCTAGTTAACTCTGGGGGGATGTCAGGGTGATGGAGGTGGGTGGGGGGGGGCTCAGAGGCAGAAAGGCTTCCCAGAAAGGCTCCTTGTCCTGGAGCTTTCTAGGTCAACGCGTGTGCCGCAGTTCCACCGCTGCTTTCTATGCCGCTGTGTTTTTGTTGCCATGCCATGTGGCCTTTTCCCCCGCATAAGTCACAATAATCTCAAACCTTTTTTCATGGAGAACTGTGGTGAAAATCTCAGCCCTGTGATATTTAATTTGAGCCACGAGGCAAATAATCAGCAGCTGACAAGTTGTGAAACTGTTGGGACTTCGATGTTAAGGATGTTTTCATGTGGTTAATGAGATTAATCTCCTTATTTAGCCTTTGTGACACCAGCTTTTTAAAATAAAGACCACAAGATTTTTTTGCCATTGGCTCTTCCAAAAATTGAGAGACCTGCATTTTAGTATGAGTTCATGAAAGAACATTTTAGTCCGCGATAAACACTCTGCAACTCAAGAGTCGTGACGCACTATTATGTTAATGCTGTTTGTTTGGACTCACCATGTCTAAGAGATGGGACACAGGGCTTCAGGATTTATGAGATTGCCATCCGAACATCCGGCAAACTTGTGTGATTGATTAATTTGATGATTGTTTTCTTGATTAAATGATTCAGTGTAATTGTTAAGTGTATAAAATGAAAGATGTCCATTTGGTTTTTGTCTGACCAACAATCCAAAAATCAAAAATACTCAAGCATGACAAAGAAAAGGATGAAATCATCAAAGTACAGAGGCTGGAAGTAGGAAAAGATTATGAAGTTCAAAGCTCATGGAACTTACGTGATTTAATCTATTTTTAAAATGTTTTCTAATTGAAAATGTAGTCTAAAAATGAGCTAAATATAAACAAATACAAAGTTAATCCTCTCTTATCAAAAAATCTATTTCTAGTTTTAGTAATTTTATTGTGACCTCTTTTCAGGCAGCACCATGGGGTCCCGACTCCATCATTGGAAAAGAGATGGAGTTATTATTGAAGTCATTTATCAATAAAAGATTTTACATTCTCAAATTTTAATATTTTCCTCGTTTTAATGCTTTTATATCAGAATTGACCAAATGTCTTTAGAATATCTTGAGCCTTTGGCTGAACTAAACTACGACCCCTCGGTCTCTGGGAAATTTTAATTGGCTTTTTCCTTCTATATTAAGATTTTTTATTAACTGAACAATTTATTCATTCATCAAAAAGAAAAAAAAGATTCTCAGATATGTTAATGAAAATAATCTGTAAATCCAAACCTAAACATGTTTTTCAGATGTTCATAGATGCACTGGCCGCCGAAGGTGCCGAATCTCAAATGTTTTCTTTTTTTGTTACTGGAAAGTCTCTTAAACAAGTTGACTAATCAAAGCTCTCCTCCGTCAGTTCAGATTTCCTTTGATATCAGAGTAGTGCCCCCCCCTCCGCCCCGCCTTGCCTCTTGGAAGCCCTGTTGCACCACGGATACACACCCAAAACTAATTAGCGGCCATACAACTGTGCAAAGGGTTGCCGGCGTGGACCGGCCCCGGGTCCCGGTCCGTGTGAACTCCCGCATTGTTTGCGCATTGAGCGTGTTTTGGCTGAGGCGCAAAAGAGCGGAAGCCTTGTCCAAGATGCTTTAGAAAGTCTAGATTGGACTTTTTTTTTGAGACCTGGCAGTAATTTATTAGCAAACATATGTGCTGCTGAAATACATCCTTTCTTTTTTCTCTCTTTTCTTCCTTGTTTTAAAAATTTGGAATCTTTCCCTCTCTTCCTTTACACAGCCCCTGACGTGAACTGATTTTCATGGGTGCTCCTTCTTTGGTACCGTAATCTGTACTGTATTGTGTGGGCTTATGTGGAATGATTGGGGAGGCCAGGTTTATTTATCCTTCGCTGTGAGGTTTACATTCTTCCTTCCCTCCCTGCTCTCTGTCTGCTCCTTCATTCTTGGCTCCCTTCTCTATTTTTCCTATTATCTGAGAGATAACTGCTCGACGCATACATTGTTTGAGGACCTACAGGGTGGGAAGTCTACACGAGCCGCTGTCCAGGTTCTGCTTGTGTTTTGCCGTCCCCAGTCAGTACTGAAAACCTTGGTGTCTGGCCGCCTTGATGAGTCAATGAAAGTAGAGAGAGGGAGAGAGAGAGAGATAGAGATAGAGATAGATAGATAGATAGATAGATAGATAGATAGATAGATAGATAGATAGATAGATAGATAGATAGATAGATAGATAGATAGATAGATAGATAGATGATTTTTTTTTAACAACTGACTTTCTCAGAAGAGGGTTGTGGGTTCACCAGCTAAGGTTCCATGTTTATGTGAAGATGATTTTTATTATTCCAGACACCTGGGGAGTGTTTGTACTGCCTGGATGTAAAGGTATTTTTTTTTGTAATTGTTTGAAAATGTTTTGTCCATTTTCTACTACACTAAGACTATATTACATTTTAATAAGTTATGTCAGCCTCCAGAGCTGTAACTAAAGATTATTTTTACTAGGACTCCCTTTTTTTTTTCTTATTAAAAAGTTAGAAAATGTTTCCCTCTAAAAGGTCAAAATTATGAGAGCTGCACATTTTTTATGTTATCAGAGCCCGAACCAATTGCTTTAATTTGCTTTTCTCTTGGACCAAACAGTCCATAAATAAATACATAATTAAAGATAATACATTTACAGGGATTTTGAAACAAAGGCAAGTAAACAGATATACAGATTTAACTATCTGTAACAAAATAATGATTTTTTTATTTATCACTTGTTTACACAATTATTATCAAAACTGTTGATTACTTTTCTCTCAGTAGAAAAAAAATGCATTAATACTCCGATCATTTTAGCAGTGATAGCTTCCATTTGTGTTAATTGAGCTGTCAGCGCTTTGAGTTTGTTGAGTTTTGTGTTACTCACCATTTCCTGATGCGTACGCGCACCTCCCCCTTATTTTCCAGGTCCAGGCGCTGATTGATCCGGTGCTGCCGCCTGCCGCGGGCCCACCATGTCTCGTGCCCGCCAGCCCCCGCTAGTCACGGGCATCTCGCCCAAGGAGGGTGCGGCCTGGACCAAAGTCACCATCCGTGGGGAAAACCTGGGCACCGGCCCACAAGACCTCATCGGTAATACACATATAACCAACACCCGCAGCTCCATCTGGGTAAAACGTTCCAGTCTCTGTGTTTGTTTGATTTTTAAAAAGGAATTTCTGTTCAGAAATTTCATTTTCAGGGTGGATAACTGTACCCATATTCATCCCAGTGTTTTACATACTTCCCCTTAATATTTTTTCATATTTAAATATTTATACAAATATATAAATGGATATATGTAGATAAATATACAGTTTTCAGATATTTTGTGAGATTACGACCCAGTTGTGTTGAGGATGTCAACACATCATGCAATAAACCCTTTTTTTTTTACTGCAAATACCAATTCTCAGGTGATGATTTGAATTGTTTATATTGATAGGTGAGAGTAGTTCTTGTCAAGAAAGGGGCAACGCAGACGTTGAGCAACCGCGGCCGATTTATTCTTGTCATTTCATCCCTGCCCTGGTGTGCAGAGTGTTTCGTAACCTCAGCCGTATTAACTGAGTTTATTAACTTATCCATCAGCAGACCGCGGCTGCCCCACTTTTTTAAACAGGCTGGGGCAAAGTTTGGTTTTGTTTATATGATACGTAAGTGGACAGGACACCTTACCCCCCCCCCCCCCCCCGGTGAATAAGAATTTCATTGCTTTTTTTTTCTTCACTTTTTAGGTTTTACTCTTTGGACATTTTGACAATGTAGTGACTCCTAATAACCTGAGTGAAAAACAAGTTAAGTTGTAATAACATCTCTATAAAGAAAATGTGTTTTAAATAGTTTTCTTCTAGATATATCATTTATAAGACAGGTTATATAAATGATTTTTTTTTTTGTTAAGTATTTTATAAATGAAGCTAATTTGTTTTTTTCTGTAGATAATAAAAATTCTAGACCACCAGAGTAAAAGAAAATTCATTATCGATTTCAAATTTAATTTTGCACTTAGAAATTGAGAAACATCCTTTGTAAATTTCTTGTAAGTGTAAAATATTCCATGTTTGAAGTGTTTTTTTTTTTTTTTTAAGTTCACACACCAGCTTTGTGGTAAAAGCACTTCACCAATTTTAGTAGGGAAAAAAAACACATTAACCAAAATAAAAAAAAAAAAAAGCTCAGTCCAGACTTCCCAAAAAAATATTGAGATATTTTGCTTTTCTGTAATTTAGGTTAGCCTCTTCTGTAGCATAGTTTTCTGCCAGCTCTCTCTGAAACGAACTTGAAAACACAAGTCACTGTTGCTGTAAATATTTAGATTACTCTATGCCTAGTTTGAGAAACTCAAATCTGCGTGCATTAATGTGAAAATGTACAATTTTTTTCCTTTTATTTTTTGCCTCCGTCTTGCTCTCATTATGCATTTCAAACGTCAAGCGTTTTTTACACCGATATTTTCCCTCATGTTCGCCAACTCCTCCTGTACCCTGCTTTTTTTTTGGCGGGGGGGGGGGGGGTTAGAGAGGTGGGAATGAGGACTCACACACTGCTCCGTCCTTGGCAAGCTGCGCTTTGGCCGGTGATACAGCTCTATTTCTGACCACCAGTGTCCCCCGGGCCTGGAATTAGATAATTAGAAATGCGCAAATGTCTGTGTGTGTGTCTGTGTGTGAGCACTTATGTATTCAAACAAAGCGGCCGATGGAGAACAGAGACAGGAAATTGGGCTCTAATGGGCGTATTATTCGTGGTTTTTACGGGGCTGTTTGTTGATCAGCTCTCGCAGGCTTTTTTTTTGTTTTCATGATGTTTGATAAAGTGTAAATGCGAAGCTTTCTGAATCTCCTCGTCAGCGTTATTCCCGTGTCTGTGGCAGTAATGGGCCACTTAGCGCCAAAGTGACGCTCTAGTTCAGAAGGGGTGAGTGAGAGGAAGGGAGGTCACGGCCACCCACGCCCACTGCGACCCCGGCTTCGACCTTGACCCCTAGCAACAGTTTGACTAAACCTGCTGATGGACACCAATTCTGTCTTGAGTGCGCACCTCTTGTCATGGATTTTGTGTGTGTGTGTGTGTGTGTGAGTGAGTGCTCAGGCTTGTTTATTTTTTGCTGTCACAGTGTGTCTGTCTCTCACCCTTTTCACCCCCCCCCTTTCTCTTTCCCTTTTTTTTTGCATCAGGTCTGTCAATATGCGGCCACAACTGCCTGCTGACGGCCGAGTGGATGTCGGCCAGCAAGATAGTTTGCCGCGTGGGCCCCGCCAAAGACGACAAGGGGGAGATCATCGTCACCACCAAGTCCGGGGGCCTTGGCACCTCCACTGTCTCGTTCAAGCTGCTCCGACCAGAGAGGATCGGTAAGGGACAGAAGATTTTTTTAAAAAAATGAGGCGGAATAACTGCAGCTAATAACTATTTACATTAGCAGTTAATCTCAGAATTATCAGTTTATTATTCAGCCCGTTAAATGTCAGAAATTAAACCTAACATGGTTTGTTTCATTTCACCAGCAGCTTAAAACAGGATAATGAACTGACAATGGGAAAAAAACAAAGACAAGCAGAAAATCCTCAAATATATGTGGCAGTGAAGGTATAAAAAAATATATTGAAAACAATTAATTGGTTGTCAGAATTTGTTATTGGTAATTTTTTTGTGAAATAGTGCCACTCCCAGCCAGTTAGTATGTAATAATTTAATTATACCCCAAAACAAGGAACTGACAAGGAACATTTTTCACGAAAGCAAACAGTTTAAAAAAAAAAAAATTGTGAGGGAGCTCCACGTTCACAATAACCCCCCCCCCCCAAAAGAAACTCCAAAACATTTAATTAAATGAAACCCAAGAAAAACTTGAGAAACATGTGAAATACCCTGGAGTCCAACACAGAGCAAAGTAAGCCAACAGTGTTTACTTTAGTTTTTATAATCTTTTGTATGATTCTAATATCACTAGAGATACTGATACACACATCATTTGTCTTTTTCTAATTACATTAGCATGTTTATCAGGTTGTTGTTTTTTTTTTTTTTTGTCCCCTGGAAACTTTCCAAGTTTCTTTATGCCACATATACAGTATGTAGTCACGCTGGTGTGTGTGTGTGTGAGTGTGTGTGTGTGTGTGTGTGTGTGTGTGTGTTTTTCTCCAAGTTGTTTGTGTCGTGTTTATTTTACTGTTTTGTTTTGTTTTGTTTTTTTTACTAAATGCGACATCAAGATAACGAGGGTGTTTTCTTCGTTTTCTTGTATCGTGTCCACGTGCTAAGTTGAGCCCTTTTGGCGGTTTCAGATCTCCCTGCAAAATGTTTAGAGTGAAAAGCGTGAAGAATTACAAAAGGAAGAAACATAATTATGATTTAAAGTAATAAAGAAGTAAAACATTGCATAAGGTACAGATGGTGTAATATTAAGTAAATATTGATTGTAACAAGTTGAGAAGATTTCAGCTCTTTCAGCTGTTTCCTACGTGATATTAGGTATGTTTGATGTGTTTGTTTGCATGTGTGCAGGTTTAGAGGCGCTGTGTGTGTGTGAGTGCACATCTGGGATGTGTTGTAGAGCCTTGTGACGTGTGTCTCGCCTGCCCCGCCCTGCCCTGTCCTGCAGGTATCCTGGACCAGTCGGCCGTGTGGGTGGATGAGATGAACTACTATGACATGAGGACCAACCGCAACAAAGGCATCTCCCCGCTCTCCCTGCGACCCACCAATCCACTGGGGATCGACATAGACAAGTACGGACACACACACACACAGAGCACAGTCAAACCAGCATAAACACACACACACACACACACGCTCATGTCATTGAGTCACGGTTTACATCCCCAAGCAGAAACACACACACACACACACACACACACACACACACACACACACACACACACACATGCACACACACACGTTGTACGTGGCGCCGCCTCCCACGCGCCTGGCACGGACCGTGGACGTTGTAATTTATGGTTTGCGTTGCTGGGTTCAGCCGTTTTCTGGGTTAGTGTTTGTTTGGTTTAGAGGGGGGCCGGGGGAGGGAGGGTGGGTGACCACTCTTGACCAGAGACAAGACCCTCATAAACAGCCCCCCCCACCAGGTTACACGGAACATCCAGAACACACACACACATCCATGCACCAGCCAGTCGCAGTTGGATCTCTTACACGAAGGCGTCCAAACTTAAAGTTAAAAAGTTAAAAAACATCGCTCTGTGGTCTGTTCGTTCTACGTGGTTGTGTACATCTTTGTGTAGTGATGTCACCGGACTGTAATCCAGCCGTAGCTGTGCATACCCCCGCACTTGGCCAAGATATGAAGTAAGTGTGTAACGAGTGGAGACCGATGAGCAAATTAAAACGGGGCGAAGCGTAGGAAGTAGCTCTCAGTTAGAGTTCAGATGAACTAGATGAAAAAAAAATTGCTTCCATCATTAAAAAAAAAAAATTCTGTATGTAAAGGGGAGTAGGAGTAATTTCAACAACATATCTGACCTGACACTCAGTTTGAAATAAGCTCTAATAAAGGTGGAAACTGTGGGTAGGCTCCACTGATCAAATTGCATCGGTGAGAGATAATAACAAGAGATAATAAGTGCTGTAACCATCCATGCACACTTATTATTAAACAGGCATCATATATTCCTCCATGCAGCATTGTCAGAGTTTATGTTACAGATCGCTGCACCACAGATGTCTCTGAGCGACTGGATTTTTTGGGTTTTTTTTACACTCGGCTAAGGGCTTTTTCCAGCTAAGACGTCTCCTCGTTTGGGAAACAGTGCGACCCCCCTTTAGTGAGATGCTGGCCTGGAACTGGGTGCGAAGAAATTCAATTTGGGACTCCACACGTAAACCGAGATGATTGATGCACGAGCAACCGGTGCAGCACGGCTCAGGACTTGAACTTCTACTCGATAAGGAGAGCTTGAAAAGTAATAAACTACTTCTAAGCATAACATGCATCCTCTTCTGTAGACCGAGCATGTAAAGGCCTCGATAATGTGCCAGTCGTTGAGGTAAGTGAATAAATATTCAGAAGCAGCGGAGCATCCTCGCCTCCTCTTATTTACTCTTGTTCTAACACAGTAGTCAAACCGGCTGATTAGGGCTGCGGTGATGATTAAACATAAGGTTACGGATGATGGAGCAGTGGTTGTAAAACACGCTGTTTTATTGTTTGCCGTTTTCTGGTTGAGACTGGAAGCAGCAAGCCCCACAGAGGGAATGAGATCAGCAGGGTTTCCCTCAGACACGCTCACTTCTCGTATATATTTAAATTTCTTCATCAAGCATGAATTTTCAATACACTGGAAAAAACTAGAGGGATTTAAAAAAATTAAGATACTCACATAACCCAAAATATAGAATATAATCATAGTTTAGGCATTTGCAACTAGCACCTTCAATCAATTTTGTTTTGTTCTTTTTTAAAACAACAATAATTTATGTCCCTAATATTTGTAGAAATAATATTTTTTTTTGGTCCATATGTAGGAATCAGTTTGTGTTTGTGATCACACCTATATTATGTTTCCTGTGTGTGTGTGTGTGTGTGTGTGTGTGTGTGTGTGTGTGTGTGTGTGTGTGTGTGTGTGTGTGTGTGTGTGTGTGTGTGTGTGTGTGTGTGTGTGTGTGTGTGTGCGTGCGTGTGTGTGTGCGTGTATCACAAAGTGTTCTCCTCTACATGGATTTTCTGTTTCACCCACTTAAATACCGAACTGTCCGTGTGTTGGTCTTTTTTTTTCCTCCGTGTGTGTGTAGCTGCAGAGTGGGTGGTGGTTGTCGGTGGGGGGGGGGGTGGTTTGTGTAGACCATGGGTCATTAGTAGAGATCAAGACTCCCTAATGAGCACTGGGTCCTCCAGGGGCACCCAGGCGTCACACACTGCACTTCCCACGCCAAGCTCTCCCAGCCTGGGCGCTTCTTGGCTGCACACTGCCCCCTGCTGGGAATTCTGTCGCCAACATCGAATTAAAAATTTACCCCACAGGTTAAACAGATTTTTTTCCAAGCGCTTCACAGTTTGTCATTAATATATATTTATTATATTTATTCTTTTTGTGAGTGTGTCTAACACTGTTCACGCTGCACTGTTTGACCCTTGCTGTGCATTTTCCTGCTGTTTATAATTTGCATATCTGCGTTTACACTGTGCATCTTTTCATCTTTGTTTATTTGTCCCCTCCCAGAGGCAAAATCCCACAGAGCGACATGGAGATGACGTTTCCGGGTATGAGTGGGGACTTCACCAGCGAGAACTTCTCTGCCACCTGGTACCTCATAGAAAACCACGCAGGATCCAGGTAGGTCCTCGGCTGCCACTTGTCCGTACCGCCATCTCTCATAAGTACTAATAAAGGGGGTGTATAAAGCAAAAACAGCAGTTTAACTGATGTCCTTTTAACCTGAGCAAACCAGGTCACCAGAGATGACCGAGATCCACCAGAGGTTGCATCACATTTTTATCCTCAACTGAAATAACTGCACCGGAAATTCCGGAGATTGGAGACTGCGGGACCGATGTCCAGGCACACTCCCAGTGACACTCAACAAAAAATAAATAAATAAAATCAATCATTTAAGTAATCTTTCAAGCTTCCAGCTTCCCAAATTTGAATATTTTCTTTACTGAATTTCCTTCCATGTATAGTAAAGTGCATATATTCAAGATTTCTCCCGTTGGTCATCGAAGACCTATCCCGTGTTTCGTGATGTTTTACAGACTGAAGCCATAAATTGATCGAACCAATCGCTTGCAGCCCTGTGGTGCAGACGTGGGAGATGGCGGCTGCTCAGCGGAAAAGAGAACGAAAGAGTGCATGGAGAAAAATTAATGACAGAGAATATCTTGGGTTTTTATGACTTTTATTTTAGGATCATATTTTCCTTATTGAGTCTCCGCACGGTCGCTTGATCCCTCGCAGAGCAGTTAAGTATGTGGACGAGGCCGCCTGCCGACCCAGGAGCCCCGAGCCCGGTTGACTGTCATGTCAGGACAGAGAAGAGTTATTTTGGACTCTCCTGGCTTCCTCCCCACCCCACCCTGCAACCCCCCCTCCCCCGCTTACCCTTCCAGTAACCCAGACCCCGGGATCCAGCATGACCAGGGGCCTCTGTTTGGACCTCGCTGGGTGACTGTTTCTTCCTGCGAAGGAAACCTCACTCAAGACTCTGACACACAGACACAGACATAGACAGACACACGCACACACGCGCACACACTTGGGTGACAGATGTGCGTGTTTGTTCAGAAATTATGTTTCTCTGCATAGACATACATTCGGTTATGAGTCGTGTCGTTAAACAAACATGGACAAAATTTTTTAAAATGATATTAAGTTGTTATTCCACTGAAAAGTTTTCTGTTTTATTAGTCATTGTAAATTTAATATTTTGGGGTTTTGAACTGCGGGTCGCACAAAATAAGCTCTCTAATGACATCACCTTGACCTAGACTGTGCATTTGTCTCACATTTTAGGGACTAAACGGTTAGTGAATTCACTGGAAAATGAAAACGAACAAAACTACCCGTTTGTGTAAATTTTTTTTTTTGTTGTTATTTCCTCAGTTTCGAGCAATTGAAGATTGCAGCCAGTAACTTGAAGAAGCAGGCCACCAAGAAGAACGAGGGGAGCCTGGCCTACGTGAAAGGAGGCCTCAGTACCTTCTTTGAGGCCCAGGACGCTCTAGCAGGTAAGAGGGAACACCTCTTTTTTTTTTTCTTTTTCTTTTTTGGTCTACCCTGGAACCAAACCAAAATCTCTGCAATTAATACACAAAAACTTCCAAATCCTCGCTCTTCATCATTTCTCTGACAAGAAAAGAAAAGAGCTCTTGATTTTTTGGAAAGTGTTGCAAGTCTTTGTCTCTGAGGTTTTTTTTTTTTTTTTGCACCCTCCCCCGCCCCCCCTCCTCACATGCGGTTTAGCAGCGGTTGATTAAAGAGGTTCATTTGGACGCTGTGCGAAAACCCACAACTCCGCACCAGCGTTACCCCAGCCAAGCACAACATGGCTAAACTCGGCTTCATCGGAATATGAGATCAGCTCTCACCTGTCACACGCAGTTTTGCTTGAGTCTCCCCCAGAGCCTGGAGGTGGATGGACGGACACACACACACACACACACACACACACACACACACACACACACACACACACACACTCGTTGACCTTCCGTTGCCAGAAAGATTTCAAGGTAGCAGAGACTGACTGCTGTCGCTCTGCCAGGTACCTCGAAATCAATTGTTCGCTTCATCATTCATACTTTTGTCTGTTTACTCTCCGCTCCCGAACATAGCCGCTCAGTTACTTCCGCATACTATTTATACGTACACTTTTTCTGCCTCCATCATTATTATTATTGCTTTCCGCATGTTTGTGCCCCGGTCGGGACAGAGGCAATGTTTTCATTGTTAGCGGCTGAATCTAAATAAACGGAGCAGCCCAACACAATGCGGGCCGGGGCATTAGGACTGATAGTGCTGATAACGGGCCCAATATGACCGATGGGAACAATGCGCAGTCATTCTCACGTTCAGGCCAAGCGTGCCTACTGGTGTGCCCACGGCTCCGATGGGAAATGTACGAATGTCTCCGCGGATGGAGGAAGCGGCACACCACGGGTGGACTCGGGTGACCCGGGAACCACGAGGTCGTGGTGATGCTTTATGACCTGTGCGACAGGATGGGGTTTGCCGCTTCGGACTGAATATGAGAGAAGTCGTAGGACGCTGCGTTCGCTTTTGAACACCCCGTTTCCCAGACAAAGACCTTTTTGAAGGGGCAGACTAGCAGTATATCCTTTATAAATAAAATAACCAAGAATCAGGATATATGACAATCAAGTGGTCTTTTTAATTCTGTCTTATCATTTCAAGGAGAATCAACTTTAACCAATGAGAGAGAGTTTGTATTCCTTTTCATAGGTTTTATCTTAACAACAGTTCTGATAATTAGCAGTGTTTGGTAACTTGCCCTGAGATGTTACTCGGCTAATGTCGCACCGTGTCCTTGGTGTTAAATAGGCAAATGTTTCCTTAGACTTTTTCCCATCAGGACTTTATAACTAGTCGCTGTTTACAGCCTCTGCGCGATTGCCCAAGTCACATAAAAAAAAAAAAAATCAATTGATGGCACTTTAAAGCATAATTTTCACACCGGCGTAGTTTGTCTGAAGTGTGTTCTTCGAGTGTGTCTAGCAGACGTTCCCTCACAATGGAGCTTTTTTTCAGTGGAGGTTATAATGATCGTGTTTTAGCTGTTTTAATATTTTCCAGGCTGTCCGGCCCGGGCATTACATTTTCTGCACTTTCCACTGGTTTTCATTTGTCATGACTTTGCTTGATTCGTGGCAATAAGACGTAATGTGCAGGGCAAGTAGAAAGCTCTGTAGATTAAACTGGGATCATTAAACACTTTTGACTAATTCCACCTATAATTTAACATCAACAAAACTTTCTGGCTTATTGAAAATAAAGCTACAAACAGCCCCAAAAATGCATCACTACTGTATGTTAAAGAAAGAGGCTCGCTATATAACTTCATCCAGAGCTGTGAAGAAAACATTGTGTCATAATTGGACCAGCAGCCTCATTTAAAAGCTCATTTAAAAGAGCCTGAGTCCTGTCTTCTCACCAGGGCTCATTACAGCACTGCAACGTCCGTTCAGGGCCAAGTTTTTGGTTCCTGAAGCGGCGGCCCCCGAACGGATGGCTGGAGCGGAGATGTACACTGTACGCTGGCCGCAGTCAGCCAAGCCAAACCGACAAACCAGCCGACACGCTGCTCACCACCGGGCCTGGTTAGCACAGCTGCTCGGGCGGCCGTGAATCCTTTCTTTGTCTCTCTCGGCGGCGTCTGGCCCGGGCCTCTGACGTTCTGGGTCGGTCCAAATGAGCCTCACCTGAGACGGGGCTGTGAATTTTTCTTTTTTAAGAAATTAACGGGGCGCTTGTGTGTTTTCCTTATTCACAACGTGCTGTGTTAGAAGGCTGCTGTGGTGCCTGACAGCCTCTTAGTCACCATCATTTTTTGTGTCTCCGCTCCTATTTATTTTCAGTTCTGCTCGCATGTGAGATTTTTATTGATGACTTTAATAGAAGTCTGGTGAGTGTTTTTTTTTTTTTTTTTTTAATGCAAGTGTACTACTGCTGGCAAGGTGGAAACAAGGAAGAGAAGCCAAATCTGGAAAGAGAAATGAGGCGGATAGAAAATATTTAGAACACACAGCAGGACTTTGCCTTTAATATCTGCGGGGTTTCGCTCCCCTCCTTCTCTTTTTCTTGTCCACCATAATTGTCTCCTAAAATACTCTCTGGTAAAGCTAACCATCCCCCAACAGATACAACAGAAACAGAATGTATTTTTAATGAGCTGTGAGCTCTTTGCTTAAGTGCACGGTTTAGACTTTTGCGCCTGCGAATCACAAATCCCGTTAATTACAGCGCTGTGTGGGTTCATTAGCGCACGCTGGCTCTTGCCAAATGGGGAAACAGGACTGGGGGCTGCTGCCAGCCTTTTAGCTGGATTGATATTCTTAGAGTTTCCAGCAAGATCTGGAGTGTGCGATCAAGTTGCATGGGCTCGAAGAGATTTGCATTGGAATATGGAATGAGTTTGACCTAGATCAGCTACTGCTCTTGGACGCTTGTAATTTCATTTTTGGCCAAAGCATTGATAAGAATTGTAATGTTAGAGTTTGTGTTATATAAATTGGGACAAAGCATCCAGTCATAACCACTGGATCAGTATGGGGGTTGGTACTAACCTTATTAACCAGATCCGTTATTGAACAGACCGTCCAGCCCACAAAAAATACAGTTTATTTGTCAGTGTCATCATATAATTCAGTGTTTTTGATACATTTACTTGAGCTGCGGACTAACTTTCGGCAACACAGTAATTCCTTCCCCGTGTTACTTTACATAAAAATGATTATCAGACTTTAAATTCAGGGAAAAGAGACCACTGGTATGGGATCAAGAAACTGCAGATAAATAATAACCTGGGGGGACTTGGACTTGAACCAGGAAAAAAAAAAAAAATAAAAAAAGTTCAAAATGTCAAGAACACCTCTCATTAGCTGTTAAGTAAAAACAAAACTAACACAAATTTGAGAGGAAAGTGAAAACAGTCAGAAAAATAAGGTGCTATTAAAAGTTGTATAAAGGTGGGTGGGACAACCTGAGACCTAAACAACAACTTAAGCAGGTCAGACCAGGGTCAGACCTGGTCCCCGGTTAGATCCTCAAGATGTATGCCCCCCCCTTTTTTCCCCACCTTTTTCAAGTGGCTTAGTCACTGCACTAGAAAATTTGGAGGCATGATATGCAGCTAAATGGGCATTTAATCAGATAATAAAGTTTCAACAACCTATGGTTAGAATTTCTGAATTTTTCTTGTTTTTGTCATGCCTTTTCATAATTTTTTTTTCTAGTTTAAAGAACAGTCTTCAACATTTTTTCTCATACAATATTTTAAGTGGTTCTGTAAACACTCCATGTGAACCACTACAGACTGGTGAAAGAAATGGAGGGCCTCGGCCATAGCGACTGTTTAGTTTGCAGAGCCCCGGCGACAAACTGGGCCATGCTTCTGAGGACAGAGACGCTCGGGCTGATCGACTGACTGACTGACTGACTGACTGACTGACTGACTGGCGGCCCGTCGGGGCGTCCACGGTTGTTGCTGCTGAAATGTTGAAAAATTTGAGGTTTTTTCATTGTTGTGTGAAAAGGAAGTCTCCCAGTAATGCAGGAAACGGAACGGCTACCGTGTTCCAAAAACGCCAGATTCCCAGGGCCTATTCCCTGAGCCCCCAGCCCCCAGCAGGAGTCAAAACATGTCCAGCTTTAGAATCCAGGGACACTGTATTTTTATTCTTATTCTTTTTTTTTCTTTTTTTTCCTCAACGGTTCCAGGAAGTGAAGCGGGAGCTGCAGCTCTTCCTTAGGTCCTGGCTGCGCTTGTTATCCGGACCCTGACCTGATGTTTAGGTTAGCCATGACGTCACCGAGCCCCTTCAGTGTGTGACAGACGGGGAAGACACACAGCTGGCAATTGGGGGGGGGGGCTGCGCATGTGTGCGCGCATGTGTACACTCTCCCATATACACTCCCACATCTACATGCCCCAGCCCGCATCTGGCCCCGTTTTTTGCCGCGAAAGGGCCCGGGCCCCTGTGTGCGCTGGTCAGGCAACGGTATGTCCGAGCAGCATGTCTTAGGCTTCTGTATGTTGGAACCAACTCATATATTTATTTACAGAGCTCCAGCCCCTTCTATTTTGCCCTCCCGCTCCCTCTGCTGTCTCTGGGCTTTTGCTTGTAGCCAGTATTTGTAGTGGAGCAACTGCCAGAGGGGAGAAGGATGGCAGGGAGGTGGAGGAGAGGAGAGGAGAAACGATAGGATCATTACCGTTTTTTTCTTTCTTTTTTTTTTTCCCTTTCCCTGTCTCTGTCTCAGCCTCATTCCTGAGATGTCTCCTGCCTGCTGCACATTTGAGTCCTGCTCCACAAGTATGCGGGAGAAGCTCTCCCCAAACCTCCTCCAGCTTGCCTCCACTTTGTCAATAAACCCGCCCTGCAGCTCTCAGCACCCGGCTGCCCACTGCTGCACACCATTTATTTATTCACCAGGGGTAGCCACGCCACCCCGCTCGCCCTCTTTTTCCTCTCTCCCCCGCTCTGTTTTCTCCCCTCGTTCCCTCTTCGAATTCCCTCTCCCGCATAAAGCTCTTAATGCTAAGTGATGGATACAAGCCATCAGAGAGGCCCGTCCCTCCGTCCCTCCGTCCCTCCGTCCCTCCTCCATCCCCTCTCTTCTGCAGAAGTCATTCTTGGCATCCAGACCTCCAGCTCTGCTCTCCCAAATGTTATTCTTCAGACAGTCGAAACATTTTAGATTCACATTACCTCCGGGGTCAAAGGGTTCCAAATGTCCCAAGACCACAAAACCAGGGGTTATTAATTGCATAAGTTAGGTGAATTGATCCGGTACAGTCACCGTCGGGACAAGGACAAGTCCTCTGTTGCGTGGGAACAGGCGCAAGGTTGGGGGGGGGGGTGTCCCAATAGAAGCATCTGTGGGCGGAGGACCGGTGAGTTTATCTCCTATCTACCACTGGGTTAGGACCTGTTTATTGTTTTACCTTCAGTTCCTGAAATTGAAAATGTTCCTGTCTCTGGGGGGGGGGGCATGTTCTAGAGTGTGCAGAACCTAAAATAATTTTCTGATTCATTACCCCCCCACACACACTTTTCTTACCAGGTCCACGTTCACGCCAGCATTCATTGTTTCCTGGATTTTATTTCAGCGTATCTCTCGTCCCTCACGATCCTTTAAAATTATGAATTAACGCAGACTCTGTTTTACAGCGATCCACCAGAGGCTGGAGTCTGACGGCACGGAGAGAGTGGAGGGATCGATGACCCAGCGACTAGAAAACATCCTCAACAGTAAGTGTCTTTTCATTTAGAGTCCAACCTCAGGAGAAATCACAGATTTAGTTTGTTTATTTATTACACTCCCCCATTGTTAATGTACAGAATCATTTTTTTTCCAACATTTTCCCCCACAAGATTCCCCTTCAGCACATTAAGGCCCCATTTCATGTATCATCTGAGGTGCATTTGGTTTTGTAGTTATTTGATGTATTTCCGATTGTCTGAAAATGCACGAACAAGCAAAACCTTTCCAAACAGAACAGAAAACATTTGTTATGTCAGTAAAAAAAGTAAATAAATCTATTGGTTTCATTTGCAAAGTAGGATATTTTTTTGGCAGTCTCTCTCTATACAACCTTTATCATTCATTCTGATGTATCTTCACTTTTCACACTGCAGCATTGAATGGGAGATGACATGATCAGGGACCCCTCAGAAGATTTTTTGTCCTCTGTAAATTAAAAATTCCAACTCCTTCAAATCCTTGAAACCACTTTGACTCCTAAATTTCAGAAACTTAATCTTCTTACAGTTTACTTTTTTTTTTTTTTTTTTCCTACAAACATATGTCTTAATACACAATTTACAGTTCTGAGAGGGAAATGTTTCAAGTCATTAATTCAGGCAACTTGACTGGTTCGTCAAATTTATAATTTCCTAAATATCCTCTTATTCTTATTAACTTTGCTTTCATGCCTTTGTCTGTATTTCTTCCTTAAATAATCTATCTTTCAGATATTGTTTTGTATTATTGGGTGTGTCGCGAAATCCGCCCTTTATGGGCTTTTTCGCTCCCCATTCATTACTGTACATTGTTACTTCTATATATTTTTATCTGATTTTAACCTGATTGATATAAAAGTCAAACTCAAAAGAGCAGAAGGAGTCAGAGTTACGATGAGAGTGGACGGTCTGAAGATCTTTGCAGCCCAACTTCAGTGTCTAGCACTGACGTGCTTTCCGTACAGAACAGAAACATGTACACTGTGTGTGTTCAGGCACCTCGGTAGGTCTTCCTGTCTTTCCCCACCCCCCCAAAATCTCATACTTGATAATGTGACTACTCTAATGGCGGGTCAATAGGCAGGTCCTTTTTCCCCGTACTCTAGAGTAAATAAGCTTTTCCAGCCGGATGTTGCTTTTATCCCCACAACCCCAAACCTGAGGGTCCCTCAGCCCAATGGGCCCAGGCCACTGTGTGAAACATGCAACACCAATCACCAAATCACTGAACAGGAATGTTAGCTTCATGGAAACTCTGAATGGTGAGCAAAAAAAAAAAAAGTGAAATATTCCTCGGCTCGGTCCTGTGCTGTTTCACCTACTGGGATTTTGTTCTTGGGGGTGGGGGTTGTTTTCATTAGAAGAACTTGAGTGTTTTTTTTTTCTATGAGACGGCACATCCGAGGCCACCCACGAAGCCGGCCGGTCGCAGCAAGGTTCCACCGGGCCTCCTGATTAAGAGATAGCTGTCACTTTCTCCTCAGCTGTTCAGTCTCTGCTCCTGCTCCTCTGCCTCTGTCAGAAAACACACGCACACACCAGCGCACAGACAGAGACACACACGCACGCACATACACACACGCACACACACACACACACACACACACACAGCAGGAAGAAAAAACAGAGACCGACAACAAGAGGCAAATGTGGTGTGTCGGCATTTATTTTCACATCATCCCTGGCTTCTTACCCCCCCCAGGAGCGAGCGATACCGCGGACACACTTTTCCAGGAGGTCCTGGGGCGGAAGGACAAGGCCGACTCCACACGCAATGCCCTCAACGTGCTGCAGCGCTTCAAGTTCCTCTTCAACCTACCGCTCAACATCGAACGAAACATCCAAAAGGTGCATTTTATGTCCATCTACCTGTGCATCTGGTGGCTAAAGAATCAGCAGCTTAGGAAGATATGTAAATATCAGTTGACTCTTGTGATATAAAATAAACTCCACTTCAGTTCTGCTTCTAACGCCATAATATGATTCCTGAGCTGTGTGTAATGAGATATTAGATGATTCATTTACAGAGGGAAAGCTTCCTTTGCACCGAGCGATGGAGGTTGAACGCACTCAGGGGACGTCCCCCCGATCACGCCGTGTTTAGATCCGGTTATTTTGTGACGGCATTGTTTTTCCGTCCTGGTGTTAATGAATCTGACCTCGAGGCTCATCTGTCTGTCACAACGAGGCCTCGTTGTCTGAAAACATGGCAACGGAGAGGAATGCCTCCACTGTTCGCCGCACCAAAGCCCTGTGGTTTAATATTCCTCGGTTATAATAAAAACAAGCAATCGTAAAACCCTAATGGGAAGCTTCCCATCAGAGTCCACCGCCGGTGTAACCTCACCCCTGCTTCACTTCGCTTGATTATAGCGCCGTTTTGCAGTAAAGTGGCTTTTATAGCAACCATTTAAAAGTACATAAGAGGACATGCAGTGCATAGACACATAAATATATACGTGTAAACACAACTCAGAACTGTGGCAGCCACCAAAAGAAATAAACCAAAGATCTAGCTACCACTGTTTAACAAATATAGGAACATAATACTGTGGATTTAGTAATTTTTATATCTGATGCCTGTTCAAAAAGCACCTTTAAATGTGTGTGTACATATATATATATGTGTGTATATATATATATGTATATATATATATATATATATATATATATACATTTTTTAATTATTTTTTTTTTTAATTTATTTTTTTTAAACAGAGGTGTTGTAGCCTTTGTAAAAGCCAAGGCTGTAGACTTCACATTATGTTCATATCCGTCCATGGAGAAAACTTAAACTTATGAATATTTTTCCAACCAGTTTTTGAGCATTGACCGTTGTTGGGATTTTCAAGCCAGTGATTAAAACATTTTATAAATGCACACTGAGTATTTCACTTAGTCATCTTAAGCTGTGTTTAGAGTCCCCACAGATCTTACAAGATAAAACTCTCAATAATTCAAACTTGCGGTTTTTCATTCTCGCACCTCTGCCTTTCCCCTGCATGTTCAGTGTTTTTGTGTAATGGACTGCTGTGATCCAGAGGGTGGAGCTAGAGAAGCTTAAATACACGGCCGGTGCTATGATTGCTATGTTTGAAAAAAAAAAAAAAAAAAGGTTTGATAACTGAGGTGATGTGTCTTTCTAGGGAGATTATGACGTGGTGATCAATGACTATGAGAAAGCCAAATCTCTTTTTGGAAACACTGAGGTCCCCGTTTTCAAAAAAGGTAAACAGATTCTTTTTTTTTTTTAGTTTTTCATCCCAACAAATGAATGAAATCGACTCTCTTGGCTTTGTGAACACTGATGATTGCCGATATTTTATGTCATTATTTTTAATGCCGCTCTGTGTAGTGTACGCCGAGGTTGAGACGAGGATCAGTGCTCTGAGTCTCTTGCTGGAGAAGCTGCTGCAGACGCCGTCCACGCTCCACGACCAGAAGCGATACATCAGGTCTCTTTGCATTAATTTATTTTCTTTTATCATCCTGCTACAGCCAATTTCAGATCATCCATCTTTATTCCGCCCCTTCGTCAGGTTTTTACCTTTGTATTTCTTATACAGTTTGATTTGTTTTAACAGTAATGACTAAATTATCTATGCATTTCCTTTTTTTTGGGGGGGGGTACACGCTATACAATGTACATGTTGTGTACAGTATGTAAACATCAAATGCGAAGACTCGACCCATCTCCTCTACTCCATCATTACACTCACTGCTTTTGGTTTCTTTGATGTGTGTCTGTGTCATCGTTTACAAGAACTTCATCCTTCGTCTACTTTCTTCTGTCTGCCTCTCACCCCTTTTGAATTTTTTCCCCCTGTACGCTCGCCAACCCCTCTCGGCTTTCTGTCGTCCAGCTCTCTTGTTTCAATTTCTATTTTTTTCCCTCTCTCCTCTACCTCGGCCCTTTCTTTCCCTCTTTCTATTCCCTCCATCCATCTGTCCATTCATGCTTGTGGTCTCTCCCGATTTATTATTGTTAAGACCGACCTGTCAGGATCACAGAGGCCAGTTCTCAACCACACGGCAACATCTTTCATCCTGCTGCATTAGGCACGGCTCTGAACACCCACTCAGCTCCTGTTTACTCTTGCCATGGATGGTGGGGGCCGTGTGTGTGTGTGTGTGTGTGTGTGTCTGTCTGCGTGTGTGTGTCTGCATGTGTGTAAGCGCTCGTGAGATGCCACCTAATGAGAAACAAACGAGCGGCTGGTTCTTCCAACGATACTGGAAGGAGAGAGCCAGGCCACAGCCCCACAGCGTGAATCATCTGAGACCCCGGGGGGGGGGGGGTCACTGAGTGATGTCCAGGACGTAAACTCCTGGGAGAAGGATCATGATGGGTGGGAAGTGTGTGTGTGTGTGTGTGTGGGGGGGGGGGGGGGGGGGGTTAAGAGGGTGAAGTGTTAATGAGGTTCATGGTCATTGAAAATTTCTTTCTTACTTGTATTCCTTCTATTTTTTCTTCCTAGTTTTGAATTTATTCATGTTTTCCGAATCTGCATTTTCCCTGTCAGAGAATGCTTATGCTTTGCCTAAAAATTCCACATATTGAATTTATATATGTTGTTTTTACAGCGGTGAGTTCATCACTTTCTGTATTTAATTTTGTTTTTTGAATAAGACTTTGTTCTTTCTTTCCCGTAGTGTTTGTCTACGTTCACTCCAGTACTACTAGTAATATGTCAGATTTAAAAAATCAGATAATGATAAGTTGACCAACATTTGTTTTCAGACCTGAACCATAATCAAACATGTTCGATAATTTAGTTATTGAAGAAGTAGCTACATACTGTGCATTGCTCTCCGCCAAAGATACTCCGCCTCCAGGGGGTCAAAGTTGGACATTTTCAAATTCTACCCAGTGGCTTTAAAGGCTATTTATGAGTAAGCCATGCAAAGTAAGACGTAAAGTGAAAATACTGTATGATAATACAACTATATTCTCAGAATAGTTCAAAATTAGGGGCAAGAACCGGAACTGAACCGGTTCCATGTGAGTGGAAGGGGTATGAATGATAAGACCAGCATAAACATTATGTGAATACACTACTGTAGCCTTGACGGTCACCAGATCTTAACCCAGTTGTTTTTTATCTTGATGTAAATACGGAGAAACAGAAGTCGGGAGCGTGTAGCTCTCTCCTCCTTCTCTAATTTATTCATGCCAGACAGCACCACACAAGAAAGGATGAGAGGTCACCAAATTTTACACACCTGTGTGTTTGCACACGTGCAGGTACCTGTCTGACCTGCACGCCTCAGGTGACCCGGCGTGGCTCTGCATCGACGCTCAGCACAAATGGATCCTGCAGCTGATGCAGGACTGCAGAGATGAGTTCATCAGAGGCCAGAGAGGTGACCGACGCGCACACATGCACGCACACATGCACACACACATGCAGACATGCACACGTGGATGTCCGAACCGACTCGCTCTACGCATAGGAGCGAGAAGCCCCTGTTTAGCATTTCCAATCAGGGGCCTAGCTGGGTGGAGGTGGGGGGCGCAACGTCGTGTGAGTCTGAGGGACCCAGCTGCCTCTCCGTGGAACCGGCCCTCCGCCTGTGCTCACCCCTCCGTCACCACCCTTCCCAGCCTGCTCCACTCGGGGCCCGGCGTGTTTATTTTTTCACGAATATATGAATAAGATGAAAGTGAGGCAGCGCCGGCTTTGGATTTGGGTTTCCAGGGGCCTGACATGTTACTGCGCACACACACACACAGCTTCACAGATGGATTGGAACAATTAACCTCAATTAAGCTTGTTACTCCTGTTAAATCAGCCAGCAGAGGGAAAAAAAATGTGGATGTGAAACCGTCCGCTCAGGAAGAACAGCGCTCGGACACGCACGCACGCACATACACACACACACACGCACGTGCACGTGCACACCGCCACATGCACACCCCTACACCCAAAGCACCCACACAAGTACATCGTGAGTGGGTGGCTGCTTCACATAGTGCAGCTGGAACGTAAACATGTCTAACGCTAAGGGTAACATTGGTTTCCGGGGCTCAGGCTTGATGGATCTGGGGGGGCTGGTTTGCTCCTTGCCTCTCCACAGCTAAATATCAACTTGATTATCATGTCAGGGATGTCCCCCGACACACACACACACACTTTTTTTTTCAGTCCACACATGCATTCCTCAGCAGAGCAACATGTGGCAGGGAGTGAATATTAAATCTCATGCCGATCACATGCAGCGCAGCTATTCTGCTAAAACCTGCAGGTTAAGGGAAAAAAACAACTTACATTTATTGAGCACAACAAGCCTTTCGGATTTTTAAAAAAGAGAAAAAAATAAAAGAGGCTTTTGATCAGTGTATTTTCAAAATTAACCACATGACAGCTACAATCAAGACTAGTGGGTGTTTCCTGATCCGCAGCCACAGTGGCCGAGACCTGGTGAAGCCCAGGCGACATGAAACACACTTGGAGAAAGTTCTCCATCGCGTTCTCGAAGGGAGAACCGAACCCCCGAATGCTGCCTGCAGGGCGGGACACGGGTCGGCTGAGATCACGCGGCCAGGACGCGGGTTGGCCGAGATCACGCGGCCGGGACGCGGGTCGGCCGAGATCACGAGGCCAGCTCGCTGAGACCATCCCTGCGGTCGCGTGAATAATGCCCTGCTACCTCCACCTCTGCTGACGAGAGAGAGAGAGAGGATAGTCATTATCCGCTGCGGCCACATGAGCTCACTTGAGAGGAAATATATAAATGTGGGCCATTTCCAGAGGTACCCCGTGGAGTTTTCTCATAAATAAACACAACTCTGTTTACATTGGGGATTTTCTCATCAGGTTTCGTGCGGCGTAACCCGGGCCCTTTAATGCGGCCCCCTCTTCATGAAACATTCGAGAGGCTGAGCTTTTGAATGCTTTCAAACCTGGATTGTTGACATCCGTGGCCCGCCGCTGGCACATCGCTAAGTTCATGGTTTTCATTCTGCCATCAACTGTCACATGCAACCCCCCCATTCCCTTGAAAGTTGGCACCAAAAAGAAGTTTGTCATGCTTCTTCACGTGTATTTGGGCCTCTGCAGAACACATAAAGAAAAATGTGCAGGTTTGTCCTTTCTAGTCCCTTTTTTTTCTTTTTTATGCAGACAGCTGTCTCCTGTCCCCTCGGCTGTCACACACTCCACCTCTTCCCCTCACACACACACACCTGGTTGCCATTTACCATCCCCGGTCCCCGCTGCTCATCTCTCGCCCAAGTACGAAACCACGTGCCCCCTGAAACATCCCTCCACCCAGGCAGCCCTTGAGCAGCCACGATCATAAAAACCACATCCACTGCCCCCCCTCTTTTTTCACCGGTACCTCCCAGCCACCCAATCTCCTGGCGGCCCCCCTCTTCCCCCTCGTATCACATGTACCAGCTCGGTGTGTTCGTACAGCATCTTTTATGCTATTGTCAGCATCACACATGGCAGGGATTATTCCTCCGCGATGGATCAGCCGTGTACGTGGTAACCGATGTCATTTTCTCCGTCTCTCGTGTTTACCAGTCAGTAATACGAGGCCAGAGGCCGTTCTGGTGCAGTTATGATTCCATTAATTACTCCATAAATTGCCTCAAACGTGGAATGGACCCATTCGTCTTCGTTGGGACAAGAGCCCGAGACTCTTTCTTGTGAGGGAGCATAGCAGTGCAAGTTGCTTCCGTATGTCTAAACACACTCACCGTGCCCTGGTGCTGCAACTTGACTCTGCACGGTCAGATTTCAAACTGCAGTGCTTTTTTTGTTTTTGCTTTTTTTTTTATTTCCTGAACGGTGCCTCTCCTGCCAACGTCAATACAATTAGCAGGAAATTTCATTCGTAGGAAAAATAAGGTTTGTCAGTGAATAATTGGAGGGGCCTGCGGTGCTCACGCGTTCGACTGGGAAACATGCGGTTGTGATTTCAGGCCCAGTCGGTACCACTCTGAGAGAAATGTGTTAATTATTACACTTCAGTTAGCATGTTCATCAGATAGAACTTTGCATGTGTGTCAGTGCCGGTTGGTATACTCTTGAGGCTCATTATTTCAAGTTTTATTTTCCTTCTCTACGAAATCCGGGGAAGTTTTCAGTTTATTTATATTGTTTATATTCACTTTCTTCTGGTGCGAGTTGAATAAAAGAGTGAAATATGAATATTTTAACGAAACAATAACCCACTTAAAGATCAAATTAAAAAGAAAAGTTTTTACTACTATTACCAGAGGCATCGTCTGAGCAGTTATTGTCTCAAAAGAACTTTTTTTTTTTTTTTTAACTATGAAACATGGTGGCCAGCAGCAGGAAACATAACAATAGCTTTCGGATCTTTGAGGACATGAAATACAGATGAAAATCTAAAAAAAAAAAAGAAAAGAAAAATCTCTGGATTTTTTCTTAATCTACAAAAAACAACGAGTCTTTTATAGTCTGAGGTGTGGGAATTTATTCTACATTTACCCAGGAATCTGTCAGGGGTGTGTGTGTGTTTGCGTTTGCACTCGTGTGCACGCATTTCGACAGAAAGCAGGCTCTGTGTGGTCGGGGTCGGTGACCCCTCAGGAAACAGGAACTCATCTGACCTGCAGAGAAGCCTTAGACCCGATCAAGGAAGTTAGCAGAGGTGGCACATTGTCTCTGCATCTTCAACACACACGCAAGCCCACACACACACACAGAGACACACACACAAACACACGCAAAAAAAAAACCCACACACAAGACAAACACACATAGGTTCCCACGTTTTAACCCTCAAAACCTTTTAGAAAAAAACAACATCAGCAGCACAACGAAGAGTTTGAAAACACACACTGACCAGTCCTGCGTACGTGCACGCTCACACTGTCAAACATGGACTCGTGCGCTCCAAGGACTCCTTTTGGGGGGGGGGCAACACCTGGATCAACAGCAGCTCTCATCCCTGTAAAAAAAAAAAAAAAAGAGGGGAAAACATCACAGGGGAGATCGTACAGCTCCATATGGGCTGTGTGTGTGTGTTTGCGTCCAATGCGTGCATGTGTCTGTGATGTGATTAAGCTCAGTCTGTTTACAGACAATCTGACTCAGTTGAAAGTTTCCTTACATTTTCTTGACTGTATCTCTGCATCGTGAGTGCATCGCACAACCAACCTCGACCGGGAATTTCTCAATATTTGCTCACGCACTACACTCAGTCCGTGACTCATCATTGCACTTTGCTGTGTGTGTGCGTGTGTCAGACACATGTTTTGGAAAATGTGGCCCCTCCATCTCCCTCCGTTCAGATACACTACATGTAGGTGTATTGCAGCGTTGCACAAACCTGTTTCATTTTCACTGTAGTAACTCCGACTTTCCTCTCATTGCCGGGCTGTTTCACTTTCACTAGTGCCCGCTAACTTTCACGCTTTTTCTTCTGTTATCTTTAAGTCAGCTCAGAGATTTCTTTGCCCCCAAGTTATCTCGCAAGCCGAGATAGGGCGATTGTCTGTGTGTGTTTGTGTATCCGTGTCCGTGTGTGTGTGTGTGTGTGTGTGTGTGTATGTGAGAGAGAGACTGTGTGGTTTGCAGAGAGGACTCTCTCCTCCGTCGTTGCAGCATAGCTCCCTGTTGCCACCTAGGGGGAGCTCTGGTTGGCTGCCCCGGTGGAGCAAAGCTCAGCAAAGCTGAGCCCAGCATGACCGACGTAAACCCGCTTCACCCCGGCGCTCACAAAGCCCCCCCCCGGCCTGGAAACAACGGGACATTCTCTCCGCTGCGGGGCCGGGGCAGAGACGGATCCGAACACAAATAAAGAAAAAGGCCAAGAGGGCTGGGGGAGGATTGTTTGGTGTGAAAGCCTGCTGAGCTTATCGAGGAATGTGGAATTATGAAAAATGGCTTATTTGATTATTTGATATGGCATGTGCTTCTTTCCAACCCCCACTGCCAGAGTTCATTTCTCATCTCCTGCCCTCCCCCATCCCCACTTTTTTTTTTCCTCTTTCGTTATGCCTGACAGCGGGCGTCGGAGCTCCGGACCCGGAGGGGGATACTCGTCCGCTGGCCCTCGGCAGGCTCGGCCACACAGCGTCCTTGAAGAGAGGGGGCAGCCTGCGAACGCCGCGACCCAGCAGTGAGCACCGCCGTCACCAAATCACCCGCTCACTCCCCAGGGAGGGTGCTTCCCTCTCTTACTGTACATTTGTTAGTTTTGTTAGTTTTTGTTTTGGTTTTTCTTTTTTCTTTTTTGTGTGAGTAACACTTTTTGCCATCAGCGACACTTAGAGGAAACACTGTGTCACATTGTAAGGAAACTGCAGTGAATCTCTCCACACTAGCTAAGTCATGACCAGTCAACAAACAAGTGATGCCTGCTGTGCCAGGAAGTTGAATAGTTTTGCGTTTCTTTGAATTACAATAATCACAACTTTTTTTTTTTTTTTTTTATAGTGTTGGTTGGCTTACTTTTTTTTTTATCCATGGAGAACTCCCATCGCTTTCCATAACAGCACAGATCTGTGTCGGGTGTCGGCGGGTTTGTGTGACTCCTGTCTCTATCTTTGCTCCAGCCTGGCGCTTCGAGACCCCGCAGCAGGTGCAGTTTGTGGAGAAGCTGTCGGATGTGGTGATCGGGCAGCTGCCGAACTTCTGGAAGCTGTGGATCTCCTATGTTAACGGGAGTCTTTTTAGTGAGGTAAAATAGCACGGTGGCTAAATATTCCAATTGAATGATCAGTTCACCCAAATGTCAAAAACCAGTGTTGTTTTCCTCACTTTCCTCAAGTTGTAAATAAAACAATTTTGGTTCCTTTGCCTGGGTTAAAAAAAGGTTTATTCCTCATTCCAAACCAAGTAAATAGAGTTTCACTTGTGGTTCTCAGGGTGTTTCAAATGTGGCAGATCAACAGCAACACATCCCCCTAGACACGATATCCCTGTTACTCTGGAACAGCCACAGAAGACATAGCAGACAGATTTCACTGAAACTGCCTTCAACTGAAGAAGTAGTCCCTGTGAAGTAACAGTTAGTGAACAGAGAGTTTCAGAGTAATTTGGTTAGAGTGACCCTTAACTCTACGCTTGAAAACAGTCCCGCTGACTCTTCAACTCTCGGGAGAGAACAAACTCTACATTGCAAAACTTGTTTTCTTCTATTGTTTCCCTTTAGGTGCCTATTATAAGAACGACACCTGATTATTTGGGACCTTTTTCTCAACTTTCTGTTCTAATTTCTGGAAATTTAACTTAACATTATGACAAAAGCCCTAAAACTAAACATCAA
Source organism: Istiophorus platypterus (assembly GCA_016859345.1). Classification (NCBI taxonomy): domain Eukaryota; kingdom Metazoa; phylum Chordata; class Actinopteri; order Istiophoriformes; family Istiophoridae; genus Istiophorus; species Istiophorus platypterus. The sequence continues at coordinate 26,225,421 of CM029123.1, forward strand.
ATCACAATATTTAAGACTCTGTGTTTTCATTAAGGGCTTCTTAAACAAAAAGCCTGAATTTTAAATTTCTTAGAAAGGTATAAAATTGGCAAATACACTCGGCGATGATGCAGCTGCATCACCTGCGCCTGCAGAGAGGCAACTCATTTGTCCCGTTTTCATGCGACATAAAAACGGCGGTGTCCCTTCGCCTTTTCTCCACAGACCGGAGAGAAATCCGGGCAAGTGGAAAAGTCCAAGAAGAATGCACGACAGCGACAGAATGACTTTAAGGTCTGAGACTCTCATTTTTAAAATAACAATTGTTATTTTAAGATTCTGACTTCTGCTGCCTTAACCTTTTTGCTTTTCATGTATGCTGCGCTGTTTTTGAAGAAAATGATTGAAGAGCTGACCAACCAGCTGGTGAAGCTCATCCGGGGGGCCCTCCTCCCCACCACCCTGCCCCCGGGGGAGCTGAATCTCTACGGGGGCTGGGAGAACAAGATGGAGCTCACTGGGGCCTGGCTGACACAGATCATACACACTGTCAGGTTCTCACACTGATCCTCTGGGTCGCTGTTGTTTCTCACTAATTGTGTCCAGTTCCGAACACGGTTATGCTCAGGAATTTCGAGACTTTATTGCCCTCTCTCTCATTTACCGTTGCCTCTGCTTTCCTTCACCCAGGGGGTGCCATGAGGCTCTGTCTGCCATGGAGATCCCGAATGATTTGTTGCAGGTGATCCAGGATCTGCTGCTGGACCTGAGAGTCCACTGCCTCATGGTGACTCTGCTGCACACTACAGAAGGTGGGGGAGGTAGCGACAGTTGGAAGGGAACAGTTTGTCGTTTTCATTTTTTTTTTTTTAGCCATCTTCACCGACAACACAATGAGATATTAAAATATTATTTTATAGGTACATTAAGAGATTTTATGTCCTGGGGCACCCAGGGTTTTTCTGTGTAGTCTGTGAAAAATGGGAAAAAATGCAAATAATATGATGATTATGTGCCAGACCGGAGTTCCTCCAAATAAAACCTTAAAAAAACTAAATAAAACAAAACACACAGCATTAGTATTTGTCCTGGAAATTGTATTTATACAGTCCAATTTTTTTACCTTGATTTTTTTTTTTCAAGCTGTGATTGTTTGTACGTAGTTTTTCTATATATTTCCACCTTCTACTTATTTCTACGTGGTTTTTTAAGTATCAAAATGAACAAGTGCTGTGATCCAGTTTCATACTACAAATCAAATCTAAGCAGATTTTTTGATATTTGTCAGCACCAAGTTTGCTAAAAAAATAGAAAGTGCTCAAAAAAGCACGTACACTGGTTGTCGCTATTACACCGGTCCCACAGTGTCGAGCTTTGCAGCCGGTGTTCGGCTGCGCACAGGTGATCAAGCTGCAAAATTTGTGAATGAAGGTGAAAAGGCACCAGGAATATTATGCAAAACAATAGTATGGGTAATCAAAGCGCTGATCGCAGTTTGATTGGCGTCCGTCGGAGCCCGAGTTGTGTCAATCCCCGTGCAAAAAAAAAAAAAAAGCGCAAAATTTATTGTGTGCTAAATGCAACAGCAGTATGATGATTAGTACATGATACATATTTTGTACGCTCTACGTGTAGTGTAGATATGGGACAAAGCAAAAGAGGGAGTGGTTCTGTTTGTTTTCGTTGATTAAAAATTGAGGTTTTTGGCGGGGCTCCGAAGATTATTAATCCCCCCTGCTGTGGGTAATGATAAGAATAAGAGTGATGATAAGGAAGAATAAGATTTAAAATTTTTCACTGGGGCCGGGCAGTTTCTCATCAACGCGGCGGGGTTTTATAATGAGCGTGTCATCCGAGGCAAACACGGCAGAGGCGTATTTATTCGCTGGCCAGTTTCCTCTGTTGTCACCTTTTACCTCATTTAACTTCTAGGGCGGTAATGGAGAAAGTGTTATGAGACTATGACCAGAAGCGTTCAGTTTCATTTGTGGTTAGGCATGGTTGAAGTGACCCTATATGAAAACAATCACACTTCTCAACCTTTCGATTAAAATTCGTGCCCCCCCCCTTTTTTTTTTTTCTTTTCTGACACTCAGATGTTAAGCGGCTCGCCGAGAAGGAGGACTGGGTTGTAGACAATGAGGGAATCACCGGCCTGGTGAGGAGGCTATCACACCGAGCAGCGCTTCACACTTCACTGTGAAAAATGACATATATTCCAACTAAATTTCACACCAAGCCCAATGTCAGAAGCACGCTATGTGTAATCACTCTTCACTTTTTAGCTGGCAGTCTAGATGTGCAGGCTCTGGTCTTCCCAAGAAGAGCCACTTGTTCTTGTAGCACTGCATTTGTTATGTGGAGTTTACCCTCTTTAATTAGAACATACTGTTAAAATAAGTGTTTTTTCCCCTTTTTTTAATAACCATGTTGCATTCATTGTTCATATTAAGGTTACCTGTGACCTTGAAGTGAAAAATATTATAGGATATTCTACCCGTTCCTGATCTGCGTTAATGTCTCTGATGTTGCTCTTTCGTGCAGCCCTCACAGTTTGAACAGTGCGTGGGGCAGATGCTGCAGTCGCTCAGAGAGCCCTTGGAAATCAAACCGGGAGAGATCAATGTAAGAGCATCACCCACAGTTGTTGCAATGCAAGTGCAGTAGCTAGAGTAACCGAAGAACTGGTAAAATAATCTTAACCACCTCACTTAACTTTGTTGGTTGGCGTATTGATACATTTTGCTTCAAGCGCCTTCTCTACATCAAGTTCTCTGTATTTTGAGGTTATAGATAATTCTTGCGAACGCTTCATATTTGAACTCTTCCCACTGATGAAGGAACTGGGATCAAAGTGCTTTGCTCCCATTTAGGGTGGGACATGGGAGCCCTTTCCTGGTCTAATGTGATTTAAAAAAAACAAGTCAAATTCAAGTCAGATAATCGGATCAAATTCTCTGCTTCTCAGAATGGTTACAGCTGCGTTAAGAACATTTTCGCTGTAGAGCAAACCAGAGGGTATTTTTCTCTTTGGTCATGACTCTTAGGTACAGAAAACCCACTTAGTTCCCACAGGTTTAGAGTCACCATTGATCGGTATCAATGTGAAATCTGTACAGTGAAGCTGCCGCTGTAGATTGTTGTCCAACAAGGAAACCATTCGTGATACTCGTCCTTTTTAGGTTTAGTTTAATACCAAATAATAACATGTTTCAGTTAAATGAATAAACTTTATTCTTCCTCGGTTAAAACTAGGTATAGTGCACAAGACATCTTAGCAATAAAAAAACAGTGGACGGCCTCTGATTTTAAATAACTTGAATACATGAAATATTTAGGCAAAGCTGTTATTTTGTTTATTTATCTTTTATTTTTTATTTTTCTTCTTGCGGATGCCCCAGGTGTTGCAGTTAGACAAGGTCCAGGACAAGGCCACAGAGCTCACTGTGAGCATCATGAAGGTGAGGTCCCTCAGCCTGCAGCCAAAGTGACACATTATGTTTAAGCAGTATCTTGTTCACTTGTTTTTTTTTAAAAATGTTTAAGTCCTGAATTCTAGAAAAACCTCAAACTCCTCAAACGTACAGTTTACACACAGTTGAAGCTTTTACTTGACTGATAAAAGGCATCTTTACATTGTTCTGTTTTGGGCCGCTCCATGTTTCTCTCATGATCATCTCACGCTATTAGTCATGAGAAAAAATGTGGTTAAGCCTCGGTTGGTGGGTCACCAACGGTCATCCTAGTTACATTGTGAAGTCCACCAATGGCTGTTTTAGATCTCTGAAGACCAATGAATGAAGCCTGTGTCAAAGTTAAGAGAGTTTCAGAAATTCAGAGCTAAAATCCCAAACCAAGTGATTGAAACATGACATGAAATGATGCTGAATAATACATTTACATCACTCTACAGAATCAGAGGTTAATATTTCTACATTTTCTCAGGCTTCACAATCTCCTCCCTCTTGCCTCTTTGGTTTTAGGACTTGACTTAACGTGTCTGTTCTCGCCTTTCATCTTTTAGTCTGACACAGATCTCAACCAAGACTTTACGTGCCCCATCTCCAATACTGTGACTCGAACTGTTGTTGCCCTGCACCACGATAGCAGCAGCTTAAAGCCTGTGTTCAGACTCACCCTGTTTCAGTGTGCCTAAGATCTGAGTCTGCCGTGGCCCAAGCCAGTTTGTCGCATAGAGCGAGATATGAGCGAGTGTTTTTTTGTTTTTTGTTTTTTCCACAAACATGCATGACAACTGTTTTTTTGTTGTTTTTTTTAATTGAACCCAGGTTTTCATCAGCTGCCTGGAGCAGCTGAGCGCCAAGACAGATGGAGACGTCGACGCATCTCAGTAAGCTCTCGGGTGACTTTTTCATGCCCCTGTGCGTTTGATTGAAGTGTGTTCAGTTTCAAACTCGTGTTAAAATCTCTCCTGTGTGCACAGCAGCATCACAGTGGGCTTGCCGTCTCCAGATCGGTTTACCTGCGTCCAAGAGGGCTTCAGTCCAACATCTGTAAGCCTGATGTTTTTCCTCTTTTTATTATTATTATTATTATTATTTCCTTTAAACAGTTTGGGGTTAATACATCTGAAATCCCACATCTGGCGACTGCCAGCATCACCAGAACGTCAGCTCGCTGCTTTCACACAAGTAGACAAAATGTGTCTCACTCATTTTAAACCACGAATGTTATCAGGCTGTTTCCTGGTTGTGGACAAGAAGCAAATACATCCTCATTTCCTGTAACTTGTTTGAGATGTTAGCCGAAAGGGGTTTGAGCGGAGGGGTGGAGGAGGACGAGGAGGAGGAAGAGCAGGGCGTAGAGTGCTTCTGGTAAAGGGAAATGGAGCAAGGTGCAGATGGGGTTTCCCCAACCCAAGATGTATGTGAAGCAGGGGTGAGGCTGTCAGACACTCTGATGAGCACAGCTGACCAGAGTTCAGAATGGTGTTGCTCACAAAACACGAGCTCCTGTTTTGAGAGATGGCAAAACCTCCATTTACAAACGGGGACGGTACCTGGCGACAGTCACTAGACACATATCAGTTTACATCAACCCACTGAAGTCTAGTGCTTCGATTGTCTTTCTGTCTGTGTGTGTCTGCAGTTTTTGATATGCTGTGGGCATGTGTGAAAAACAAACTGCTGCCGATGACTACATGATTTGTGGAGGACAAAGTTTTAAAGGAGAACACCTTAGGAGATGAAGGGATTTTGTAAAGTGACGCTTTAAGATAAGGGAACGTGTTGGGAAAGTAAGAACATTTGAAGTAAAAATGGGGAAATTTAGGAGAGATGAGGCCATTTTAGGGAAGTGAAGATATTTTAGGAAAGTTGAGGATAAGTTTGAAAAGAGAGGAAACTTTTGGAAGAGGAAAATCTTTTAGGAGATGAGGAAATTGTGGAAAGGGAATGTGTAAGGAAAGAAAGAACCTTTTAGGAAAGTAAAGACATTTTAGGTAAGTGAGGACATTTAAAGGAATATTTAAAGGCATACTTAAAAAGTGAGGACAGTTTTGGAAAGGGAGAGCAGTGACATGTTTATTCCCAAAATGGACATTGTTGAAACGTTGGGAATTCCTATGAAGCAAGGTTTTTCCAAGTGGTGACATTTTAGGGTGTGAAGATGTGAGGGCGGTATAGAAAAACGAAGATGTTTTAGATTATTTGAATTTGGAAAGGGAGGACACTGGAAAAGTAAAGGCACGTTTGGAAAGTGGGGATGGGATTAGAGAGGAAAGCGTCTCTGAAAAGTGGTGTCGTTTTTTTGAGAGTGAGCACATTTTGCCCGGTCCCTCGCCTGTTGGCTTGTTGTTGTTTGGGGGTCAATTCTTGGTTTTAGGGTCAAAATGGGGGTAAGGGTGGAATAAGACGCGAGGTGGGACGGTTGGGACCAAGGAGATTCATTATGTCTGTGAATCTAAGAGTGTGTGTGTCTGTTTCTGTGTGTGTGTTTGCGCATATGCGTGCAGGAGCAGCGGCTGCTGATCATCCTCAGCAACTGCCAGTACCTGGAGAGGCGCACCTTCCTGAACCTGGCCGACCACTTCGAGAAACACGGCTTCACCGGGACGGAGAAGATCACGCGGGTTAGCGCCACGCAGCAGTTCTCAGCCGTCAAATGTCTGCCGCCATGTTCTTGATAGTCCGTAGGAGCCTCTAGATGTAGGAGATAAGGCTCAGCTCTGCCTCACCCTGATGAGAAAGGCGTCGCGTTATCATTAACAACAAAAACTGAAGAGAGATGCTGAATGTACCTCGGTCTGTTCTGAGCAGAGATATGACTATTCTCTTTAAACAACAAAAAAAAACAAAAAAAAGGCATTGCTTTGAAATAGTCACTCTAAGTTTTGACTCCTTTTTCTTTCTTGCTGACACGCCATGACAGTCACTGACACACAGTGATGCACACAATGACTAATGGCTGAATCACAAAGAAGAGAAGTTTTCAGTTGGCTTTCCAGTAAAAACAGTTGGAAATCATTTTCTTTGAAAGATTTAGATTCTTTCTAATTTGTACTTGATATTTAGAGAGCAAGATATACCCGATAGCTTTTTCTCGATATTAATCCTTGCCTGGCTATCAACATAGAAAATATGAATTCTTCCATTGCCCACCCAATAAAGATCTGAACTTTAAAGTCATAATCTCCAAAAAATTTATTGCAGAGCAGCACTTAAGCAGTTAAATGTTATAGTTTGGATATCCAGTTAAAAGTAAAAGCATTTCTCATGGAATAAGAACATGGAAAGCTGGGCAATAATTAAATATTATCATTTGCTGATATTGAGAGGACTCATATTGTAATGCAGTAACAAATAGTAAAGAGTTTGAAAGTGAGGTACAGTTTATTCCTCTGAGCCTCTCCTTTTTTTTTTTAATTTATGATTCTGCCTCAGAATGGATCATGATTGGTGTTGAAAGGAATCATCAGTGAGCAAATAAGTTTCCAACAGCAACTCTGATAAGCAATCAACAGTTTGAGTTGTTTATGGAAGAGAAAAAATACCAAAACATTTTCTGTTTCCTTCATTTGTTTCTTTTTCTCCCGTTTATCCCCATTAATTGGATATTTATGGGTTTAGGCAAACAAGGTATTTGAAGACATCACCCTGGGAAACCATGATGGGCATTTTACTTTCTTTTCTAACATTTTTAACCTTGATTTTCTAATCTACCAGTTTACAACATCTACAGTCATACTAGCAGCTTGGTGAGGCTGTACGTTGGGATAACAATGTGCTAAACTATAGGCTAATGTTAGCATGCTAACATAGCTGATAGTCTGTATGCTGTTTTTAAGCAGGTTTAATGTTAACCCGTGTTCATCATCCTATCTTAAAGTATTAGCATGCTAACATTCGCTAATTAACACTAAACATGAAGTATAGTGGTACAGAGGTAAAAGGTTCATCAAAGTCACAAGGGTTTATCCTCTGAGGATCATGAATGTCTGTGCAAACCCTTATGCTCTCGTGCTACCAGTAACTGATGAGATATTTTATTCTGGACCAAAGTGGTGAATGAACTAACAGTGACATCCCTATGAGCCGTGATGCGGGTGTGGATGAAAATATGAAAATGATGAAAATCAATAGTTGAAGCCCTAATGATAATTCATATCAACGCTGGAGATGTGTTGTTAATCTATAAGGATAATAATAAAGCTGACCCCCACATACAGACGTCTGTTAGTCAATTTCAGAACCGCAATCAACTTAAATGGCAAAAGTACGTTAGAAGCAACTGACTCAAAAATGGAAACGCAACTGAAAAAAGACTACAAAACCTATAGTCCCTGTGGAAGAGGTATGAAAATGGATATACATTTATGTATGTATGTATGTGTATATATGATATACATACATGAATAACAAGAAGACTATAAAGATTATATGTTTACTGAAAGAAATAAAAACACAGGTTATGTTCTGGTTTTTACCCCAAGAATGTGGAGCAGTGCAAAGAGATGCAACATAAATATTATATATAACATCTTTCTCAGTGAGTGATGTATAGATAGAGCCTATGTAGACTTACCAGGCTGTTTGGCCCCAAATTTTCATCACGGTGTAATTAGAAGCACCGACAGTAACTGTAAATATAACGATATACTCTTTCCAGCTGACATAATTCAGCTGATTGTCGTTTTCTGCTCCATGTCAGGACTTTTTAGACACGAAACCACGCCCATATAAAGGAAGTTGAATTTTTATTTTAACCAACTCTTCCTTCTCTTCGTTGCGTACGCCACTTTCCAACAATTTCTTCGTTTCCAAGAAGAAACGCGGCTAGGCGCATTGCTGCCTCCCCCTGGTGTAGTCATGCTATTGCAGCATTAGATCTGTGATCTGGGCTCGACCGGTCAGCACGGCACAGTCAAAACTCAATACTACAGGGCAAATTTATATTGTTGTACTATATACTGTTAGTATACTATACTATGTAATATAATAAATATGAACTTAACTTTTGTGGTAACTTGTTATGCCTTCACCTGCCAGGTGAGTGTGGACGCCGTGCGGGGCCTGGACCGAAAACTGTTCGAAGAGTACATCGAGAGACGGGCCGACCCAATCGCTGGCTCTCTGGAGCCCGGCATCTATGCCGGATACTTCGACTGGAGGGACTGCCAGACGCCAGCAGGTAATGGCGGGGGGGGGGGGTCTTCCACAGCAACCGCTACCTGACCCCAGCAATGTGACGAACAAGCATGTAACATCTGGGTTGCAGTGTTTCCCATTTGTCATGTGTAAAGTACGGCCCTTTGATGAATTACTGTAAACGCCGCTGTGTTGCCCCCCCACCCCCCCTTAAAAGTCTCCTGGCCTTTGTGTGTAGCTGTGGGTGTTGCAGCGCTGCATGTACACAAGCTTAGTTTGACACTGCTCAACCAGGCTCTCAAAAATGCAGGTGAAACTTTAATGTGTATGTGTGGTTTACCTTAGCACAGGATGTGAAGCAACATGTTGGAGTGTGTGTGCCTGTGTGTGTGTGTGTGTGTGTTTGTGTGTTTGTGTGTTTGTGCGTGTGTGTGAGAAAAGACTCCTAGTGATTTTTTTATTTTTTATTTTTTGATGGGCACCAGCTTTATACACGGCTTTAAAAAGCAGCACTGAACGAAAGTCGGACCTCGCTCTGAGGTTTTTTCCCTGCTGGTTGCGAGTTTGTGTGTGTGTGTGTGTTTTTTTGTACTTTTTTGGGGGGGGCTGCATGTGAAAGAGGAACATTTTGGACGCTGAACCACAGTTCTAGGATATGATACTTTCACTTGTTGCACTTTGTGTGTGTGTGTGGGCCCTGCAGAGCATTAGAAATCCACTTTCCTCCAGTTGTTTTCACTGTGAGTTCCATCCATGTTAGCTCTCAAACCGCCGGGCAGAGGGTGAACCGTGGCCTCCGCCGCCTCTTGTCCTCCTTGCCACGTCGCGTACAACGAATAAAAAAATCTCATTATTATCTGCTTCCTGGCTAAAGCCTTTCACTGCTCTGTGTCAAATATTTGATGATAATTTGGCAAAATGAATAAAAACGTCTTCTTACATCACATTTTAGCACAAATGACATTGGTCTGGATGAATTGTTAATTGTAACCAACTATGAAAATTTCACTAAACAGCCCAGCTGAGCCTGTTCAGGCCTACACTGTGAAACCCTTGAATCATTCACCTCCACTGTGCACAGTCACCTCACTTCTCCCTTGATCACTACAATCCCAAAAACCTGTTCTAATCACAAATAATCCAAAACGGCTCCTTCTTGTCATATGCATCCGTTTTAACATGGCCAGCGGATGAGTGCCAATGAATTATACATCCTTGCAAAAGAAGTGAAACAGGACCGTTAACTCTTAGGGAATGAATCTTCCTTAACGAGCAAAACACACTCATGATATGCTTCTAAAAACAACTCGGCCGTTTGTTTTTCCACATGAGCTCACATGTCAGCAGCTCAGGGTCTGTCCCTGCCCCCATTTTACATTTACATACATTCCCTCCCCAGATTTTCGCATCCCGGCCCCCTGGACTTTTTCTTGTCCGTGAAACGCATCCAGTATGTGACACATTTCGAACGACGCAGAACTTTTTGTGATGCAGCTGGCATGTGTTGCGCGTCAGCTCCACGCAAACACTTCTGTTGTTTCACGGCCTCGGAAAGCTGTTGCAGAAGGTTTGAATATACAACTTCTGTTTCCAGTTGGCTCTGTTGATTTGATATCGTGGATTTTTCTACCCTCAGGTGTAAGGAACTACCTGAAGGAGGCTTTGGTCAACATCATCACAGTACACGCTGAGGTATGAACCCCCCCCCCCCCCACACACACACACACACCACCAACAAATCTTTACCTTTTTTCTCCTTCGTCTCATCCCTCCATTACCCACATTTTTCCCCGTCTCAGGTCTTCACGGTCTCCAAGGACCTGGTGCCCCGGGTCTTGTCCAAAATCGTCGAGTCAGTGGCGGACGAGATGTGCCGCCTAATGCAGTGTGTGTCCTCCTTCAGCAGGAACGGGGCCCTGCAGGTACACACACACACGTACACACGTTCACACACACACACACACACACACACACGCTTAAAAAGAGCATTTAACCCACTCATAGTAAGACCCTGACTCATAAGTTGACCCCAAAAACTCTCCTGGGGGGGATTTACCTGTCATTTCTGATAATATAATATTTCAGTTCAACATGCCAACCACTGACAGTTGACGGGGGGCTCATCTTTTTTTTTTATTTTTTGTAAATCCCTGACACCCGACCCCACCCCCCACCCCCACCCATCCCTGCATCATCCTCAGGCTCGTCTGGAACTCTGCGCCCTGAGGGACGCCATAGCCACGTACCTGAACGCTGAAAGCAAGTAAGTGTGGCACGGACACACCACTATCACAGGCGGGAACTCACATGCGTGCCCCCCCCCCCCCCGCCCTCCTGGTGATTTATGGCAGCGAGTGTTACAGACATAAATCTTAACATCCCTCAGTACGATCCCTGTTTGTGTCGCTCGGCAGGTTATGGAAAGGAAGTGAAAGTAATCTGGTTCTGCTGTGTGCACACACTACGGTGTGTGCGTGCGTGTGTGTACATGAATGTTCTCATGTGTGCCTGCCTGGATACATACACATTAAGACTCATTCTGAGCAGTTTGGGGTTTTTTTTTCTGTGCTTTTATTGCAAATAAAACTTGTAACTAAGCCTCTTTGGTACAGCGCCAGCTTCAAACTGGCCTTGGACGCCCTGCCCCAGTTACACAGCGGAGCCGATAAGAAGTTAGTCTCATGCCTGTTCATATCACTAATAAAAAATAAACGGTCATGACTTTTTAGTGTTTTGCTTCATGATTCATATCAATCTCAGATGATTTGTGCATGGGTTTTTTTCCTTCTCTCTCTCTCTCGTTATCTCTTCTGTCAGGTTACTGGAAGAGCTGCTGAACAAGTTCAAGAGCAGCATGCAGCTCCAGCTTACCTGCTTCCAGCCTTCATCGGTCCAGCCCGTCAAGAGATAAACCCCCCCAGTTGACCCCATCTGCCCCTGCCTCTGCACCAGTCTCTGTTTCTTATCTGCGCTGAATCATCTAATGAACTTTTAACTGTATCTCTTCTCTTATCGCTTTTTTCACTCATCACTTTTTTTTTCTCAGTGTCACTTTCAATTTCCGCTTCACTAGATTGAACATAATTTTTTAAAATTTTTTTCTCTAATCTCAAAGACACTAAATGAGTCGATTTCATTGTTACTGTGTAGGACAGTCCCAATTGCTGTGGTTATGCTAATCACACACGGCCACTCATGTAACCTGCGCTGGCTTGGAGTCTTAAGCCGCGGACACCCCCTCGCTTCAGAAGGTTCTGGGTCAGTGGCAGGGGTTTGTGGGTTGTGACCGGGCCGGAGTCTCCCGATATCTTTTCCGAATCACTTGAGAGAATCTGCTGAAGAGTTAAAAGTTGCGTCATTGATACGTTGTGCCAATTCCAGTTGCCCAATAAAGTGATAAAACTCACTTGTGATTTGGTTGATTTTGTTGAATCACACTTGGCTTCTGACAAAACGATATCAACTGAAAGGTCGCTCTTACTTATTTTTTCTAAGTTTATGACTACATCAAACAGATGAGGCTCGCTCAGTTACCATGGAAATGTGAGCGTTTAAACTTTCCAATTCTCTGAGTAATTTTGCTCACGTCGGCTCAAAAGTGGAACTCGGTGGTTCACTCTTTCTTCCGACTGTCCAAGTTAAAGGAGAAATCGAATTCGCTTCAGGCAGCAGCTTTGTGCCAGCAAGAAAAAAAAAAACAAAACAACGTGTCATGATATTCTTCATCTGCGAGGTGAAATGCGTGAGCTGCAGTTTGCTTCACCTCTGCAAGGGCCACATTGCAGAAAACTTCTGTGTCTGTGTTTGCAGCTGCATCAAAATTCACAAGTCACAAGTGACAAAAAATTGTGCCGATCGGTCTAATGCCAGAAAAGAAAAAAAGAAAAAGGAAAAAAATCTCAAGAATTGGCAGATTTTGGGAGACTTTTTAATGTTACTCACCAAGTTCAACTGAAATCTTATTTATTTATTTATTTATTTATTTATTATGTATTTTATTTTTTTATTTTTTTTAACAGCAGCCCTGTGAAACTTATTAATGCAGGGAACATGATTCATTATTTCACACTCACCCGACTCGTAGCCCTCACACCTCATGCATCGAGTACAAAACCCCATCCCCATGTCATTAGAGACCCTGCAATAGAAATGCTTTGTTCTGAACTGTAAAAATTCAACAAATCCAACCTTGAATTAACAACGGACGCTAATTCAACTCCGTAGAACTTCTGTGCTGTAATTTGTCCGATTCTTATATTTGATTGCATCGTTTTTGTTGTGTTTATCCAAAAATGTTTGTTGACTTAGGTCAAACTTCTTGTCCCCCATCCACAAGGTGCACATAACAGGCAACACATTGAGCAGAGCGACCGAGTCCCTGGAGGGGGGGGGGCGGTGTTTTGTTTGCGAAGTTCCTCTTTTACTGTTAAATCAGCAAAAACATCCTGTCTTACTCACACTTTTGCCAGATTTGTGAAGCACTCGGTTCTGTTTGTACCACGGTAAGAAAAACAAAACAAAAAAAAAAAAAACACGACCAGGTTTTTTTTTTTTGTTTGTTTTTTTTTTAACACATTCATCTCTGGAGCTCGGGTTCACCAGTTCAGTCATCCTGTCTGGCGAGCCAACGTCTCGCGTGCCCTGGGATGGGTGTGAGGGCTGCAGGGCGGGTGCAGGTGGGGGCAGCCCCATGGGGAGGCCACACCCGCGGGGAGGCCACACCCGCGGGGAGACCACACCCGCGGGGAGACCACACCTGTTGGGAGGCCACACCTGCGGCCGTTAATTCGGTAATTCGGGGTAGGGAACAGGACGAGGCTGCGGGTCTCATCCAGGAGGGAGACAGCGATGGCAACGGCGACAGAAAAGAAAGTGTCACATCGGGTTTTTTTTTTTTTTTTGTCTTCTGTTCTCATTGCACAGTTGTGGCAGTTCTAGTCCAACCCCCTGGTTGGGTGGTTGGGTGGTTGGGTGGTTGGGGGGGGGGTCAGACACTGACACGCCCAGCAGCTTGCATGAGAAAGTTATACAAGACACTGAGTGGGGTTATCTAAGGGCAGATGAGTTCACCTGCTCATCCTAAACCATTGAATTCACAAGCTACATATCAGTCGTCTTTTGGCTACAACTTTCTGTTTTCGTCTGCCTTCGTGCGCCTTTTTTTTTCTTTTTTTTGCTTCTTGATTTCCCCATTTACATGTAGGGGAAAGCCATAAAGGGCAGGAGTTGTTTTGATTCTTTTGCGTGCTAAACTTAGCTCTCTGTCCTCCCACGGATTCATTCACAAATCCGTTCTCTGCCGGCTCTGTTTACAGTAACAAGATGTGAGAAGGGGGAGTTTTTTTTGTTTACTTTTTTTTCTCTCTTTTGGTTGTGTTTTTAAAGTTGCTCTGTTCCATTCAAGGAGACAAGATGACAAAACGTAGCTACCTTGATCTAGTTTGGTTTTTTTTCTTCTTAAATTCATCATGTGTGGGTATGAATTAAAAAAAAAAAAAAAAAAGAAAGGATGGAGAAACTCTGACACATCAGAGAAAAATGTAATTGTTTTTCTCTGGGGCAAAGTGAGACTTCACTGTCTTTTTTTAAGATGTGCAGCTGGGCTCATGAATATGCGGCAAGATGAGTCAGAAATGTGCAGATATCACGCTGGAAATTTGTGGCATTTGACTGAACTGCCTTGTGTTTGTAGCATTTCTAAGCACTACATAAACATTAAAGGAAAGACCTATAACCAACTACAATTTAGTTTTAAGCAGCTTAAAGAACCTTTATAAGTTATTATTAATGCTGGAAGTACAAAAAACATGTCTTCTTCTGAGCTAACGGGACATTCTAGGGCCCAAAAAGGCCAAACTTGTCATCTGCCAAAAGTAGGATTTGGTGCGGCTGTGGCTCATGTGGTAAAGCTGTCACCTACCAGTCGGAGGGTTGGCAGTTCGATCCTGGCTTCTCTGGCTCACATGTCAATTTGTCCTTGGTCAAGACACAGAACCCCAAGTTGCCTCTGTTGTGTGTCATCATTGTATGAATGTGTGTTTGTAGAATGTGCTTTAATGGGTAGAAAAGTTCTATTTGAATGTGGGAATAGGTTGATCTGACAGCTGTGTCAAAGCGCTTTGAGTGATCAAAAAAGAGAGTCGGCTATTGATCCGCCCATTGTTACGTTTTGTTTTTTTCTGTGGCACTTATTGGCAAAATGAATATGAAATAAAGGACTAGAGTGCTATATAAGTATAGTCCATTTGCCCTTTTTGAAAAAATTGAACTGAAAGTATTCTGGGTCCCTTTCAAACAATGTCGCCCAACAGATGAGGATAGTTTTTGTCTTCAGACATGACGGTAAACTCCTTTAAACTTCCATTGGCCCCCAAGCTGGAAAATGCGTTCCCATAAAATTGGTCAGAATGGCCTCGGAAGAACCTGGTTATCAGAAGGAATTGTCATGTTCTTGAGTACTTCAAGAATAAGGCCACTGCTAGATTTAGTTTTCTAGAAATGTCAACAAATTCCAGAAAAAAAAGACCCAAAAAACCAACAACCTGTTAGTCTCAGTTCTAACTAGGGTTCTAGTCTGGTTCTTGTGAGGGACGTAAATCTAAAAAAAAACAAACAAAACAACCCAAAAACCTTTTTAAATCTATAAGCTTTTCTCCAAAGAGTCTCAAGAATTTCCTAAAAACAACGGGACGCATAGGTTTTCACGAAAGTCACTCCGACAGGAAGAATTAGCCTGCTCTCGATGGGAGCTATTTTCCGTGGCGGAGGAATCTACATTTGGATCTCCAGCATGTATTTCTGGCAGCAGGATTGTGTGTGTGTGTGTGTGTGTAGGGGGCTGAGTTTATAGAAAGTGTGTGTACATGGTGATGAAGCAATACGTTGCCCAGCGTAAGGGTGTGTGTCACTGATGTGTGGAGTCAGATACATCAGGCTCGGCCCATTGTTGCGTTTGGTTTTTCTCTGGCATTTGTTGGTAGGATGAATGTAGAATAAAACAGTTTTCTGCAGTTGTCAGGTTGCCATTGCTCAAGCATGCGTTGCAACGCCAAAACAGTAACTGAGTTTCATCAATTGGTCTTGGTCTTGGTTTTGATATTAGTCGGTATTAAGGTTGTTTAGCAACAGCACAAACTGTCATTCAACAAAAAATGTGAGGATTTGCTGCTCCTCTTTGTAATATCTTTGTGAGATTATAGAAAACGGGCAATTTGAAAATATCAACTTGGGCCCTGGGAGGTTGTACTATTTAATTAAACCATTTTCTTACATTTTATAGATTTCAAATCAAAAATACAATCAACACATTAATCAGTAAGGAAACTTTTTACATCATCTGTCAGTCGTCATGGTTCACGTTACACTCCTGAAGTGGTTTCCATAGTAACTATGAATTCTTTTATTGTTTTTTGTGTTTTCGGGGTTTTTTTTTGTTTTTTTCCAAAGCAGCAATATTGAGTGATGACATCTTCCTCGCTTTTCTCATGAAATCATTTGTGTGACAAATGTATTTGCTGCGGTTTCTTTTTTGTGATTGTTTTTTCCATGGAAGTGGAAACGAAGACTCTAATCTATGAGCAGAAGCCAGGAAGGCCTTCGCTTTTAGCTCGGCGCGGAAAGCGTGGCCAACCTCTTCCTCCCTCTCCTCCCCGCCGTGATGTCATCACATTGTTTGCGATAAGCGAGTGTTTGATTAACCAGCTACATCCTGCACATTTGAACCACACTTCCTGTTCAGACATGCACGGCACAGTGCTGATGTTACCCCTTCAGGTTTCGCACTTTTTTTTTTTTTTTTTATGAACAGAGATCAACACTTTCTTTTTTTTTTTTAACACTTCAGCCATTTATTGGGGTTTTTTTTGTTTGTTTTTTGTTTTTTAGGAACAGAAATGTGCAGGAAAAAAGCTCAAAACATTCACTTCATATCTCTCTCACATCTCATGTATGACACTTAAATTCAGAAAAGGAATCACGGAACTGAACTATTTGAAAAAAAAAATATTAAAAAAGAAAAAATATCTCCCTGAGAGTTTTATCCAATAAAACAAAGCCAAGGCACAAGACTTTCCTTCCTGTTTTACAAAATGGTGGTGATAGTGTCTCCTAGCAACAGAAAAAAATCTAAATTATTTACAAGTAAAATGTAAAAAAAAAAAAAAAAAAAAAAAAAAAGGTTTTTTTTAAATTTTATTTTCTTTTTTTTAGGAAATATGTGAAAACATGCTTGCTTGCTTCCTTGTCATGACTGAGATGAGAAGATCGTTTTTTGCGTGGTAAATATGAGACTTTAGCCGGTAGCTTCTTAGCTTAGCTTAGCATACAGACCGGAAATAGGGAGAAAAGGGTAGAATGACCTCTGTCCAAAGTTAAAAAGAAAAAAAAAAAAGAAATCCGCTTACAAAGTTTTGTCATTAATATGCTACATCTCGTTAGGGTTTTATACAGATAGGACAAACTGTAAAAACAAATATGAGGATCCTTTTTTGGGGGGGACGGAAGTTACAGCTCAGAGCTAAGAAATAGTCCCAAGTAAAAACCCTGTGTAAAACACAGACATATATATATTTTTTTTTGGCTTTTTTTTGGTTTTTTCAGGTTTTAGTTTTTGTGCAGATTAAACAAACAATATATAATGTGCCACACTGCGAGTCTGAAGGGTTCTGGTCGATCCATTTCACCTTTGGACAGAGGTCAGAGGTCATGCTAGCCGTTCCCCCCAGTTTCCTGCCTTTATGCTCAGCTAAGCTAAAAAAGCTGTTTGCTGTAGTCTTATTTATGAGAAAACAAGTTATTTCAATCTTATCATCAACCTCTCGGCGAACATCCCCAGGATGTCTGTTTATTTCAAAGGCACATAAAAAATTAAACTCACAGTTCTCTACAGTACAATCACCTAAGCTGTCAGTTTCATTTGCATAGCAAGTATGGAAATCTATTCGTGGTCCTGTAAAAAAATACAGTAAGGGAGGAAAAAAATGGAATGAAATGACCCTGCAGATTTTGCTTTTTCAGACACACGCACACACGCGTGCACACACACACACACACACACACACACACACACACACACACACACACACACACACACACACACACACACACACACACAAACACACACACAAACACACACACACACACTCACACTCACACTCGCAAACACACACACACACACACACTCACACTGACACTGACAATCACACATAGCACCTGGCTAGGTTCTGTCTCCAAACGTCCCTGGTTCTATGTAAAAACACCGTCCGAGTTCCTCCTCCCATCTCAGAGTTTGCTAGTTGTCTGTGTGAGAAGTCACCGCTGCCCCCCCCCCCCCCGACAGGCCACCGCGGCCGCGGCCGCTCACTCCTGCAGGCTGCTGCTGTGGTGGTGTGTGATGGCCCTCTGGTAGTCCTCTGAGGCGTTTATGTGGTCCGTGACCCCCGGGTGCTCATAGCTGCGGTAGTAGTGGCCGCCCGCCTGCTGGGCGTAGTACAGGAGCTGCCTGGCGAACAGCGGCTCCACCTGCGGCAGCGGCCAGAGGTCAGAAAGGTCAGCGAAAGGCTTTAGACTGGCATCATTAGGTTTTTTTTTTAGCTCAGATCTTTAGTCCTTAGTAATACTTAGTTTCTAAGGAGCCTAAAATTAACTTTTGAAAGTTTAATGCACAGTTTCAAAAGTGAAAAATGGGATTTGAAAGCGTGAAACAAGCTCCAGTTGCTGAGGGCGATGTTGAGATGTGGTCAAAAGCTCTGGAGATAGGCTAGTAAGTCGGCATTGAGTTGAGATTTTCCGTCAGAATACTGTCACCAGGTTAAGAGTGTTGGTGTTTAGTTCTCATTTTTGTAAACTGGCGGAGATTTGGGCGGCTCGTTTCAGTGGTTAAAATTGGCTCCTCTAAAATTCAGCGTCTGGAGGCTAAAACAACCGCGCACACTGACAAAATTTAACCGTAATAATGGAACTAACGACAAATGGCCGAATCATAGTCCAGCCCTCTGAATAACTGGCTTCAACGGGTCTTGCGTCGTGCCCTTTAACGGCCGTTCCCCACCGGTCGAAAACACAACCGAGCCAAACGGAACCACATTGTCTGAAAATTTCCACAAAAATGGTGCGACGCGGTCGTCGGTCAGTTGCCGCTGTAAGTCGAACCGCAGAAACAACAAATCCTAAATCAGCATTTCATTGTTCTTTATTCTGGAAAAAAACAACAAAAACTGGTGTTGATGACACCAGTTTCGTTTGTTTACCTCGGCCAACAACCTAAACCATATAAAGTTCGCTATTAAACCAGAAAGAAAAGCAGGAAATCCTCATAAAGGAGGAGCTGCAGTGAGGGATTATTTGGTATTTTTGCTTAAAAGAAAAAAAAAAAGTACTTTATCAGTGGAGATGGATTAAGTGACTAATTACTTAATAATAATTATCTCTTTAATTAACATGAAAACAAATGATTCTAGCAACTGTTGAGTTTGTGTCAAATGAAGATGACGGAAGTTGGATGAACGCATCTACGACGTAGGGTAAAAAAACCAAAAAACAAAAAAACACCTCCCAAACTCAGAAATCAGCGATGTCAGACCGAGGAATGGGCTTAAAAACCCAACCGGATCCTGATCATCAGGCTGTAACGGTGACAGTGTCGGCCGGAGCCTAACTGGTTAAACCTCTGAGTTTTGGGTTTGATCGGTTGTCTCTGGGGTTTGGGGTTTTTTTTTCTTTTCTTTTACTTCTGGGTTTCAGATTTTCCCTGGTTGAAGCTTGTACCAGAAATCCCATCATCATCTGTGGCTGAAATAGCAGATCTGATTCCTTTCAAACGGGGTTTGTGTGTGTGTGTGAGTGTGTGCACGTGTGTGCGTGTGTTAAATCAGCGTGAAAATCAGACTGACTTCCCCCTTCATTTTCATTCTAAATCACTGGAAAAAAAAAATCTCGATGTGTGCAGTGATTCAGAGGGTCTGGATGATGTGGGGCTGGTGTCGAGTGTCATGAGTATGAAGAAGTTATGACAGACTTCCAAATCTTGGGTTTTTAACTTTCAAATCCCATTTTCACTTTTCAAATTAAACTTTAAAGTTTCAGGGCCTAACTTCCAGCCATTCCCTCTTAATTTCATGAACCACAATACTGATTTGACCTAACATGTTCCCGGCAAACGTGAAGTTCAATCCCTGATGTCTGAATTTTGTGGTTAGTACCGCGAGGGGGCGTAGGGCTAAAGTGTGGGCAGTCACCTGGACAGTGAGGGTCCGCCTTTGCCTCTGCGGGTCCAGACACTCGTCGCCAAAGCTCAGCAGGACCTGGAAACGGGGCAGGGGCCGACCGGGGAGCCCGTAACTCTGGATCTCTGAACAATGGGGGCGGGGGGCACACAGAGCGAAGTTCTATTAGCTTTGATACCTGAAATGCAACTGAACAGGCAAATTCAAATGATTTCTGAAGAATTTCACTTGAAGTGGTATGACCTTTGGTGTGTGTGTGTGTGTGTTTGGGGGGGGGGGGGTTGATTCAAGTGGAAAGTCCTGGTCACACCATGTATGCAAATACCATTAGCTGTAAGAGACTCACACAGCTGGGCTGCCTTGGTATGTGGGCAGAGATGATGTGGCTGTCGCTCATGTGACTGGATTTCTTCTTAAATAGTTTTTTTTTACTACCACAGTTTTTAAGTGATGTATGTTGTGTGTGTGGGGGGGGGTCTATCCAGTTCTGTTTTTAGATGGAATTTATCCAAAGAGATTTACAGTAAATGAGCTGTAATTTTTTTTCCCCTCAAAGACAAACACAAATATGACTCTCGTAGACTCTCATACATCTGAATGGAAAAAAAAAATTCACCCGTCCCTCAGGCATCAACCCTTCTTCCACTATTCCTTTATATTTTCATATACAATAACGACACCGTTCTTTTGCTTAAGTTTCCCTACAGGAGCAAAGACGTGTCTTCAGCCATAGTCCAGGAATTTTTTAGGCAGTTTAAACAGGTTTCTCAAAGGATGCTGTTCATGTGATTTTTTTTTTTTTTTTTTCCAGAAAATGCAACCATTTAGCTTCGTGTCCCAATAATACACAGACACAAGCCGAAACCATGGGATAGGGTCCGATTTTCATTGTATCAGTGTGTTGAACTTTAGTGCTGAGATGACTGATCAGTTGCAGGGCTGGATATTGGACCTTTTTTTCAGCTGCTGACCGAAACACATCCTAATCAAAAAAAAGGGTCAGTTCGCTTCAATCGTCTGGTCAGATTTGTAGATTTTTTTTTTTTTTGGACTCTTCAACATTGGCGAGGTTCTCGTGCGACTGCTTTTGTGTATTCGACATTTTTACCATTTCAGAGGTTTGGCCTCTTTTTTTTTTTTTTTTGGCGGATAAAGGGTTTTGTAAAACGTATCGTTGAGGTATCGGTCCTGAAACTCAGGTATCGTATCGGCACCAGTATCGTAAAAAGCCCTGTCTGACTGATGGGAAACATTCCAAAACCTTTGACCAAGCTTCAACGCAGTTTCGTCAGAATTAAACTCCAGTGAGCGGAATGCCTTAATTCTGAAGAGTCAAAAAACATTTTCCAATCACAATCAAACCAAAAGCCAAACGTTTAGCTTCAGCCCCTCAGATGCAAATATTGGGTTTTTAACATCATTGAAGGTTGAATAACTCTGCGTAATCTTTGTGGACTGTTGATCCGGACGAAAAACAAACTCTCGGAGGACACTGCCTTGGGTTTTTGGGAACCTGTGATGGACATTTTCTCCCTTTTTTCTAACATTTTATAGATTAAATGAGCCATTAGCTGCGCCTCTGTTCCCGCTGCCTCACCTGTGAAGTAGTCCTGGGTGTGCAGGAGTCTGCAGGGGACGTCTCTCTCCAGCTTGTTGAGCTTGTCTCCGTAGGTGGACAGCCCCCCCTGCCAATAAACCCTGGTCTGACACAGCCTGCGAGCGTAGAGCCCGTCGGCGCCCATCCACAGCAGCACTCCCCTCTCTGGGGCGGATGGGGGACTCGGGGGACAATCCTCGGCCCTCCTCTGGCCGGAGAGGCTGTCCACGGGCAGGGGGACCACCTCAGGGCCTCCCGGCGGAAGGTAGTGCTTCTCCTCCGGGGAGCACGGGGTGATGTGGCACCCCTCCGGACTTGAGGTGGTCACCTCCCTCACCAGGCTGTCCCGGAAGTATATGGACAGGTGAAGGCGGAAGTCTGGGCAGAGGAGAAGATTGCACAGGTAGGTCGGATTTGGTCGGATTTCAAACTACTACTTTAATAACTCAATAATAACTTTATAAACTTTAATTAAAGCTCCTCCAGCACCTCGGTCCGTACTTTGACTTGGTGGGAAGCACCTTTATAATATGTCATAGTACGTCTTTTAAATTTTATTAGAGTTGGATCATTCCCAGTCTATACTGTCGAATTTTCTTGATGCCCTCACCCCTGCATTTCTGTCCAACGGGGAAGTAAATAATCAAATCTAGCCGATGAATTCAGATGCGCAGCTTATTAAAACCGGCAGAGTTTAACACCCAGCATCTCCGCCAACTCCTGAGATAAATATCTGGCTCCTCGGGCCACTGAACGTTCCCTAGCTTTGTCTGCTGTTTGGTGCTAAATAGAGAGCGAACAGTGGGTGTATCGAAACACCAGCCTACGGTGGGGGGTTGATGCGAATCGCGAGACTGAACCACAGAGTAAATGTAAAAGTAAAAAAAAATCATGATACCTTAATGACAGCGCCCCCAATAGACCAATCTGTATCTTATTTTTTTTAAGATTGCCAAAATATTTTGCAGCAGAGTCTGTGCTTTTCCCGACATCAGCAGTTTTGATGCAGTTAGACTCTGTGAAGATGTCTGCATGAATGTAGATGAAGACTAGCAGTGATTTAAAACTTGAATCTAAACTCTACATGTTACAAACAAAGCTCAATCTTGTACACGTGAACCTGCATGTTGCGCATTATAATATTTACAGGTGTTTCTGCATTTAAGATGTTTTCACTGCTTGATCTCGATCTGTGGCATCGAGTAGAAGCCACACTGAAATCACATCTAACCCTCAGACAAGAGGTCTGGGCCCATAGCCCCCCCCCCAACCCCAACCCCAACCCCAACCCCAACCCCAACCCCACCCCTCGTCTGATATCTCGAAGGTGTTCTGTGGTACCTGAGAGAGCCTCTGCTGATCTGATGCCGGCGTCCACCGTGAACGGCGGCGGCTGGCTGTCGGCGGGGCCGTACGAGTAAAATGAGGCCCTGAGCTGGTACCCTGTGGGCGGGGCCAAGAGAGGAAAGGTAAGCGCGCATTGCAAACAAACCGCCGGGGGATGCCTGGCGTCCGTACGCCTTGAGGGCCGTACCGTTCTCCATGGATGGGCCCTGCCAGGGCAGGCTGCGGGAGGGACAGGGGCACTGGGTGAAGGGCAGCTCTGGCAGCGAGGCCTGCTCCTGGCAGTAATCTCTCCAGCCACATTCCGGCGTGGCCATGTACTGGGGCATCTGCGGATGGAGACACGAACGGTAAGTTTGGCACGAAGAAGCTAACGTCAGCTGCCTGCACACCTGTGTGTGTGTGTGTGTGAGTGTGTGTGTGTGTGTGTGTGTGTGTGTGTGCGCGCGTGCGCCTATTGCCTTCACATGCTCCCGGTTACTGCAACACTAGTTGTTTTTAAACTCTACCTTCATACACAGAGATACATTAAATATGACCCCGCTAATACATCCAATGACTGTCTCTGCTCTTAGTTAAACTGTCACTTCCCTCAGTGTTGTGTCAGAGATTATGGGAAAATCAAAGACGTGGCTATAACTATAGAGAAACACATTCTAAATAACAAAAAAGGAGTTTAATGTATATATATTACATTGTCGTTAAGAGAGGTTTCAAAAATGTTTGAAAAGATTTTGATACGTAAAGGTAAAAAAGAAGTGGGCAGGTAGATGATGATGATCTTGAAAAATAGTTTTACAAACCCTTTTAGGGATTAGTCAAGATTTTTTTTTTTCACCTTGTGGGACCACACCATGCACAGCAGCTAAAAGCCCAGTGTGTAAAAGGGATAACTCCTGACCCCATATTATATTTTAGTCATGCCAAATATTGTTCAAGAAATAAGGAATTATGTCGGCAGGACAGTTTTCACACCTTGAAAGCTCAGACACTTAACTGACAATGTTTTCAGCGCGTGAGCTCAGCATCAGTGAAACTGTGGGAAGCAGCTAATGAGCCCGTGACCTTCGCCAGGCGTCCGGCGGCCCCAAGGTCATCAGTGCACCCACAGTGCGACCTCTGCTGCCCATCGCTCTCTCCCTCTCTCTCTCTCTCTCTCTCTCTCACACTCAGTCTCTGCCCCACTAATTTCCATGTGTAAGAAAAGAAAAAAAAGAGGAAAAAAAAAGAGGGAAAAAAAGCACCTGGGTCTGTAGGGCAGGGTAGGAGTGCACCGGGTAGCTCATCGGACTCAGAGGACTGTCCTCCTGCCGGGGCCCTGAATGCAACACAGAAAAATTCACTGTATTTATATATATATATATATATATATATGTGTGTGTGTGTGTGTGTGTGTGTGTGTGTGTGTGTGTACATATATATATAAAAATACAAAGTCGCATTAAACTTATTGTAAACACACACATCTGGTGCACCAGGATCTGTGGATGGTTCAGAAAGGTCAGTGAACTTTATCAGTCGCGCACACACACTGGCCAAGAGAATTTCCATCCCTCTGATAAATACCAGTTTATCATTATAACATTTACTGATGATTAATGCATTAAATCCCTTTCCTAACAGTCTCCCCGTTATGCTGAACTGTCGTTTTTACGGTTCGGACGCGGGGGGGGCACTGACTTTTCTTGGCGCCCTCGGGGATGATCCTGTAGACCTTGTAGGGGTCCGAGATGTCCAGCTGGCTCCGGTCCACCAGCTCCTCGAAGTCGTTGCTCTTGTTGAGCGCGCAGCGCAGGCGCGTCTTCCAGGTCGGCGGGTCCGGCTTGTCGATGCCCTCGCGGAACTTGCCCTTGAACAGCGCCCAGGCCTGCGGACGAAACCCCGGTAAGAAAACAACAAAAATAAAAACACAAAGAGCCAGTTTCCTCCCTCCCACACACACGCTCACAGCCTACGGCGTTAGACCGCCAGGGGCTGCTCCGCTCCGGCTGCGCGCCCTGCGGGAGCACGTTTTAGGCTTTTTTTCCCTCGGATGGATCTTGGGGGGTTTCGATATTTCCGATCAATATTTCAACAGAAAATGAATCTGCACGTCTTTGTTAATTTTTTTAATGTGAAGAAGTGAAACGTTCGCAAGTTAGAGCCTCTCATTGGAGGATTTCCTGTTTTTTCGACTTACATGATTTCAAACTGAAAAGCTTCGGGTTTTATCTCGTTAAAGAAGTTTCCCTTCTGACTGTTGGACACAGTTTTGGGATTTTTCTTTCTTTTTTTTAAACCGATTTTCTGGCCATTTTATCATAGAAACCAAAAAAGAACAACTGACTCTTCTGCTTCGGCCGCGGCCCCAGTTCACGTCGCACATTTCGCAGCAACTCAAAGTGCTTTTACGCAAAACTTTGTAGCATCAGATAAGATATAAAGCCCAGAGATTTAAAACTCTGTAAAACTGTCTGGTCTCTCGTGGGCTGGGTTGTGAATATGATGTGAAAAACTGATCATATCAAGTGTCTGTTTTCTCATTTTCTGCCTTTACGTCACTTTCTCTCTACACCACTTTTACTCTGACAGTCGCCTTTTCTTTTTCAATTTTTCTCTTTTTTATTCATTCTACCTGGGCGGACCCGGGAGGATGCGGGACTCTCACCTTGAAAAGCGCGGCATCCTCGTCCCGGTTGTAGTCCTGCTTCCCGGCGTGTTTCCACGGGATCCTGAAGATGGTCTTGTCGTCGTTCTCCCACACCAGCCCGGGATACTTCCCGCAGTCCACCTGCTCGATCAGCCACTGGCGCAGCTTCCCGTTGCCGCTGGTCCCGGAGCCTCCGTAATCCACCTCGGGGTTCATCTCCGTCCCGCGCGGACGTGTGCGTGCCTCGGTGCCTTCGTGCCTGCCTGCGTGCGTGCGTGCGTGTGTGCGTGCGTGCGTTCCTGCGTGCCTGCCTTGAGTCCCAACGGAAAGCTCCGCCGCCGCCGCCGCCGCCGCTCGGGTCCCCGTTACGCGGTGGCCACGCGTTCAAGCCGGTGCGTTTTGGAAGTAGTGAAAGTTTGGCAGAGGGCGATGAGTCTGGCCGAGATAAATTAGAAAGAAACACTCACTAAAATGTTATCCCCCCCCATCCCATCCCGTCCCATCTCATCCCACCAACCCCCTTCTCCTTGGTCTCCCACGCAGACCGGCCTGGCCCCCAATGTGCGCCCCGGAGGCGGCTGCAAGTGGATCTCTTACCTGTGAAACCCGAAACCCGTCGAGTTTTGAAATCAATCAGTCTCGGAAAGCCCTAACATTACGGCGGGCGCGCTTAAATCCTCCAGCCTATAGTGAGCAGCGCTGGGGGGGCCGGGTGGAGGGCGGAGACACGGAGATGCTAAGCACCTGCTGGCTCTCTCTCTCTCGTTCTCTCTCTCTCCATCTCTCCTTATCAGTGCACAAAAAGGCCGAGAGGAGGAGGAGGGGGGGGGGAAACCCTACCGCCGTAACTCAGAAGTGTCACACACCCGCACACGTGGAAAATGATGGGACGGAGACAAAAACAATTCTGTGAAATGATAACAGCCCAACGGCGAGAGGTGGCGGAGCGGTTCCGCACCAAAACATCTTCTCAGGCCGGGAGCTTCAGCAGAACCGGGGCCGGAACCGGAGCCGGGGCCGGGGCCGGGGCCGGGGCCGGGGCCGGGGCCGGGGCGGCGAGGGCACCGCGTCGAGACGGTGACAGTGAAAACCTGCCCGATAAGACTATTGCAATAAATGTATTTTTTTTTTTTAAAGTATATGTCACAACCGGTATCAGGCCGATCACTGGAATATTACAGAGAAAACATCGCAAGGAGCCACAGGAGTGGGACAGAAAAGGTTTTTATCGGTTATATTTAAAATACAACTAAGTAAAACAATAAAAAACAACTGGTGGTAGACTTATATAGATTCATAGATAAAGGGGGGAAAGTACAAAACCATCAAAAAGATACTCAATTGCAACTAAAAGTCCGGCTTTCAAATATTTCCCCGAGTAAAAGTACTCTAAGCGAGTATTAAGTATTAAGAGTAAAAGTTGAATGTCTGTAGTTGAATGGCTCCTGCCAGATGTATAGTAAAATAACTATATATACCATAAAATAATATTTTTAAAAATGAAATACTAAGGCATAGTATTATCTATCTATCTATCTATCTATCTATCTATCTATCTATCTATCTATCTATCTATCTATCTATCTATCTATCTATCTATCTATCTATATATATATATATTTATATATATATATATATATATATATATGAAATACTAAGGCATAGTATTTTTATAAATACACACACACACACACATATATATATATATATATATATATATTTAGTATGCTACTTTTTCATATACATAGTATATAAATATATATAAAATGCTACATATATACATATAGGTACGTTAAATATATGTATATATACTTAATATACATATACATTGGATATGTGTATATATATATATGTGTGTATATCTCTCTCTCACTCTCTCTCTCTCTCTCTCTATATATATATATATATATAGATAGATAGATATAGATTATATGTAGATTAGATATAGATATATAGATATAGATATATAGATATAGATATATAGATATATAGATATAGATATATGTGTGTATATGTATAAATATATATACATATGTATATATGTATATATATATATATATATATATATATATATATATATATATATATATATATATATATATAGAACCCCCCCCCCATGTATTATATTATCTTATTAATTGCTCATGGCTACTGATGCTTTGAGATATGAGCAGCCGGTGGAGGCGGAATCAACTCTTTTCATATTGGTTCATGTTCATGGGAACCGCTGGACCAGACTGATAGACCAAAAAAAAAGAAAAACACACACAGTCTCCACCTCACCTGGCCACAACAGTAAAATGCTGCTCACATGCTGATTCATCAACAGCAGTCTGACAGTGTCATATTCTATACTATATCAGTCACAGGGGAACTTTAGCTCCCTGAGTTCTTTTACTTTTGAAAGCAACACAAATTTAAGAGGAAACATACTTGTGTTCAGAGCAATTCATTTTTTAAATTGTTCTGTTTTCTTATTAATTTTACTGACCCCTCAGATTAAAATTGCGACCTCTTTTTCGGTCTCCTGACCCTCAGGTTGGGAACCACTGCTCTAAAAAGATATCTAAAAAAATATATATATTAATTTTTAATCATGTATGATTGAAGAAAATGCAAGTTCAGGTGTGTATATACATTTTCCCGGGGCAGAAATGTAGATGTGAATGATTGAAATTAAAAATCTAAAAAGTTTTTACTGTGAATCCTTCTTATCGTTGCATTAACTGAGTTTCAATTTAGACGACAAAGAAAAAAAACAAAACAACTTATAAACCATAATCTTTTGATTGTGTTTTACTGGAACATACAGTATTCTTCAGATTTCCCACTCTTTATAGAAAGTAACACTCATATTTCAAGTAAAAGACACAGCATAACATAACTGGCAGGGGGACTGCACACTGCTAAATGTACGTTCACGCTATGGACATTATGTACATAGTTCCCTCGGCGTCGTGCTTGGCCACCCTTGCATGTTATTTTGACAGTTAGCAGCGAGGACATGACATGACGAAAGGGACTTGAGATAATGCCATGAAACCCCCCCCCCCAACCCCCCTTCACGTGACCACCAAGCCTTTGGCCAAAAAAAAATAAAAGAGATTTAATATAAGTCAGTTTTCTAAGAGAAAAAAGTTTCTGTTGCGGGGTTCTTTGCGAAAAAGCCTTAATCCTCAGAAGTTGTCCTCAAGCAGCGGCTCCGGTCATCTGGTTAGATAGTCCGGGCAGAAGGCCCACGCCGCGGTCCGACCATGGGTCCGACCACGGGCCGCTTCAGCTGAGGTAAGACAAAGACCGGAGGGACACGTATTGTCCTCAGGTGCCATTTGTGGCCAAAGCAGGCGCGGAGCTGCTTGGTACGCCGCCACTGCCACTGCTGGATTTCCTCCTCAAAAGAGCCTTGATCTCCTCATCGTCGTTCAGCGGGTTGCTCCCGTACTGGTCCTTCCACCAGGCTCGATACTGGAGGGCGGGAGAAGCACAGAGTCAGAAAGTGCAGTCAAAGACACGCAGAGCAAGTCCGGCAAAATGAGGTCAAGTGGAAGCCGGAAAAGGATGGTGGCTGAATCTGGCATCCAGTTTGTTTTGGTGACAGCAGGTGTGTTTTTATTGTTGGGTTCAGACCACGGCCCGTCTCATCGTCAACATCAACAGCATCTAAAAAGCTCTACCCTTCCTGAAGTCTGAAATGACACGTCTGTGCTGGCAAATTTTCTGATAACTTTGCTAGAACCAAAAAAACGCGCGCGATTGCTGCTTGGGCCGTCGGCGACACTTTAAACAGTGGACACATTTCCTCCCTCCCTATTGGTGGGTTTTCAAATGTCGCATCAGTTTTTTAAAGCAAATTTGGAAAAAAATAGGCGAAAGACAATGCGATTCGATGCGTGTTTCTGGCCACTGCCGTTGTGCGAGTATTGGGGTGTTTTTTTTTCGTAAACCGTTTTTGGCACAGATTAAATTATGGAAATGTGGCATTTATTTTATGACTTTTTTTTCCTCATCTGACGCTTCCTTTTGCTGCTACTCAGTGGGTGTTGAGTCACATGCTTTGCGTATGACATCATCTGCCTGTTTCCAGGTCTTTTTCCGAGGCGCATTGTCGCATTTTTTTTCGCAAAAAAAAAAAAAAAAAAAAGTCCAACGGTATTTTGAGATGTATTTGAATTTTCCTGCCCGTGTGGGTGGAAATGCGCCTGGCGATATCAAGGCCGGTCCTAAATAGGTGCCACGTGGTCGGGTGGCGCGAGGCAGGAACTGCTTCCTCTTCAATCGTGCCCCGGCCTTTAGTTATACAGGTGGCTGGATGAACCATGGCAGTTTTTTTTAGCTGTGCAGGTGTCAAAAGGACACATCTGTCAGCCACCAGCACCGGTGTTTTTCCTAGCTTCACAACTGACCCGCAATTAGTCCACAATTAGACATTGCGCTCAAAGATGGTGCCCAAAGTTCCTCAACGGATCCATAGAACCCACAGGGGATCAGAGTCCCTCCCCAACCATTAGTGTTTGCAACTGACGAGTGATTTAGGATTAGGACAGAGGAGTGAAGGGGGCGTGATGTTACTGCAAGGCTACGAGGGCTCATCACATCAGACTGTGAGCAGTGGGCGACGTTAACGCTGAACGCTGTCTTCCAGATGTACCAACATCTGCCAGCAGCGTTGCAACGGGAGAAATCACGAGGACCATAACTGTGGGGTGCGAGGCGTCGCTCACTTCTGCCAGGTTCTCGTGCTCGAACTCCTTCAGCTGCCGCAGGAAGCCCAGGTTCGGCCCCGCGCACGGCCTGGCCGCCCTCACCGCCGCCAGCGACTCCACCCAGCCGCGGCCCGTCACCGTCATGATGTAGGCCACCACCAGCGTCACGCTGCGGGACACCCCTGCCACACTGATACAGCATAGAGCCTCAGAGCCGGGGCGGCAGGACGTTGTCACACACACACACTCACTCACACTCACACACACCCACACACTCACACACACACTCACACACAATATTGAGATTCTCTTCTTTAGTGTACAAAGAAGTGAAACCCCTTTTTTCCTAGAGCTGTGGTTAAATGCCTGATTTTTGCATGTTTGATATGACAAGAGATGAAAGATGCTGAAATTTACCATGAAAGCATGAACCAAAAACGATCGTCAGACGGTCCCCGGTCTGGTGACAGTGATGTGGTTGAAAATGAAATAACCGGGTTAATGAAATATGAGGACGTCCAGCCGGTAATCGCCCTGAGACACGCGCTCATCATTACAAACAAAAAATCGGCCGCAATTTGAATATCGGTGCCTCTTCCTCTCAGCATCCTCGCATGCAAATCCCCTCCAGTTTCGGACCGTATACTTTAATTCGGTTTAAATTGTTACTTGGTGTCGTCCATGTTTTAAAATTTAAAAAAAAAAAAAAAAAATTGGAAGGAGGCCTCATCACAGCAGATTTTAAAGGAATATTTCATCTTCTGAAAAAAGTACTCAGGAGCCTCTCAAGAAAAGTCCTCCCTATGTTCAACCATTTAAAAAAAAAAGAAGTATTGTTTTATAGTGCGATTTCGAGACGAAGCATATTAATACACACACGGGG
Source organism: Istiophorus platypterus (assembly GCA_016859345.1). Classification (NCBI taxonomy): domain Eukaryota; kingdom Metazoa; phylum Chordata; class Actinopteri; order Istiophoriformes; family Istiophoridae; genus Istiophorus; species Istiophorus platypterus. The sequence continues at coordinate 26,256,384 of CM029123.1, forward strand.
AACGCGGCGGTGTGGGATTCATTTTCACTCACCAGTGAACAAGGCAGCCTTCTCCCTTCAGTCGGGCCTCGTGGATGAACATGATGCTGTCTCTGAAGTACTGCATCCTGGTTGGAGAAAAAACAAAAACAAAAAATACCTTAAATTTAAAAACTCTAATTGAAAAGTTCTGGAGAGTGGTGGTCACACCCATGTGTTTCAGTGGTCCTCAGTATCTTTTTTTAATGACGGTTGTTCTTGAGCCTGAATTATTTCATTGTTGTGATTCCATTTCATCAGAGTAGATATTTTTCATGTCACTGAGGTATTTATTTATTCTTTCTTCCATCAAGTAATACTAAACCTGCCCCCCAACCAGAAGACTTTATGATTTATTTATTTTGTATATACTCTTTTTGGCCTAATTTAGCAAATCTATTTTTGAATAAGAGCATATTAATCTTATACAGACGTGTACCGTTAAAATTGTGAAAATTATAATTAGACACTTGCTGGATGTTTCTTCTTGTAATTCTTGTTCTTGTATTTCATTGTTATTTACACTTTCCACTATTCATCAGAGGGTAGAAACTTCAGAGCAGATGCTGAGGAGCCTTGTATTATTCCTAGGCCTCACAGAGGTCGCCCCGGATGTGTCATATTTAAGATACTCACAGGTTTTGCTTGGAGTGGTCAGCGGCGGATATGCAGAGGTACGTAATGTCCTGGAGGGTGAGGGAAGGAAGAGGTTTAGACTCGAACAACACAATATGTTCCCTGCCTGTTAAGAATCTGTTAAATTGGTGATTCTTTTTTTTTTTTTTTTAAACAGATGAGGGGATCGTTTGTTTGAATAATGGGTCCAACTCACTTCCTGTTTCTCGGTGTTTGGGACGGCCCCTGAAACCTGGCCCCGCTGACCCTGCTGCTCAGTGCTGGCGTGGCAGGTCATGACATAACGATATTATTCGCCTGTGTGTGCGTGTGTGTGTGCGTGCGTGCGTGCGTGTGTGTGTGTGTTTTTGCACTGTGCACCTGGCAGCTGATGGTACACACAGTGGACAGAAACCACCTTGTCCCGTTATGACTGCGCTGCTGCAAAAACCCCTGGGCCCTCTGGGACACGTCGTGCCCTGGAAGCGCTCCAGACGGGTTCGGGTTGCGCTCACATGAACCCCCCCACACAGAGTACTCATGCACACGCACACACACTTAAACACCAGTAAACATGCAACACCTTGCAGGACCGTGTGTGCATGTCACGGAAATTGTGTTTGTCGACAGGAAAGTCAGCTTATGCAAACAAATACTGAGAAGCTGTCCTAAATCTTTGCACAGTCATCCTCCGAAGCTCACCGGGACCATGACTCAGTGATTCTCTTTGCAAATCTAACAGCCTGACATGCAGAGATCCAAAATAATGTGCGAAATGCAAGTGGTGGATAGGTGCAAAAGAAAAAAAAAAAACTTTGACTTTCTTTAATTGGGAAGGAACATTTGGAGGCCCCGGGGCCACTGTCCCATAAAAGTGACCTTGTGACTTCACCTTGCAGCATGTTAATCAGGGCCACGTACACAACAGCGAATGGAGGCGTCCAACCTCAGAGATTTGGTGTTTGCAAATTTTCGCCCTTCCTCCCGCAGGAACCATCAGGGCCCCTGTCTTCCAAGAAATCAATCAGTCAGCATTCTGACTGTTAGGTATGCAAATGAAACCCGTCCCATCTGGCCATTAGGGCTGCACCGGTAAAACAGACCTGAGTCATCATTACGCCACAGAACCCCCCCCCCCCCCCCTCCAAAATTAAAAGAAAAAAAATGCTGTGTGGTACATAAAGATGCAGATGATTCATACAATCAAGATCAAGGTTTGCCCGGAGGCCCAGGCTGAGGCTGAGGCTGAGGCTGAGGCTGAGGCTGAGCCACTGAAGACGGCTCAGAGGGCGCGTCCGAAGGCTGAAGAGGCAATATCAAAGCCCGAGGCCTGTTGCTGTTTTTGTTTTTTTTTACCTTTGTGTGTATATGTGTGTGTGTTTTCTTTTCTAAAGTTTTGGTGGTTGACCGGTTTGGGTAGTGATACCGTATTACAAGGTTGCTGTTTCTCTTCAGCGTTCAATGAAACACGCCGGCATGGACGGAGAAAGTGCACAGAGATCCCAGAGCCGCTTCTCTCATGCTCGCTTTCAGCAAGAAAAGATGAAAGTTGTGAAAGCGGACACTGGAGGTCACAGGCGGCGAGAGGGAGGAGAAGAATTCACCAGGCCGGGCGTTTTGATTTGTAAAAACGAGGCGGCGGTCAATGAACCCAGAGTCGGGTCAGTCGCCTCATAATAAATAAGAGGTTCTATACTTCAATAGTGCCCGACATTGCATTAACCTCTGATGTATCTGTTGTAAGTTGAGAGGATAACATCACAGAGAAACAACACGGTTAAGCTTTAGTTCTCAGATATATCTACGATATTTAATCATCATAATAAGAACAAGAAAATGGCAGATGAGTGGAAAGTATGTTCTTGCATCTGTTACCAAATGTAAATCAATGAGAGTCCGTTGCTACTTTCAGTTGACCAGGTTCTCACAGTAGCATCACACTCGCTCACACACACACACACACACACACACACACACACAAGGAAAAAAAAAAGAAACACGTCTCTCAGCCTTTCATGCACAACTTACTTTATGTCTAGATGCAGCATTGAAAAGCTAGAAACCACTTTTTTTCTCTTTAATTTAATGCAGTTCCACTTTCAAGACTTTATAGACTGTGCTGAGAGCATCTTGTGGGAAAAAAATATAACCTGGTCTGCATCTGCTTTACAGATGCACCCCTCTACACGTCAGGTGAAAACTGCATTAAAAAGGAAAAATAAAAAACCAGGATCCCACACGGTAATGCAGCGGCTCAGAAAAAAAAACAAACAAACAAAAAAAATGCTTATTCGGTGAAACCCGATGGATTCCAGGTCTTGTGACTGGCAGGTCGAGATGACGCACTGTGCAAAATTGAAATTAAGAACATCTGACTTTCACAACTATTGAAGTGGTCCGCTGCAGGAGTCTTTGATAGGAATTTTTGTTGTAGACTGCGTTACATTACATCCCGTTCCCATGTTTAGACTAGAATGACCTCATGTAAAATGATTTTTTTTTTTTTTTTTTAAAAAACCCAAAACATCAGGAGATAAAAAAAGATCAAGCTCTATTTAGTCATTTTTTTAAGGAATAAAATGCCAAAAAAATTGTCTTAAGCGTGAGGATATTCTTCTTCTCTCTATAGAAAGAGTGAAGGGTAACTGTGATTTTACAGTTTGGACAAATTTTTTTGCCATTGTTTTGGACTTTGGAATTTATCAATTGATTAAAAAAACTAGTCAGTAGATGAATAGATAATAATAATAAGGTTCTTTAGCTGCAGCCCTGTGAAGATGTTAAGTCAGAGAGAGACAGTGTAAAGCCCCTGGCCTGATGCCAAAATTTCACATTTTCAGTATGAGTAAAGCAGTAGGGACACCAAGGGAGGGTGTGTGTGTGTGTGTGTTGGGGGGGGGGGCATGGGTGAGCTACGAGGTTGTCGGGGGTCACGGGGTGACACGGGGGCCGACATCAGACACACACCGAGACGCCCAGCTCACCTCCAGGATGGGTGCAGCTGCATCATGGATCGACAGGATGTGGGTGATGTTGTGCTGTGCCAGCAGCTCCCTGTCTCGTGCATCTGTGGATCACAAAGAGAATCAAGAAGTTGCAAATGCTGCCTCCGCCCAATCACAGATCCCCTCGCCCAGGGTCTGACCCAAATAAGGCATTTTCTACCCAACAACTAGACCCCCCTCAGATGTCTCCCAAGCAAATGTGGCCCCCATGGCTTAAAAGTTTTGCTCTTGTTTTGAACTGAAAGAAAAACCGGAAAACCAATGTTTCTAAAACAGTCCAACAGCTTGGCCCAAAAGCAAGAAACTGTAATAGTTTTAATCAAATTTTGTTCTTTGAAAGGAAGCCAAATGTTTTCTACCTTGGACAGATGTGTCTTGGGCCCTCTTCTTTTTTTTTTTTCTCATGCTTTGCAAGTTTTGCAGGATGCTAATGATGCCCCCCCTCGCCAGCTGAATTAATTCAAGTGATTGCCCCCCGCCCCCCCACATATTGGCTGTGCATCGACCCTGAGACAGAAATAACAGCTTACAACATTGTAGAAGGAAAAAAATAAATAAATAAACATCTGAGTAGCCTGCCTGTTGCAAATGCTCCACGCACTTGCAGGGGAAACACAATCTTGGAAGTCACCATGAGCCAGCGACTTCAAGGTCATAAAATGACACGGGACCCTGAGTTTGTTTGGTCATGAGAGAAGTATTTTTATGGGCAGGAAGATGATATCGCATTGGAGCTGGTAGCGTGGACGAGAGGCGCTGCCCTGCAAGGTCGAGGTCCAGCCACAGCACAAAATTTATGGCCAGAATCCGACTTTTTTGGCCCTTGTTTTAATATATAAGCATGGTTATGCAAGAGATTATGCATAATTTTCTGTGAAAACGTTAGTAAAACATTGGATTTAGCGGTGATGAGAACAGAGGAAAAAGCTCGGCTTAAGTTAAAACTATGTGTACCAGAGGACATTTCCCAGCTTTTGTCTGTGAATATCAAGTCTTAATAAACATGAACTCAGTTTCATGCCTTGTAACATATATAAACCCAGTCATTATGCAGGATGAGAACCAGGTTAATGCTAAACTCCTTCTTGAGCTAAAATAACTATATCTGGTCAGATTCATGGAGTTTGGTGCAGTTTAATGACATAGTCACATTTTTTAATTTCTTATTACTTATTACTATTAAATGTTACATTGGTTCCAAATTACAATAAATATTTACAGTAGAAGGACAATATGAGTACAATTATAATACAGTTTGTTCATATACTCTGTGTTGGCTTTTATTCTGTGGAGCTCATTCGGTTATCTGCTACTCTAGGTGTTACATTGGTTAGATGGGCCAGAATCTTCGGGATAAATAATTCACCTTGAAAGGCCAAAAATGGTATCAAAAGCTATTTTAACTACTTTTCAGTTTGACAGCAACAACCTCATGAATTTTTCTGCTGCTCGTGGACAGAAAGTCCGAGATCTTTTAAAATCTGCATAGTCACGAGGATAAAAGATCAGAGGCAGCATTCAGTTGATGGTGTCAGATTTCCTGTTTTACCACGGTTCCCTGAACACGTCACGTTTGTGAGAAAAAAAAAATTGCTCCATGCTGAGCAATTTTGACGAGTTTCCTGTGTTGTTGTCACCTTAGCGTACATTTACGGATCAAAAAAAACAAGAAAAGCAACAGCAACAACAACAAAAAACCCGATGATTGCATTTGCTGCTTTGTGGAAAGATGTGGGACGCGGCCCACGCCTGGATGGGGGGGACACCCCCACACCACGGGGGCATCCCCTCCCACACCAGGCCCTTGTGTACTCACAGCAGCCTTAAGAAATCATTTGTTGTCCTCCAGCTGCTGACAGAGTCATGCACCAGCCCCCTCAATACACACACACACACACACACACACACACGCACACACAAAAAGAAACACAGGTTTTTTTTAACATCAAAAATACACTACTTCAATCATACTGCTCCATGCTGTGACCTCTCCACTCTATAGAAACCCAGCTCAGTGTAGCATCTCACCACATGCCCCTCTGCATGAGGAACCGAAAACACATACTACCACTTTGTCCTGAAAATAATAAAATCGACTCCCTGCTTGCAAAGCAATGGGCAAGTGCAACTCACCTTTGAAATTTCCAAGAAAAAGATGAGGCAGGACCTGAGGGAAGATTAAGAAAGCTGAGTTGTGGAAGCAGAACAAAAGTGGAAAAAAAAGAAGAATGGCAGGTAACTAAGGTCTCGTGGAGTTAAATCCACACTAAATGTACTGCACCTTGTTTATTCCATTACCCATTTTTCTGCCTGAGGTCTTCGGAAAACATAAAAATCGAGTTTGGGACAAATTTTACAGCGGAAACTCATAAAAAAAAAAATCTAAGTTCAGAGTCATTGGATCATCCGGCAGCATTTAGCTCCTGTCGGGGCAGAAGATTAATCAAGTCACGAGCCGCGACTGCGTCACGTCGTTTTCAAAATCGACCCCCCCTCATAGAGCCCACTGTCCATGCCCCCCCCCGGGTGCTGCTCCATTGAGAATATGCTGCTCAGGATGATGTAACGTGACCTTAGCACTCGCCACCACATCGCCTAGGCGTCTATATTTAGACCCGCAGCAGGTCATGGGACCGCGGACAGGCGCATACCGACTGGACAAAGATGGTGGTTTGCGGGCCAGAGGGCAACACTCTGGTCGCGCCTGGCTATCACTGTCACTGCCAGGGGGGTGTTATACCCTACAAGGAGCACTTATGAATGAGGCTCAAAATACATGCCACTCAATACGAATCTCAATTTGATAAACGGCGTCGAAGTAATGCACGACAGGGCGGTGGCTGTAAGGAAGTTAGAGATATGAACTAACAGACATAAACCACTTGGATCTGCTTCAGTCACTGCGCTTCCGGTAATTTCTGCAACGTCTTTGAACGAATTTCTCCAAAGTGGTTTGCTGTATTTACACATTTGGACCAAATGTGATGTCAGTTCATGTATTCGATGTGAAGATATTTTCAGTAAGTGGCTGTAAATGTATACAATGACATTGCCCCAACAATCCGTTGATATATTTCACTCCAAAAGCACATACCCCCCCCCAAAAAAAATCCCCAGAAAAAGTCATTTTTGCGGCAGGGCCAAAGGACAGGTCCAGGGGTCACCAAAGGTCATTGGGGATGGTCAACCCCGGGACCATGAACGCTTGTACGAAATCTCATGGAAACCCATCGAACGGTTGCCAAAGGGATCAAAGTGGTTGATTGATGAACTGAAAGAAAAAAAAACTTTTTTTAGAGCCGTGCCATTGGAAACCCCCCCCCCCAAAAAAAGAAATACGATAAAAGCGGCGCAGCAAATCCTCCAGTTCGACATTATTTTTATCAACTTGATACGTCATGACTTCTTCTAATTTCACGAGTATTTGCCTATAAAGCTCAGTTATACCTCGGAAGTGAGAATTCCCCCCTCCCCATTTATTTTAAAGTGTTGTTTACTTCTGGTGGACATCCACTGGAATCTTGAGTCAGTCACTGCGTTTCCAGTAAATTCTGCTGCGTCTTCGACGCGCCGCCCTGAGTGCGATGGGAGGTATTTTTAGCCCGGCTTTGTCGCTGCACATCATGTGTTGTGTTGTCTTGTGGTGTGTGTGTGTGTGTGTGTGTGTGGCTCGGTGGCTCAGGCACTGACAGGCAAAGCAGAGTGGAGGCGTTTCCAAAAAGCCGCCTGGCCTTGCACTGCCTCAGAGGAACCAGACCCTGAACAGCTCGTCGCCAGCCGCCAGGGCCGACCCCCTGCCCCCGACAGATAAACAGACACATCAGAAAATAAAAGAGGGGCCTTAGTGAAAAGAAAGGTGTTTACAAAAACAACTTTGTGTAGGTGTGTGTGTGTATGGATGGGAGGAGGGGGTGGGGGCTGTGCTGTATAGGTACTAGAAGACGGGGGAAGCTAATGATTAAATTTGTCTTTGAAAAGGGAACAAAAGAAGAGTCACTTTCAAGTAGTTGTTTTTTTTTTTTTTTTAAAAAACACTGGAAATTCTTTGCAGACAGTTACTGCCGGCGTCAGTCGTGCAATTAACCGATTAATCGGTTGACTGGTCAGTTGGTCCGGGGAACGATGAGAAACGTCCACGGCCGTTCCACTGGTCGGTCCCCCGCTTTGGTCCGTCTCGAAAACCGTTCGATTGGATGGACATGAAATCTCACGCACAGTCACGGCTCCCAGATGTTGTACCCTAAAGAATTTTGCAATTTTCATCCAAGAGGGGAAATTTTTTATTTTTGAGTAAAAAATCTTGACAGATTCGGGGTCAGAAACGCCGTTCAAAGCCGCCTCAAACCCTCCCGGGCCACTCGACTATAAATCAAAGAGCCCTGGTTTGATTTTATTAGAAAAAAAAACTGGCAGCAGAGAGACGACAGGAAAAGAGGGTGGTGGGGGGAGGCGGGGAGGGACGTGCAACAAAGGACCCCACCCAGATGCAACGAGGTAGCTCGGCGGGCTCTGACGGTTTGTTCAGACGGCTCCCTGTGGTCTAACTGACCCCAGAACATAATTCATGTCGCTCTGCTATACATTTCCTCGTCTGTCGGTTTCTCCCTCTTCGTTGAACAAAAAGGAATCAGAGTTTCTTTATGAATCAGCCAAAATGAAATTAAAAAAAAAAAAAAAAAGCATGAAATATTTCCTTGTTTGGTGCAGTGTCACTGCTTCGTGGTAATTTCCATATTTTGTCACCTGCAGCACAGTTTGTGGGGGAAAAAAATTACATAAATTTCCTATTAAATTAAAAAAAAAAATGTATTCATTAAATATCCATTAAAAATTTAAATTTAGGTGAATGATTCCTTTAGGTTCGTTTTCGTACTTTCGCTTTTTTTTGCCAATAAAATCAATGGAAAGTGCCGCAGTAAAAAAAAACCCTTGCACTCCAGGATTTACACGGTCCCCACTCAGAAAGGGACTTTGTTCAGACTCTAACCCGCGACAGGAGGAACAGGCACCGGAGGACCCGCACCGGAGGACCCGCACCGGAGGACCCGCACCGGAGGACCCGCACCCGCAGGTCCGCCTGCCCCCCGCGCCACTGAGGAATGGCGTCGTGTCTACGACTCGCGGGACGTTTCTTTAAAGGCTGCGGCGACGTCCGGAGAGGAGCCGCCATGACAGCGACCCGGCCGCTCTGGTACCGGCTCCGCCGCCGTCGGCTCCGCCGCCGTCGAGTCCGCCTCCCGCCCGCTAACAGCCGCGGTTCTCCCCGCAGCGACCCGCAGGCTGCTCGGCGTTAAACGACGCGGTCCCCGGGCTCCGGGGCGCGTCTGCCTTAAATCCACCAGATGGCGCTGTGGCTCCAGTCTGTGCACTACACAATGTACACGAAGTAACGTAGACACGGGAAACGCTCCGATAGAAATAGTCAATTTATGGTGGCATTGATAGTAATACTACCGCTACTACTACTGATACTACCGCTACTACTACTGATACTACCACTACTAATACTACTACTACTACTACTACTGATACTACCACTACTACTACTGATACTACCACTACTACTACTGATACTACCACTACTAGTAATACTACCACTACTACTACTGATACTACCACTACTACTACTGATACTACCACTACTAATACTACTACTACTACTACTACTACTGATACTACCACTACTAATACTACTACTACTGATACTACCACTACTACTACTGATACTACCACTACTAGTAATACTACCACTACTACTACTGATACTACCACTACTAGTAATACTACCACTACTACTACTACCACCACCACTTACTACTACCACTACTACTGATACTACCAATTCTACTACTGATACCACCAATTACTACCACTGATACTACCACTACTACTACCACCACACTACTACTACTACCACCACTACCACTACTACTACACTACCACTGATACCACACCACTACTACTGATACTACCACTACTACTACTACTACCACTACTAATAATACTACTGCTACTACTACCACCACTGCTACCACTACCACTACCACTACTACTACTACTACTACTACTGCTACTACTACTACTACTACTACTACTAATACTACTGCTACTACTAATACTGCCACCACTGCTGCTACTACTCCTACTAGTACTACTAATACTACTGCTACTACTACTACTACTACTACTGCTACTACTACTACTACTACTACTACTACCACCACCACTGCTGCTACTACTCCTCCTTCTACTGCTACCACTGCCGGTACTACTACTACAACTACTACTACTACTACTACTACCACTACTGATACTACTACTACTACTAATACTACTGCTACTACTACTACTACCACTACTACTAATACTAGTGCTACTACTACCACCACTGCTGCTACTACTACTACTACTACTAATACTACTGCTACTACTACTACTACTATTACTACTACTACTACCACCACTGCTGCTACTTCTCCTCCTTCTACTTCTACCAATACTGCTACTACTACTAATAGTAGTCTTGATACTGCTACTACTACTTATACCACTGCTATTTTGTTACCTGTTTTTAGTACTATTTATTGTATATATTTTTAGCATCCATGCAATGTAAAATTTTATTTGAAAAATGAATGAAAAACTTTTTTAAAAAATCCATAAAATTGAAGTATTTCTATATTGTGATTAATTATTATTAATTAAATATTTTCCAGATATGATGATAAGTCTCTCAAATCTTCTCAGGTTTAAACGTCAGAGAGAACAAAAGCACATTTCTGTGTATATTAAGTCATTGTCATTTGTGTTTTAAATTTTCTGTAGTCAAGAAAAATCCTGCCCTTTATCACCATTTAACTTATGACTGCTGTAAAAAATGTTGATTAGACTATGAATTTTAACCAAATTTCACCCTTTCTGACCATAAGCCCATAATGAATCACCAACTTTTGCTTAACTTTTTCATTGAGACACATCCAAACCTCAGTATCCGTTTTTGTCATATTCGTTTTTGCTGTGGCTGTTGCCCTTCTATCGCCACGGCCACGACCACGACCACGACCATGACCACGACCACGACCCACCCGTCTGTTCCCCCGCAGCTCGTCGGAGGCCTCGGGCAGGCGGCGCGTCAACGGGGCCGATCTGTACTACGAGCGCACCGGCAGAGGGGAGCACGCTGTGCTGCTGCTTCCTGGGGCCCTGGGTAAAAACAGGAACATTCATCGTCTTAACGAGATTTTTCTGAAGAGCACGATATGTCTTTTTTTTTTATCATATCCTTTGAGCGTGACATGTTCTTAGCTCAGATTAGAGTGCGGTGGCCTCCTCCTGCGGATAACCCCACTTTTCCGGTCTTTTTTTTTTTTTCCCTGTCGCAGGAAGTGCGAGGACGGATTTCAGTCCCCAGCTCAAGTCTCTCAACAAAGATCGCTTCACCGTCGTGGGCTGGGACCCCCGTGGCTACGGACACTCCCGGCCCCCAAGCAGAGACTTCCCCCCGGACTTCTTTGAGCGGGATGCGAAGGACGCAGTGGATCTGATGAAGGTACAGTACAGTCATCAGTCATTTCAGCAGCTCGTCTTACCCCCCCCCCCCCCCCCCGAGGGTCATATGCAAGAAGGAAATATGGAAGAGGACATCCAGTCACAAACGGAAAAGCAAGTCTGCCAGAATACGAACGTGACATTAATGGATAAAATCTAATTCTGTAAAACAAAACTTATAATCAACACAATGATCGTCATAGCAGGCAAATTAATTTAAAGACTGTCATCTGGAGTCTGGAAATTAGTGAAAACCTTGTGGGGGGGAAACGTTTTTTGATTGCTGTACTTTAAGCCGAGTGGGAGTAAAGTCACTTTTTTTCATTATTCACTCATTTGAAAAGTTATAAATATAGTTTGGGCTTTTGTAATCATGCACATAGTAAAACTGCAGAAGATATTCAGATATCATCCTTCATCGTCCTCTCTCAAACCACCCAAACTACAAAGCAGAGAGGGGAGACTGTCCCGTCCGAGTAATCGCAGCACGGGTTTGTTTCTCTGGATGTATGGCATTTGCTGTTTGTCTGGCAGGAGTTGGGCTTCGGCAGGTTCTCCCTGCTCGGCTGGAGTGACGGAGGGATCACCGCTCTGGTCGCAGCGGCCAAAAACCCGGACTTGATCCACAAGATGGTCGTGTGGGGATCCAACGCCTTCGTTTCCCAGCAGGACCTCAAGCTTTACGACGGTAACTGCCAGTGGGTTCTTTTTCTTTGTGAACTGTGCATGATAGAATCTGTGTTTTAAAACAGTTTTTTGTGCACATTTTTTTCATGGACCACTCAAGCCGTCCGGGATGTGTCCAGGTGGAGTGTGAGGATGAGGCAGCCCATGGAGGAGGTGTACGGGGTGGAGGTCTTCGCTAAAACCTGGGCTGCCTGGGTGGATGGGATCGCGCAGTTTGCAAAGAGACCAGAAGGTACTGAGCCTCATGCCGGTGCTCACTAATTACACATGTCAGGTTGAGCAGCCAAAGACAAAAAATTATTATAGCTGATAAAAAACCAAGAGATGAGAGGGAAATATTTTGCAATTGCATGAAATTTCTCTAATCAATCAATCTATCAATCAGTGCCCCATTTGTATGAGTCTTTAGTATCTGTGGCGCTACTTTAGGCGGTTTTGGTCTGTGCCGGACTCAGTCCTGCGTCAACCTTGATGAGTTCCTCATTGTTTGAAAGCTCAAACTCTCCTGAGCCTGTCTGTTCAAAGCATTTCAGAATCCTCATATTACTGCAAAAGCTGTTGACACGGATTTGTGGTTATGACTCCAAAGTGTTTTCCACAGAAAAGGCCCTATATTCCCTTTTATGCCAAAAAAAAAGGTCATTTCCACCATGTTTGTGCCCCTGTAACTTTAGTTCCATGTCTCTTAGACTTATTCTTTGTTTTTGGTTGTAAGGTTTAAAGAGCTACCTTTCAAAGGAGACCAGGATTATGACTGTGATCAAAAGGGTAGAAGAACAGTTTTTATTTTGGATCCATCCTTTTCTGGCTTGTGCAAAGAAAACTGTGTGTGTGTGTGTGTGTGTGTGTGTGTGTGTGTCTGGTAAAAAGATAAAAATATAAAGGTTTTTTCCCCCCAAAAGATCTCTTTTATACACAAGGAATATATAGGAAGTAAAATTGGGATGCAACTTAATTTTGAGTTTTTCAGAATAAACGTCAGTCGTAAAGAGCAAAGCCAGAGCTGACCTCTTTTATGTCCTCTGGTTAGGGAGTATCTGCATGGAGCTTCTGCCCCTCATCACCTCTCCAACCCTCATCATTCATGGGGAGAAGGACCCCATGGTGCCCAGCTTCCACCCCCAGTACCTCCTCAAACACATCAAGGGATCCCGGTGAAGAACGATCACACGGACACACACAATTAAACAACAACCATAACACAACTACCTCAGATTCAGAAACTGACACACGTGACATTTTTATGCCCTTTTGTGTTCTTCTTTTTTTTTCCTGTCCTAATTCCAGGTTACACCTGATGCCAGAGGGTAAACACAACCTCCACCTGAGGTTTGCTGATGAATTCAACCAACTGGTGGAAGAATTCCTGGTGGATTGACTGACACGGGGGAACAAACAGTCATATTAGCGTGGAGAACCAGCGCCACTAACAGCTCATCCTAGTTATTTACAATGGGACACATAATTTTGTCAATTAATTCATTTCTTCCTGGTTTTCATGATGTTCATAATCAAAGCATTAATTGTCAAATACTATATATATATACATAAATTCTTTACTTTTAAATTTCTATGTGAATTTTTTCTCTGATATAATTTTTTTGGGAGAAAGTATGTGACTTATTTCTCATATTATTTACCTCAAAACATTTGCTGTAATTGCAGCTGTTACAAGCAGAACTGAAATTATTATCATCAAAAAAATAAATCAGCAGCTATTTTGATAATTGATTATTGGTTTGTGTAATTTTTGAAGCAGAAAAATACCAAACATACTCAGGTTCTGGTGAGACTTTGCTGCTTTTCTATTGCTCATGTGACACTGAACTGAATATGTTTGGGTTTGGTTCTGTTGCTCTTGACGACACCAGCAGTTAGAAATGATTTTAAGGTTTTACTGATTACCTCATGGTTTAGTTCCCAGTTACACTGCTGAGTTATTGCTCCATTACAAGGCAGAGTGCAGTCTCAGATCCTGAGACCTGGCTCTAGACTAAAGGAGACCAGGCCTTTTCAGCCAGGGTCCCTTAGGTCTGGACTCCGTGTCTGAAGATCTGACACTTGCAGTGGTTTTTCAACCACTTCTATAAAACTTTCTTTTTAAAGAGACCTTTCTTTGATTGGTAGCACAATTGTCTTTTTTTAATGTATTTTGCTTTTGTTGTTTTAATAGTTTGTTATTTTTCTTAGTTTATATATTTGGGGTTGTTACTCAGTTTTATTTTGATATGTTTAAATGTCTAATTTTACTGCCTAATCAACAGCATGTAAAACAATTTACAAAATTTGTCTTGAAAACACTGAAAAAATCAAGTTATAATTATTTTATAGACCAAACAAGCAACATAAATGTAACATAACTCATTCATCTGGAAAAAACATCACTAATATCAAACTAAACCATACAGAAGTATCAATAATTGTAACCTTAACCATCACAAAACAAAGGTTAAGATACTGTAAAATATCAGTAACATTAAAAAGTCGCAAAATTTGACCTATTTTAATGATTTGACATTGAAAATGATTTATTACCACTAATGAAAACATTGTTTTAAAATTAAAAGCTCTTTAGATTTAATTTAACACTCATGTTAAAGTTTTACTGATGTTATTCACGTGTAGATCTTATATTTAATGTTTAATCTAAACAGCTGTGGGGTTTTATTCCTTCATTCGATTATTTTTTGGTCAAATCGGTTGTGCTGGTGCTGCGCTCTCTGACATCGATGATAGATTAGTTTGGCCTGACGATTTTTTTTTTTTAAATCTTTCTCGATTAACCAGGAAGTAGCCGTTTCTGTTTACAGCCCGCACGAGCTCCCCCGGCTAGCGGCTCGTCCGAAGCAAACAAACAAACAAACAAACAAACAAAGAGAAGAGAAGATGAAGGCGACGCAGACCGGAGCGGGACTCGACGCCATCTCGGTTCACAACTTCTCGGAGAAGATTCTGGAGCAGGTCGTGCACTTCCACGTGATGAAGCTGAGCGGCGGCTTCTTCCTCTGGGTCGGTTCGGCTCCGGTCCTGTCGAACCTGGCGGTGTCCATGAGCAGCAGATACGTGAGTCACAGCGCGCCTGGCGGGGTATCTGCTCCAGTAGACCCCGTCCCGGTTCCGATGAGGTTAAATGTTGGTTATTGTGTTAAAGAAAACAACAACAACAACAACAACAACAAAAACGACGGGGTTCGGACAGGGGCTCCATCCGGTTCCAGCCCCCCCCCCCAAGTTTAGGGGCCCCTGAATTTCCCGGGTTCATCTGACACTTGCTGTGTTAATAAACTTGGTAAACTGGGTCTTTGTTTTTAGCTGAATAAATAGGACCTTAAAGGGTGAGTTCACCCAAATCCACAAGGGTTTTAATAGTCTGTACAACCTTAGACCCTCAAATCGGATTAGGACCCCCCCCCCACCCCCACAAAGAAAAGACCTTTTGATTGGGAAAAAAAACCTCAGGAAAAGGAGGGGTCCGTCATCCAGGATGGACAGACGTGGGGCAGACGTTTGTACAGAATATAACAAAATAGGAGAAATCGGAGATTTACAGTACAAACAGTCAGGATGACCACGTTATAGGCTGTAAACGTTAATGAAGAACATGATCTGGGAGGAAAAGGAGCCACTTATATGTGGAGCTGACCAACTCCCACCTCCTCTCCACCATGAAGAACCGGGGGCTGAAACCGAGCACATCATTCACACATCCGGGAGGAGGGAAAAAAATACAAGGAGGTGGCTGGGAATCCTGGAGATCCAGGTCCAAAAACATCCGGGATGAGGACGCTGAGAGCCGGGGGGTCCCAGGACCGCCGGTGGTCCAGCACAGAGAGCCTGAGGGAAACGCGAGGGGGGGCATCCTGGATGCTCATGTGCTGGAGGGAACAAACAAACAGAGGGTCAGAGAGACGCAGTGGTTTTCAGAGACGTTGCAGTAATCTGGACCACCCACGCGGGTGTATACAGTTTTATATCCTACTGGTTTCAATGAGATTCATGCTCACATCAAACTGTGTCTGTCATCCTGAGTATCTGATTCTGTAGATATCATTTTCACTTTGAGTTTTTAAAAAATGTAAATTCATCAGAACAGATTTTTTTTCTTTTCTGAAAAGAGCCTAACTCTGATTTAGCATTTCAGAAAAGAAAAAAAAGGGATGTTGTCCTTTTTATCCCACACATTCTCCTCTCTTGTCCAAAACCTGGTGCCTACGTTACCCTAGATGCACCCTGGCGACAGACCGTTCAGCCCCCCTCTGACAACACTGAAGACTCCTAATGTTTTCCCGCACATGCTCCCTGAGACCCGTGAACAGACTCTGACGGGTTGAGGGTGGATGATCTGACCGTATATACCAGACAGTCCCAGCCGGTTAGTTTATCCCTTAACAGTTTCTGCCATATAATAATAAGGTCGATCCTGTGATAGAAATAAGATTACACGTACAGTGATGGAGGATTTTATCCACATCGCTCTCCTCTAGCATTTATGGCTATGTACCATAAAGGGAAAAGCAGGTAAACGTGTTTTTCCATGATCTGGACGTGTTGATCCTTCCTTCATGTTGCCTTGAGTCTCTGTTGTGTAGTAACACCTACCTCAATCTGAATCCAGGAGTCCCCATGACTCAGAACCGTTCCAGCATTGGGCCAACGATTGGTCAACGGGTCCTTGGAAAAGCAAAGCGTCATAAATCCTCTGCTCTGCGTCCCAACTTCCCTACAAACCACAGGGATGACCATGCATGAATGAAGCAATCAAAATGCAGCGGAGATCTACCCCCAGAAGTTTGAGAAAGCAGACACCTTAGCTACAGCATTTTATCCTTGTTCCGATAATTTATAAACTTTATTTTATTATTACCACTTGCATTCTGTCCCTGTTTCTTATGTTCACTCTGTTTGTTCTTTTCAATGTATATTCTTTATTGTAAAGCACTTTTTGCTGCTTTTTCTTGTACAAAAAGTGCCTTATAAATAATAATAAAAGGTTATTATTATCATGAAACGTTACTTGACTAAATGTCAGAGCTGATGATTTCTTTTATTTATTTCTTTATTTTTTAAAGCTACTTACCACTGCTACCCTTGTCTTCTGTCTGCAGGATTCAATGCCGTTGTCCACATTGGTCATGGGGGACCCGTCTAACACTGCTCCGAATTCTTTGTCGCAGAGATTAGGTAATGTTGAATGAATTTATTTGCCTTACAATATAATGTAACTGCGAATGCAGCAAGTAACGAGAAGCCGTTAAAAAGCTGAAAACACTCTTCTCCAACACGGTTGTCGTCGGTGGATGCATATATTAAATGAAAATACCAGCGTTCATGTATGTTCCAGCTCAAACTCACTCCCCGACATTATTGCAAACAGTGTTTTTCCTATTTCTAAGGTAGCAGACGGCTTCCACTCATTTCAGTATAATGCTACAGCCAACATGCAGAGACCTGAAACCTTTTGAGCTTGGTTTCCACCTCTGCTGGCAGCGTGTTTGTGTTTGTGCTCATACCTATAGTATGTGTAATCTGTGCGTGTGGTTGTGTGTGTGTGAGTCTTAATGCGGCCAAAGGTGCAGACTTGAATTGAAAAGTTTGCCTTGCGTGGCTGTGAAATGACTACACAAGTTTGACGGGAATAAAGGCAGTAAAGGTGTCGATTTTGATAGATAAGAATACATGATGAATTCTACAAGCTGATAGTAGGACCGCAACAGTTTGAGTTAATATCGGTGTCTGCCTTTTACGGTGTCAAAACCACAAGGTAAAAAACACTGACATGGTGTTTTTAGAGAAAGGCAACTTTATTTGTGTAGCACTTTTTAAGCAAATAAATACAATTGTAGGTTAAAATTTGTATAATTAGCTTAAAACTATTCAAACGTAGCCGAGTTTTTGAACAATTAATTTTTAGTTTTCACGACTCCCAATAATGATGACTTTAGTTTGATTGATAATCTAGGTAGTAAAATAACCTCAGCAGGATACAGAAGCAAAAAAAAGAAAAAAAGAAAAAAGTGTGCGTCCACATTGAAAGTGAAATAATTGTCTGTTTCTGTGTTTTTTTGCGCAGCAAAGAAGACCCAAAAGCAAGTGTATGTGAGTTACAGTCTCCCCATGACGGACTCCAACCTCAGCCTCCTGGTGGAGAACAGGATCAAAAAGGAGCTGGAGCTTCACCCGGAACACTTTTGAGAACGTTTGATCCTTTTTATTGAGCATCTTTTGTATGGGAGGGAAAAAAAACAGCGACAAAAAACCCCCAAAAAACCCAAAACACACACATGCGGCAGGTCCGCCGCTTTGGACTCAAAACCTCCTCCAGGTACTTCGATCATCCTCCCAACACAATAACCACAGACGGTCACATCAAGTGTTCTTTTATTGACGTAATAAATTAAGTGGTTTATTATAAAAACATGTAGGCCTATGGCTTTTTGTACAAATGCATCATATTAAAAAAATAACACTTAGAAAACAGCATTAGTGGTTGAGTTTCTTTTTTTTTTTCTTTGAGTGTTTAACTGTCGAAAACATACAAACTACAGAACCAGTACAGTGTGTTCCAATGTACTAAATATGGGGGGGGGGTTGTTTTTGTTTTTTGTTTTTTTGTTTTTAAATGGAGGATAATCTGTTTTGATCTGTGGATTCAGGTATATCTGGACCAAAAAAAAAAAAAAGGTTCATGGCATGTTATATCTACTTCGATTTGTTTACATCCTATAAAAGTAAGGTTGATGGCCCATAGATTAAGATTGGATGGCACATGTATACATATCTTATACTTTTTCTTAATCAGGTCCTAAGGGATACTTACATAGCAAAGTGTATAAATGTACACTAATCACGACTACGCCAGGTCTACGCAGACTACGCCGCTCTACTCTAATCGTCACAAACGTTTATTTCAGGAGGGGTGGGGATATAAAAAAAAAACAAAAACAAAAAAAAGCCTCGTAAAATATTGTGCTTTCTGGCTAGAGTTACACGTCCGAGGAGCAGGATTACGACACCACCACGACGCGGGGGGTGGGGGTCGGGGGTCGGCGTGGAAGAGATTTGCTTATTTTGGAGGTATTTCAAGTGAGGAAAAAACTTGCCCTTATGGCAGCGTGGCAAAATAAATACTTGTTTTGTTTTGTTTTTTCTTTTTTTCTCTTTTTTTTAAAAAATCACGAACAAAAAAAAAAAAAAAAAAAAAGAAGCCGCTTTTTTTGTTTGTTTGCTTTTTTTTGCGTGTCATACGACAGCAGCTACAGTGACCGTCGCTCCCCGTCGCTCAACTTGCTTTCTCTCACCTGCGGTCTCTCTCTGGGCGGGTCCGGGGCGGCCGCTGCTCTCGCAGCAAGACAACCATCATGCACCCACGACAACAGCAGTAATGCTTATTTACCCAAAAGAAAAAAAAAAATTTTAAATCAGCGTCTACACTGACCTTCGCCTCCGAGGATAAAGTGCCACATTGGACTTGTCGTTAGAGGTGACCAAAAAAAAGACAAAGAAGAAAGAACATGTTAAAAAATACACAAAAAACAACAAACGCTTTGTACCCTTTCCTGCGCAAACAGAGTGGTAGTGGTTTAGGCCAATCCCTGGATCTCCCAGCGCGTCGGCTGCAAATCACCCAACACTCGATTGTTTCTCTGACGTTTAGTGCAAAAAACAACTCGCGAAGAATCATAAGATGCAGTGAAACCCTCTTTTTCGAATGAGCTCATCATTCGAATGAGTGGATCGCCGTCTAAGGCGTGGACATCGGTGCGGAAAAAAAAAAAAATCAACCACCACCGCCACTCAAGACCTTCGTAGCATTTGACACACACCTTCATGACTTCAGATAAACTTTAGTCCAGGGACAATATTTTTGGCAACTTCCCGAAGGAATCATAATCGCTATGAGCTACACGAGATTACTGTCGTCACCGTCCTGAATCGCAGTTCATCCGGTTCATCTCAACAGTTCTTTTTTCCTTTAAAAAGTCAGTTTTTGTTCGATTTTTGTCAAGTGATTCAGTCATGTTAACGCATGAGCAATTAATAGCACATCTAGTGGACTATTGCTAAGATGCTCACACCCCATTGGCTATGGCACGGTTTCCGATCACCTCCCCACCGGTCGCCAGGGCGTACGAGGCCGGCACCGCCGCCAGAGCGGTGGCCACCGCCACCGTGGCCCCACCGGTGGCCGAGAGGTGCAGCGGCGTGTCGTGGACGCGGGAGTAGTCCCTGTCACTCTTGGCAAGGAGGAGGTGCTGCTCCCCAGGGTGGAGCAGGGTCTGGCGGGTGAAGGTCTCGCCGTCGGCCAGGCTCTCCGGCAGGGGCTGGCCCCTCGGCTCGGGAAGCAGCAGCAGGCAGATGATGCACAGCAGCGTGCAGCAGGCGAAGATCACGTGGTGCAGGAAGTAGCCCTTCTGGTTGTGGAGCTCCATGATGGGGGCGGTGAGCATGCCGAAGCCGGCACTGGCCAGGACCAGGCCCAGGCCGCCGCCCCTGCGCGGAGAGAGGAACCACAAACAAAGAGCCGTTGGATTGTTGAGCGGTGTCTGATTCTCCAACATCTTTCCCGAAACCAACGTCAGACAATCATGCCTACTTTCTAAGCCCACTGGCGGGGTTCGAGTCTCTCAGCTACTTATGTCACTATTTGTGTGAACAACATCGCGACGACTGTTCGCCGTCACTCCCGTTCGTGCAATTCATTGCGTCTCGCTCTTCTCTGCAATAACAGGCTCTTTTTTTTTTCCTGCCTTTAAGTCTGGACGTCCAGAACTGGCGTAAAGCCCGTTTCTAGCCTTTGACGCTCCAGAGACACTTTGTGTGAGCTCGTTCGTTTGAAGCACACTGAGCCCTTGACGGGCCTCGTCCATACTAACTCGTGAGTCTGCACCGCACCACAAGATGGAGCCAATAAGCAACTTGAGAACAAAAGCTGACCAGTGCTTCACTAAATTGTAATAATATACACTTATGGCACTATATATTAATTGTTAACATGTTTTTGCAGTTAGTATAAGAGAAACAAATGAACAATTTTTGTACTAAAAGCAAGATAGTTAAAAACAGCAGCTTTGGAATCACACCGTCAACTGAATTTCACAATAAGACTCAGCACCAACCCAACTTTTGTCCGATACCGATTATGATACTGACTATGATACTGATTGTGATACTGATTGTTGATCCCGTTTATTGCGTCAGTGCTTTTTTTAAATTTATTTTTTAAATTTGTGCAGTTTCACCACCTTAAATGATTTGATTAAATTTTTTTCCCAGTCGTGAGTAGCTCCATTGTTTCCTTTGTCTTTGCGTTGTGGATAGGTTCACTGTTGTTGTTATAATAAATACTCCTCACATTTTATGTAACACCATGTAGCACACAAATTTTACACCTTGAATTTAAAAAGAAATGGCACATAGTAAACAGAATGCACCGTGGGTAGCAAATGGGGAGTGATTTCAGCTACTGTGTACAAGCGTGTAATGAAAACTAAGTCCGGAGGCTCCCCAGCAGGTTGTGTTGCGTTGCTCGTTTTTTTTTTTCCCAGCATCCTAGGCCCCTACCTGATGACGGTGGGCGTGATTTCGGCGCAGAAGAAAATGCTGAGCGTGCTGACGGCGTGAGAGGAGAACATCCCGATGATGGAGAAGGCCACCGAGAATTTCCTGTTCAGCGTGTCGCGCAGGACTGTCCAGAGAAAAGGGGCAGTAGAACGTGAGTGTACATCCAGAATATAAGGCAAACAGCACCAAACTTAATGTAGAGCAAATATAGACTGCAGAGTAATATAGGGTGACCTTGAAATGAGGCGACAACAGATGCGATAACTTATAATTTACTGTTTTCAGTGGATAATTTCATGCCAGAAATAATATTCACCCGAACGGCAGTCGTACCTGTGTCATGGCGAAGGCTGTATTTCCCAATTACTGGATTCCGTCAGCGAACAACGGCGAAGAGAGGAAGAGAACATGTCATTAGTAAGCACAAAAGGGCGGTGCAGTGATGACTCAGAGCAGAAAGAACAGAAAAAGCCTTCGGGACAACTCTGAACGGTTAACCACCGAAGCCTGAAATAATGACTACATACTGCAGATGTAGGTCAAAAAGGAAGGGGGGGTTCAGGGGGAGGCTCGGGACTGTTGGGGCCTGGAGGATGTAACTGTCGGATGTGCGGATTTAATGACACAGGGATGCAAAGACCAAGTGCAATGCAACTTTTTCTTTGCCGAACGTGGACTTCATGTTTTGCCATGCGCGGTTTTCCCTAATTTTCCGAAACTAATTTTTCAGACTTTAATCTATGCTAAACCTTTTCCTGAAAAGGAAATTGTCCGTCACAGATCAGCAACCGTAGCTTCGGAGTATCCCATCATTAGCCGATTATGCTAAGTACATGGGGAACTAGTTACAATTATACTTTTTTAAAAAAATCTTCCATTCAAAAAGCTTGTTGGTTGTTTTTTTTCACCCTAACTCAAGAAGCGTAAAAGTGTAAGGAATGGATTAAAAGTTGTTTTTTTGTTTTTGTTTTTTTTTTAGCTCTGTGCTGATGTTAGCATGCATCGCTAACTAGCTTACTACCTATATTTGTAACCTAGAGTTAGTCTGTACTGCATCTTTCTAATCAGAGTTTAGGGTAACTTTAGCAGCTTTAGCTGCAAGATATATTTGCTAAATTTATTGGTTTCTACTTTTCTCAGAAAAAAATGATAGATATTATTTGGAAATACTAGAAAGAAATCCTAAGCCTCACATTAATATCTTGCCCAAGAGGGGCTTTTCTATGGTAATCGTAATGTTTTGTCAGCGAGAAAAAACAGATCTGAACTTGCAAACATTTTTCCTTGTGTGCAAGAGGCATAATAGGGCTAACTAGCTTAAATGCTGCTCCATTATTTTCAAGTCATTGGTGTGGATCAATGGTGGAAATTCTGACTTTTTACTCATAGCTCGTGCATTTTAGCCTTAGTCTTTTAGCATCATAATGGCACTAAGTCACCTTCACAGGCTTTCCAGTTTCAAACGAGTCACACAATTAGCACTGATTAGCCAGCTACAGCTACTAAAATATGCCAGTGGCAGTTGACATTTGTGGTAGAAAAATCAATGGTCACCAACTAAAAATGAGGAGCTGCTTTTGTCTATTTCTGTCAGCTATCAAGAACAATATGACAAAAATCAGAACAAATTTTAATAGAAAATCTGACAGGGCTATGATTTACCAGGTCTCTATCCAAACTTAATACAAATTTTAAATTAAATTTTGAAAATCTGCAAATGAAAATGTGAATTAAGAAGAAAAAAAGAGACAAAAAACGTGCTAGAAGTACAGCATATATGTTTGACATATTAATTTGAGGAAAGTTACATTCTGATGTTTTTGTCTGCCACTGTAATGCTGGATTTCTTCTTCCGAGTAGAGCCTACGCAAGTGGCCTACGGCGTCATGGGCATTTATACCTCTGTGTTGGCGTCACTCCGGAATTAAACCACTAAACCACTAGATGGCAGCGGCGTCACGATTTATTCCCTAGGGCCGATGCACTTTGTCATATTTTGCTTTCAGTAACTGCCGCAGACTTGTTGGCTGCTGTTTAGCTAACGACTGCCTAAAGTTTGTCTCGTGTATTACTCACGGTTGAGCAAGCCGAGCTGCAGCAGGGATGCCAGGGCCGTTATGATCATGAAGGTGAGGAGCCCCCCGCGGCGTCCCATCAACCCCACCGCGGGGCAAAGCGCCAGGCAGGTCGCCACGGCAATGCCGGCCATAGTGTAGTAGTCCGCGTGGCACAGGGCGGTGGGCTGGGCCTCCGGGTCCATCATACTGCGGGCGAAGCAGTGGTGGATCCCATAACCTGTCAGGCTGCACAAAAGACACACGACAAATGGCGATGAGAGAGCGGACAGGGAGGCGGCGCCTGAGATGTGCGTCCGCCACGGGGCGAGTGAGGACTGACGCTCACACACATGTCCTCCTGTCTCTCTGCAGGACGAGCTCATGCGGAATTCATGCTCTCTCAACAAAAGGGATGTAGGCTCTGATTAGCAAAGGAACTGTACAAGCCCAGCCGCGAACGCAACACACTTACGAGTTGACACACAGCACCACAATGTTTTTCCACAGGTTCCTGGTGCTCATCATCTTGACAATGCAGGTCCTCTGGGGTTTCTTGTGCAGCTCCTGCTCCAGCTCTGGTAGGAAACATGAAACGCACACCTTGAGACCTTTTTCTTTCAGGAGGTAATGAGAGACCGGCCGCTAAGGGGCCTTTAGCGCAGAGAAGCTATTATGCTGCGGGGCCCTTAGATAGACACGGGACAAGCCCTTTGCCCCGCTCTCATCATTCCCCTCTCTGCTTTGGCCACTGGGAGAGGCAGAGGTAATGGATCAAACGGTGAGGCGGGGGGGGGGGGGCATGGGTTGGCAGTGGGAGCAGGGATGTAAGCGTCTTTGAGGACGGCACAATCGCTAGACAATTACTCATTGTCAGTTTTCATAGCAGATTAGGGCATTAATCCCATAAAAAAAGCCAAACAGTTGCTAAGTAGACCTTCTCCAGTGTGAGAACATGCCACCAATTACCACCGCAAATTGAAGAATTTGGATTTTGGATCATTTTTTTTTTACTTCAGACAACAGAAGATGCCACCTTGAGCTCTGAGGAACTATGATTGGCTTTTTAAGGGTGTTTTTGTTTTGGGTTTTTTTTTCAAGATTTTACAAAGAAACACAGAATCGCAAAAGCAGCCCACATGCTAAATGCCGATGAAAATAATCGTCGTGCCGGCCCTGCATATGAGACCCACTTTATTGACCTTCCTGTGAGAAACCGCTTATGAACGTTCTACAGGAAGACGTGTTTTTCTGATTGCAATTTCATTTCATCATGTGAACGGCTCTGGAAACCTGGCTTGAAAAACGTCTGCACGCGCAAGAAGACGGGCATCTCTGAGTCCTTGTGTGTGAGTGGGTGTCTTTGTGTCCGTTACACGTTCATTTCATCACACAGCAAGAAGCAGCTGCAACACAACATAGGGGATGGATCGAAAAAATAATTTGCATAATGAAGTGGAATAAAGCAACAGAGGGTGTAAAAAACCACAGCGAAATGGATTCTGCGACCGTTCGTCCTGCCCGTCGTCCCGCCTGGGATCGCCCTCACCTGTGAGGACCCCGCTGGGCTCAGTTGTCACGTCGACCCGGTTCTTCCTGGCGATGTGCAGCATCATGGCCTTGGACCGCCTGTGGTGCTGGGTGGCCAGCAACCAGCGCAGGGACTCGGGAAAAATCCTGCAGAGGGAGGGAAAGAAAGGAGGAGCGGGATGGGAAAGAGGTGGAGAGGGCAGACAAAGAAGGGTGAGAACAGAGTGTGTTGTAAGAGCAAGAAGAAGAAACAGAAAAGGGGGGCGGCAGGAGGGGGGCGGCAGGAGGGGGACAAAGGGTGAAAGGGAGTATTGTTTGTGAGTCAAAGCAGAGTGTGCTCAGTGCTGTGCAGCGCAGTGTGTACTGTACAAGCCGTCGCCTGGCTCAGTGCAAGAGGAATCTGTCCCCCCAACCACACACACAGACCCACACACACACCCTCCCCGCCGTGTGGATTTCCTTAGTGGGCGGGACTCACCAGACGTAGGGCAGCATCAGCACGAAGGGGCTAATTATGACGATCTGCAGCACCTGCCAGTCATCCCGGTCAGGCCAATGGCGGCACAGGGCGGCCACCCCAGGCATCAGCAGCTGCCCACCCACCATCAGGAAGCTGGCCACCATGGTCATGGAGAAGCGCCAGCCTGGCAAACAAAGCTCGATCCCTGAAATAGGGGGACAGGAGGATTTTAGTCATCTTAGTCTCCCAGAGAATGATTATTGTCGTGGCGCAGGTTCGCCTGGGGAGACGAGTAAATTATGTATATGCTGTGTGTGTGTGTGTGTGTGTGTGTGTGTGTGTGTCTGTCTGTCTGTGTGTGCAAACGTGTCTGTGGGTGTGATTACAATCATGAACTGAGCAGCATCATTAATGAATGGTCAGTAGGAGTGTGTGATGTGTGTGTGTTTGTGTAAGAATGAAGCCGGTATTGAACTTCCTCTCCGAATTATCGAGGACTCCTATTGCTGATCCTTCCCCCAAGAGAGAGAGCGAGAGAGAGAGAGTGAGAGAGAGAGAGAGTGAGAGAGAGAGAGAGAGAGAGAGAGAGAGAGAGAGAGAGAGCGCCAGTTTAACCACTGAACCTCTTTATGAACTTAGGGTGGACATGTCGAAAGCTTTTGTTAGAGTTCAGCTGCTTGCTGTAACCATCCCTTAATCCCCCCCGCCTCCTGTGCTGACTGGGCTCCCCTCCCCTCCCCTGCTGCCTGTAACATGGTACAGTCCAGATGGCCTGGTCCATATGGCAAGGTCTTTTTGAAGGTGACCATTGTCCGTGGGTGAGGAGGGAGGCGGGAAGGGACTCGCTAACCTGGTCTTCGTGTACTGTCACTTCTAGTTGCGGGGAAGAAGTGAAAGCGGTGTGTGGGTGTGTGTTGTTGTGGGGGGGGGGCAATGGTGGGATTGGGATGGAGGGGAGAAACTGAGGAGAGCAGGGGTAGAATACAAATTACTTTTCCCACCGAAGGGCACGAAAAAGTCGCCCCATTCATCAGCGGAATCACCGCAGGAATGATAATAAAGACCAGAGAGAGAGAGTGACTGGTGAGAGACTCAAACATGAAGAGAGGTGGAGGGATGACAAAGAAAAAAAAAAGATGGAGAGATGATAGAGGTTTTTCTCCAGATGAGAGAGGAAGAAAAATGATTCAGTCAGAGCAACGAGACAGGGAGGCCAAGAAGTGAAAAAAATGGAGGGTATTACCACAAATCCCTGATTCAGTCAGAGCAACGAGACAGGGAGGCCAAGAAGTGAAAAAAATGGAGGGTATTACCACAAATCCCTTCATCTTTCTCTCGTCTCCCCGGCCCCAGACTTGCAGATTTAGATTTAATGTCTCTGGAAACCTTCCCCGCAGAAAAAAAACAAAAACACAAGGAGGAAATCACACGACCCACGATCCTCAATGTCCCCCAACGTAGCCTCTGTCCTCACTCTCTTTGTCCATCGTTAGTCAGAGATGAAAGGACTGTTCAGACCTTTTACATGAGTAAAAACAGACTAATACACTCTTACACTCCCGATTTCGGATGACATCTAACTATCGCTCATATGTGATTGAACACCATTATCAAGTCGCTTACAAATTAATGCAATGTAATGTAAAAGTAGTAATAATGCTACAAATACTCGGATAAAAGTCCCGCAGTCAATTCTTATATATTCTTCTATAGGAAAAGTCCAGTTTGCCACAACTTTGGTCTTGTGTAGTTTTGACCACTGTGTGATAACACTACTGATAAAAGGTATATGTTAGATACAAGAACGTGTCAACGTTGTCTAAATGGATTATCTAAACCACTTAATTGAAGGGGAAGCAGCCAATGTCGGTAATAGGCCCTGACCAATATGTACGTATACAATTATGTCTGTAAACTGTGATGGATGTTTAAGTAACTATTTTACTCCTCAGTTTTAATTTCAAGTTTTTATAAACTGTATTTATCCTAATCAATGTTTGTGTATAAACATTGGATCAAATAACTGCGTAATGGAAATCGTGTAGTGAAAAACCAGCAGAAGACTATCACGAGTCTCTCTGCTTCACTCAGCCCTATGGAGTGTTTTATTGTCTTTCAGCCCCTTGTTTTGGTTTTGCAGCACATTGACCGTTTGCTTCAGGCAGCAGCATACGACCGTTTTCTGTAAACAGGCGCTAACAAACCTCGTCTGGCACCAGACATCGGCAGCAGACGGACGACATCAGTGGTCGGCAGGTGAGGACAGCGATGGAGCATCGGGCAGCTAGAGAGCCAGATGTTTTTCCCTCTGGAGTTGGCGTGGTCTCAAGCAGAGCCGAAAGGGAAGTGGATACTAACACACACACACACACACACACACACATGACTCCATACGAATGCAAATGTTGGCCCGTATCTGGCTATGGTGTGGCCAAAGTGGCGGCATGCTAACACATTCACCACGGCTACTTTATAAGATGATAATGTGTCAATGTTGTTGTTTTCACCCCCTGAGTGGCCAGAGAAATCAATGAATGCAGCTTCGAGTAGTATCATATTTATTTTTCTTTATCATCTGTAGTTGCAATTAAAAGCTGGAGGTGGAATTAATAACTCCATCTATTTTATACGCTGTCGTTGGGTACCGATTGATCTTTTTTTTAATGAGGTCATTCATTTCTTTGTATTAGAAACCTTTATCTGCTGAGTAACTAGTTCCTAAAGCTGTCAGGTTTAAGTAGTGGAGTAAAACATCCAGTTTTAGCCTCTGAAATCAAATGAGAAGCGTAAAGTATCTTAAAATAAAAGTGTGGCAGCACAAAGTGAATTAGAAGTCACAGTGAAGCGTGGAGCTTGTTTAGATGGACCATTTCTGTTCTGTATCTGTTCTGATTAAAAAAAACGAAAAACAGCACCGGGTCTCCGTGGTACTTGGTCAGCAGTCAATAGGAATGGATTGGACACACACACACACACACACACACACACACACACACACACACACACACACACACAAACCCAAGAAATCAACTGTACCTTGGCAGAGGCAATGCCCTAAACCCACATAAAAAACACACACACACACACACACACACACACACACACACACACACACACACACTCTCTCCAAACTCTCTGGGGAGGTGTCTGATCCCACAGAGACTCTACTGGGACAACAACACACACTCAAAGACACACACACACACACACACAATAACACACTGGCAGGGACCTTTTGTTCCAGCTGAGTGGAGAATGGTTCTCCTTGTGCTGATTATCTCACTGCACCCCCTGTGAGCCGACCCCCCGCGACCCCCCCTTGCCCACTCTTCCCTCTTGCTCATCAGGGGCTGAAGTGGCTCTCACCCTCTGTAAAAGCCACCATCCCCCACCCTCTGTACCCCCTCCCTCTTCTTCCTCCTCCTCCTCCTCCTCCTCCTCCTCCTTTCACCCGGGCAGCTTCTCCTCCGTCTTCACATCTGAACAGTTGCAATGGGGCTGCAAAACAAAAAAACTATAATGGAATAAAGGGGAGGGAAAGAAAAGGGAAAGGCGACAAAAAGCAGCTGATCTGATGGGCAAACTAATCTCTGATGACAAATGGACAGCACCACCACAACACACACACACACACACACACACACACACACACACACACACACACACACACACACACACACACACACACACACTTTCTGTTGTCTGCTGCTCCCTCGCTAACCTTGCCTGGGGCATGAGAACAGAGTGGAGGGACAATTGGCTTTCTACCAGCATGGGTTCAACAGTCTGTGTGTGTGTTCATGTGTGATCAAAATGTATTGGGAGTTGGCAGCTGGATATTAGAAGAGATGTGCATTTTAGATTTAGATTTGAGGAGCCGGAGACAAACAGCACTGAATTTATTAATTACTGGACCCGTTAACCCCACAAAAACTTAAATTAAATTAAAAATTTAAATTAATTACTGACACTGCACCAAAGTTGGTAGGTTTCGTCCTCAGGAAAAACCATGAATATCACGGCAATCCACTCACTGACCAACATTTCCATTCCACAGCATGGCTAAAAAAATAAAACAAAAAAAACCCTAAGATCCCTGGTTCAGCCTTTTAAATAAGAAGACTTTCTTTTTAATAAAGAGCATTTTTCATCATCTGCTGGCATTTCATAAGCAAAACAAAATCAGCGAGTTATGAAAATAATATATATTTTTTTGCAGCCTTAGGTGAATGAATAGAAAAGCAGAAGACAGGAAATGGATGGAAGGCTGGACAGGGGCATGACATTACAGTAGTTTTCCCTTGCTGAGTTAGCAGTAATCAGCAACCCCCCCCCCCCCAACCCAACCAGCTCATAACAACACACACACACAAACATGGATACACATATCGCCTGCCGCTGTCATTACCTAAATGCCCCTGAGGACACGAGAAAGACGGGAGGAGGCGGTGATATTAACCTTGGCTCGCTAGCCTAAAAAAACAACTGCAACCTAATTCCTCTGCGTCCATACAACCTGAACCAACTCACTTGGGGGGATGTAGCTCGCTGCAGCAGCAGCTTTAGTGAACTTGGATTCACTGCGCGTACAATCGATTTCAAATGTCAACCCAATTTTGTGGTTAAAAAAAAAAATCACTAAACATCTATGGAAACTTCTAAAAATGACTCTCGCAGCACTGACCCAGCCCCCTGTCCTTGTACACTCGAAAAACCAGAACTGATCTCCCAGTCCTTCAGGTCTCTGAGAACTGACCGCCAAAATAAAGCCGAATATTTCAAGGCCTGTCTGATGCTTTACATCACGTCTCTCTGCAGTCAGGGCTAAAACAAGTCTTCGTTTTCATGTCTTAAACCTGCAGAGATAATAGAGATTAAAGACTACAGATTTCTGTCCAATTAGTGCCTGAAGGAAACTCTCTAAACAATGATATATTATCACCTTTTATGTTGATAAGGTAAACTTCTGGAATCAGCAGATACAGAGAAACTTAAGCATTCATTTGGTCATATTTGTATCAACCTGGCAAAGGTAAAGACCAGTAGTCCCTCTCCTTTTGGCTCCATTTTTGGTCTCCGCCGGCTCCTAAGGGAAACATCTGGCTCTTTTAGCTGCTAAATGATCCACTTTATTCACCAGCTGGTCTCAGACTGTGTCTGTCTGCGTATTTCTCGTTTTCTGGAGACTTTACGCTGGAAATAGCTGCCAGGTTTTGCTGAAAATGAGTGTTGAGACTGAACCAAAACGGCGCAGTTGCTAGCAGGAAAAAATAGAAACCACAAGCTTAAATATGCTAAAATACTCTGTAGAGCCAAGGGGAACTGATAATAATTGTCTGTAGGTTCATCACTATGTGCAACGCTTTCACATACAAATCTTTTGATCTATTGGCAATATAGAAATTTAAATTTTTTTCCATTTAATGACTCAAATCAGTACCTTTCAGTTTATCCCTGACATAAATACACTACTTCTGTATCACATTATCATCAGCTTATAGCTGCTCATCTCCACATGAAGTTGGCCATTCTTGGCAAAATAAATGATTATTTGCAACATATGGAGCTTTGGATCTATAACAAAGGAGATTAAGCTGCAGGATGGGTTTGTAATGTCTCTGTGGAGATTTTTCTATTTCTTTTTTCTACACTGAAAATCTATCTCCTTGGAATTATTTCAACTGCTGAAAAAAACAAGAAAACTACATCTTCCATCGTCTGGAAAGAAGCCACCTTTCCAGCCTACAGTTGGTTTTCAGGAAGGGATGTTGAGGAAAGACTTTCACGAACACAAGAATATTTTCCAGAAGAGTATGGACAATGGACAGCCATGGTTGCAGGATGGGGCTATGCATGGTTTTCTGTCCTAATATGAACAGAAAAACACGGGGGGGCATGCGCAATTTCTGTCCAGAGGAAGGAAGAGCGCTAAATTACAAGCTAATAAACCCAGCGTAGGAGCGGCGCAGAAAACAACCCGATATGCACACGGTACACACCCGTCGACACATTTACATTAGCAGAGCGAGCCGAGGCTCCGGCGGAGTTTATTATGTGCCGCGTGTCGCGGTGAGATAACCCGAACGATGAGGCCTCGACAAAATGAGCAATTGAGGGTGAGGGACCGCCGGTGGTAATAAAGAAAGGAAGAGAGATGGGGGGGTTGAATGGAGCTGAGGAGAGTCGAGGTTGCGAAAATGGAAAGGGCCAAAGAGCTGCTGGATTTAGAAAAAGAAAAATCATGGCTGCTTTCACAGTGACAGAGGGTGAAAGGAGGGAAATGAAAAGCAGGCAGAGGTGGGGGGGGTAGGAACAATAATATGGATGGAACCACAGCACATAAGCATTCATACTTACTTTTAGGGATTCTCTATCACAGCATTACAGAGTTTAAACGAAATGCTGACCCTGCTGTTAAATTTGCCGGTTTTCTGCGTTTATTTTGAGGGTGTTAGCATCTGGAACGGGCGTGAACATCTGGGCCCTTTTTTTGTCTTTTTCCCCACAGCCCCCAAGTTTCAGCAGCACAATGCTGCGGGATAACGACCCTAAACATAGAGACAAAGACACCAATGAGTGTGTGTGAGGGGTTTTTGTTGGTTGTTTTTTTTTTTTTTTTTGACCAAGAGAGAGGAATGCTCCTGACTTGCCAGGTTGGTCACGTGGCTCAACTCATCATGTGTTATGCCTGCTGAGGACCAATCTGAAAGGAGTGAATCTGGCTAAAATACAGGCATGATTTTAAAAAAGATAAATAAAGAGATAAAACATCACCAGGGATGATATCAAGCATCAAAAGAATTCACACAGTCCATCTGCAAAGGATTGGACAAAAGATTTTAAAGGAAAATCTGGTTCATAGCAACTTTTTTGTAGTTTCTGTTCTCTCAGAAGTAAAAAAAAAAAAAAAAGATCTGAAACATTTGAGCCAGATTATCTTTACCTGGAGGTCGATCATTGGAAAACTGTGCACATCCAGGCGCAGAAGGCCGAAGTCGAACTAGGACTTCAGCTGGATGTTTTAAAACAGACAGTTTGGGGGTTTATGTTTTAACGTCAGCCTTGGCGTTCTCTTCCAAGTTAAACAGGCCAAACATTTGGCAGCTCTACAACCCGAACCATGTGCTGGGTGCTTCGTTTCTTGCCTTGTAGGACTTTCCTCTAGCGATGTGGCCGCGTTCCCACATCCCCGCCTTGATCTCAAGTCCAAACCGTCCTGAGAAGGCCTGAACAACCCCCCCCCCCCAGTGTGGATGGGAACACCTCCAAATTAAAGCTGAAGGTCAGCGCTTCGGCATCACAGCCGTCTTTCTCGTTTCCAAAGCCAATGCGCCTGAGCGCGAGGCCAACGCAGCAAAAACAGCGCTGCTCTGCCAGAACACCGGCCGATTCCACCCGATTCTGTCCCGCAAGGAAGGAGAAGAGACGCCATCCCAAGAAATTTCATATTCACTGCCCACTCTGCATCTGTCATGTTCCAGACGGATAAAGAAGAACCGGGCTTCAGCGCCTTCCCAGCTAATGAGTTGGTGCAGTGTGTCTACATCAGGCCTCTGAGGATGTGTCATCGCGATTCACCACGTGCCGTCATCCTACAGGCGTCTCACTGTTAATGGGCCTTCAGTGCCTGTCGACGGCCGTCGTCGTCGTCACCGCCGCCACTTGGGTTCCCTTTTGAAGCGAGTCGTTCTCCGGCAGCGAGGCCGGCTGTTCCTCCAACCGCCTGCACCAGCACCACACACCGACGCCAACAGACACCTCACGCAAACACCTCTCGCTTCCTTTTTTTGTTTTTTTTTGCGCTTCAAAGGACAAGCGCACAATCTGTTCTCTCACACAAACAGTAAATACACACGCACACACATTTGCTCGCATACAGAGATGCCATTGGCAACGCTGAGCACACCAACTAGCGAAATATAGAAAAACTGTCTCCCGTTACAGGTAATTTTTTTTGGTAAAACAGGCTGAAATAACAGGAGAACAGTGATTAGAATGTGAGTGATTGTGTGTGTGCGTGTGTGTGTGTGTGTGTGTGTGTCATGAATGAGACGGATACAGAATAAAAGGAGGAAATTTGCACTGGACATATTGTGATTTTAAGAATGTTAGAAAAAAGGTGACTGAAAAGAGTTAAACCAGACTTTTCAGTAAAAATGGAGGAAACAAAGTTTGAGCTCACCTGAGGTTTAAATTTATTCCTGTCATGTTGAAATTTTCATTACTGAGAAAATCCATTTTTTTCTCAAATTTCTGATGCATCTGACTGAATAAGACAGATGAGGGATAAACAATTAATTGTTTTTATATCAAATTGTAATTTCAATACAACTATATCTCAGCTGTCATGGATAAACATATCGCCACTTGTGAAAGTCATGATCTACTGACTACCGGGGATTTTTTTTTTTTCTATAGGAAACTAGGCATTTTTACGTATTGTTTGACTTTCCTGATTGGCAGGTTTTCTAAATTAAAAAAAAAAAAAAAAGGAAGACCTCATTCTAACTCACTATTTTATCTAAATAAATCCGTGTTGTACCAAGTATTCATCCCTTACTTTTCTTGGTTAACACACAAGGACAGGTCTACAATTTAAAACTCTAACATTGGTTTGAAAAACTGCAGTTCGTTATTTTTTCCTCAAAATTTTCAGCTCTAGTACAGAAGAGCTCAAAAAATCAATTTGATGAGTTGGGTTTTTTTTTCATTTTTAGTATTTTGTACTATTTTTGTATTTTTATTTAGTATTTTGCCATTTGCTTCATTATATTCCACTGCACATCTTATTCTTAGCAATGACACTAATGACTCCAATGTAGTAAACAGTAAACGATTCGTCTTACCCTGAATCCTAACACTCCCACGATCTCTTCTTTTAGCTTCATCTTCCTCTTCCTTAAAACCGACTTAGAGAACAAATCCTTCCCATGACCAGGACATCAAGCGCAGGCGCCATAAATAACAATGTGACTTGTGCGTCGTTCGGCCTCATTTACATCACGGATTAAATTATTAAATTCAATTCTCAGGAGTCTCTCGAGCTGACGGCTCTGACACGTTAGTTAGGTTCGGGGGGGTTTAACTGGAGCCCCTGCTGAGAGGGGCAAAAACCTGCCTCATTGCCAGAGCTCATAGTCTGCCCAGCTTTACACATAATGTAAACTAATCTCTGACCAGCCTGGAGGAGACAGGAGGCCTGTAGGTTTTTGGTTTGTTTTTTTGTTTTTTGTTTTTTTTTTGGGGGGGGGGGGGTTGCAGCAGGGGGTGAGGTGATTCTTGAGGAAAATGAAAACGCTTTCAGCGGGTGTTGTCACTTCGATCACCTTCCACAAATCCTCCCTTCCTCGTGGCACCAATTTGCACCAGGAATGTTAAGAGTGTGAGCTTGTAACATTAACTTGTTAGTTTTACAGTCATGAGAGGCATTTTCTCATGTAATCACAGCATCCACTGACTGAAAACACATATAAACAGCCAAAGTCCTGATGTGGCATCTGCTACCATGATGGGTTTTTAAGCGTACAAAAAAACTCCAGCTTCCATCTGTGTAAAACGTCTTTGTAACTACTGAGAAAGAAGCCTACATGTTCATTACTTACATTACATTTACATTAGAAGAGAGGTTTTTTGGGTTTATTTTAATCAGATACACAATATCAGACTGCGTAAGGGACAGAATCATGAAACCCCAGAATTATTTCAACCATTATCCCGGATTTAAGAACCCATTTTCTTGTTGTTTATTTGACAGTTTGAATGCTCAAGATGGCGTATGGGTATTGCGGTGTCTACGGCCTTTAGTTAGTGTAGGGATTGTTTGTTTTGACAACAAAAAAAAATATTTCTTTTTTTTCTTCAGAGAGAAAAAAAAATATTTTTATTCCCCCCCTTCTTTATTTTTTCATCCAAGTCCTTTTCCAAGGCTCCAAACTCCTCCGGCATTAATTGGTTGGATTAAAACAGAGCCAAACAGAGCAGTGAATGAGGAAACGCGGGAACAGGGGGGGCTCGAGAGGCACGAGGGAGGAGGCGGTGGAGGCAGCGGAGGCGGCGGCGGGGTCGGGGGGTGGGGGGTGGGGGTGGGTACTTACTGAGCACGTAGAGGGAGAGAGCGAGGCCCGCCAAGCAGAAACCCTCAAAGAAGCGCAAGGTGCTGAACATGGTGACGTTCACGGAGAAGGCAACGCTCAGACCGAACACCAGCATGAAGAGCACGGAGAGAATCAACACAGGGTGTCGACCGAACCTTGGAGAAACAAGGGAAAAAAAGGTGGTGGTGGTGGTGGGGGGTGGGGGGGGGCAGGAAGAGAAAGACGCAGCAAAGCATTTAGAAAAAACCATCAAAAACTGAGAGAAAAGACACATTTGATGTGAAAGAGATCATTCCTCTCATTGTTTCCCCCTCAGACTTCCTGGTTTTAAAGGAGGTGGGGAGGGGGGTCATTAGGCCAGTGGGTCAGGTCAGAGCTGAGGCCTCGCTGGCCCTGCGCATTTCTTTACATCGTTCCCATGGCTACTGATCCCAGACACAATGCAGGGATTTTTCTTTTTTTAATTTTCTTTCCCACGAGGCAGCTCGGGTGGCTTTTTGCAGACGTGACCGCGATGAATCCAACGTCGGGGCCTTAAAGGGTCATTCCACCACATTACAAAAAGATGGTTTCTTACCCGGCCGTGCAGATAGTTTTTTGGTTTTAACTGTCTTTCTGTGAGACTTTTGCCCCAGCGCTCACTGATGAATGGACTCCTTCCTTTTTCCTTTTCCTATCGTGGGTCCTGTCATGCAGAGACAGGGACATTGTTTCTGGAAAACAGATGTTATTGCTGAACCTATAGCCGCGCCAGCAGCAGGGCTCTGTGGACGTCTATAGTGGTTTCCCAACAGGTCAGTGTAGACCCAAATATCAGAGAAAATATCAGACGGATTTCCGTGAGACTTGCAACAGGCATTCATGGTTCCTGGAGGGTGAATCCCAACGACTCTGGCGATAACCCTGACATTTTAATCTGGCGCCAGCGGCAAGTCAGAGCTGTCGCCCACCTCCTGAAACACCGTTGACATCCACTAGATGGGATTGGCTCAAACTTCTGCCTCAGAGTGAAACAACTCAAAAACTACTGGGTGGATTTTACATGAAATCTGGTTCCCAACATTCATTTGTAAAAAAGCGAGTGTTGCCCCAAATGTCAAAAGTCAAAGTTGAAGCAGGAAATTATTCTGTGAACTGTGGTGAACATTTACAACAGATAGTTTGGCTCGTCATTTTCCTGTTTCTCTTCCAGATGCATTCGGGGAACCTGAGCGTTTGTCTTCAACTTTTCTGGCCCTCTGACCTTTTGCTCGTGTTTCTTCCCACGCTGGATCTCAGCCACTGACTCGGTGAGTGCGACAGTTATCATGACTTCATAAAACTGGAAAACTAAGCCTCCGAGCTGTGCTAAACCAGAATTATTCTGTCAAGGTGAACTTGAGGCACTGCAGAGAGGCACAAAAACAGAAAGGTAGCATACCAGTCAGCCATGACGCCCATCACCAGATAGCCAAATATGGAGCCCACCAGCAGGGAGAACTTGGCAATGTGCACCTTCCAGGCAGAGTCGCACACAAGGTTCCACTGAAACAGAAACAAAGGGGAAATATATATAAATAAATGAACCCAGCATTAGACGACTTTCCAGAGAAAACCACCCACGACAAAAGATAAAAGGGAATTAAACAGCAGCAGCCGGGCAGTTTGAGCCGAAAAGAAACAAAAGGAAACGTGCGTGGGCTTCTCTCGTCGGGGGCCCGTCAAAACTCCCTCTGCTCCCTGACTCACCGTCTGGATAATTCATGAAGGGCTGACGACGCGTGCGGGCGCGGCGGGCGCTCCTGAAATATTCAAATGTACGTCTTGAAAAGCAAAAAGATAGAAAAAATGTGAGAGCATGTATGCGCGTGCGTCTGTGCAAACGTGGGCGCGTGCCCATAACAAGAGAAATCGACGGTCAGCCCCCCCCCAAAGAGCCCACGGGTCAGTGAACACGCCACCGCAGCTCTCAGCATCTGAAACTCAGCCAAGGACACATGCGGCAGGAGAGATGTTGTGCACTGTTGTATTTTTTTTTTTTGCCTGCGACCCTGAGAGCAGTGTTGGTTGTTTAACCATGATTTACAGAACCACCCCCCCCCCATTCCCCCGTGGCTGAGACTCCGACTGTGCAGAGGAGAGGGTTGAAGGGAGGAAGATGGTTATTGGTTATGACTGATGATTTTTGCTCGTGAAAATGGCCGGTGGTGGCGGCGAATAAACGCAGGCGGCGGCATGGGCTCGTTATGCACGGGCCATTAGCAGGGAAAACAGATATTGACACACATGCAGAGCAGGGTCATGATGTGTAATCTTTTTTTTTTTTTGACTCTCTGTGGAATATCATCCCATCTTTTTTTTTTTTTTTAACAAAACTCTGAGTTCCAGATTAGATACCAGATCTAAAAGGATGAGGATCTGCAGTGATCCAAAACGATGGATCCGGTATCTGCACCAGTGGCGAACGGATTGGATACAGGCCCGATGTGACTAATCCACATTAAATCCAGCTTCCTCCTCGGTGTCATCATAAAATTATGAATTTAATGCTTTCATTTACATTCACTCAGTGCCAACGTGTTGTCTCTGGCCCACATTCAAAACCACTGCAATGAGTCCACACCCTGAGGTTTTACAGGTTTAGATGGGGGGAAAGAGATACTAGGCTACTGGTAATGACTGTTAATGTGAAATGCCACAGGCAGACACACTGAGTTGATGTATCGGGATCAATATGGAGGGGGGGGCAATGGTGTGACCCCTAGTCCTCTGACTATGGGACTGGTGCCCAATTTTGCCCAAGCTGGTAAAAATCTACTGTAATTTAGTGCTTTTGATATATTTGGACAAACACACACACGCATACACACACACACACACACACACACATATATATATATATATATATATATATATATATATATATGTGTGTGTGTGTGTGCGCGTGTGTGGAAAAGTACATGTGGTACTTGACCTCAACCGTTTCACTCAGTCCCAACGGACTCACACACACACACATACTGCACATGCCAGAGCAGCTCTGGTTATCAGCTGCTGCCTCACGCACACGCTGCCTGACGCACACGCGCACGCACACACACATCCTCTCATATTGAGGTCAGTGGGTAACTTGTTAGTCAGCTGTGTCGGTGCTTGGATCGAGCAGCTTTCAAACTGAGGCTGGCGGTGGTGATGAAGACACAGGATGATGAGGAGGATGATGATGATGATGATGCACAGACAGAATGAGAGAGACGGCACCGGGGCTCTCGCTCGTTACCTTGGTAACCACATTCTGACTGAGTCCCGTCTGCAGCTCCAGCTTCCACTCCTTGCAGGCGCACAGCAGACCGTCGCCGCCGCGTCCCTCCCCGGTGAGGTTGCCCCCGAGCTGCAGCGCGGGCGTCGCGGGCGTCGCGGGCGGCGCCGCGGTCCAGTTGCTCTCGTTCGCCAGCGGCTGCACGCACGTGCCGTTGGGCTGCGCCAGGAGGAAGTAATCCGAAAACTGGCTGAAGCCGATGAACAATGCCGGTATCCAGGTCAGGACCACGAGCTGCCTCTGGTGCCTCCCGAAGCCCCCCAGGGACGGCAGGACCGAGCCGTCGACGCGCGGCAGCAGCCGGGGCGCCGGGTGCTCCAGCGGAGCGAAGCCGTTCTCCGGCGGGTGGTCCTGCGCCTCCGGCCGGCCGGCTGCCATCGCTGCCCCGGCCACAAAGAGAGCAGCGGGGCGCAACGGCGGGTGAAGCGAAGCCCCCCGCTCCGCCGCTGCCGTGCGCGCACCCTGCGTTAAGCCCTCCGACACAAAGGAAGCCAACAGCGCGAATAAATCCCGCGTGTAGCCCGCAAAAAAGCCCGATCCAAAGCAGGGTGTGTGTTTGAGTGTGTGTGTGTGTGACGGGGGTGTCCGGTCCGTTTCAGGGGCGTGCAGAGGCACAGAATCACCGAGCGGTCGCCCTCATGGCGAAGGGGGCTCGAAGCGACCAGGGGATGTCCGAGTGGAGAGGCTGTCTCAGGGGGAGAGGGCTGCGGGGGAGCTGCCGGAGAGGGGCGGACTGGGACGGGCGGGCATGCTCATGAGCGTGGGCTTCATAATCCACAAGCGCGGCTCCTCCGGCGGGATCCATCCATGTGGAGCTGGACCGCACCAGGCCTGCGGGTTCGCGTGGAAGTGGGAATACGGAGCAACGTCCGAACCGGGATCCGCTAAACATCTGCCGGTCCCTCATCCGCGGGCGCCACAGGTCTCATACCTGTCCGGACTGTGACCTCCTACCCCTCCCGCCACCGCCGCTGGAGGTGCGCATCACCTAGTGCCTGCGGTCCGCATGATCCGAGCCCCCGGTCATCACCGGATCCACTTTGACGCTGCTGAGCTTCAGAGACCGCGGTGAACGGGGCGTCCTGTTCGGTTTGTCGTCGTCTAGTCAATGGGACGCGGTGCCAGAGCGGGGCTTGGAGCGGGCATGGGGGGGGGGGCAAACCCCGCCTCCCTCGGTCGCGCTATGGGCTGCGATTGGAGCGGCTTCAAAGGGGCGACTGCGCCACTGACGGGGCGTCCGCAGGCAACAATGAGCCCCTTTGTGCAGCTTCCACCGACTCCTGCGGCCGAACATGAAGCTTTTCAGAATCGATAATCAATTATCCATCGATACCAGGTGGTAATTTGTGATTTATGTAGATCAGGTGGAGACATTTCTCTATTTTTTATTATTAATTATTTATTTTTTATTGTGGGCGGCTTGTGTTGGTGCGTTTGCGGAGGCTAGTTTGCGTCATATTATTTTTTTTCTTAACCGTCATATAAATAGGCAACGTTGGTAACTGATTTTTTTTGGGGGGGGGGCGTAATGAGAGAATATCGGGGAGATTTTTTAAATTGATGTGCTGCCGTTTTTAGCCGCCAGGGGGCGTCAAACGATCACAACACGCGTCCTTGCGTCAGTTTTTTTTTTTTTTTTTACTCCTCAGCACATCAGGATGTTAAATCAAACTGTTGTTCACAGCATAGTGACATTTAAATGTCCTTAAACGGATGCAGATGTTGTGGGCGTTTATGTAGCTGCAGCCGCCCCCCAAACACACACACACACACACACCCTCCCCATTTGACTGTGTGTGAGTGACCTTGACGCCCTAGTCGGTGACAGATTTTCCCTCAGCATAGGAGAAGCCTGCAGCCAAGATAATGGGGTAGAAGGTGTGTGTGTGTGTGTGTGTGTGTGTGTGTGAGCGTGTGTGTGTGTGTGTGTATCAAACTGATAGCAAACACTTTTACTCCCCATGTCTGTGAATGACATGTGTGTGTGTATGCGTGTGTGTGTGTGTGGGGGGGGGGTTACAGTGTAGCAAGGAGGTGACAACTTGTGCTCAGCTCTCACTCACCCCCCCCCCAGGGACTTATTAAGATTTAAGATAGAGGAGCAGGAGGCTGAGAATATGCTGAGGAAGCTGTGTGTGTTTGTGTGTGAATTTATTGGTGTGTGTGTGTGTGTGTGTGTCATCTGTTACAGTCTGCCAGCCACACCCCATATGATGGCACATACCAAAGTGTGTGTCAGAGAGTCCTGGGGCCGTAAACAGAATATGACCCCCTCCCCGCCCACACACACACACACACACACACACACACACACACACACACACACACACACACACTCACCTTCACGGACACATACCAACTCAAGAGATCACATTCGATTAAATTAAACGAAATTAATCAACTGTCACTGTCAGCAATCATCTAATTAGCTAATGGTAATTCTATTAACGTGTTCAAATGGCCATTACATTGATCGACTGATGTTTAAACCTACGCAGTTGTTTTAAAGGAACCGTTCACTATTTTACGAAACACGCTTATTTTCTTTCTTTAGATAGAGATGGATATCAGGTTTATGTATTTGTGTACAGTTTTAAAGATTAGAGCTACTTAATCAGCTTAGCTTTGCATAAAGACTGAAAACAGGTAAAAAAGAATTATCCAGGCTCTGGCCACAGTTTACAAACACACTTTTTAAACTTAATTAATTAACATGTCATATACCTTTTGTTTTAATTTATACACAAACTGAAATGTAAAAATGTTACGGGCTGTTTAAAGTGATCACCAAGTCACTTCTGCTTTTAATTTATAGATTTTTAGTTTTTAACAGGCAGAGTTTGTAGAAATAAAATGAAAACAGAGTTTTTCCATTCAGGTAGGAGGCTGCTGCAGTTTTACAGCGTGTGTGTGTGTGTATAACACTTTGAAGCTTAGTTTTGAACATTGCTTTATGAATATAAGGTTAGAAATGAAGGTTGGTCGTTTGATTTCAGGCTGGAGATCACACATGACCTGTGTAAATGTCCCATCGAAACTTCATGAGAAGCGGAGCGATATATCCACACGAACAACACGCACTTTAAATGTGTGGTAAGGATTCTGTGCTATATTTATATAAAGTTTAATTTTTTCATTTTTAATATAAAATATATATATCAGACAAATGTAAAAGAAACACCTAGCTACTTTATTACAAAAGAAAAGAAATAAAAAAGTAGGCATCTTTAAGTTTCCTGGAAAATTCTATAAACTATGAAAATCTCAAGTGTTAAAAAGACCCACAAATAAGCAGTGAC
Organism: Istiophorus platypterus; assembly: GCA_016859345.1. Taxonomy (NCBI): domain Eukaryota; kingdom Metazoa; phylum Chordata; class Actinopteri; order Istiophoriformes; family Istiophoridae; genus Istiophorus; species Istiophorus platypterus. The sequence goes on from CM029123.1 coordinate 26,298,553, forward strand.
GAGGATAATGGACTCAAACGTATAAAAAAACATTGTCTCGGTCCTTTAACTGTGGCACATCAAGTCACATTGCACCACAAACCATCTCCGCCGAATGAAAGACTCCCTGTGTGTATTAGTGTGTGTGTTAGTGTGTGTGTGTTAGTGTGTGTGTGTGTGTGTGTGCGTGTGTGTGTGCGTGTGTGTGCGTGCATGTGTGGGTGCGTGCATGTGCGTGTGTATGTGTGAGGGGGGAGGCGGTGGGTGGAGCATCAGTGTTCGTCTCCATGACACCGGTGACCCAGATTGGTTCAGGGGTAATGTGACAGCTCTCTGACAGACCCTCCCTCCCATTCAACAACCCCCCCCGGAGGCATATCAATGTCACCCTGCTGCACAGGTACACGACTGTCACAGTATCCGTGGGTTACAGAGGCCTGGACCCCGCCTGCTCTCTTCTCTAAACCAGAGACAGAAGAATCCACAGTGGAACCATGTTCATATTCACCACTGCTCCTATTGGTTTTACAGTATCTTCATATATATATATATATATATATATATATATATACATTCATTTCTGATATCCTCGAAACTTGAATAGAAACGCAGGAGGCTCGGGCAGCCATGTTGAAACCAGTTCTCACTGTCTCCCTGCACAGTCGTCTCTTTCACCTTCAATGAGAAACCCCCCCAGGGTAATGAATGAGCCTCGTCTTTGTCCCACCCCCTCCCCCCACCTCCCACCTCCTCACCTCCTCACCAACACACCTGCACAGGTGCGAATTCATGACAAGAACAAGAGGCTTCTTTCTTTCTTTCTTTCTTTCTTTCTTTCTTTCTTTCTTTCTTTCTTTCTTTCTTTCTTTCCTCCTCCTCACTCCCTACAATCCGCTGTGCTCTATTAATAATTTACAGCCTCCAGAATAAAAGTCCCCTGCTCTTCCCTCCATGTGACAGTACGTCTTCTGGTGCCTTGCTGCTGCATATCCAGTTAAAACCTCCAGACACAGGGTCAGTATCAGAACATTTACAGTTTGTGTATGTGTGTGTGTGTGTGTGTGTGTGTGTGTGTGTGTGTGCACAGAACAAATCTAAGGGATGTGGTCAAATTCAGTTTCACAAGCCCCTCAAGATGGAAGATGGAAGATGCTGTGTGTTCTTTTCTTGTGTTTCATGTTTATCATTTATATGAAGCAAAATTTGGCTTTTATTTCAAAGTTATAGCATGAAAGTCAGATCTAGAGAAAAAAAAAAACACCTCAGACACCTCTATCACTAGTTTTTTGTTTATGAATCATCTGGTTCCAAGTTGGTTTTTATTAAGCTCAAAGTCTAAAAAAATCTATTTTTATTTTAGGATGATGTTCTGACTTTTTTCACATGTCGGAATTCAGAGAAACGTGGGGAAGTAAATTTAACAAACCAGTTTATCGTGGCATCATGTCTATGTGCCACTTTTTTGTCCTCTGTCTTTTTATATGTCTCATAAAAGTAAGGTATAAAAGGTTGTCATTAACCTAAATAGTGAATATGTGCAAAGTAAGGTGGCTTTATTTACGGAGCACATTTCACACACAGAGGCAGTTAAAAGTGCTTTACATGGGAAAAATGAAGCACTGGAATAACACTGAAAAGGAGTAAGAAAAAATAAATCACAATCAGTTGAGTCAAAATTAAATAAAATCAGTTAATATGAGATAAAATATCTAAAAATCTAGATGAAAAACATGAAATGAAAAAAGTAAAAATCGACTAAAGTAATATACAGTCTATTCTACCAGGCAAAGCTTGAGTTTTCGTTCTTTGAATATGATTCCTCTGAGTTACCTTTATCTTTTTCGGTATAAATTTCCTGTAAGTTAAAGAGATCTGATAAGAGAGTTGAGGGAATAAATAATAAACAGGTTCAATGCTGGTTTCAAAATTAATTAAAACATAAATCACTTCCACTCATTGGCCCGTGGGTTTCCATACCTTTGTGCGGTGTGTTTGTTCATCTGTACAAGTCAATCTCAGCTCTGGACCAACTCAAAAAAAAAGAAAAAACAGACTTCTCTGTGTTTATTTAAAACACCTCATACTACTTAACCTGCAGCTCAGCCGACCTGATGCCAACCAGGATCTGTTCGGGTGTGTCCTGGGTGTGAGAGCCAGGAGATTAGCAAACGCAAAAAAGTTTTTTCAGCTGCAGAAGTTGTTTAAAGAAAAAAATACCAAGTATGTTTTTAAAAGAAATCATTTGATATTTTGGGAAGTGATGGTGGTGCCACTGTTTTTTGGCCTTCAGTCTTCCGGCCGCATTGTTTCTTATTCAACACACACAAGCGTGATATCAGTCTTCTTAACTAATTCTCAACAATAAAAGAAAATAAATGTGTGTTTTTCATAAATTTGAAAGTAATTCAGAGTTAAGCTGGTCCAGAGTCCACTGGTGTGTGGCAAGTCCCGTTTGTCATTTCTGGTTCTTCTCACGTCCCCTGAATTCCTTTGGTAAAACCTTCTCGTTCACGACAATAAGTCTAAACGTTGAAACAATCCTTATGTAAAGGAAAAAGAAATCTGCTGTTTTCTCTTCCTTGTTTATCGACTCCTCATACTTTTGCGTCTATGCTTGCCTTACCTGCGAGTACAGGCGCAGGTTCAGGACGTTGGCCTCAACGTGCCGTCGGCCTCCATGGGAGTAGAGCAGAGACCGACACCCGGGGGCCGGGGTCGGGGCCGGGGCCCCTGCGGGAACGCAGAACCTGCTCTGTGCTTGGTTCGTTATGTCAGCCCTTACATCTGCCCTGTAGTACTACGACGGGGGAAGGGTGAAGGGTTAGCTTTACATGTGCGTGAACTGTGACACCCGAGTCTGACATCTCAACATACCTCCGATTAGAAAATGTGTAAAGATTTTGGTTTTAAATTTGGGCTTAATTTGGTTGAAAAGTGAAGGGTTTTTTTTCAGATCTTTAAGTTGAATATAATCATTTTTTCAGCAGCATGTAAGGACTATATTTCAGTGTGTAGCAGATCTATACTTAACAGTGAAATCTGGTCATAAAGGCAGTTTTTCTGGTCACGTTCTTCATTTCCAGTAATAACTTTGAAGGCTGAGAACGATGTTAGACGAGCAGCCACACCCCAGAAAACCAGCAGCGGTTGTCCTCATTGCTCATCTACATTTTTTTTCCTTTCACTTAATGACTGAGAACTTTCTCTCCACACACACACACACACACACACACACACACACACACACACACACACACACACACACACACACACACACACACACACACACACACACACACACACACATTCTTGAGGACATGGAGGCTAAAGATGCCAAACACCTGCCGACATGAAACGGCACATCAGACAGCACGAGAAAAAAACAAACCATTTAAAACGCTCGTCTTTTTTTTTTTTTTCAAGATTGTCACAGGGAAAAGCAAAGAACTGTCTGTACTTGCGGGCAACATGAAAAGGCAGATGTGTCTGCATCTTTGTTTTTATATCTGGGGGGGGGGGGTCACTTGACAGCAGGATTAATATACAACATTCCTCCCTTGATCCCAGATCATGGGCATGGATTCTGTGCTCGCCCAGGAACCTCCCTGGGCTCACCCGTGGGACATGGGCAAAGTTGGAGGTGATCTCAGGGCATTGGATTCATTTAAAGTTAATCATAAAGGCTTTAACGGCTCAGGGGAAGGAAGAAGCACAGGTGCGCTCGGTTGCAATACGCTTCACCTTTTCTGCATTAACCGCGTGAGCAGATCTCCCAGGCGGAGCCTCAACTGAGCCTAGAGATGCCCGTTGAGGTGTTTTACAGCAGAGGCTCCGGGGCTTTTTGGGCTGGTGGCCCTTCGAAATGAGGAAACGTCTATTTATGACCCCACACGGGGGGAAAAGTTGTCCCTTGGTAGATGAACCGAAGAGTGATTGCTCCCTCCCATACTGCTTAATTAAAAATGGTTAATGCGTTAATTAATAATCTAATTTAATTTGTAGGATCATCTGAGTTCCCAAGAGATAAAAGTTTCAAGTATTTCATGTGATTAAAAAAAAAGCAAAAATTAGAGCAAAATCTGTAAAAAAAAAAAAAATTTCCTTTCGTATCCCCTTAATCCGCATGTTCTGACCCCTCACTTTATCTTGGGACCCACTGGGGGACCCTGACCCCCAAGTTGGGCACAACAGCTTGACAGAGTAGTGAGGAGCAGACATATTTTACATATCATTGCCTTGTACAGTTTATATAACAAACATTTTGGGAAAGATAAAAATTAAAAATAGGCCTGTTTACAGATCCAGCAGCATCACCTTGTAGTTGTGGTTGTTTTCACTCGATGAAAACAAGTCCAACCTTCACACTTTTTCGCAAGCAGTCATTTAATTGGTTGTTGATATAAAGACTGTTGATTAGTGGAGCTGATCCTGGAAATGATCCAGATTTTAAAAAAACCTCCTTCACTTTTTTTTGGTTTTTTTTGTAAATTAAGTTTTTAGCACTGGATCAGATCCCACTTCAACACTTTTTTTTTAGGTTAATGCTCCAACATATTTTAATTTCCCCGTCCTTGAGACTTATAAAAATAATTGAGCTTCTGCACACACAAACAAACAAACACACCGATACACTCCCCACAATATGTCATGCAATGTTTAAAAAAAAAACTAAAAACCAATTAGAGTGTGCAAGTCTTATCGTGCCTCCAGAAATCAGGAATGAAGGCAGATAGGAGAGGGAGGGAACACCAGGGCAACGCCTCAGACACACACCCTAAAATGATTAAACTTGTTTAAACCAAGGGGAAAAAAATGCACACACACACACCCATACACAGACATACAAGCAAAGACACACGGTGAATGGTGGTGAAGCCAGTGAGTCACTTCAAAGCTCCAAAAAGGCTTTTTTTGTGCAGCAGGTTGTGCACTAAACTATGACAACCCTTGTTTAGTTCTCTGCCCGAAGCCTGTTCACTCACTTAAAACTTGCTCCTGCAGACCCCCTAAGTTCAAGTACAGCACTTCATCATGGTAATTGACACTGGAGCTGTCAGGGCTGCAGATTCGATTTTTTTTTTTTTTAAGTAAAAGGAAAGATCGGCACTGGAATGCCGTGTTGGCAAAAGGTGCGTATCTGTGCGAGTTTTTTGTTTTTTTTTCTTACTTGCAGGCAAAGGCGTGTTCTAGAATGTCATTTGCCACAGGGAATAACATAATGGTAAGGTGGGATTTTTTTTTTTCCCTGAGGAAGATGTTAGGGCAGTTTTTACTATCTGAGCAAATCATTTTTTTTTTTTTAAAAGGCAGGAACACAAGAGCTGCAGGACTAAATCTGCAGGACTAAATTTACCAATAAAAAGTTAAAGCAAAAGTAAAATCTGCAGAAATCTGTGAGCGGAGCCAAAAATAAAAATTCCCTACATCAAGTCTGTAATTATACCTGACTTGATAGAGGAAAAACAACTTGTTTGCAATGACTCATAATGGGCAAACACTATAATTAACCCTCCATTCCAGGTTCTGTGTGTTAACTTTTTTTTTTTGTTATATATAACTCATGCACGCTCACACAAATAACTCACGGATCCCACATACAAATACAAAGGAACACACACACACATGCGCGTTACATTCCTCAACAGCTGCAGAGTTTATAGGGTGACCGTGAACTGCAGGGATTGTCCTTTACTATTGTCTCAATCTGTGCTGTGTTGGATAAAAGTAAGGAGGAAACAAAAACAAAAAAAAACAAAAACTGTCTTCGTCCGATCAAAGGCGTTCTCGAAAGGTTTTAAGACAAGATCGGTCTTGACAGGAAAACGGAGAAAACCCCAACTGCATCCGTCGCTGTTGGGAATCTCTGTTTCATCTGATTGTTTTGTTTTTCTTCCTTTGTTAAATTTTCCAATTCGCTGATGTTTTTTCCTCCCAAAAAGTGGTTTCAGTCTCTTGAGGTTTCATGATATCAGATTAAACGAGTCTACAGACACACAGGTGTCTCCATGAGGCTGCTTTAGAATGCTAACATGTTACCATTCATATGTTCACCATCATAGTGTGGCTAACTTTACTACTACATGCTAACATTTGCAGGTTTGGCACTAAACACTAAGTGAAGCTGAAGATAACAGGGAGTCACATTAGCTCTGCAGGTATTTGGTCATAAACCTAAAAAACAAAAAAAAACAAAAGACTGAGGAAATTAGGACTTTGACCTGATGGAGGCTCTAAGGTGAAAAGTCAGAAGGTCACCAAAGCGAGTACAATCCGTCCACGATGGGAAAACGAATGTGAGACAAAATGTCCTGGGAATCCGCCCGATAGTTGTCGAGAGACGGTCCAGGCTGAGGAAAAATACAAAAACGTGCATCGGCTGCAGAAAAAACTAGAGTCAGAGCCTGTGAGTCTGTGAGTACAGATCATTCAAGTCTGAAGACTCTGAAGAGTCCGAGTCCGAGTCTGAGTCCGAGTCTGGGAATTCCTGATATTTTCCACCGTGCCTGCGGATGAAATACAGACCAGAGGTCAACAGCCGTGGAACAAATCTTCAGCTGATCATGGACCCGAAACTCTTTGATGACGGACTCGGACCCCGACTCAGAACTAGACTCGGACCCAGACTCGGAACCATACTCGGACCCGGACTCGTAACCAGACTCGGAACCAAACTCCGATCCAGACTCAGACCCGGACTCGGAACCAGACTCAGACCTGGACTTGGACCCCGACTTGGAACCCGACTCGGAACCAGACTCAGACCCGGACTCAGAACCTTACTCAGACCCAGACTCGGATTCAGATTTGGAACCAGACTCGGAACCAAACTCTGAGCCTGACTCAGAACCAGAATCGGACCAAGGCTCAGAACCTGGCTCGGACCCCGACTCGGAACCAGACTTGGAACCAGACTCAAACCTGGACTCAGAACCTGACTCAGACTCAGACTCAGACTCAGATTCGGAACCAGACTCGGACCCGGATTCGGACCTGGATTCAGACTTGGAACCATACTCGGACACGGACTCGGAACCAGAGTCGGACCCAGACTCGGAAACACACTCGGACCCAGACTTGGACCAAGACTCAGAACCTAACTCGGACCCCGACTTGGAACCCGACTCGGAACCAGACTCGGAACCAAACTCTGAGCCTGACTCAGAACCAGAATTGGACCAAGAATCAGAACCTGTCTCGGACCCCGACCTCGAAACCAGACTCGGAACCAGACTCAAACCTGGACTCAGAACCTGACTCAGACTCAGACTCAGATTCAGATTCGGAACCAGACTCAGACCTGGACTTGGACCCCGACTTGGAACCAGACTCAAACCTGGACTCAGAACCTGACTGAGACTCAGACTCAGATTCAGATTCGGAACCAGACTCGGAACCAAACTCGGAGCCTGACTCGGAACCAGACTCAAACCTGGACTCAGAACCCGACTCAGACCCAGACTCGGATTCAGATTCGGAACTAGACTCAGAACCAAACGCGGAGCCTGACTCGGAACCAGACTCGGAACCAGACTCAAACCTGGACTCAGAACCTGACTCAGACCCAGACTCGGATTCGGATTCGGAACCAGACTCGGAACCAGATTCGGAACCAGACTCTGACCCGGACTCGGACCTGGATTCAGACTTGGAACCAGGTTCGGACTCGGATTCTGACCCGGACTCAGACTCTAATCCAGACTCGGAACCAGACTCGGAACCAGACTCAGACCCAGATTCTGACTTGAACCTGGAACCAGACTTGGATCCAGACTTGGAACTGGACTCGGGCCCAGGCTGGCTGTGTGCATTCTCAGAGTCAGAGAACATTTGTCTTCCTTTGCACTAATATATTCTCATGACGCCACCACTTAAATTACAGGATAAATTACATGTGAGGAAAGAGCGACGTTGCAGACCCGCTACAAAAGAACAAACCAAACCTTTATGTTAACAGATAATTTGTTTAAAGCATGAATCAGTTGAATAATTTCATCTTTTCCCCGCTGATCCTTTATCGTCGTGATTCGGATCATCCAGGGGAGAGACAGTAAGATTAAACCCAGAACAGGTCGAGGACGACAAACTCGTTCTCCTGGTGGGTCCCGCCCGTTGGCCGCAGGCGAGTGTTTAAACAGAGTGTGTGCGTGCGTGTGTGTGAGTGTGTGTGCGTGTGTGTGTGAGAGAGAGGGAGAGAGGGAGTGGGTGTGTATGTGGGTGTGAATTAATTCTCCGCAGAAGAGATGGAAGATCCGCGGATGAGGCGTGCGGGGAGAGCGCGGAGCTTTGGGGAAGGGGCGAGTGAAGTGCACCTGGGTGGGTGTGGCTCACCGGTCGGGTGGAGGCTTCACCTGTCCCTGCGGCGGTTCGAGCTCAGGCCCGACGGAGATCGGAACATGTGAAAGGAGAGAAATGCGTTTGCGTGCAGGTTTTATTTTGAAAAAACATTTTAAACTCATAAGACGTTTGAAGGAAACGTGTTTGGTCTAAATATTCAATCTAAATATGATGCGTGTCCTCATGTGGGAATATCCATGCATCTCCTGTTGCAAATGTTCTTTCTTAAATATATATTATCTCTCTATATATATTAGCTGCAAGTATAATGGAAAATAAAAGTTGTGCATACTCACGTATTCACACACACACATTTCTACCTCTATACTAGTGAGGACTATGGCTGTCATCATGCATCTGGCTCTTAACCCAAACCTCAACCATCACAGCCCGGACATGAATGTAAACCTTGCACCTGAAACCAGGTCTTAAGCCCGAAACAGCCCTTTGAAACGTCCTGAATATCAAAAAAATGTCCCACGTTCCAGAAACACACCCAGTTTGCAAAATTGTTTCAAAACCAAAAAAAGTCCTCACTTTACCGCTTTGACCTTTTCAAAATATGCCCTCGTCATTCGAAACTCCACTTTCCAAAAACTCTAAACTCCCCCCAAAAAATCTTTTTAACACTGTCCACACACGTCCAAATGATTCAGTCTCCTAAAATGTCCTGACTTTACAGAACGTCCTCCCATCGTGTCTTCGCTTTTCTAAACGACCCTCACATTCACAAATTTGACTACATTCGCAAAACCTCCAAACTTTACCAGAATTTCCAAGTATCTCGAAAATGTCCTCACAGATTAATACAAAGTAAAACTGGTCCCCACAAAGATAGAAGCTGAGTTTGGATGTTGGGGGGGGGGGGGGGGCTCTGCGGGTTTGGGGAGAGACGGAGGGGTGTGGTCACCAGCCTCCAAAAACGATCCTCCCCCGCCGCTCGTCTCAGTCTGCAGCAGAGGGGCCGAGGCACCGGGACGCACAGGTGGAGAGGAGCGGAGCGGAGCGGAGAGGAGCGGAGCGCCACCCACCCCCATCCACCTACTCCCCTTCCAGCGCCCGCTGACCTTTCTCCGCCGCTTCGCCGCCGAGATGAGCTTCTACGAATCTCAGCAGGTCCTGAACATGAACCGCAGGTCCGGGTCCAGACCCGACCTGACCTCCGCGGGGACCTACCGTTACGCACGGAGCGAGATCCTCCAAGGGGGCGGAAACGGATACGACCCCTACATGGACGGATACAAAACGTACACCCTCACCAAGTCCACGGGGGCCATGGCAGGCGGGCTGGGGAGCGGGATCAGGTAAACCCTTGTTTTGGCTTCATTTTCTTTGCGCGCTCCTCGCTGCCGCCTGTTGCCCATCTCTCTCTCTCTGACCCCGGGCACATTCACGGCCAAACACCTGGTTGATATTAAATATTCATCAGGAAGACTTGTTTTTATCCCAGCATTCATTTCGGCCCTGCATCCCTGAGTTTACACAATTGTCCCAAGCCTCCCAAAATGAAAGCTCCTGCATTTGTGGCGTTAATCACTAATTCACCGAGTAAATGCATGAGAACGTCTGCAGGGAGCAGACAACTCCGCAGCTCTGTACTCTGCAGCAACGGGACATGTCAGTTTCTGCAGATACTGCAAACCATCAGTTTGCAGAGAATTTGGCTGATGTGCATTCTACAGTTTTTCTGTCCAGGGAGTTTTCTACACCTTAGTTTACCCTCAGCCTGCATCACTGATAATAAACAGTGATAAAGAAGCAAAACTGCACTTAAAAAAAGAAAGAAAGAAAATACAAAACATAAATCAGGTTTCTCAGCCTGCACAGCATTTTCCATCCCTGAAGAGAAACACGCACACATTGATTTATGGCTCACGATGAGGCGCTAAATTCATCTTTTAAACCCCCCCCCTCCTCCTCCCTTTGCCCCTTCATGCACGATCAGGGGTAAAATATGCGACTGGTGCTTCGGGAAAAAGCAGAGAGAGAGAGAGAGAAACAGGATCGTTTGAACGTCGCTCCTTTAACAGGAATCATGCCAATGCTGGAGAGAGAAAAAAGAAAGTCAAGACAGAGAAGATGTGAGGAACAAGATGTTTGGATCCAATAGAAGAAGAATAGAGAAATAGACAATTGTTGCTGAGGAGTTTTTCAAAGTAAAAGCCGAACAGTTACTTAGTAGTGACCAGAGCCAGACCCATAAATTGACTGTGTTTAAAAAAAAAAACCCTTTTAGGAGAAAAAAACAACTCTTTTATTGCAGTTTTGGGTTTTTTTTGTTTTGCAAAAATAAATAAATAAATATATAAAATAAAAAAAATATATATATATAATGTTATATAATGTTTAACTTTTGTAGTGTCTTTCAAATATTGAAAACGGTTCTGGCTGTGCTCTTATGGTTGATGATGAAGTTTTTATCTCTGTGACTCTGTGCATTAACCATCAGTGTTTCACATGGGCCCCATGTGTTCAAGATGCCACAAATAAATGTAAACCAGGTAGAAAACTGAAGGGAAAGTATTTCTACATTTTTATATACAACCTGTAAACTGCATATAAAATTGTTAGGAACTTTTTAGGAAACAAAGGGACCCAAAAACTGCAGGGTTTACAGTCTGATCCATCCAAAGCAGTGGTTCCTAACATAAATCTTAAGGTCGCAAGATGATTAAATGGTTGAGGAGAAAAAAAACAAACAACAATCAGTCCACTGAGCAAAATTCTGTCATTTTTTCTGAATTAATTGACGGTTTAGCCTCTCAGGCCACTATATTGAAATGAAACAATCAGAGGAGGGAAAAACACTTTTTGTTGAGTCTAACAAGGAGTCTTGAGTAGAGATTGATTAGTTTTAAGGGTTGGATGGTTGAGATGTTGGCAACCATCAGACTAAACTGGGATTTAGTGGCTGAGGGACGATTACAGAAAAGATTCCGTTGGTGACGGGTTCACTCTGCCGCCCCCTGCAGTGGCTCCAACCTTGGTGCGATCAACCAGAAGGCCATGTTCCTGCAGAGCCAGTGCCAGGAGTACCTGAAGAAGGCGGAGTACGCCCTTCAGTCCGTGAGTCACTCTTCATTCTGTAACACACACACACACGCGTCACCACGGCTTCATGTGGAGCAGCTCTTAGGTGAATTATTTCTCTTTTTTCCTGCAAAGTTCAACCAAAAGTGTAAAACCAATCGTTGTATTCTCCAACACTGCAGGTGATTTATTGGCCTGTTTACCCGGATCCTTGGCTTTGAACCGTCCTCACCACTGTGTGACTCTAGTTGAACAAAATATATGAAATACGAAATGTCACCTCCACGTTGTTCTTTCCAAAGACATGAAAACTTTCCAGGTTCCTGTTCTTTTTTTTCTTTTTTCACGTGGAGTTTTTCTCCGGGATTTAAAGTTGTTTTACCTCAACTTACAAGTCAAAGCCCTGCAAAGTCCAAGCAAAGATAAATGACTCAAGGGGTAAAAATGTTAACGCCATAAATTTTCACTGACAACTGCTTGGGGCAAAAAAAAAAAAAAAAAAAAAAAAAAAAGGAAGGAAAGGAAATGCTGCAGACTGCCAGTGACATTTTACCCACTTTATTTTACTATATTTTACTTTAGACTTTTTGGTTGATAGACTTTTATCAGGTAAGACACCATCTCACCTAAAACAAAGAAACTAGATAACTGTTTCAAGCTGTGTCGTCCTGCACTAATCCTAAAATCAGGGTTAAGGATCATTTCTCCACAGAACGTTTCTGTAACTCCTCCTCATAAAAACCTTCCTGTGCAGCTCTTCACACATTGTGTTTATACATGTTGTGTTAACACACGATGTATTAATACTTGTTATGTTAACACATGTTGTGTCAACCTCCTGCAGGGCAATGCCCCCGGTGATGCCGAGTGCTACATGGCGATGGCCAAAGACACCATAGAGCAGCTGAAGTCCTGCGCTGTGGACCTGAGACAAATGGGACAACCGAACGACAACGTCATGAGGACGTGAGGATGACCCCCCCACACACTCCCAACCCCACCCCCCAACCCCACCCCCCAATCCCCGGCTCCTCTCCTCCCGTCCACCTCTTCTTCTGATTTACCTGTTTCTGGGTCCTCTCTGTCTCTGAAACGATAAACAGTGAACGTCCCTTCTTTTGTCCTTGCTCCGTAGGCTGGAGATGTGCCGGGACCAGCTGAAGGGAGTCCACATGGCCATCATGGGCAACACACACAGGCGGAGGAGCACCAGGGGGAGCTCGGGAGGCTGGGAGGAGCCCGGGCGGAGCTTCCAAGATGCCTTTGCCTGGATCGGCCAGCATAAAGTACGTGTGCACGGACACGCACACACACGCGCGCAGGAGGAACTACCTTCCTAACCCTGAACACTAACATTGTTTTAATCCTAATATGTCTCCTCAAACAGCCTTTTAAAGAAGCAAAAACTGCTCAGTTCTTCTTCTATCTTTTTAAATGCAGGTAAACAAAGGTCTAAAATACAGGAGGTGAAACATTCTGCATCACACGGGTGGAAAGTAACTGAGTACAATTACTCAAACACATTTACTCAAACTAAAAGTCTTAATCTTACACTCAATTTTTAGTGTAAAAGGCACAGAGATGTTGTTTGGTTTCAAACTGAGTCATTCATTCTTGAAAACTAGATTTTCATTGGCGTGTCAGTTTGTGAATAAGGTGTAAAACCGCTGTCAGCGAACTGAGTGGCAGGTCTCATTAAACCAGAGAGCTGTTCACACAGTATTCACACAGGGTTTGGACATGACGGCGTTGCACTGCTACGTAATGCTACGGACGTGCGGGCGAATCTGTGAAGCTGCTGGCAGCATGAGCCCGACGATAACAACAGCAACGCGTTTTATTTGGAAGCGACACGATTGAACGTTTTCAGACATTTTCGGGCAGCACTGCGGAGAAACTAACTTTTAAGAGAAGGTTTTGTTTTGTTGCCCCCCCCCGCTGGTAGATTCCTGGGATGTTTTTCCCTAAAGTTGCTCTTAAATTCACCAAAGAATGCCTGATCCAACTTGTTTCTCTGCCACTGCCTCCTCCTCCTCTTCCTGCTGCTCCTGCTGGTCTTATTCTGTGAATATCAGGCCAATGTTTGGAAAAACGCATGAAAGCATTGAACGTTGACGGCCGTTGAGTTCTGAATCCGTCGTTCCCGAGGCTTTTTGTCCCGATTATAAAGACTTTACTCTGTTTTTTTGTGTGTGTGTTTTTTCAGCGTCTGATTGAAACCGCCTCCTGGGGAGACGACCCCGCAGCCATCGAGCAGCAGCTCAACAGCCACCAGAAGTTTCACAGCTCCATCCAGAGGAGCCCTGAGGTGGACCGGGCCAGGGACGACCTGGTGGGTTCGGCCGGCCCGGGGCGGACGCCCTGGGGCCGCATGGGCACAGACATTATCATCACAGCCTATAGGCAGAAAAATGAGGAATTTGCTGCCGTTATAAGAAGCCCCATAATCCTTTCCATCGTTGTATTTGTTATAGTTTGATTCAGATACGTTTTCTATAGGACCACTAGAGAAGGCAGCACATATTCCACCGCTAAATTAGTTTATATTGCTGTAGAAATTGTTTTTATGTTGCAAGTCTGCACCTGCATCTTTTTCTTCACCCAAATGCACATAGACAGACCATCGTGTGAAGCGTGCACCAGCAAGTGCAGCAGTTTCTATCCATGATTTCTAACTTTCCCTCCAAATTTCATTAAAATCCATTAACAGGAGCTTTCCCACCAACAAACGTGGGACTTAACATAACTTTGACTGAGAGAATTAAGTAAAATATGTCAATTATGAAATCAGCTTAGCCGGACCAGAGACTGGAACCAGTATTTCATATTTTTCGTCATTTTACACTGATATGTTAGAGAAAACATTTAACATTAGTCTAATACAGATAGAGCCACAAACGGATGTGTAAATCCTCTTAATTTATTAATTTAGGGCTTTTGAAATTAAGGTCCTTTTTAGGGGGTTATTTTTGCCATGTTTTTAAACCTGATAATTCTATTTATATACTTAAATGTTTCAGGATGGTTTTTAAATTAAAGGGAAATTCTGCAACCCTCAAATCCTGCGTTTTTTGTTTTTCAAAATAAAGGTCTTGTTTTAAGGAGCTCCTTTGCAGAACTTGAGGAAAAAATAAAGTGGATCTCGGGCTGCGATACAAGCACACCTTAATCTAGACTAAGGCATTGGTTATGTTTTTGGGGATGATAAATTAACGAATATTTGATTGTATTTTAAAGGATTTTTGTTTCTATAGTTCCTCGTGTTCTTTGTATTTTTAAGATAACATCTGAAACTCTTTTCCATAGCTTAAGAAAGGCGACAAAGGAAATCTTTACGCTCTGGACCAGGAATGGGACAGTCTGCAGGTGAAAAGGAGCTAAATACTCACCACCGCTCACCCTTTGCTCTCAGGTAAAACCCCTGGCTCCGCAACTCAAAGCCTCTCTCTTCCCCAGCAAATGTCATTCGGTCGGACCCAGCAGCTGCGGGACCTGCAGGAGATCATTCAGGAGATATCCAGGGAGATCATGTGGGTGAACGACCGGGAGGAGGAGGAGCTGGTGTTCGACTGGGGGGACAAGAACATCGACCAGTACATCCCCAGCAAGCAGGAGAGCTACTCGGTCAGTAGAACACACACACGCACACAAGATCACTTGGAAATTCGGTGAAGAGTTCGGTTTATGTGATGCTATGTTATATCCACGTTTTAATTTCCATTTTTTTCCAGAGCTTCATTCATGTTGATTAACCTTCTTTTAGTTCCTGTGAGCCTAGATGGCACCTAATGCCCCTTTTTTATGTCATTAAGCTGCATTTCAAAGGGAGCAATCATCAAGTCTACGGAGCATTTCCTCCGGCTGCATGCCGCGTGGTTTTTCTACCCCCCCTCCCCACAATTTAGTAATCGCTAAACCCCTCTTCTTACGTAACAGAAACTGATGAGCGCCCTGGAGGACAAAGAGAAGGAGCTGAATAAGCTGAAATCCAAGGTGGATGTGCTCCTGAGCAGTGGCCACCCGGCCTCGGACAAGATCGAGGTGTGGGCCGGTTCCACTCGTCACATTCATCTGTGGAGAAGACAAGACACTGTGTTTACATGCATCCATAAGTGTTAATTTTTTAATTTAGAATATATTTTAAGTTTTCTAAAATTTTGTTGTGTGCCTTTCAGGCGTACCAAGACACCCTGCAGACTCAGTGGAGCTGGCTCCTTCAGATTACAAAATGTATCGATGTCCATCTGAAGGAAAACGCGGCCTACAGCCAGGTAACATCATAATAAACTTTGTACAGCAATTTTCACAAAGGAAGTGCAGCTCAAAGTGCTTTACAATAAAAGAATATACATTAATAAAAACCGATATAGAGTGAACATAAAAGACACAGGGGTGGAATTCAAGTGACAAAGATAAAAATGAATAAAAGTAAAGTTTATAAATTAATCAGAACAAAGGATAAAATGCTACAATTAAAGTGAAAAGAACATGTAATAAATTAGGTCAGCATTAATAAGAACCGCATAGAAAAGGGAAAAGCAATAATAAAAAGAATAATAAAAAGAGGCCAGATACTGTACACTGTACCACGCTGGTGATTCACTCTCACCAGCATCATTTCCAGTCAGTTTTTTGACCCCAGTAATACTTCCTGCATTACGGTGAATCTCTTCAGTATTTAGCTTCATAATTCAGGCTTTTCTCAGGCTTTTCTCAGGGTCTTTTTTTTCGAGGATGGGACGGGGGGGCTGTTGCCTAATCGCTGATGCAACCGAAACAGCACGCTGACTTTAAATGGGTCGAGCTAGTCGATAACTAACTTTAGATTAACAACAGCGTCGATGGAGGTGAAGGGAACCAGAAATGTGACTGATCAGTCACTGTCACGTCCTAACTAACCTCTGCTTGTCTAAACAGAAGCCTCACTCATTTCATATGGTTGCTTTGCTGTGTGTTGTCTCCAAAATCCCTTCTTCTTTTTCCACTGAAAGTTGTTATTATAGTTCATGAAAGTACATTCATTTTTTCTTGGAATTGGCATAGTTAGTCTTAATTTCATGGGAGGTGTCCTTCTCTGGTATAAAACCCAGTAATAGACACTTAATCATCGATTTTATTATTCTAACATTGTTTTTCTTTTCTTTTTATTAGTTTTTTAAAGAGGCCAATGAGACGTACAGTGCCCTGCAGAAGGAGCATGAGACCGTTCCTAAGACGTTCACCTGTGACAAGAACAGCTCCCTGGAGAACCTCCTGGAGCTCCTCAGGGGACTGGAGGTACGACGGCCTCCGACACCGATAACCGATCAGCTGGGCTTTTTTATAAAAGAGCGCCGAAGTGACACAGCACTGACAAGAAGCTTAGGCAGCAGGTCTAAACTGTGACCTTAACACTCTTATTTTGGAAAAACTAAAGGGCAGCCCCTCTAAGTTGATTAGTCAACTCATCTGTTGCCAAGTTATTGGGTTCTTAAAGGTTTTTTTTGGGTTTTTTTTTTTTACATAATTGATTATTTTTCATTGTGTATTTTTTTTTTTCTAGTAAGGATGAGCTCCAAGTCGTGGCTGGAAAATAAGCAAGAAAGGTCACACACACCTTTTGATTATTTTAAACAAGCAGGGGTTGTAAGAGCTCATTCTGCTTGACTGTGTTCATCTGTAGACGGTAACACTGGGAAAAAAAAAAGTCATTTGTATCCAACTGATTATTCAAAGAAATCCAAAGATTATTACAGTTGACTAAGAATATTTTTAGAATTTTTAGAACTAGCCTGTGAAACCAAAGGGCACTGTGCATCATATGGCCCCTGAAATGTAGAATAACTGTCATATAGTATCGGTGACTTTGTTTTTTTCCAGTTCTTTTCTTTTATTATTTTATAGCATCTATTTTCTGTCTTTGCCCTGTTCAAGTTCCAGCCTTTTTCATCCATATTTCGTTTGATATTTATTGGATTGTTCCTTGTTCTGCTTCTTTTTTTTCTGTTTTATAATAAGCTACAGAGCAGCTACAGTTTGTTCATGTTATTGATCTGCAAACCAACCTGTTTCATTTGTTTTTTTTTCATATGTATCACCAGAGGGAGAAGGAGAAGATCATGGAAAACAAGAGGCAGGTTCAGCGTCTGGTCAACAAGTCAAAGAGCATCGTGAGACTGAAACCCAGAAACCCTGAGGAGAAGAGCAGCAGCCCCGTCATCGTCAAGGCTCTGTGCGACTTCAAGCAAGACCAGGTCCGTTTCCTTAAACGCTCACGTCGCAGTCGCACATATGTTTAAAGCCACTAGAATTAGTCTGCGGGGAAATTATAAAGTTCCCTGTAAGATCAAGATATTTTTAAACCCTCAAAAGTACCTGAGGCCGGTCGTGTGGAGCCAGACGCAATTCTGCGTGTTACTGCTCCTGAAACACGTTTTTTTATCATGTTTTGCAGAAGGTCATCTATAAGGACAATGAGGCCATCCTGAAGGACAACAGTCAGCGCAGCAAATGGGAGGTGACCGGCCCGGGAGGACTCGACATGTTGGTGCCGTCGGTGTGTCTGATCATACCACCGCCCAATCCACTCAGCATCTCCCTGGCCAGCAAGTAAGACTTGCGGCCGCTTGTTTGAGGGACAAACGAAACTCATGCAAAGTCCTTTAAAAAAGAGCTTTTTTTTTTGCTGTGAGTGGAGGTTTAAATTTAATCTATGTGTTTCCCCCCGAAGGAACGAGCAGTACTACGAGGCCATCCTGTCGATCTGGAATCAGCTGTACATCAACGTGAAGAGTCTCATCGCCTGGCAGTACTGCCTCCTGGATATCAAGCGCATCAACTCCCTCACCATCTCCGTGGTGAGTGACGGAGGAAGTGTGAATCCGCTGAGGCAAAAAAAAGAATAAAAATAAATAAAAGTTAAAAAAGATCGGTGATGGAGTCGCGGGTTGCAGAGCGTGTCAGGTTATCGTGCCCTGGGCACATAAACATAAATTCAGTCTAAACCAGCTGAGCCCTGTTTGTTCTTGGGACAGTTCAGCACCAGCTAACCTTCAGGGCAGCCCACTCACTTACTCCTGCAAGTCGTAGAAGTTATAAATAAAAGCAGCCAAATGGGGAAGCTGCTCAAGATTAGCTGCAGTGCACCATTCAAGGCCAAATAAAGATAAACCTCCAAGCATCACGA
The DNA here is from genome assembly GCA_016859345.1 of Istiophorus platypterus. Lineage (NCBI taxonomy): Eukaryota > Metazoa > Chordata > Actinopteri > Istiophoriformes > Istiophoridae > Istiophorus > Istiophorus platypterus. The sequence continues at coordinate 26,317,061 of CM029123.1, forward strand.
TGACTGTTTCTGGGAACCTCCAGCCTAAAAGTAAAGCCGCTAACATCACAGCAGAATTACACAACTCCAGTCGCAAGCCGGTGTAAACTGTACCATGTGGGTTACTGAAATACAAAAACCAAAAACTAACTGAAAAAGATGGGAATTTTCCAAACAGATTCATACTTTTTATCACTGGAGTTCCTTTCCTTGAAAAGGTTTAACTCAAGTTTCTCTTATGGTGAAACAAGGGTCTTTATTTGTTCCCGATGTTTAGAGTCAAACACAAAATTTGTGTGTTTGTGTGCGTTCAGCTGGCCAAAATGTGTCCTGAGGAGTACCGCCAAATTATCAAGAACCTGGAGACCCACTACGAGGAGTTCAAGCTGAACAGCCACGGCTCCCAGATGTTTGCAGATGAGGACAAGAGGAGCATTGAGAACCAGTTCACGGGAGCCCAGGCCTACTACGACCAGCTGGTGGTGCAGCTGCCTACTTACAGTCAGTATTACAAAATACTACACAAACCATTTGCATGCACAGTGCTTTCTCTTCGATGCAAAGGAAGGGTGTGTTCTGTAACTGGTTTTCCACATGTGGAGCTACATCAGAAGACTGATGAAAAATTTGGTTTTCCACCAAATAGTTTTTTGAAATATCCTTGTTATTTTATATATAATATTACTTTTTAGTTTTTAGTGGAACCTGACAGAATATCCCAATATCCCCACTTGTATGATTATTACATCTCACCCCTCTCCATTGATTGCAATTTTTTTGGCTTGCCATTGAATTTGGCCAGTTGGAGCAGCTTTAAACACATTTGCCTTCAGAATTGTTTGTTTTACCCATACCCCTGCCTTCGGAGTTTTCCTCTACCAATTATGAAAAAACATATTTTATGCCTAACCTCAGTTGCACAGCAGGAACAATTAGAAGCACACCAAGCGGCCGAGGAAGAACACCAGCAGCAGCTGATTATAATACAGCAGCAGCAGCAACAACAAGCTGCTGCCGAAGCGGAGGCCCTGAGGCTCGAAGAAGAACGACGGAAGAAAGAGGAGAGGCAGAGGAGAGCGGAGGTGAAGAAAGAGAACCTGAAGAAGAAGGCCCTGGCGTCCTCCCGCAGCCTTTCAGAGCTGCACGCGCTCAGACTGAGGCTGGAGGGCGCTGAGGGCTCGCTGGGTCGGCACATTCACATCTGCCTTGGAGATGATGGGGTGCACGACTGTGGCCTCAGGATTCAACAGCTAGAGGTAGACACACAAACCCAGAAATACAAGAAAAACAGGAGAGCATGTAGCATTAAAAGCAGGTCTCATAACAAATACCTATTCCCGATATTCATTACAGTAACCAAATGTTTTCTTTTAGATGGTGCAGCGGGACATAGACTCAGTGCGAGACGAGTACCTACGTCTGAGGGAGCGTATCCTTAAGGAGCTGGAGGGCATGAATGATTCAGATAAAGCCCAGTTCCTCCGGAGTGAGATTGAAGTCATAAGCCAGAGACTGGGCAGTCTGGAGAACAGCTCCTCAGCTTACCTACAGAGGTACAGAACACAAGCCACCTTTAACTTTGTTCATTGAGGTAATCTTTGACGTCTGGAGAACAAGATCTTCTTCATTATCTTCATAATGATCTTCTTGAAATTACATACAAGCTCTTTTGTACAAATGCATATATTTTTGAAGTTTTTGAAACAATCTTTGGAATTTGGAACATCTTTCAAATTAATTCAAGAGTTCCCCAGGCAGACTGTAACCAGTAGAGGGCCTGGTTTGCAGTGGATCTGAAAACGTACAACTTGGTATCACCGTAAAAATACACATAACAGTGCTGAGTAAGTGCTGGGAAATAATTTTGTGTGTATTTTGTATGTCTAAAGCAAAGTAGGGGACCCAGTGTTGATCCTTGTGGGACACCCTTAAATAGACTTTAGGAGCTGTACTTGAGAGCACTGGCGGAAACAGTTTGAGGTTAACAAAAATACATGTTAAATCAGCTGGAATCCGACAAATCATATCTATCGAATGATGCGTGGTCTTACTATCTAAATAATGTATGTATAATGACTTTCTCCAACTCTCATTCATCTCTATGTCTTTACCAGGCTGCGGGCTCTAAGGGAAATGCTGGAGAGTGTGGCACGAGCGGAGGACATAGTTAAAGTTCATGAAGCGAGACTGGCAGAGAAAGAGACCACTTCTCTGTCGCCCAGTGAAGTGGAGGATTATATATTGACCCTGAAGGTATTTTTCAACACAATCTATTTTCATACATCTTACATAACTTACATCAATCTGCAACAAGATATTGGAGTTTTAGTCAACGTTACTACAGCTCGGGAGATCGTTTCTTTTGTTGTATTTAGTCAAGCCCATGATTCCCGTCATTTAACAATTGCTCTTTATTATACTGGGGGTATCACGATTGACTGCTGTTTCCTGTGCTGTTGATGGGTAGAATAGTCAAGCAGAGTTAGATCTGAGGAAGGATGTCTTGACCTCCATGGAGGCGGAGTTGGCCAAGGCGAACCACTGGAATGGCCAGGTGGGCGGACCCTTCCACAGGTGTGACATGACGCTGTCAAAGTACACAGAGCAGGTGGGACTGCTGTCAGACCGCTGGAGACGGATCGAGGGACAGATCGCCACCAGGTACGTCTCCTTCCCATACCCATTTTAGACCAAGAACTGAAGTCAGTGTTTCCCAGTAACTGACTGTTACACCCACCTGGACACCTGCGATACCCCTGTGTCAAGCTGGTAAACAAGGTACAGGCGTGGGTCAGAAGTCAGGAAGTGCTTCAAATTTTTGTCTACTTTGCAGTCAGCCCGTTATTCACATGTCCCATGTCAAAAATATTTACTGTTAGACTCTTAGTACACATGTGAATCTAGGGCCAGTTTCACAAAAGCAGTTTTCATCTATATGAAACAGTTAGTCAATTAATTGATTGGGAAGTTGTCAGAAAATAAATCAATACCAGTATCTTAAGCAAATACACAAATCATTCCCACATTCATGCATCTCAAATGCGAGGACTTGTTGTTTTTCTCTTTTTCATATCACTGTAAATTAAATATCTTAAATTTCGGATGAAACTACTTTCTTCGTATTTATTTTCCACTAGGATCTTGAGATGGCCATTTTTCACGAATTATTCTTCTTTTATAGATTCAACGATTAATTGATTGATTAAGAAAATAACAGAGAGATTAATCTGTAATGCAGATGGCCATCTTTTGCAGCTTTCAACCTCAGACAACCCTTTTACACCAAGGGAAAACCACTCCCAGCCTCTCTCTTAGCCACGTTGTTCACTTGAATTTTACCCCTTTTTATCTCTCGCTCAGGCTTCAGGACCTGGAGCTGTATCTGCCTCAGCTACAACACTACAAAGAAGTCAGCACCTCCCTCACTGAATGGATCAATGCCACGTCGAAAAAACAGGACACTCTGCAGGCCACCAACATAGAGGATGTCGAAGCACTAAAAGACCATATTAACGACCAGAAGGTCTTCTGCTCAGCCCTTCGCTGCTATTGATTACCTTGCTCACTGTGTTGAGGGTCTATACCCATGTCTTTTAAGTCATCAGGCATCTGACATCTTTATACTGTCGTTTTTCAAGGCGCTGAACAAAGAAATAAAGGCAAGGAGGGAGACGGTAGAGAGCGTGCTGAAGGACAATGAGGCCTGTGTGAACTGTATCAAAGTAAGGAAGCCCATGTGTAGTAAATTACATTATTTCATTTTGTTTTCCCGCTTTTATGACTGTGTTTTCCTTACAGGACTATGAAACGGACCTTGCCTCTTACACATCGGGTTTAGAGACTTTGCTCAACATCCCCATCAAGAGGACAATGCTGAGGTCCCCATCAATGGATCTTAACCAGGAGGTAACTGCACTCTGGCAGAACCCAAAACAGGGAAATAGCGTTTGCCATGTTGTGAGTGACCAGTAGTAGAAAAAAAACCCTTTTCTGTTTTAGTTTTGTTGGTTAAAGCAGGGGTTTATCTCTGAAATTTACTGATGAATTATGAATTAACCGCTGAGTTTGCTCTGTCTGTGTTCCAGGCAATGGAAATACAGACCCGTTACATGGAGTTGCTCACCCTGTCCGGTGACTACTACAGATTCCAAGGAGAGTTGCTCAAAAACTTGGAGGATCTCAAGGTAATGCTGTAGATTAGCGAATGTCTTTTTAAATCTTGATTTCCATTTTTGTTTTGAACTTTTATCAGGGCCCTTTAAAAAAAAAAGATTGGCGGAATCTTTCACCTTAACATCATAATGATCAGTTGACCATCCCTGTTGGTTAAGTTAGACTAAGTTAAATCAAGTTAGATTTTAAGTTATGAGAAGTGTCACTAAGTTGCGTTATGGTGTTTTATGATATATGGGGCGAAGCTCTAGATCACACTTCAGGATTTTTCAGCTCATTGTTTTTGGTTTAAGACCAGAACCCTTACTGTTTTGGTTCAGTGTCACTGCTCACATCACCCATTTCTGGTATGCTAGCTAGTGAACATAATGGAAAATTTAGCTGTAAAACAAGTTGCTGGAGACCAAGACAAAGCTAAAAGGAGAGTGAAAATAGGACTTGACTCCAGCTGATTGTAACATTGTTCTGTGTGTGGTAGATGTAAGAAAATGTTTGGTAACAGTCTATCAACTTGGTATTGAGGAGTTGATGATATGTCAGTGTGTTTACAACTTGTTGTGTTGACCCGAGTGGCCAAAAACAGTAACTAAAACTATTTCTTCATTCGTCTTTGTTTTTACCTACTTCCAGCTTCGTAACACCAGGATTGACCTGTTGGAGGAACAGCTTCGGCAGCTGAGGGAGGATATCGAAGACCGCAACGCCATGAACAAATCCCTGGAAGACACCGTCGCCCGCTTACAGCTGGAGCTGTCCCAGTCCCAGGATCAACTGCTGTCGATGGAGGAGGTGGAGCGTAGCACAGCGCTGCAGTGCAGTTCCACCAAGGAAAGTCTAGACACCACCCAGAGCCAGCTGGCAGACCTCAACGATCAGGTGACACGAATTAGCTACTTGCTCGACGAAGAAAAGAGGAAGAGGAGGCTAGCGGAGGAGCGCTACACTCAGCAGCAGGAGGAGTATGAGTCAGTGCTGACAAAGAGGCAGAAGGAGCTGGAGACGGTCAGCTGGTCCAAGATGGAGGTGGAGAAGACTGTTGCCGATAAGGATCACGAGATCGAACAGCTGCAGCAGCAGCTGGCTGAGGAGGCGGCGAAGGTTAAGGAGCTACAGAAGGAGATATCAAAGGTAAGGAGCCAATGCAATGTGGAGATCAGTAACTTAACGCTGAGCTACGAATCCCAGATCCACATCAGTCGCACAGACATCCAGAGGCTGGCGGCCAAGAGGGAGGAGGAGAGAGCTGACCTCCAGCTGCAGTATGACAGGACGGAGACAGAGAGGAAGAATTTGGAGGAGGAAGTCAGGAGGCTCAGGATGTCCATCAGCCAGGCTGAGGAACAAAAACAGAGGGCAGAGGAGGAAGCTCATAGTCAACGTGCTGTCATCATGGAGGAAGGGCGCAGGAGGAGAGAGCTGGAAAGTCAGGTGGAGGTGCTAATGAGGCAGAGAGACGAGGAGAGCAGCCAGTACAGAGGAGAGCTGGATGCGGTCATGAACGCCCTGCAGGAGAAGAGCGACCAGCTGGCCTATGTCACTCATAGTCTAGAGGAGGAGACCCGCAGGAGAACAACCACAGAGGAAGGGCAGGGTGTGCTTGAACAGACTGTGGCCCAGCTGCAGGTGAAGCTAACCGATTCATCTGTGGCTGCGACCCAGCTAAGGGAGTGCAAGGATGAGCTTCAGCAGCTAAGTGTAGAGCTGGAGAGGGAGAGGAGGGAGCGAAGCAGAGTAGAACAAAAGATGAGCAGGTTGCAGGGACGCATCAAGGACCTTCAGACTGTGAGAGATGGGCTGGAGAGCCAGGTGGAGAATCTGAGGAAGTCCAACCAAGAAGAAGTTGCAAGAAGGATGCGGGCGGAAACAGAGCTGGAAAAGACCACCATGACCATGACAGAGTACGCAAACACCATTGCGGCGCTGCGCCAGAGGCAAGAGCAAGCCAGCATGTCGGGGAAGAGAAGTGAAGAAGAGCGTCTTCGGTTGCAGGAGGAATTGGAGAGAAGGTTGAGACGAAATAAGACCTCTGCAGAGCACCTGACACAGCTGAGCGCCGAGCTGAAGGCTCTGCAGCAACAGCTACTCCAGGAGCAGGCCCGAGTCAAAGAGGCAAACCTCAGGAACGAGGGTCTTCACAAAACTGTAGAGGAAAAGACTAAAGCACTGAGTGAGAACAACAACGAGCTTCAAAGGCAGAAGCAGACAGCAGAAACCCAGACCAAAGAGAGGCTGAGACTGGAGGAGGAGCTAAGGGCAGCAAGACATGATAAAGAGGGACTCCTGAGATCAAAACAGGGACGTGATGAAGAGCTCTCCTCCCAGTTAGCTGCACTGGAGCTGCAGCTGAAGGCCAGCGAGCGCAGCAATGCGGAGTACCGCAACCTAGTCTCGGAGCTCTCCTCCGAGAGGCAGAAACTCAAGCTGGAGACTGAGAGAATACAAAAGCAGGCTACTGAGGTACATAGGAAGTTTGGCGCTTAGTCCTGGACTGCTCTCATCTTTCCAAATCAGACCCCTACCTTGGAACAATCAACTAGCTATCACTGTCTGTAGCCAAACTTTTGCCTGCATGCCAGAAAACCAGTAGATCCCCTGTAGACACCTCCAACTTGATTTGAACACAATCTTCTGTATGTGTTTATATAAGCTTGCATGTCAATCACTTGCATGCAACCATCGTCTGTGCCGCTCGGCCTCCCGACCTCCCCCAACCCACTGTCTGTCTCACCCCCACCATTTGAAGATATGCAGTGTGCATGCTTTTTTGCCTCCTCTTCTTTTTTTGCCCAGAATGAACAACGTCGCCAGTGACATCATCACCGCCAGTCATCTGGTCTATTAAAGTTTGATATTGTCATAGCATCTTTATGGTCCTAATTGACACATTTTGCAAATTTGTAAAAACAGCGCTTGTATATACTGCCGCAATTTCTTAAACTCTTTAAGGCACCTCTTCTTTTGCAATCAGGATTATCCATCTATTTATGCTGTTTTAGAAATTTACAGAATGTGGACAGTAACTTTTCAAATATGTATAAAATCATAGTTAAAATAGTTGGTCTGCTTATTTTGAAGTTGTAGTTTCTATAAAATATGAATTGTCAAATTTTTTTTTGTCTGCAGGACTGGGAATATTGATTTCACAATGAAAATTAAAAGATTTTTGAATTTTTTTTTTTCAATTGGATAATATTCTTCAAAAAATGACTTATAATGCCATTGCATGTATACTATCACTTCCCAGTCCTGCAATCTCACCTCTGCTGCATCAATGTAAGTTAAAGCCACAATGTTGGACTTCTCTGAGTATTATGCTGCTAAAAAAATAAATAGAGGATATCATGTTTGTTCTCCTACTTGGTCCACTTCAGATGTCATTGATTATCTGATATTTATGCTGTGGTGTGAAATGCAAAAAAAGTTACAGGTCTTGATAAAATGTAAATTTATCAATTTATATCTGAGTTGACTAACCTTTTGACCCTGTTCTTTTCCTGTTCTTTTCCCTCTTTTTTTCCCACAGACAACAGCCATGACACAATCCATTGAGTCCCAGTACAGTGAGGTTGTAAAGGAAAGAGATGCTCTGTTGATGAAATTGCAGTTGTCAGAAAAGGACAGAGATCGCGTCAGAATTCTAGAGGAGGACCTCAGTCACATTAAACTGTCCCTAGATTCTGAGCTTTGTAATAAACAATGTCTACAGGAGGAGAATGATGGGGTAAAGAGGGATTTAAGTTACTGGAAGGACCAATGTGATAGCAAGCAGAGCCTGATTAGCCAATATAACACAGACAATGAGTGTCTGCAGAGGGAAAACAACTCTTTGAAAAGTGAGATAGAGAGGCTGATGAAGGAACTCAGGGAGCTTGAGGGGACATATAAAAGTAGGCTGTCAGCAATCGAGAAACAACTACGAGAGGTGACCATTGTCAGCCAAACCCTGGAGACTGAGCTGAAGAGAGTCAAAGAGCCCCCAACCTTGGATGCCTCCACTGTGATTTTTGATGGAGTACGCAAGCCAGTCAATGCAAACCTGTTGCTTGACTGTGGTGTGCTGGATGAACTAACATTTAACCAACTTTTGAAGGGGCAGAAGACGGTCCCGGAAGTTTCTGCAGACAAAAAGGTCAGTCTAAAAGGGACAGGCCCAATTGCTGGGCTGGTAATCGAAGGTCCAAAAGGTTCAGGGTCCATTACTGGATCCGTATGCAAACTGACTTTCACCGAAGCCAAAAAAGACAATCTCCTGCCACCAGATAGTGTTGACCTGCTACTGGATGCTCAGGCTGCCACAGGCCACATCATTGATCCGAGAACTAATCAGAAATTGACAGTCGAAGAGGCATGTGATCAAGGTGTTATTGATGAAGAGGACAAAGAGAGGTTGCTAGCAGCAGAAGCTGCAGCCGTAGGTTATAGTAGTCCTGGCACAAGCAAACCCGTTTCAGTATTTCAGGCCATGAAGGAAGGACTGATTGACAAGGACACAACACTGCGTCTGCTACAAGCCCAGGAGTCTGTGGGGGGCATTCTAGATCCTATACTCAGTGTGTTTCTACCCAAAGACACAGCCATGGAACATGATCTAATTGATGAGGACATATATCGTGCTTTGAATAAGAGGCCCGAGCTCTACCTGGACCCAGAAAGCGATGAGGGTGTAACTTATATGTCAATGAAGAGGAGATGCCGGGTAGAACCACACACAGGCCTTCTGCTTCTTCCTATCCCTGAGAAGACAGACCCCTCTAAACTTGTCTTCGATGGTGTACGGAAACCTGTTACAGCCAGGCAGCTGCTTGATTGTGGTGTTCTGGACAAGCCAACATTTAAAGATCTAGAAAAGGGAGAGAAAACTGTCCCAGAGGTGTCTGTAGACAAAAATGTCAGTCTTAAGGGGACTGGACCCATTGCAGGGGTTATAGCAGGGAGTCAAGGAAAAATGTCTTTGTCAGAAGCCAAGGAACAAATGCTCCTGCCTGATGATTGTGCAGATTTGCTCCTGGAAGCCCAGGCTGCAACAGGCCATATCATTGACCCCAGAAACAATCAGAAGCTGACAGTAGAGGAGGCATGTGCCAGAGGGATGGTGGATATTAGGGATCAAGACAAATTATTGGCAGCAGAGGCTGCTGCTGTCGGCTACAGGGATGCTAGCACAGCTAAGCCTCTCTCTGTGTATGAGGCCATGAAGAAGGGAATAATTGACAGAGAGGCTGGGTTACGCCTGCTGCAGGCCCAGGAGTCAGTGGGGGGAATTTTGGATCCAAATCTCAGTGTGTTCCTAGCAATTGAGACAGCGATCAAGCGCAACCTTTTAGATGAAAACCTCTGTCATGCTCTAAACCAGAGTCCTGCTTGTTACCTTGACCCAGAAACCGAGCATAATGTCAGCTATGGGGAATTGAAGAAAAGATGCAAGACAGAGCCACACACAGGCCTACTACTTTTGCCAATCACTGAGAGGCTAGACCCTTCCAAACTCATCTTTGATGGTGTACGTAAGCCAGTAACAGCACAGCAGTTGCTTGATTGTGGAGTCCTGGACAAACCAACATTCAACAAGCTGATAAAGGGGGAGAAAACTGTCCCAGAGGTGTCTGTGGATAAGAAGGTCTTTTTGAAGGGGACAGGATCCATTGCAGGTGTTGCAGCTGGACCTTTAGGGAAAATGTCCTTTACAGAGGCAAAGAAACAGATGCTCATGCCCTCAGATAGTGCAGATTTGTTACTGGATGCTCAGGCTGCCACAGGCCATATCATTGACCCAACAACCAATCAGAAACTAACAATAGAGGAAGCATGTGCTAGAGGAGTAGTGGACAATAGAGATCGAGACAGACTCTTGGCAGCAGAAGGTGCTGCTGTGGGCTACTGGGATCCTAGCACAGGTAAGCCACTTTCAGTTTATGGGGCCATGAAGAAGGGAATAATTGACAGGAAGACTGGGCTACGCCTTCTGCAGGCCCAGGAGTCTGCAGGTGGCATTCTTGATCCAAATCTCAGTGTGTTCTTCCCTAAAGAAACAGCTATGAAGCGCAACCTTTTGGATGAAGACCTCCATCATGCTCTAAACCAGAGTCCTGCTTGTTACCTTGACCCAGAAACCGAGCATAATGTCAGCTATGGGGAATTGAAGAAAAGATGCAAGACAGAGCCACACACAGGCCTACTACTTTTGCCAATCACTGAGAGGCTAGACCCTTCCAAACTCATCTTTGATGGTGTACGTAAGCCAGTAACAGCACAGCAGTTGCTTGATTGTGGAGTCCTGGACAAACCAACATTCAACAAGCTGATAAAGGGGGAGAAAACTGTCCCAGAGGTGTCTGTGGATAAGAAGGTCTTTTTGAAGGGGACAGGATCCATTGCAGGTGTTGCAGCTGGACCTTTAGGGAAAATGTCCTTTACAGAGGCAAAGAAACAGATGCTCATGCCCTCAGATAGTGCAGATTTGTTACTGGATGCTCAGGCTGCCACAGGCCATATCATTGACCCAACAACCAATCAGAAACTAACAATAGAGGAAGCATGTGCTAGAGGAGTAGTGGACAATAGAGATCGAGACAGACTCTTGGCAGCAGAAGGTGCTGCTGTGGGCTACTGGGATCCTAGCACAGGTAAGCCACTTTCAGTTTATGGGGCCATGAAGAAGGGAATAATTGACAGGAAGACTGGGCTACGCCTTCTGCAGGCCCAGGAGTCTGCAGGTGGCATTCTTGATCCAAATCTCAGTGTGTTCTTCCCTAAAGAAACAGCTATGAAGCGCAACCTTTTGGATGAAGACCTCCATCATGCTCTAAACCAGAGTCCTGCTTGTTACCTTGACCCAGAAACCGAGCATAATGTCAGCTATGGGGAATTGAAGAAAAGATGCAAGACAGAGCCACACACAGGCCTACTACTTTTGCCAATCACTGAGAGGCTAGACCCTTCCAAACTCATCTTTGATGGTGTACGTAAGCCAGTAACAGCACAGCAGTTGCTTGATTGTGGAGTCCTGGACAAACCAACATTCAACAAGCTGATAAAGGGGGAGAAAACTGTCCCAGAGGTGTCTGTGGATAAGAAGGTCTTTTTGAAGGGGACAGGGTCAATTGCTGGTGTCGCAGCTGGACCTTTAGGGAAAATGTCCTTTACAGAGGCAAAGAGACAGAAAATTATGACTTCTAACAGTGCTGACATGCTTCTTGTTGCTCAGGCAGCTACAGGCCACATTATTGACCCCAGAACTAATCAGAAACTGACAGTAAAAGAAGCATGTGCCGGAGGAATAGTGGATGAAGAGGATGAATCAAGGTTGTTTGCAGCGGAGGCTGCCGCTATAGGTTACAGGGACCCAAATTCTACCAAGCTTCTGTCAGTGGGCCAGGCCATGAGGATGGGATTAATTGACAAGGACACAGCGCTTATTATACTTCAGGCACAGGAGGCTGTAGGGGGTATTTTGGACCCTGTCCACAGCTTATTTCTACCCAAAGACATTGCTTTGGATCGGGATCTAATAGATGACGAGCTATATCAGGCCCTGAATCAATGTCCTGAGTGCTATCTGGACCCAGACACCCAACAAGCAACCACGTACGTATCACTGAAGAAAAAATGTAAAGCTGATCCAGGCACAGGTCTTTTGTTTCTCCCTGAACCTAAAAAGCCATTAACTATCCAGGGGCTCAGGGGCAAGGTGTCGGTCACAGATCTGGTGGATGCAAACCTGTTGGAACAGTCTGATATGGATCAACTGAAAGAGGGTAGATTGACAAGCCAGGACATTGAAGACCGCTTGCGCTCCTACCTGAGAGGATCCACCTGCATAGCAGGAGTTTATGATGAGGCCAGTGATAAAGTGATGCCCATCTACCAGGCCATGAAAGATGGACTGTTGCGACCTGGCACCACTCTGGAACTGCTTGAGGCCCAGGCTGCCTCAGGTTTTATGGTTGATCCTGTCAGCAACCTGTATTTGACTGTTAGTGAAGCCTATGATAATAGACTGTTTGGGCCAGAGTTTAAGGACAAGCTGCTAGCAGCAGAGAGGGCTGTGACAGGTTACAAAATGCCGGGCACAGACAATTTTATCTCCCTCTTTCAGGCCATAGAGAGAGAAATAGTGGAGAAAGGCCATGGCATCCGTCTACTAGAGGCCCAGATTGCCAGCGGTGGTATCATTGATCCTGAACACAGCCATCGTATTGACATAAATGTAGCCTATAAGAGAGGTTACTTTGATGAAAAAATGAACAAGATCCTGACTTATGAGGGTGATGATACTAAGGGTTTTTTTGACCCAAACACACAGGAAAACTTAACCTACCTGGAGCTTAAGAAACGCTGCATAACAGACAAGAAGACTGGCTTAATCCTTTTGCCTATCATAGACAAGAAAAAGTTAGAGTCAACTCAGAAGAACACTCTGAGAAAGAGGAGAGTGGTAATTGTGGATCCAGAAACTGATAAAGAAATGACAGTACGTGAAGCATATGACAAAGGGTATATTGACTACGACACCTACCTGGAGTTGTCTCGGCAGGAGTGTGAATGGGAGGAAATCACTACCACTGCTCCAGATGGTTCTGTACGGCTTGTTATCGTTGACAGGAAGACTGGGACAGAGTTCGACATCAGTGAGCTGCTTGAAATGCAAGTAATTGATCAGTCAATTCTAGATAAGTACCGTTCACGTTCTATCACCCTTACTCAATTTGCAGATATCATCACTAATCGTGCCACTAAGACCAAACATAGATCATTATCATCATCCTCATCAACCTCAAGGCCATCAGCTGCTAGAGCTACATCTTCAGTGACTTCATCATCATCATCATCGTCATCATCGGTCTTGTCAAGACCCCAGTCGCCTACTCTTGCCAAGACGACCACAACAAGAACCACCACCGTCACGGAGCGAAGCACCACAATCAGTAGTGTTGCTCGAGACTCATCGGACTCCCTTAAGCATATATCCAGCGTGTCTATCACTCTTGCCTCCCCTGTTGAGACAGTAGGTGAGCAGGAACCCGTGGGCGCCATCTTTGACACAGAGACTTTAGAGAAGATATCCATCATGGAGGCTCTGAATTATGGTCTGGTGGATTCCATCACTGCCCAGAGACTTCTGGAGGCCCAAGCCTGCACTGGAGGAATTGTCAATCCCACAAATGGCTGTAGGCTTGGCATCCAAGAGGCCTCCCGTCTGGGCATAATAAGTGATGACATGGCCTCTAAGCTCAAGCCTGCGCAGAAAGCGTATATTGGCTTTGAGGATGTAAAAACTAGGAAAAAATTATCTGCTGCTGAGGCTGTTAAGGAGATGTGGCTTCCTTATGAGGCAGGACAGAGGTTCATGGAGTTCCAGTTCGTAACAGGAGGGCTTTATGACCCAGAAGTGGGCTGTAGAAGGTCCATAGAAGATGCTCTGAAAATGGGCTGGCTGGATGGGAAATCAGCCCAAAAGCTCCAAGACATCAGACACCACTCAAAGAACTTGACCTGCCCCAAGAGCAAACTTAAGATCTCGTACAAGGAGGCTCTGGATAGTTGCATGGTGGAGGAAAGCACCGGGGTGAAGATGGTCCAGGCGTCATTTGTGTCTTCCCGAGGGATCAGCAGTCCATACAATGTCGCCTCTGCCCCAGGATCCACCACAGGCTCCAGGAGTGGCTCGCGACGAAGCTCCCGCAGGAGCAGTTTGGATCTAGGCTCCCCCACCACTTCATTAACCACTCTCCACAGTCATACTAGCTTCAAAGAGTTCTCCTCCACCAATTAAGAAAAGAAAAAATCCTGTACATGCCTGCTCTTTTATTCCAAACAAATCGGTTTTTGTTTAAACATTTTCCATGTTTGCAAAGAAACTGTCTTAAAGAAAGAAATATGAGTAATGTGCATGAGGAAAAAAAATCAAGGTTAACATTTTAAATCTTAAACTTTTTGCATAGTTTTAGATTTTAGGTTTGGTGCTACTCTTCTTTTAAAAATGCTTTTTCAAATGAGCATGAGAATGAACATTACCAGGACATTGGTTGTGAAAATGGACAAAAGTATTAATGGAAGTCATCATGAGGTATTTGGTTTGAGAATGAATATGTTTGTTAATATAATTGTTGGTGCCCCTAAAATTGGTTTAGAAATGATGGCCAGAAACTTCTAGACTCTTTATAGAGTGCATTTTCATTTTAAGCTTTGGTAACATAAGGGTGGTATATTTGCCTTTTTTTGACATTAAAATATCCTGTGTGCGTATTTTATGGGGGGAGGGCTGCACGGTTGGGTTGCAAATATAAGCTTAATTACCCTCTTCTACAGAATCACCTGTTAACCATTGGTTTCTTGCAATGTAGTTCTTCCAGTTCTGTAACTGTTACTCAGTATCTGAATAAAAACTAAGCTTTGAGTCTTTCTCTCATATGGATTCATGGCTGTTCATCTTTATGGGCATTTTCATGCAGAGTCAAAACAGTGAAGACATAATATTCCTCAGTTTAGGTAGTTGTTGTAACTAGGAAGGAACCATTATTCATTACAGTATAAAACGGCACTATTATATAAAATTCTTAGCCTATAATCATACAAAAGGATACTGTTGGGTAATTATTACTGCATTGGTATGTTTTCACACTAACTCTGATATATACAGATAGTGATGTATGTAGGATTTAACAAACTGCAGCTTGTTAAGTGTGTTTGGACATCTGTAGGCTAAAATGAGATTTCCTTGTGGACAAATTGCACAGCATAGTAAGAAAAGAAAGCAGATGCCCTTCTGGTTAATTGGGATCTGTGTTATCATTGGTTAAATATGTAGTTTAATTGCACAGCCCCAAAGTTCTGTAAAACAAAAAACTTGGAATCTGTGATTTAATTATTGCCCCATGAGCCCTCAGAAGTGCCCTTCAAAATAAAAGCGTTTTTATTTACTCGGATCCCCAATGTAATAATAACCTAACAGCAACCCCTCATGGAAACCAAGAGGAAAAGCTACGACACATTCATTAAGTAATAAACATGGTATGAATTTAAACAGAAAAATAGATAACATACATATGCATATATACATGAACTGTAATTGCTTATGAAAAAGGGAAATGAGATAAGATGCTGTGTAGGTTTACGATTGTAATCAGCTGCACAGCTGCTCAACCACTGAAACAGATGTTCATAACTACCCACAATACATCATATTACTGTCTCACGTCTATTTATGACTCATTGAGAACTTGTTTTAGTCAGAAAATGCTCTAATTAGTATAAATTACTCAATGGTCGCCTGGTACAGCACAGCTTTCCTTAAAGCTCAAGGTTGAGGGACAGCTACCTTATCCACGGTCACTTGTCTTTGTAACTGTGTGGTTTGGAATATTTCGTTCACATACAAACAGAGAAACAAGCTTTGACGACTAGTGCGGATGTTTTGTTTTGTTTTGTTTTTTTAATCTCAGTTTTACAACAAGGGTTTTATTTTGTTACTTCCACCCGGAAGTGTTTGCTAACAACCACAACAACAGCGACTAGCATGTAGCTGAGCCCAACGTCAGTTAATTTATGGAAACGTGGCGTGAGCGCTGCGACAGCAGCGTCCAGCTAAATGCCGAGTTGCGGTCTCGTAGTCAAAGTTGACGTTTATGACATTAAAACGTTTGGAGTTCGTCGGTTTGTGTAGCTACACTAACGTCGGCGTGTTGGCTATGGCTCTGTCGGAGCTAGCTAGAAGCTGGAGCTAGACACACAGTTTGGAAACGCGGAGAAACACCGAGGTAGGAGCCGTTCACCTAACATCTGTGTCTCAACTCCGCTAACACACGTGTATTATGATTTATTTACACAAAAGTCTCCACGGCGCTGTCATCGTCAACGACGCTAATAAGCTAATTTGCTCCGATTTAGCCAGAGCCACACTCAAAAGAGGTTGTTTCAGGCTAGATGTCTCTAAAGTAACATTATCTGTAAACCAAAAAAGAAAACGTAGAGGATGACATGTCGGATATGATGCTCAGGTGCCGCTGCCCAGGTGTCACCATGGCTGACGACCCTCAGAGAAATTTCCGCTCCGCATATTACGAGAAAGTGGGTTTCAGGGGAGTGGAGGAGAAGAAATCCCTGGAAATCCTGCTCAAGGACAATCCTCTGGGTAGGTGACGGTTTAGAATCACCAACACACAGCGTAAACCTGGAAGACGTGCTGGAATCAGGGCTTAAACAAGAAAATGTGCAAAAATTCACCGGTTTCAGCCCCTGAAATGTGAATATTTTCTTGTTTGCATAGTCTTGTGTTATAGTAAAGTCAGCATTGTTGGGTTTTGGACTGTTCATTGGACTAAATAAGACATTTGAAGACTTCACCTTAGGCTTCAGGAGACTCTGGGTGAACATTTATATATTTTCACAGTTTTTGGAACGGTAGAAACGATAGATTGATCAATGATTAAAAAATAATTATTATTTGCAGCCCTGGGTCCGTGTTGTACATATTACAAGAGACATACATCACATCAGAAACGTACAGAAATACACAAACACATCCATTTGCCAAAAGAATCCGTCATTCTGTTTTCTCTCTAATCCTATTCACATATGCATCTATACCCAAGATTACTGCCTGATGTGTGGCCACACACTGACAATAGCAGAGAAGACTAACGTCTCCTGTGACATTGTAAAGGACTGACAGACACTAAAGATGGTCCTTCCTTCGTAAGTTAAATCAGTTACTTTTCATTTACTGAAATTAAAAGATGGAAAAATTAAAAACCTGTTGGTGCATGTGCAAAAGTTTTGAGCACCTTTCTAAGTCCGCACTTTGTAACCGACCCCTTTTGCAGATATCACACCTTGCAGAGACTTTTCATAGCAGCAAAGAGTTGCTCTGTTCTTGAGTGATGAGCTTACAGCCTCTATGGTGGCTTCGTAGGGGCCATTCCAAAAGCTTCAGCTTGTGTTTCTTGACATAGTTGGTGGTGGATTTTTAGGTCTGCTTTGGAAAAGTAGGCAAAGGAATTGTTAAGTACTGATTCAGTAAGTTGCAATTACATTTGACAAAAGACAAATTTTTGTCTGTTTGGTACAGAGGTTGTGTTTATTTCTTTTTGCATCAAAAATAAACATAATGTAGTTTTTCTAGGGATGCCCAAACTTTTGTATACAGATGTAGCACATCAGGAACATACAGACACACATGATAAATGCATCACAGTTAATAAATGTATGTGTGCAGCATTTAGTAAGATTTGCCAGAAGTGCTAATTATTATCTTTTCTTTCTTCTCATATATCCATAATTCCCTGTACATGAAACTAGCGCCACATGTGTGGGAACACATGGTGCCTGCACACATGCATCACAAATTAAACAATCTGAAAAATGACAACTATGCTGTCGCAGCTGAACTTCATGAGCGTCAAGTGTGACCCAGATAGTCCCGGCATTATCACGTTACACTATCCTGCCACCTGTTTAGACATTATATCTGCATCATCGAGCGGTGGTCGAGTTGGGATGAAATAACGGACGTGTTTTGCCCTCTTGACAGATCTAGAGAAGCTGAGCACCTTCAGTCAGAGGTTCCCCCTCCCTTCCATGTATAGGATCCACGTTTGGAAGGTGCTGCTGGGTAAGAAATGCACCCTTCACCTGTGACACACAGTATCACAGTGCAGACGGGACGAGATGATTCGGTTAAAATCTACAGGAGATCATAAGTAAAGGTTTATTCTTTAATATTCCTAAAAATGTTTGAGTGAATATCAATTTTTAAACATGAGAACAACAAAACTTTTAGCCACAGAATTCAAATATACAAATATTTTGAGTGTAAGTGCTAAATTTCTGTGTCTTATACTCCACAATAGTGTGTGTAAAGGGTACGTTTTATAATAGTAAGGGGGATTTTAGTTTTATAATGTATAATACCAGGGACAGGACAATGGAAAAAGCTTTTACATCCATTTAAATGAATCAATTTTATTCAGTGAAAACTCTCCTCGGCAGGTGCCCCCCCCTCCCTAATGATCTCTCTCCTGTTCTTGCAGGCATCCTGCCACCCCACAGCGACTCCCACACTCTGGTGGGAGGCTACAGGAAGGAGCAGTACCAGGACATCCTGGAGGCCCTGGAGGTCATGAGGTACATCAGCTCCTCCACGCCCTCCACCCACGTCTACCTGCGCATGTTCCAGCTGGAGAGCCAGGCGCTCCCGCGGTGCTCCGAGACCACAGCCCCGGTAGGAACAGCAACCAGAAGGATACGGTCGGATCTGAGACTGAAAAACTGTATGAAAAAATGTGGGATGATCCGTGATGACCTTGATCCCGGTTCAAGGTTGGGCTGAAATATACAAAGCGTGATAGGACATTTACATTTTAGATGCTCAGCAGATGGTTTTAAGCCGAACAAATTGGAAAACAATGTGATACTTGTGCGACTCACAATGGGAGGCAGCACGACCAGATTGTGAGTGTGTTGTAGAGTTTTTGGTTTGTGGCACAAACTGCCGCAATGAAAAGGATTTTAAATGTATGGATTTATGGAATCCATAAAGACAGAGGGACTGTCGTTGTTTCAGGGTGGTATATTGTATTAAAAGCTCCAATAGAAACATTTTTTACACATAATGCATAAACCTTGCAGATCGTACAGCCATCGTCAGAGAATTGCTGTTAATGTGTGTGGTTGTGGTTGCATTTAATCTAATCTTATATGAGCATTGTTTTTCCCGGTTTCCACCTCTTTAAAAGAGCATATTTAGGAGCTGATAGAAATATGGGCAGATTCCAGTGGTTCATGGTTTAAGTACCATGAGAGGCTGAAATGCGGCTCATACTGTGGTTAATGTTAGAACAAGCCCTCAGATATTCAAAGTCTGCTCCAGGCTTCTGAATATGAATTTAAATCTTAGAATCCAGGGGCCTTCGTGGAAAATGACTGGTTACCACATAGATGACAGCGCTGTGAGCGAGACATACAAAGATTTATGTTAAACATCAGTTGCTGTCATTGCGACAGAAACAACCCTTTGCATTTTCACCGCCACATCATTAAATGATTTATTAAATGTATTTGGGTCCATTATTAAACAGCTAAAGCACAGAGTTTCACTATAGCAGTGGGATTCACCTTCCTGTCTCTCTCTTTAAAGAGACAATTAGGTCGCATTGGTGAAATTGTTAAAGTCAGAATCTATGTAGATCAATGTGAAACACAATTCTTTTTTGCCTGTATTAATTATATAAAATTAATAATACTCCTCTGTATTTTTATTGAGTATTTTTTATCATTTTAACTTTTGAAATTCTGACACACAGTATTTGAATTCTGCAGATACGATTAATAATCAGAAACGAGTTCAAACGTGATTTGATCGAGTAAATGAGACCCAGGTTAAAAAAAATTACCACAAAATGTTTTATAATATTTGTATCAGTAGCAGTTTCTGGAGGTTTGGTTTGTTGACATTGTTTTACATTCAACTCTTGCTGTCCTGAGTTCCTTGTTTCTTCCTTCATTTGCCGATGCTGTAGCGTATTATATTGTGGTGGTAGTTTTTTTTTGTTTGTTTTTCCAGGATGAGGAAAATGAGGACTTCCTTTCCATCAGCAGAGCCATGGAGGAGATCGTGGATGATCCCGTCGACTGCTACTGGCTGATCAAGTGCTTCATCAATCAGTTCCACACCAAGTTCGGAGACTCACTGCCCCATCTCGTAAGGTCATTCTCAGTCAATGTGTAGTGTCAAAGCAAAACAAGCAAAACTCTAAAATTTTGATTATATGACATTTAAAATATGATATGATCATAGATAAAACAAAACAAAAAACAACAACATGTCATGTTTCTGCCTCCCACAATGATTATACTGATTTTTCCAGGGCAACAACCTCAAAACTGGATGTTGTGGAGGGTTTTAAAATAACGACAGTGGTTCTATTGTTTAGAGTAAAACGCTCTTTATTTATTAAGCAAATGAATTGAAGGCCTTGTATAAAGTTTCAGGAATTACTCTATATTTTGATTTCCTCCATAATACTTGTGTAGTTGCGAACATGTGTCACGACACCGGGGGGTGGGGAAGTTACAAAAGCATGTGAGGAATCAAGGTGTAATTTTAGTTTATGAAAACGCCTGAACTGGTGCGATCCAAAGTTCTCATCGAGATGGATCAGATTGTTGAGGGGGTTTTTTTGTTGTTGTTTTTTTTTTTTTTAACATGTGCATCACCTTATGAATCAGGACTTTGTTGACTTTGTTGTCTGTCTCTTGTGCAGCCCAAGAGCCTGGAGCATTATCTGAGTCAGGAGGAGCCTCGGCTGCTAAACCACCTGAGGAACGCCGGCGCCCTGGGTCAGCTGCCCTACGGCCTCTGGTTCGGACGCTGCTTCGCCGGCTGCCTGCCCGAGTCCAGCCTGCAGAGGTCAGCTCCCCACCGCATACACCAGCATGTCTCAGCGTGGCCAATGTACAGTGCTGATCCTACAAGGTTGTTCGCAGCAATCCGGAGTAGTCGCAATTTTAGGGTATTTAGAAAAGCGCTTTCCGACAGATTTATGCTGGAATCTGTGCCGCGGGCGAACTACAAAGAGAAAAAGCAGGATGTCGGGCGTTTTACACGCGCTTCACGTTTTGTTTTTGTTTGTTTTTTTTGGTGCCTCCCACAAGCCTTAAAATCGCAGCCTTTTTTTTTTTTTTGAGTGGGCGATTTACATACTCGTCTCTGATTGGGCAGTATTTTTATTACATCGCCCTGATGCACAGTGAAACAGTTCATTTCCTGAGGCTTTTCGTTTACATGCTGCCTGTGTCTTGTTCATGTGCTGACACCTTTTATGTTACATCATAGAAAATCACCCATTTCCCACTGTTTTGTTTCAAAGTGCTTTAACCAGTTGAGAAGTAGAAAACAACTGTTGTCATCTGAGGGAACCAAAACAAGCTTTACTTGTTGTCTCAAGGACATTTGTATAAATCTGAAGCTTTATTAGCTTCTCCATGCTGCGCTTCAACGATTCAAAATGGCAACCAGGTGTCTTTTCGAGTCAGATATCAGCCTGGAGCCAGGAGGTTGTTTCCCAGTTCATGTGACAGCGAATGGCACCGTAACAGGCCTTTCTGTGAGTCCATATGTGTGAAGGAAGGGTCAGGGAGAAACCTGTTAAACCCACTGGGACAGCAGCTCAGAGGAAACGCTCGCGCTGATTCCCTCAGAACAGAAACCCACCGGAGCTGAGCGTGTAAATTCTGTGTGCTCGGTGTAAACGTGCCTGAAAAGCTGCAGGCCCAGTGAGAGTCCGGAGACAGTGCGTCTCCTCATCCATTGAAATATGTGGAAACACGACGTTGCTAGACTCAGATACACGTTTCATCCAAGATCCTTCGATCCTTCTAAAAGTCCGTTTCACAGCCCTGTTATGTACTGAAACAACTTTTTTATGCCCTCCTGACTTTAAATCCTCATTTTACATTATCTTTTTTGGCAGGGTTTGGGACAAGGTGATCAGCGGCTCCTGCAAGATTCTGGTGTTTGTTGCCCTGGAGATTCTGCTGAGCTACAAGATCATGTTGATGGGCATCAGCCGGCCTGAGGGCGTGGTCAAGTTCCTGTGCAACGTGAGTAAACGAGAGCACAGCACCATGCTACGTTTTCTGTCCGATGACAGAGCTGCATCGTCTTTGTTTTACTCATAGTCGTTGCATTGTTTTAAACTCCCAGATACCGCAGGAAAACACAGACGCCATCGTGACTAAAGCCATCGACTTGTGGCATAAATACTGCGGCACCCCGATGCACGCCGTGTAGCCACATGGGATCCGCAGGAAATCACGACCCTGAGGTGCGACGCTTTACCCGGATCCGCCTGGACTTCCTCTCAATCCCACTGAGAGAGACTTAACGGACTGTGGTGTTCACTGGCCGTGGGATTTTTTTTGAACTTTGACTCAACGGGCTACTTGGGGACCCACTTTCCAACTTTCCATATTGACCGGTAGACATCCAGCTTTCCCTAAAGACCATGACAAACTGCACCTAGGGGGTTGGACCCCAACAGATGTGAACACAGAGGACGCTGAAGCATGTTAAGTTTGGAAAAAAGAAAAGGAAGCGTAAACTTATTATTTTTTTAATAAGTTTCTTTCTTTAAGAAACTGCATACATCATAGAAGACTCACAATAAATTAATACCCACATGCAGTTTTCTGCTTTACAAAAACATTTGAAAAGTCTTGTTTACTTTCTTTGCTATTTACAGGTCTTAGAATTCTGAGAATATTTCTCTCTCGAAACATTTTAAATGTACAAGCAGCAGTAACATCACTGCCTCTGGTACGCAAGCGCGCGCGCACACACACACACACACACACACACACACACACACACACACACACACACACACACACACACACACACACACACACACACACACACACACACACAAGTCAGTCATAACACACACAACAGAGCAACAAGTTCTTGTGGTCAAACTGTCAATTCATGGACGTACTATGGACTGTAAACAATAAAAAGCAAAAAAAACAAAACAAAAAGGTGGCAGGGTTTTTATCATGTTTATGCACAATGAAAAAATTCAACTTAACTGTTATTCGGCGGAGAGTTTGGAAACATTTTTTACCGTGTCTACAGAAAATATTCAGTATCAGACGAAACGCGTGAATAGAATTTGGCAACCTTTATTTATTTTATTTTTTTAAATACCTGTAAACAGAATTGTAGGCACAGCGAGACGGCGAGTCACTGAACTCCCCCTCTGGGCTGCATTCAGGGTCACGACTTTAGCAGCAGACCATGCCGCTTTGGTTCCCGACCGGGGAGGCTGAAATCTGAAAAAGCGCCTTGAGCTCTTGAATGCAGCCCATCAACAGATGTGGAGAGAATCTGAAATTATTGCTCAGTTGAATAATGTGAATGAGTAATGACATTTGAAGGGTTTTTTTGTGTTTTTTTTTAACTGTTACTGGCTTTGAGAGCGTTTCAGGATGTTGATCAGGATTTCCGGACGTTTTGGCTTTAGGTTCAGCTGCCTACACCAGCGTGAGCTGTTGTAAATATTTTCATTCCCCTGGCGAAACGACATTAACGGTCACTGAGATGTCATCTGTGGAATTAAAACTGTGCCAGCGCAAGCGTGCCCCCCCCCAAGTAAAAGTTAAGTCCAGTCAAAAAAAGAGAATGTGGTGAAAGGCAAGAAAAAGCATTCTTTGTAAAAAAAAAAAAAGAAAAAAAAAGAAGAGAGAAAAAAGAAAGAAAAGTCCCATCCTCATCTCCTGTTCCCGTCCTCGGAGTTGGCACAGATTCTGTGTTTGACTTCAAGCAGCCTTGTTTAAAATAAAAAAAGATACACATCGCCACCTCCTCTTCATCTTCATCATAATCATTTAAAAAAAAAATTAAAAAGGGAAAATTAAAAGCTTTTGGATATAGAGAAGTCTGTAAAATCTCTGCTGGGAGGAGATGCCATTTCCCATGATGGCTCGTACTTAGGTTCTGTTGAGTCCGGTCCTCCGTCCGTCCATGAAGTCCTACGCTGGGGAAAGGGGAGCGGTTAGCAGCCCGAACGCTTGAGGCTTCGGCAGGACGACAAACGCGTGGCTGAGGTCTGACGGTGCCAGCTTATGGCCGATGAAACCTATGGGGGAAAAAAAAAATATATATATAACGAAGAGGTAAAAGTGACTAACGCTGTAAAAGCCTGGCTTAAAGGTTTGGGAGTGATGATTGGTCTGTAACTGTAGTCCAGGTAAAAAAATCTCAACAAATTCCCGATGAACTGTTGTTAAATTGGCATTAATCCTCTGCTTTTTCATGTAGCATCCCCAACCGGTGAAAATAACAACAAAATGCATCTAAAACTAACTAAAAATCCAGTGGGCGGGGGGGGGGCTCCCTCACCTGGTCAGATGACGGCTCGACTCGTGCACCTCCATCTCTGTGCTTTTGAACTCGTTTAGCTCCTTTCTTATGGCAGCCTGCACCACACATAAACAAGCACACGTTTACATTCGGCACATATGCACGGACAGCGTGAGCCCCAACATAAATGGAGTCTGTGGTTTGAAGTGGACCTTGTCGGCGGCTGTAAGCCGGGTCCAGGGCTTGTCTGCTCTCCGGTCGTAGTCCTGGGCCTCGGCCACCTCCACGTAGTCACTGAAGCGGATGAGTATCTTGGCCTCCCTCAGCTCCTCCACGGTCGGCCTCTGGCTGAGCTGCAGGGGGGAGGGGGCGGAGAGGAAGGGCGTCACGTCCAGTCATTGCTGTTTATTAATGTGCTCGCTAAGGAAGATCGTTAGAGGGTCACGTTTGTGACAGGAAAGTTTAAAACATTTATAAAACAAAATTCAGCTCTATTTTCTGCATTTCGGTTTGTACCAGACAATTTTTTTTGAACCTTTGCAAATTATTTATTGCTTGAAAGCTCCGAGTCTACAGAGGATCCTCAGACTTTAATCCTGTTTCCACCATGTTTGTGCCTCTGTAACTTTAGTTAGACTCATTCTGACTTTTGGGTTGTAAATTTAAGAGAGTTTCATTTCAAAAGAGACCAGGATTATGACTGGAATCAAAAGTTGAAGAAAGGTGACCTCTTTGTTTTGGGTACATTATTTTCCGGCTTGCGCACAAAAATAGGTGTAAAAAAAATTATGGTTTTAAGTCAAAAATCGTAAGCTAAAAAATATATTTTAATTGAAACTGCCTCTGGAAATGGATCATTTAGCTCCTTATATTTACTGTATATTACTTTTACTCAAATTAGCTGAAATTTAGCAAATGAATCTCTGATTGTTTTTAAATACAAACATGAGGGCCTTTCCACTTTAACACATTTCTCTCTGCACCTTGACCACCACTAAAAATTACTTGATACACTTGATCCTTGGCTCACAGCTTCACTTCCCACCAAACTATATAAATCAGATTTGAAAAAGGTTCAAGTCCAAAGGACAAAGTGTAAAAATGAGCATCAATGTCTAAAGAGAGAGAAAGTCTAGATAGTAAGAGACTGTTACGGTATTTCGCTGTGGCAGCTGTTGGCTGCCGTTCAGCAACAGGCAGGCCTGAGGTTGCCATGGCGATGGAGACAATCACTCTCTCTCTCTCTCTCTCTCTCTCTCTCTCTCACACACACACACAAACACACACACACACACACACACAGAGAAATAAGAGGATGATGTAACAGATAATACTATCATCCTTTCAAACACGGGCTCAGTGTGAAGGGTAGCAGTTCGTTGCCATGGCAACCCTGTTTCATATCGAGCCAAACGTCTGGAGGAGACGCCTGGAACGATGTGTCCTCCGACCGGAGACTCTCTGTCATACCTTTCTGGACAAATGTCTCTTGATCTCCCTCTTCTCCTCCTGCTCCTCCAGGTCGTTTCGAGCTGGAAGGAGGAACGACAGGAAAAGGAAAGAAAAACCGTGAACACACACAGAGACGATTAACGTTTGTCTTTTTATTTTTTCTCCACCCCCCTCCTCTCATGAAATCTAAAGTGACTTACGTTTGAGTATGTTCCTCTGCTCCAGCTCCTCTGCTGTCGGCCTTTGACTCAACCGCCTGGGAAAAAGAAAGGAAACATCTATTTTAGGAAACCTATTTTTATATGATATCAATATTTTTGCATGTGTATGTGTGTGTGAGAGTATGTGCGTTTCCAGATCATCCTAACTGTGCTCGACTGGTAGAAAATCTTAGTCAAGGCAGGGATCTTGCTTCCTGTTGACAGGATGAGCGAAGACGCCGACTGTGCATGTCGTGTTATCTATTTTTTTTTTTTTCAAAGGTTCAATTTCATGATTTTCACAGTGTCTGTAAAAGACAACAAAGTGATTCGTAGAAAGATCGATGGTTGGGCGAGAACGGGAGGAGAACCAGGTTCTTGGGATCTGGGTAATACACACTAACAGTGTGTGTGTTTCAGGGTGAACGGCTCCAGTGTGACCAGACCCCACGACTGGTGGATTTGTTGGATTTTGCTCTGAAAACCATTTTTGGGAATAAATGTGATCTGACTTTCGCTACAAAATTGTGAAATTTCAAGAATTCTATTTTCCAGTATATATTTACTTTGCAGATCTGCAATTTAAATAGAAAATTCATGTGCCTAATATTTAAAAGCTACATTCAAATTGTTCTGTTAAACTCAGTTCAGGCCCAAAAAACTCAGATCTAAAGAGATGAGTCATAAACTCTAGCTGCTGTTGTAAACATGATTATTATTAAATGAAAGCAATGAGTAATTGGTGAAGAAAACGTGGAAAATTATTTGTTATTTTCAGTATTTAATAAAAACTTTGTTGTCTTTAAATAATTGCTGATTTTTACTCTTACATAAGATGTATGAGCAAAAAACCAAGATTTTTTCCATAAATTCATTAGTTTTCAATTTTTAAGTTTTAATAATTCTACAGGGGAATGAATATAGATGATGTCCAGTGATCATTTTGGAATTTTGGATTTTTCATCTGCACATGCTCAGTGAACCTCCACTCCAGAGTTTTCCTCTTCATCTTTGATCTCCGTCCTCCTCCTCGGCTCCGCCTCCTCCTACCGTCACGACTCATCATCCATCGTCAAGCGCCCAAACGGGAGGCAGGTCACATCCATCACGGCTCATCTGGGACTGAGCGCCTTATGAGCGTGAGCAACATGCACATGTGCAGCGACTGGGTTCCGGTAGAAACCCTCGGCTTGAGTGCGTGCGTGTGTGTGTTTGTGCGTGCTTGCAGGTGCGCGGTGGATCCGGCGACTCACCTGGTCAGCTTGGTGGCCGTCTGCTGCCGGGACTCGAGCCTCTCCTGGTCCGACTGCAGCGGCAGGATGTTCTTCTCCTCCAGCTCCCTCTTGGATGGACGGTTGCTCAGCTTGATGGCCAGCGAGTCCTTGCGCAGGACCTTCATGGCCAGCGTGCCTGCGGCGACCACACACGATAACGCAAACGTTGGTTGTAGCGTTAATCTATGCTCTCGTTTTGGTCGTGCAGATGCAGGCTGGAGTAAACTCTCACTTTACGTGCTGGCTCTAAGAAGCCTTTATTATTAGTTTCTTTTTTTATATTTCGTAGTACAAAGCATAATTTTGGTTGGGTTATTTGTGTCTCTTGATCTTATTTTCGTTTCATTATGTTGCTTTGACTTGGGGGTTTCCAACTGATCCGCTATCAGGCAGGATCAGGCAGATCCAGACCCATCTGGTCTCCGTCTTGTGATCAGTTTAGATGATAATGGCCTAACGGCTAGTGTCAGACTTTAAAAACCTTTACCAGTGGTGTCTTTTTTCCCGTGATTTCTGAAGTGTAGAATCTAAAATCTTACGTACGTTAATTTCCTCCAGAGCCTCTGCTGCTCCCAACACCTGAGTTTTGTTGGTAAAAATTTCAACGACTGACTTCCTGTTTTCAGAACATGCTCAGTACCTCCCCTTTACGCCCTGAACCTTCGGCTCAGCCTTGTGAGTTCATTGTGTAATAATTCGACAAACAGTTTTTCCTACTTTGTTGATTGTATATAAACTTTTCCGAATCATCATTATCAAATATATATATATATATGTATATATATATATACCGAAGCTCCGAAGTTTTCCTGAGATGCTTCCACAAACACCGTAGAGGGGAAGTAAGACACATACTTGTGAACAAGGATTCCTCCTCCTCTTCCTCGTCTTCCTCCTCGTCCTCCTCCTCATCCTCCTCTTCGTCCTCCTCCTCCTGCTCCTCGTCCCTGTACATCCCCGGCATTTCCTCATAGTCAGCCTCGTTGGGGAGGTTCTCTTTGTCGTCGTCGCATTCGATCATCACCGTGGGGATGGCGTGCATCATGGAGCTGCGGGTTTGGTGGAGAAAAGGTCAAAGGTCAGAGACAACCTGACCCGTAAGGGAGGGAAGCAAAGCTAAGGAAAGGCAGGATCAAAACAGATACTTACTGGATGTTTAAGTGGTTAAAAGCAAACCTGAAATGATCATTTGATTATTGGTTTGGTCAAAGATTGGAAAATTAACCAGCAACAATTTCTATATTTGATCCTTTAACTCACATATCAGGCAAAAATGGCAAACATAACTTGCCTCAAGCTTCTTAAATATGAGGATTTCCTCCTTTGATCTGTTTTATATCATTTATTATCAATTATATTTGGGTTTTGAACTTTGGTTGGACAAACGAAGATGCACCTCGGGCTCAGAGAACCTGTGGTTGCCCTTTTTTCACTGCATCTTAACATGTTGTCCTCATTTACAAACCTTTTCGACTTGTGACCCCTTAAAACAATGTAACGTCTTGCTTGCGACCTTTACAACGGCTATAGTTAGTTAACTAGCTGTAAACATTTCAACCAAAGAATGACTTTCTTTTTCCTTTTTGAACTTTAAAGCTAAAAAGAAAGAGATAAGAAGAAAGTCTTAAGCAGAAACATATTTTTCTTTATTTCTTACTTCTTACTTATCCAACAACTCGTCAGATTTGTCTTGCAAATCCTTTGGGGGTCCTGGACGGCCCGGTGAAATGCAAAAAAATAAATTTACTGATAGATAAATAAAACAAGTTAGTTGCAGCCTTTCGATTTCCACAGGAAGGCAGCGTGAAGATGAGGGTTGCGTGGAGAGTTTTACGCCATTTAAGACGATTCACAGCTCGTAGACCCGCTTGACACATTAAAGGTGAATCGGCGGAACTAAACCCAACTAAACGCAAACAGTCTTTCAGAGTAAAGTCCAAGGTTCCACTGGGCCTCGCAGATGCTGTAAAACTATATGAGAGACGACAAAAACTGGTCGTCTTCTGCTGCGACACACTAAGTGCCTAGTGCTTATTTTCACTCCAATTACTGCTCTAATAACATATTGTTTAATCCTGAAATAACAGTAATCTGACGACAGCTATCAAAATAAGAGGGTTGAAAAACAAAAGATTTGTCAGAGATTTAGAATTTTTCAGGCGAACTAAAGGTTTCGATTTTCATTTATGCATTAAGAAAACTTGATTCTTAAGTTTCTTCAGCCCAATAAACCGTATAAAACGGCAGTTAAGAAATGTGTGTGACACAACTGGTTACGGGTTTGTTTTTTTCATAGCTTGTGAACAGCTGACGTGTTAGAGATAAAAGCTTTACGTTCACTACGATGATATGATGATGAGCAAAACCTCACCTCTCAAACCTCTGCATGGTGAGGGCCAGCGTCTTGTTGAGCTCCTCGATGATGCGGCTGGGCGGGTGGAGGGGAACCGGCAGCGTCCCGTACTGCAGCGAGTGCGCGCCCACCGGCGCGTGGCCGGGAGGGGCGGGGCACTTCTGGAAGGCGAGCGGAGAGGGCTCCATGCTCCCCGCGGGCACGGAGATCAGGAGCTTCTTTGGAGGTAGAGGAGGAGATAACTTCATCGACATACATGGCAGCTTCACCGGTGCACCATCTGTGCCGAAAGGGTGGGGGTGGGGGTGGATGAGAGGATTAGACATGCACGCAGGGAATCAGGGATGCAGCAGTGAACAAAGGCGAACGCACCTGCGATGTGGTTGGGCAGCCTGGCGAAGGGTTTGGGTGGTAGCGCAGGAGGTTGTTTGTGCAGCGTCGGAGGTCTGGAGAGCGTCGACTCGGCGCCGTCAGCCGGGTACACGGTGGGCTTCTTGGTGGGCGGAGCCTGGCTGGATTTCTGGGCGGGGTCCTGTTGGCACACGCCGTCGTTCAGCATCGGAAACTCCAGCGAACCTGAGGAGAGCAACCGAAGGAATGAAAGAGCAAGAGACGCAGCGAGGATGAGATGAGAGACGGGGCGGGGGCCAGGGGACCGGGCGCTGGGGGCCCGGGAGCCGCTCTGCTACCTACCTACTGCCGAAGCCGCCCCTTCCATCAGCTCGGTGCCCTCAGGCTCCGACAGGCTGGGGCCGAGAACCGAAGATCGTCCGTTCTCCATCTTCACCTCCTCCTGTATGGCAGGGGCCAGGCCGTCTGCAGACGAGGACGGAGCAGGGAAGGAATGAGGGGCAGTGTTGTTTTGAAATTGCTTTTGTTAAAATAAAAATGTGGAAAATAAAAAGTCGGAGCGAGTAGCACAAAAACCAAATAAATAAAAACAACGAACTGATCGAAATAAGATGAATCAATTGTTTCATCTGTGAACAAAAAAAGCCAAACATTCACTGATTCCACTCTCTCATATGTGACTTTTTGTTGCATTTCTCTATTTTGCATAACTTTAAATTGAATCTTTGGCTTTTTGTCCAGTTTGTTGGACAAACAAAGAATATGAAGATGTCCAAGAACCTGTGAAGGCAACTTTCCAATGGTTTCTGACATAAATGATGAATCCAAACAATATATAAAGATTATTGCAGGACAAAAACAATCAGCATTTGCAGCCCAAGCTGTATGTAACAATAATTAAACTACTGATTAAAATATCAGGCCTCTTGGTTTATTTGATGACGGGCTTTGTTCGTAGAATGTCAAAAATAATAGCTAACGCCAACCAAGCCACGACTTTGATGACATTTTTTGTTCCCTTGTAATCAGTTTCCTTTGAATTATTCATTTCAACAACAAAATTTTTTTTCAGGCAACAACCCAGCAAGATAAAATCATTGTGTTTCCACCGAAGACATAATAAACTGATATCAGATTATTGCTTGACACTATGACAGAGTCTGTTAATGACAAGATATTCAGACAGTGACCTCGGACAGAGAATGCAAGAAAAAAAGAGCTGCAATTAATGATTAGTTTTTCCTTGATTATTTTCTTAATTAATCGATATTAAAGCTGAAAAAAATTCTAAATTTTATAATTTCCCAACATCCGTAACCTAAAAAAAATTCAATTTAGAAAAGTGTCAAATCTTCACATTTGAGAAGATGGAATCAGCAAAAAGTCTTTGGTGATTAATCGATCGATCAGCAATTAAACTTTGGTCAATCCGCTAATTGATTAGTCACCTAATTGTTGCAGCTCAAAAGAAACCCTGACAAGTTAAACTGTACATTTAACAAAATTACCAAACAAAGATTTTTTAATTCACCTTCCATCTAATCACTGAACTTATTGATCGACTAGTCTTCCTGCAGCCTCACCTTTCTCGTACACCTCCTTCAGGACTCCTTTCTTGATGAGCTCCTCCCGGCTCTGGCGAGTGGACATTTTCCTCTCCAGCACTGAGGAGGCGGAGAGGACACAGTGTCAAGTAAACAACAACAATGATGACAACAACAACAACAACAACAGCGACAACGACAACAACAGAATGCCTCCAGGCTACTTGTGCACTGGCCGCTGAGAATCTTATTGCGTGTGTGTGTGTGTGTGTGTGTGTGTGTGTGTGTGTGTGTGTGTGTGTGTGTGTGTGTGTATGTTGACCCGCTGCCTCCATCGTTGCTGCTACTTCTCAGTATTAATCTTGTGACTGGAGCTCTGAACTATGCACAGACTTCACCGACAGCTGTTCCTCGGGGGGGGGTCATGATCCATGTAAATATGACTACTGCATTTTTTACATACATGCTCTGGGACCCTCCTGGACAGACTGAACTTTAATAACCTTCGTTTAGTCAGGTGATCTCAGTGAGATCAAGATCTTTGTCATGAGGTCTCAAATAACTTTTCATTTTGTTCATATTTTTCACGTTTCCCTTTTTCCACCTCAACCCTTGAACCTTTACGCTTAGACAACTTTCATAATGTTGATAATTTATTTCTAAACTTTTCCTTTTAATATCATTTTGTTTTGGGGCCTATTAGAACAAATTGTAAAAGCAAAAACATTATATCTCAATTCCAACAGCTCTTTTTTTTGGGTCTGTCATTTAAGGAACAGAATTTTATAAAATGCCATCATGACACGTTCATATCATCATGGTTTTCAGCAAAGGATTTCCCAGCCCTGGATGCCCCCCCCCCCCCCGACCCCTGGTCTGTGACACAGTTTCCTGCTGAAGGTCGTTAGTTTTTCTGTTTTATCAAATTTTAACCTGAGTTATGCAACTCCGGTTTTTACTAAGTAGTTTTTTTGTTGTTTTTTTTATCAAATTAAATTAACCTGAGTTATGCAAAGTGTCAGAATTAAAACCAAAAACTAAAAAAACATCCTCTTCTGCCTGGCAATCACTGGCAACAAACCATGACTGTGTACAACTAAAGAGACATATTTTAGTAGTGTCTGACTGTTTGTTAAGAAAGGGTAAATAAAGATTTTCATCATATTCATCTGTCTCAGATATTGTATTATATGGTGGTGTTTTTTCTTTTTCTTTCTTTCTCAATATCTTTCCTTGGTAATGAACCAAATTGTAACGGTCATAAAAAAAAAAAAAATTTTGTTTCCGCCTAATCGAAGAAATCTTGCTTTTACTCTTTTTTCAGAGAAATTATTATTTTCTAATTCAGTAGAATATTTGCGAATCTCATCTATTCATTCACACATATTTTTGTTTCTTGCTGGGAACCCAATAAACAACCCAGTACCTATAAAAACAAGTACAGCAGTGACACATGATGCAACTCGTACGTACCAGTGTGTGTGTGTGTGTGTGTGTTGTAATACGTATAGTGTGCGTGACAGGGATGCAGAGAAAGGAGGCGGGTTTTTTAGTGGAGGATATATAAATAAATAAAAGTCAGAGTGCTGTGACAGCTGGGGGAACAGCTTGGCCATCGGAAGCCCCTCATCACCCCTTTGCCCTGTGCACACGTGTGTGTGTGCATCTCAGCCAGGGCAGGACGAGGGACGCTACCGTCCGGCCGCCGGACGACAAATGGCCTCCACTCCTCCATCTGAGTCAAACACAGGACAACATGCCCCAGAAACCTCCGCTGTCATGAACTCTAATTACCAGCTCCTCATCGGCTGTTTCTTTACTTTTTTGAACATTAATTTTCCTTTTTCCAACTGGATTGGTAATATCCTGTCTTTTTTAGTCAGTCATCTTCTGTCATAATATTTATATATCGCTTATTCACATTTCCTATTTTTGAAATTATTGTCTCTAATAGGTTTTTTATTATTTATCTGTTTTTTTTTTTACTTCTCTATAATGGCATACACCCCTACACACAAACGTATATGTATATATACTGTGACACTATGTATACATGTATACACACACACACACACATATATATGTGTGTGTGTGTATATATATATATATATATATATATATATATATATATATATATATACATACACACACACACACACACACACACACACACACACACACACATATATATACACACACATATATATATATACATGTATATACATATACATATATATATATATATATATATATATATATACATGTATATATATATATATATATATATATATATATATATATATATATATATATATATATATATTACCAAAGCCTTTTGGACACCTCCGTATGTTCACAAAAGAGTCCATTTCTGTCTTGGGTGTCATGACGACTCAAAAGGTTTATGTTGGATTTACGTGACACTGATTGGACTAATGGCTTTTGGATCAAGGACCAGTTTGATTGTTGTTGATTGTTTTTGACTTTTCTCATCCCCACACCACTGGACAGTCACAGCAGGGGTGAGTATGAACACTAGATCGTTGCTTTTTCCCACCTGAGGCAGGCCTCCCAATCTTCAACCATCCAAAATCTCAGTTTAAGAAAAAGGGGCGAAGTTTGGTTCATAATTTGGGCCTAATGATTAGGGTTTGAACAGTACTAAACAATGCTGCTCTGTGTCTTCTACTAATCTTATCTACGTTTTAAAGATAAAACCAAACTATTATTTTTCCTTCGACAGATCATTTTGTTCTGTTTTTTTCTTCCTGCAGCCACAGAGAGGACTAAAGGACCAGAATGGAATCAAGATGACTTTTTATAAACTTTATCCTCAGCTATTTGTAGTGTGCATTATATGTCTGACATGGACACATGGGTATATATATACATACATAATTTTTTTTTTAATCTGAATAACCTAAACCAAACCCGCTCAATATGAACCAGGCACAGCGGTTCTGTTGTTCTGTGGTCAAAGAACAACAGCAGCAGCAGCAGCTGACCTGAGGCCTGCCGGTGCTTTACCAGTCTTACATAACCATAATCATATGTGGAAGATCATCGGCACAGCCCCTCAATAGCCAGCTGCTCCTCTGTGCTCCCATTCATTAGTGCCACTGTTGCTAGGTGCAACCGGCGGGACATTAATCTGCTGTCAGAGATGTGAGTGCTGGGGGGAGTGTCCTCACCTGCAGACGTCTGCTTGAACTTCTCGCTCTTCTTCTTCCTCCACTTCCAGGGCTTGAACAGGCGCCCCAGGTTGGCGAATTTGCTCCGCCGGCGGATGGGGGGCGTGTGTGTGCCTGGCACCAGCGAATCGGAGCGCATCGCCGCCAACCGCTCCACCTCCTCAGCTGGGGGAACAGGATGAGAACAACGAGGGGCCTGAACAACGTCGTCACAGATCTGATCCTCACCTGGCAGATGGTGTTTTTTTTCTCTCTTTTGCCCCCCAGCACAATAACGGCACTGTTAAAATATCTGATTACCTGATATTTTCGATAATTATCCATAGCTCTTTTGCAAATAAAGTATAAAAAAATATCAGGTTTGATAATCAATTAAATCGAATAATTTTTTTAAATACTGTTTGGTTGCAGCTTCTCAGACTTGACCTGAGGTTTGATGCTTTTCATATTTGAAGACACAACCAAAAGTAATGTACTGTATTGTTTCAACAATAAGTGAAAAAAAATCAGCAGCTGAAGCCCTCATAGACTAGAAGACCCAGATACCCCCCCCATGACTCCTCGTTGTCACGTGAATTCAACCCACTATAAATTTCACTTGTCACATTCCAGTCAGAAAAACATTTTGATCATGACTTGAACCATTTTCATTTTTCCGTATAAATTAATTTTTTCTCAGTCACGGGTATAGTTTTTCTAAATTTTGAGGTCAGTGATGATATCAGATCCAGGCGGCGTGCATTCAAAATGACACTTTTCCCAATACACACTCACTCACTCACTCACTCACTCACTCACTCACACACTCACACACTCACACACTCACACACTCACACACACTCACACACACTCACACACACTCACACACACACACACGAAGAATGAATAGGCGGCGACAGATGAGGAAAATAATAATAAATAGAGAAGGCCAACATTTCAACGGGCGCTGGTGGATGTAAATGTACGAGAGCGTCAGCAGACACAGATATGCACGTTTACACACAGATACACGAGAGAGGAACAGAAAAAAAGAAAAGTGCACAACATATATGTTTGGGTTTCTGGAAAAATCTCTTAATCCTGTCAGGATCAAAAACCTGCTGCACCTCAAGCAAACATATCAAACACACAGGGATGGTTTCATGTTCATGTGTCATCATATTTCTACTGAACTTTAGCGGCCACATAAAGGATAACTGAATGGAACTTTCAAAAACAAAAAACAACAACAACCAACCAACCAGCAAAAAACAAACCATCTGCTGGGTCAGGGTTTGGTCTTATCCCAATGTGCCAAGTCAAAATTCACTTAACATCTAATGAAATTTTAAAGAAGAGAGACAGTTTTGGAAAAAAAACAAACAAACATCTTTTTAAGCGACTTTCTCTGGCGTTTAAAAATACGTTTTTGTAAACACCAAGGATTCCAGGAAAAAATATAATTTTCTTTCCTGGTTCTGAAAGAAATGAGCGAAAAAAAAGAAAAAAAAAGAAACTGCTACATGGCTGCATCACTTATTCCTCGACCAATGTCCGAACACTCCATCAAGTTTCAGTGAAATCTGAAGTCATTTCTGGTAAATCCCGAAAACTAACAGACCAATGAACAACCAGAAAAAAATACAACTGCAAAGTGAATCTTAATATTTTTCCAGTAAAGACCAAAATGTGTCTCTAGCACCAAGCTGTCAAGAACCAAAAGCCCCCAGTGTTTCTTCAGATCGGTGATCCTGTGCACTCTGCTCTTTGATCAGATTTTCCCTGATTCACGTCCAAATTTTGCCGAGTTCAGACAATTTCCTTTTGGCAGAACCAACAGGCAGCCGAAGAGAAAAACACGGAGAGGATGTTGGAGGCGCGATGGAAAAACAGGCTGAAAACCAATAAGCAGCCGCCGACAGGAGGAGACGGCTGGCTTGACGTGGCTGTTGAGAAGCCTTCCAACAACACCCCCCTACAGCTGCTCCAGTGGTGGTGGACGCTGCTCTACATGTCATCCAGGTGTGAAAGTCGCAGAGCTCATGCAAACCTTCCCTGCACAAACAAAGAAAAAGTCCCCCCCAGAAAAAAAAAACTACTGCAGCTCGCTGATGGTAAGATTGGTCTTCTCAACAGAAGCAGATCAGAGTAAATATATACAAGTGCTGTACAAATCTGTAGTACTTGTACTTTACTTGACTATTCTTTTCATGCCACTCTATACTTCCTCATTCTTCCACTACTCCAGGGAGACAACGTCATTCTTATTCCACCACAATTATCCAACAGCTTCAACTACTTGTTATTTCACAGATTCATTTTTTTTTAACCCACTAAACATATTAATTCATAAAATATGATGCTTGGTTATAAAGTGAAACACTCAACAGTATCTACAAGTAGAGCTGAAACAATTAGACTCGTTAACTGATCGATCATTCCACAGACAATTAATTGGCAACTGCTTTGATGTTTGGGATCATTTTCCATGCAAAAACTGACAAATATTTCACTGTCTCAGCTGCTTCCATCCAGCTTTCTTTTCTGGTCATTTAAATAATTTTACTTCTTTTTGAGGTTTGGACCATTGATTGGAAAAAAACAAACAAAAAAAACAACAGGCAAAGTGAAGTTTTCTCTCTGGGCTCTGGGTGATGGTGGCGGCATTGCTCACTAGAATTTTTACATTCAATCACCAAACAATCAATCTATTAATGGGGAAAATAGTCAGCAGATAAATCCAGAATGAAATAACAATCCTTAGATGAGATCCTTATACAAAATATTTTTAATCTATCTATCTATCTATCTATCTATCTATCTATCTATCTATCTATCTATCTATCTATCTCCTCAACTGGCTACGATAGTAAAAATCCACTGTCATATCAATGACATATTAATGCTGACATATGAATGCATGAGTAATAATAATAGTAGTGATCATGCTGAATGACCCCCCCCCCCAGCAGGGCAGCGTGAGTCAGACGGCTCAGACTCACACCACAGGGCGACATTCTTTTAGTCTGACCCCGGGTCTGTTTCCTGACCGCTGCCAGAAAACACAGACTCACCCAAAAACAACAACAACAACAACCACCACCGCAACAGCAACAACAACAACAACAACAACAACAACAACTCACAGCAGCAGCAACAGAACAATAAGAGACTGTTTTCGGGTCCAAAGCTTCTCACTATTTTGGTCAGAGAATGCAGGCTCTTGATGGATTTGTGGTTTTTGGATTATTTGTTTGTCATGGTTTTATTATCATGAACGAGCTTTAACTGATCAATATGGAAAATGGCGCCTGGTTCAAATTAGGCAATTTTGATAATTGATTTAAGTTGTTTACCAAGTAAAAACTCCAGAAATCTTCTGGTTCTTGCTTCTCGAGAAGTTAAGATTCATCGCTTTGCTTTGTTTTGTGTCACCGGAAACAGAAAATCTTTGGGTGCTTCTTGGGATCCAGCAACTTGTAACAGGTGTTTTTTTTCACCTTTTTCTGCCTGTTTCACAGACTAAGTAATCCATTAATAAAAAAATCTAGGGCTGCAACAAATTATTATTTTTATCAACGATTTATATGCCAAATGTTTTCTTGTCTAGTCGGTTAAGGCAGAAAATGGTGAAAAATGCCAGTTAAAGTACAAGGTAACGTCTCCAAATGCCTTGTTTTTGCCCCCAAAAACCTGTCAAAAAATATTAGATTTACTATCATTTTCTTACACAGATGAGCATTGGATGCTCATATTTTAGAATCTGCATCCATCAAATATACTCCATTTTTTTCTTAAAAAGATCAATCGATTAAAAAAATAAATAATTCCAGATTGATTAACTGACTAATCACTGCGACTCTAAATATAAGTATAAGTCAGCCCCCAGTTAAGCTCTAGAGAAACATTCAAATCCACTAGTGCTATTGTTTTATGCTGAGCGAGTTTTAATCACTCATCACTAAAATAACAGTCACCTCTCAGGCTCAGAGACATTCTTGGTTCTCGTCTAAACTGTTTATTAATGGAACCGATCCCGTGCCTCTCGATCTGCGAACGGACAGAAAATACTTGGGAGAGATTTCCAAATTAAATCAACTGGCGGACTGACAGTACAAACTACTTGCATGGCGCTCAGATCTCTGCATGCAACTCCACATCAGACGCTGCGAGTGTGTCGACACTGTCGTCTTGTAGACGGCAAAATATTTAGACAGTCGACAGGAAATGTAATCGTTACTAATCCACCGACTGTTTGAAAACCTTTTTTATGAGCAGAAATATCCCAGGTTCTCTGCTGCAGCCTCTCAACTGTGGAATTTGCTGATTCTGTTTGTTTTACATCACTGGAAAACTCATTATATATTTGGGTTTTTGAGTGATGCCACTGAAAGAAACTTCATCACATTTTTTTTTTAATAAACTAAAAAAAATGGTTGAAAAATGGTTTTATTTTTAAAGACAATGATGAACAAACTATGGATATAATCGTTATCTGCAACCTGGATAATGGTCTTGGTCAATAAAGTTGATTAAAGAGACTGATTTTTTTGTTTTTTATGCCCTTTTTTTTTTAAGGGGGATAAACTCTGAGACACTGAGATCTTTAACGCAGAAACACTCTGGTACAAGTCCTGAATTCAAATATTTACTTCAGTAAGTAAGTATTAACATCAAAATGTAATAAAAGTAAAAGTACTTGTTTTGCAGAATGGCCCATTTCAGAATTATTTATATTATATTACAATATCGGTCTATAACTATGAAAGCAGAACTGATAGTTTAACATTGCAGCTGGTAAATGTGATGTCGATCTATAATAAGGCATCAGAATTTATTATAGTTGTAGTTCTATTCTGTATCAGTCATTTGAATCTGTAAAGCAACCAGTGACTGCAGATGTCAGATGAAACAGCTTGAAATGGAAATACTCAAAGTAAAAGTACCTCAACAGTGAACTGGAGTAAATATACTTGGTTACTGTCATCAGTGCTTCAGTTTTCACTAAGCAGTTTAAAATCATCTGCAGGATTCAGTCCACCCGGGATCAGGTTTCTCAATTAAATTAACTAGTCCATTAAACAACACAACAACAACAACAACAACGACTACAACGACAACAACAACAACGACAACAACAACAACGACTACAACGACTACAACGACAACAACGACAACGACTACAACGACAACAACAACAACGACTACAACGACTACAACGACAACAACGACAACGACTACAACGACAACAACAACAACGACTACAACGACTACAACGACAACAACAACGACAACAACTCAACAAGACCAACCTATCAGCCAAATAAGATGTTTTTTTTTAATCTTATTATTATTATTTTTTAGAGGCAGCTATAGACTGGCTGAGGTTTCTGATACTGAATATTTTTCACAAGCGGATCCAGGAACCGAACCGAAGAGAAGCCGCACAGAACCGAACCCCGCTCACACAACGGGGCGGATCGGGCCGACGCCGGGGACCGTTACGGGCCGATCCGAGCGCCGCGGCGAGGATTCCCCCCCCCCGGGGCGCAGGGAGCGGCCGCCGCCGGGTGACAGGAATCATTTAAACGGGAGTAAAACAACCTCCTCGTCCTCCTCCTCACCCCGCAACCCCCGCACCCACCCCGCTCCTCCGATAAACCCGCACCGCGTCCGCTCACCGTCCGGCGGCCCCGCTCCCCGGCAGTTGCCGCAGATGTGTTTGATCTCCTTGCCGATCTGGCAGCGGATCGTGAACGGTCTGTTGTTGTTGTTGGCGGCGGGCGGACGCTGCTGCTGCCGCCGCCGCCGGTCCCCGGAGCCGCCGCGGGTCTTCGCCCTGGCCAGGCAGAAGGCTCTCCTCCGTTTCCTCGGCTGCCGCTCCTCGGACGCGGCCGGCAGCGGGGGGTCGCCGGTGCAGCCGGACCCGGACGACCCGGACCCGGACCAGGAACGCATCACGTCGCCTCCGCGGCCCGCCATGTTTGAGCTGGTCTGCGGGGGCCGGACCCGGTCGACCGGAGGGGGGGGGCTGAAACGGTTTGGAGGCTCGGTCCACCACTCACAAAGCTGCCATGTTGACACCATGGATTTCCGGTCATAGCTCACAGAATAAAAGCACCTTGAACAAGCTGCAGAAAAC
Source organism: Istiophorus platypterus (assembly GCA_016859345.1). Taxonomy (NCBI): domain Eukaryota; kingdom Metazoa; phylum Chordata; class Actinopteri; order Istiophoriformes; family Istiophoridae; genus Istiophorus; species Istiophorus platypterus. The sequence goes on from CM029123.1 coordinate 26,357,557, forward strand.
TACCGAGAGAAAATTGAGAGAAAACTGGCCAGACGATATATTTAAGCAGAAACGTACGGGTTGTTTATGCTTACCGAAACACCCTCTTCATAACAGAGACTAGATGTAGAAAACTAAAATAGGATAGAGCTTCACTTTTTGTCCTGCATCCTCCAGGCGCAGACTTGAAGATGATAATATAAAACATGTATAAACACACGGAATATGAATTATAGCAGGTAAAACACCTGCAAAAACCGCCACACAGAATGCAAATACAGGACGCAAATAAGATGCATTAACACGTCAGGCGTAAAAGTAGAAGCCACAGAACTGCATCATTGGTGGAATATTTCTCTGTCTGCTGCAGCAGACGATGAAATAAGCACTGGATCAGCATGACAGTCAGCTCCATTGTGTGCAAAGCACGTGAAATTAAAGTTAAGCTGAAAAGTCGCTACATTATCCGTGGTCTCACCTGTCATGAACCAGACAGGTGTAAGTTTCTAGATTAAGAACCAAAATATGAAAACTAAACTTAATTCTGACCTGGCGTCTGTAAAACTGGTGAAAGTTCTGTAGCTGTAGAGTAAAAACACAATATGTAAATGTAAACATGTCTGTTATTCTATATTAAAACACTGGTACTCCTCCACAACTGACATATGATCCGACTGGACTGCACGTCAAAAGGCTCCTTTACTTTATTTTGAAGGGAAAGTTGTTGTCCGGTCACATTCTTCTTCTTCCCCTGTGACTTGACGCCTCTCGTCTCAGCCAAAGACTCAGCCAATCACGGCTCTCCGTTGCGTGCCGGAGTCGCGGTGGCAGCCAATCAGATTGGAGCGCCGGGAGATTTAGAACTTGGAAAGAATTTAAATGGCCGAGGTTACAAAACTAATTATTAGCCCTCATCAGTGACGTTTTATACGGAAATAATCCTTTCTATTCACCTTTTATTTTAAAATATTGTATTTTAATCACGTTGTACTGGTTTGCACCCATCAAATGCTCTTTTATTTCAAAATTTCTAGCTCACCATTTCCCAGGTTGTGGATGTGACTTAGATTGAACTCAGACTCACGTGGGGTCAAAAGCAAAGTAATATAACAAGTCAATCCTGAGCATTACTGGAAGTGAGTGGAGCGAAGCTAAGTAAAATGTCCAGCAGCCATGTTGTGTCCTCTCGCTGTCGTCTGGAAAGACTCTGCGATAGAGGAAACAGGACAAGAAGCAGCTCCAAGATGCAAAAGATGAAAACAAAGCTAAATCTGGAAAGTCTCCAGGGATGGGAAAGGCAAGACAACTGTGTGTGTGTGTGTGTGTCGGTGTGTGCGAGAGAGAGAGAGAGAGAGGCATGATTATGTTCCATGGAGGCCAACAAGGGGTCACAGGCTGCAGTTACACATCCCTGCCAGCGGGTGGGGCTCACTCACAAGAGATGTGGTTGAAATGGATGCATCCCTCTCAAAAGCTGAGGCGAACTCCAAGCCTCAGGGTGCAGAGACCGATCCAGAATCAAATCCACCTCAGCCCCATTGGGAGATGGAGCCGGGCTGCACAGGCCTTCAAAGCCCCGAATGTGTTGGTTTTATTATTGTTTGAGCCCCCCCCCCCCCCACACACACACACACACAATTCATGCTCACATAATGTGGTTGTGCTGATGTCCATTGCGCATGGCGCTAAGATCAAAAGCAAACCATGACTCACAGAAGCGTTTCAAATTCTAAGTGCGAGGCCGCATATTGCAAGATGAAAGGGGGGGGGGCAGTTTAGTGGACAAGCCTCCTTCTCTGGAACGAACCCCCCCCCCTCCCCCAAATAAAGGTCATGACATCCTCATAAACCGAGAGTTCAGCCTCATTTACACACAACTACTCCTCAAAGAAGACAATTTATCTCAAACCTGATGAGGATCTCTGCTCCTTAATCTTAATCATAGCATAGGTCTCAGTCCCTATTGGGTCTGTCGGTCATATTCTGATGACTCACCCAGACCACAAAGATCAACTGCCGCCTCTAATGAGAAGGAGATGGGGGGGGGGGCTGATCGATAAATCCATGGTCACACTCTCTATCTATCTCTCAGACACACAAGCTCAGACATACATTAAGTCTCATGTCGCGGGGTACGACTCACATCACAGACAGAACGGACGTGACACGGTACAGCGACGACTGGTTTACACTCACAGTCACAGCAAGCGTTCAGATATTCCACAGGATCACTTTTTCTCCCAATAATATTGATCCATTTACTTCGTCACCTTGGTCCAGACTGAAAAATCTCAGCATCCACTGCTTCTGTTGCCATGAGAGTTTGGCGCAGACATTCGTGATTCCCTGAGGATGAAACAAGCCCCCCCCGTCAATGAGCCAGGTTCTTATCAAGGTTTCTACCTATCAACCTTTTTTTCAAGGTTCCTACCTTGGTTGCTACCAAATGCTTGGTCAGAGGGGGAATTGTTGAGTCTCAGTAAATAATAACTATAAAGAGAAATGGTCTAGACCTGCTCTATGTGAAAAGTACCCCTGATGACCTCTTTTATAATATGGTGATGTATAAATAAAACTGAATTGAAAGGAACTGAACAGTGTTAATTAGTAAATGTTAGCACGCTGAGACAAAACCTGCTGAACATCGGCACATCGGCAGCAGAGGCCCAGAAAATCTATAGTTTTATTTCCAGCTGAGAAACTGACGAATCCTGCATTTACAACAATGAAGCTTATTATTCTTTTTTTCTGCATCTTTTCCCTCAGAGACTCCCTGAGTCTGGTAAACACCCACACACACTGCGTTTGTGACAATGCAGTATGTCGTCACCAAGCCCAAACTGAGACGAGCCTGGTGATATCGTGGAGACATTGCCAGGGGTCATTTCCTCAGACGTGACCAAGACCCTCCACAGCCAGAGAAAGATGTTATATGTGTCTTTATACATGTTTTTGGTGTTTTCATAGGCTGCATCAACTCTTTATGACTAGTAAAATGACCTTTATGTGTAAAATCAGTGGTTCCCCTTTAATTTTCAAAGTTAAGAGAATATAACTGTAAAAAATTAATTTATAGTGATTTATTTATAGTGTATGAAAACCTACAATATGTTCTTAAATGTAGTGAAGCTGAACAGTACTTAAGTATAGTCTTTAAAGAAAGTATTTAGTTACTAAAGATGTGTAAAGGGTTTCATTTATATAGAGCGCTCATCTGAAGGGCTTTTCAGTTTTGCCTGTGCTTTAGCCACACACACACACACACACACACACACACACACACGGTGGACAACCAGCTCTGCCTGAGCCACAGCCAGAACCCTGATTACTGAATCACAATTCAAAACTACAGTGGGTTTATTTACTATTTTAAGCTCACACTGCGGTGCAGCACACTAGAGTAATTTCCCATGTGCCTTCTCAGAGGACGTGTGATGCACCGTGTGTCTGTTTTAATTACTAATGGTTCAGGGTTTGTTTATCGGTAGCAAACATTGTGATTTATTTAAATGCTGGAGCTGAACTCAGCTCAGTCGTCAAGGAGGCAATATCCAACTTTCTCTGTTTACCCACAACTGGACGAAAATCGATACACCAGCATTTCGAGCTCCAAGCTTATTTTATACAAAAATCCTCAGAATGCGATTGACTTATATGAAGATATTTTCATTGCTGCTTCACACCCAGAGTACTATAGCTTGTTACAATCCACATTCCAGGCCTGTTTATCTGGATTTAGATAGAAAAATAAAAAGGGGGGGGGTTCTGTGTCAGGCCTCAGACAGGGCTTCCACTACCCCTTGCAACAGATGAGGGGCTCAGTGGGGCAGAAGGGGCCTGGCAGGTTACGGCTCAATCTGCCACTGACGGCAACAGACTTCATGCCCGACAAGTCGGAGCAGGTTTTTTTTTCTTTTTAGATACATGACAGGCTCGTGAAACATGCCGCCGCACTCTCAAACACTCGAGTGCAGGTGGAAATACGTGTGCAAAATCGCAGAGACACACACACACACACACACACACGCAGGCGTGCACAAGAGCCCGCACGGCGCCGACTCGGAACACAGGTGTTCCTGTCACGTCGGAGATGGCGGCGTGTCTGTGGTGAGGCAGCCTGTGGTCACCTCAGCTGTCAGATCGCCTCCTAGTTGTGAGACAGCCGAGCTCTTTAATCATCTCCCCTACTAAAAAACATCCAGTCCAGCAGCCTTTTTTTTTTATTTATATATTTTTTTTTGTCCCATTCCCCTCACACACTCCTCGGCCGTCAGTCGCAACCACATCAGCGGAACCATACACGGCCTCTAGATTTCCTCATCTCCATAAAACTGTGGCCTGGTGTAGATACACATGTGCCCAGTCTGCGCGCGCACGCGCGCACGCGCGCACGTGCACACACACACACACACACACACACACACACACACACACACACACACACACACACACACACACACACACACATTGACACTAATGACTTCACCAGCATTAGAGCGTTGTTAAACTTCAGTTTCATACAGTTTACCTGTTACTGCAGCTCGGGATAGACACCTTTAATCTGTCTCTCTGCCCTTTCACTGCTGTTTTATCATTTTTACATTTAAGCTGAAAACCAAAGGTGACTGTGCTTTTGCTGGTGTTGCTCCTCAACTTTCAAACAGCCACCTGCAAAGTCTCAGAGAGGCAAAATCTGTGCTCATCTACCAGTCAATAAACCCTTAAAAACCCATTTGTTTTCTCAAGTTTTTCCACTTGATGTCTTACGTTTTATCACGTGTCTCTTTTGTCTAATTCCCCCTTTTTTTCTTCCTGTGTAGCACTTTGCAACTTCCGGTTTGAAAAGTTCCATGTAAGCTTTTTTTTTCCTTTTTCAATATGAAAACTAGTAGAATACACTGAACTGGTTAAATTGATCAGGGTCCAAAGGCGTCAACATTTCTGGTCCTGATCTCTCCAGCGTATACTGCAAAGTGATCGGTAGCAGCTGAGTTGCGGACGCCCCCGACTGACGCTGGCCCGCTGTTAACAGGTCAAACCTACTTTTAGACTGTGGCTTCAAGCTAAACGCTGCCGACTTTAACTAACAGATAAAGCTGTCGCTACGCTGCTGCTCCACTTCTGGGGAAGCGTTTCAAAAAAGTGTAGAGGAGAATATCACTACTGCTGTGCCGATCAGTTAATGGGCCAGATCACAAAAATCACACGAAAGACATTTTTCCACTTAGTTTAAAGTGCTGACATTCAAAGACGTGCTTATGTAAACATAGGTAAAGTTTCACTAATCAATGTCCTTCTTCCAACAATGGATCAAATGTGTAATTTAAGAGATTTTCCTAATTGTGACAAACATTCAGAGAATTGTTACTAGACTCTGCTGCGTTAGGTGCGTCTTTCAGCTCGTTTTTCTTTTTTTTTTAACCTCTCACATAGACCTAATTTCTGCCTGAAGTGGGCAACTGTTTTCTGCCAAAAAGGCTGGAAAATCCCTGGGTGGACAAACCACTCAGCTTCACACAGTAGACAAACTTTGTTGGTAACGAGCCAGTGAAGAGGTGAAGTGAAACATCAAGCAGCTAAAGAGCCTGATATTTCTTAGTATTTTCCCAGTTTTTCCCTTGTTCGGACCAAAAAGGTCAAAGGATAAAAAACGATTTACGCAGCTTGTGTCTTTTCAGAAGCAAAGTTACTCAGTTACTCTGGACGACCCACATATCTGAATGTGGACATGATGCCCTGACTGGGGCCACGCTCTACCAAGTGAATGGCTCCTGTGGAAACCGCCCACAGCAAGGTGTTAGGGTTCTCCTGAGAAACGCTGACAGTGTTTTTTTACAAAGTCTGCCGCTGTTTCAAAAGTAAACTGTCAATGCTTCGAACATGACAAATGAAACTTCATCCACCTCAAAGTTTCATTTGCCGGTATTTTAATAACCTGAGAGAACAAAAGCAAACAAAAGGTTTTTTTTTTGTCTGGCGACCCCATTTTAGCAAGCGGCAAATCATATGCCTTTATCGTTTTGTTGTATTGACCCTTTAATTGAGCCACTCACAAGGATCATTACTGTCTTTATGATTCATCTCTTGCTAAAAGAAAAAAAATAACAAAATAACCCCAAATAACCTTCAATCTTCTCCACTGACCCTGTCTATTTCTGATGACCATCCATCACCCTGCACTTCGCCTCCTTACCCCATCTGCTCCTCCATCTTCATCAGGGCAAAAGAAAAAAAAAAAAGATTGATCACCCTCAGGCCTGTGATGCCTGAGCTGCTGCTAATTTGGGGCCTGAACACAGACCAGGATCCTGACGGAGATTTACTGTGCAAAATTTACGCGCTCGCTGTGCTGCTGACACAGCGAGGTGGAGACCTGCTGCTTGGAGTCTGAGACAGACGCCTTCCCTATTTATTCTCCGTCACTCTGCTCCTTCATACTTCCAGCCCCCCACCCCCACCCCCCAACCATTTCTTCCATCCACCTGACGCATTTCTGATTAAGATGCTGACTGGCTGCAGTGGCACTAAGGAATCACCTTGTCTTTTCTGATGCGCACGCACACACACACACACACACACACACACACACACACGTACACACCGACCTCTAGGTGCAGGAAGTTAAGTGTTTTTATTTCTCAAGCATCCTGAGCGGAGTTAATGGAAAGAGGCTAAACATGCAGTGTTGTGCAGATAATTGGCTGCACAGTCAGAGCTCCCCCACAATCCACAGCTTTCCTAAACTTCACTGCAATTGCTCTGCAGGAGAGAGACTGGGGGGGGGGCAGAGAGAGGCCTGTGCCTCTGGCTTCCAGCAGAGAAATCATACAAAAGCTGAGAAATGCTTCCATTGCTCCGGGACATGTAACAGATACGACCCAACACTCCGACGTACCGTCGGCGGGAGGGATCGTGACAATGTTATCAAACTGAGATACGGGTCACAGTTTTCACGTCTGGATGAATGGGGTGTGGGGGGGTTGTTATCTGTCACATCTTATGTTTTGAAGAAAAGAGGCTGGTGTTGCTCCGTGTTGAATTTGTTGTATACAGATCATGTGAAAAGCCAAAAAAGTGTTAGTCTTTTGTTCAACACTGGGTCCTTCTGAAGATGTAAATCTTTAAAAACAGCTCCAAACTGTTAAGATTAGTTTTGCCAATAAATGTTTCTGTTTTTCTGAAACATTGAACCTTGTAGATTTTAACAAACGTTGCTCAAGAGAAGAAAAAGGTGCCCTTGCCTTCGCTGGGGATAAAGTGAGTATTCCCAGGAGTAGAACGGTGAGTCAAAATTAACTACTGTGTGTGTGTGTGTGTGTGTGTGTGTGTGTGTGTGTGTGTGTGTGGGTTCATGGTGACTGAGGACCATGTCACCCAGAGCAACAGTCTGGTTCACTGGTGTGTTTTTTTAATAGACTCCAGACAAGAATGGAGCCCGATGGCTCAGAGGTCTGAGATGTATTGTGCTTCAGACAATATTTATTAGTGGGACACATTCAGTTTCATTTTCTTCAGAATATTTCTGATAAAAAAGAATAATAGAGAACAGCACCATCCTTTAAATAATACAGAACATGTCTTTTTTGATTTTTCTTTTTCCTTAAAGTAAAACACATAAAACATTTACACCCTTTGAACATTTCAATAAATGATAGCTGCCGTGAGTTCAACCAAGTCTTTCCAGCATTTTGCAAAAGTTTTTGCACGCAGCAGGATGCAGCACAGTATGAGCTCGAATACAAATTCAGTCGCACCACACTGTTACAATATATTGAAAACAGAGCTTTAACTGTTTTTACTACTGACTGAGTAATATTCAATGTAGTATTTTATTATACACACACACACACGTATATATACATACATACAAACATATGTTTGTATCTGTAAACATATATATTTATACATGCATATATATGCACACATACTTACATATATGTATATATATTTATGTGTGTGTATATATATATATATATATATATATATATATATATATATATATATATATATATATATATATACACACACACACACACACACACACACACACACACACACACACACACACATCTCTCTCTCTCTTTCTCTCTCTCTCACAAATACATATACATCTATATATATACACACACACACAGTCACATTAATAGGGTTAGGGCTGATGGACTGTATAAAAGAAAACTGCCTCTTTTATGCCATTGATGGACTGTACAAAGGGGTATTTTAGTGACAAGCTGTCAGACTCTGACTTGTTTAATTTTGATTAGTTTCTCTAAAACCAAACCACAACTGGAGTTGTGAGGTTTCTCCGGTGACAATGAGCTGCTCTGTTCGCTTTGGTCTCCCTTCCTCCGTCTCCATCTGCCTAGAAGCGGCGGCAAATGATGTGCCACACGATGAGGCAGGACAGAGGAAGACTGCCGGTTCGAAGGCGACGCATAGTTCAGTGTTTTCTCCTCTTCACCAGTTTATTTATCTCCTCCTCTCTGGCTGTCATTCGCTGTTCAAAAGCCTCGACGACAGCCAACCCCCCACCATCACCCCCCACCCTGCCTCCTCCCTCCCTCCCTTCTGACTGGACCCACTTGCTATGTGTTGATTTAATACAAAGTGACAGAACAGCAGAGTCTGTGGGACACAGTGTGTGTGCATGTATGTGTGTATTTGTTTGTGTGTTGGCATATCACAGGAATATGACCCCCCCCACACTGTCTCCGGTACGCAGCTCATCTGTTTTGACAGGTGACTCTCACCAATACAGACAGACTACTTAACTAAAATACTGTTAAAAAAAAGAAGGAGCCACTGTGGATGTGTCTCGGATCTCTGGCTGCATTTTGTGGTACAGTTGTGTATTTCTTTTTTTTCTGGGCCTGAGGATCACTCGGGCAGCAACCCCGCACCCTCGACCCCTGCTGGTTGAAGAGCCTGGGGATGCACCACAAGGGGGCACACTTAAAAACAACCCAAAAAGGGGGGGGGGGTGACACAAATATCAAAGAGAGGCTCAGTGACAGCCTGCAGAACAAGGAGGAGCACAACACAGCGGGCGATCGACAGTGTAGGTCTGTGAGCACCAGGAATGACATCACTGAATCCACTACACACCCACATAACAATAAGGAATATAGCCTGAAAAATAAGTAATTAAATAAATAATAATCGGTTTGTATGTAAGAATAATTTTTAGGCTATAAACTCACAGAAAATGGAAAAAAAAACAAAACGCCCTTTAAAATTTCTCAGCGCCCAACGTGACTATTTTGAGTTTCTTCTTTTCTCTTACCGGCTGTACAAAACCCCAAAAAACTGATTAAAATACAGAAAAGCAGCACATTCTTACACATGAGACGCCGAGAACAGTGAATGTTTACGTTTTTTTGCTTCTGTAATTTGCTGAAAAAATTAAAAAAAACAAAGATAAGACAAAAGTGCATTTGAAAAGGAGTATGTGGATGATGTGACGTATCTGCTTTAAGCTAATATCAGCTGACAATATCATCCCAGAGAAAAATTGGTCGGACAAAAAGCAGAAAGTTTTCTCTCAGACTTTACTGACGTGACTGGAGAAGACAGAGTCTACAAGATATTGGGGTTAACCCATTTCACTTTAAATATATTTAAATAAGATGATCTTTAGTCAGAAAATGGGCATGTTTGATGGCATGCTGTAGCCTATTAACACTCCACTGTGGCTCCAGCCGCCTCCACCGCAGTATCACAAGTTTACCCCCGACTCCAGTCACTGATAAACGCCGGTGGAAAGCTCCAAAACTCATCTTCGGGTTACGAATCAGATCTTATGCGACTCTGCGGCAGCTCTTCCGCTGTAACTAAAACACACTTATCCCACGGCACAGCAGAAAAACGCCACCCTACCATAAGCCAACATCCAAAAAATATTTGGGGAAACAAAAATCTCTGAGATTTTGTCTCAATTCACTACTACACATTAATTCTAGTCAAGTTTTAAATATGTAGCGTGTTCCCTTCTGTATAAAAGTCCAATAAGCTGCCTGTTAATGCCTATTAATGATTTATAGACCATTAGTAAATTCATTAGCCATTATTAAAGCCAATGATTAAAGCCTATAAACCCTTTGTAAAGGATGATTAGTTAAGTGGCACCACATTTACAATATATCAAAATGTCAGAATACATATTAAAATTTCTTGACTGATTTTATCCCATAGTGATTAAATCAAAATGCTCCAGGAAGATCTCAGAAAACAACAAAAGTGAGCATCGAATATGTGAAAGAACATTTAACTTTCTCTTTGTCTCTTAGTACAAGTACACAAGTAAATCATTGTACTATACAAGTATTGTACAATGATTTCTTTCATACCAACCGTAAAAACCGTACACTATGACTATACAGTACATACTGCCTGAGGCATAGCGTTTGCATCAGCTCCTTGTATTCATGCTCTACCATCAGCTGTTTGGCCACCGGCTAACTAATGATGCCCAATCACATTCACACAGGAAACAGTGTCTTTATAATCTGACTCTTCTCACTGTTACTTGGCTCAAACCACAACTCCCCCCAGGTAGTCCGGTATGGGCTTTGTGGACAACATGAGGGAGGCAGAAGGAGACGAAGCAGGGTTGAGAGGAAAGTAGTTAGAACCAGAGGATAAATAAAAACACTGCCTCGCAACATAATCCCAGGATCGCACTGAACAAGGCTGGAAAACAAACCGAATTCATCAAATTACCAACACTTTACTAACTCTCATCAAAGCTATTATTTATTCCTCATAATCGGATCACTCTGCTTATTATTTTTTCAATGAATCAATTTATGATTGGGTCTATAAATTCAGAAAATACTTAAAATTGTCCACTATTATTCACTTAAACCAACGGTGATATGTCCGGTTCACTTGTTTTCTTTGAGCAACAAACAAAGGATAATGAAGGGAGTGTTTGGCATTTTTGCTCGAAAGATGATTTAGACAACTAATAAAGACTAATGAAACAAATAAAGCCCTTGCATTGAGTATCACGGACCAATGACCTCCAGCGCACAAATATCCAACGGACGTTTTCCTCACACTTGTGTACGCTCCTGTGCGCTGACATCACACCAGCCGAGCGGCCTTTTCCACTGTCTTGTCTGTCAACTCAAGCCTGAGTCATTCGCCTTCCTTGGCTCTGGTTTTCTGTCGCTGCACAATGACCGTCTTGTCTGGGCCGAGAGGACGGACCCTGCGTGCCAGTGAGGAAGAGTAAGGGGTTGTACGTTTCTTTTGTGTGTGTGTGTGTGTGTGTGTGTGTGTGTGTGTGTGTGTGTGTGTGTGTTTGTGTTTGGTGGGAAGCAGCAGGGCCCGTGGAGGTACTCGTCCGCGTTCGAGGCCCTCGCACCCCCCGCCCCTTCCGTGCTTTTCCTGTCCTGCCCCAAGGCCCGGCTAACGTACAAGGGCGGCGGCTGCTGACGTACCGTGTGCGCCTGAGACCACGTCGGGACAAATGAGAGAGAGACTGTGGGGGTGTTAGTCAGATAGTGGGAGGCAGTTTGTGTGGGTGCACCGTTCCCACCGTATTTCATGGACGACAGCCAGCTCGGTATCTTTTTCCACGGTGCCACTGTCTATCGAGACACAATTTAAAAGCCTCCATCCCTCCTCCTTCCCCTCTGCCTCCTCCTCCTCCTCCGACTCCTCCTGCTCCTCCGTCTCAGTCTTTCATTCAGGCCCGTATTAGTGCCCTCTCTGTCTGATTGAGAGCGTGGTAATGCCTGCACGCTGGCCTTTGTGAGAAGGGCCGGGCTCTAACCAGGCTGACCTGGATTCACAGCGCCGGAGCTGAGCTGTGCTGGGATCCGGAAACGGCTCGAGACACTGAAGCGCAGCACAAACAGCCAAAAGACGGGCTCTGAGACAAAATCTGGTCTAATCAAATGGGGCATATAAATGGAAAACAATGAAACAACTGCCCACTTATGGCCTGCAGTTGTTGGATCTTGTTAACGTCCCCAAAACACGCCAGGACCTCTAGTAGACATATGTTCATCATTACAAATTTAATATCTGCTCTGGCTAATCGACAGTTCAGTGACAATAACAACAGAAAATGTTTTGCCTCTGTATAATGATGATCCCACAGAGAACCAACACCAACTCTGCACAGCCCTTTAGCCTCTTTTTTAGCTCATTGTCCTGGTTTTACACACTTGTCGGTACTGTCCAGCCTCTCCCATCCACCATGAAGCTGGAGCCAAAAGGCCAGAAGCAATTCTTTGATCAGAATTTATTAGGTGGATGCAAATCCAACTTGCAATCGATAGTCGTGTCGCTCAGTTGCTTCTTGGGAGTGTGAGCAGGCAACTGTTGCCAGCATGGCGTTACGCCCCCAAAGACCGTAATGCATCGGAGCTGCTCGTCTGGTAAATTGCTCTTGAGTTCATCTGCCACTTAGTGTAAACAAATGGACTGATAAAGTCTTAAATTCTCTCCCGGACAGAATGGCTAAATATGTCATTTCTCATCGCCTTTAAAAAAACAAGACTAATGTTTTCCAATCTGACGCCCCCCACACCCCTACCGGGAAGATGGCTCTGGTAGTCATTAGCCTCCAAAACCAATCGCAGTTTACTCTCAGGGAAATGATAAATATGCTAGTTAAGGGGAGGTTGTGGTTAGGGCACAAAAACGTGGTCACGGTTTAAAGGAAACTGTGACTGTGGGTGGAAAAACGCAAAACAGGGAATGAGCCGCGGTCCAGCCTGTCTAAGTCAATCGGATTTGTCCCGACTTCTTCCCTCCACAATTCTGTGGCACTGAAGTATTAGCTGACTGTTCTACTCGTGTCCCACAATCAGCCACTCAGCCCCTGGCTGACTAGTATCACCTAGTCTTATTCATGCAGGCGTACAGTTCTGCCATTACAAACTAATACTTCTCGCAGTTACGTGGCTCATAACTAACATCCTCCTCCTTATGTGTCTTGTTTTCGGAGTTTAATTTTGGATTTACCTAAGATTTAATGCTCATTCATGTCTAATGTTCATCTAATGTTTGGAGAGATTTGTTTTCACAGCAGAATCATTGTTGCTGGTCAGATTCTATGAGAGTTTGAGCAAAATCAAAAAATCAGACAGACAACCTCCTGCTATGTTTTCTGGCGCCAATAACAAATATTTTACTGACAGAAATAATCATAATTTGGCTTCAGTGAAGTTTTGGAGTATGCAGATAAGGAAAATTTGCCTTACAATGGTTTCTTTCTCACTATAAAACCACTAAAAGCAGAAATTGAAAGACAATACATTCATTTAAAGGTTAATAAAATGCAACCCTGAGCAATTAATCTACATGTTAGATTCAGCAAATTTCAAAATCTGCACACACTTAGTAGGTTTAAAATTGTCACTCATTCGCCTGTGACTAAGTCCAATACTAATAGATCAGGAGAGGGTTAAGATGACAAGACATCCAGTGGTAGAGGGATGATTTTTGCGCTGACAGAGAAACATGAAACACTGCGGTGAAACCATCTGAGCCTGAGCGGGGGGCCGGAGAGGTCCGGGCTCAAGAGAGCAGCGCCAGGCCGTCTGGCAAAAGCCTCGGTGGTAACCTCTTGTTTACTAGACCCAGTGCTCGCATGCACCCAGCCTCCCACACACACATATGTACCAGGCGGGCATGCACATTAAACACACGCACACAAAAACACACACAGGCACATGCACACTGGAGGTGGCACTGGAGATTATATGGAAGCTATTTAAGGAGGGCGGAGAGAAAAGGGGAGCTAAGACAACAGGAACGCTTCGCAGTTTGAGGAAAATATCCCTCAGTGCCCGCCGGATCCTCACTGATGCCACGCTTGCCTCATGCAGCTGCAGCCTGCTTGCTCTTGTTTTCAGCCAGTAGCCCCGAGCGGCACGGTTGGCAAGACGAGGCAGCCTCCTTCCCAGCCACCCCTCCTTCAGATTCAAGCCATGCCTGACGGAGAGCCTGCCACAGAGCTCCCAGAAAGAATAGTGCTACTCATTCTAGAGGTGGGGAGGGGTGGGGGTTGGTTGGTTCGGCTAATCTGGCTGAGAAGAGGTGCTGCATTTAGTAGAAAACAAAATGGAGAGGAAGATTTTTTTAAGGGCCAGGGAGAGGGCACTCTTTTATGAGTAGGTGGGTCAGAACAGCATGAGTCATAAAGGTCTAAGCAGGCTAAAAGGGGCTGGTTGTATGACGGTGTGTGTGTGTCGGGGGGGGGGGCATATTACAGATTCCTGTTCTAATTAAGATTTATGTAAGGCTTCTTTTTTTAAACATTTGTTTCTTAACTTAGCCTGAGGCAGAAAATAAGGATCGATTCACTACAAACACAGATCCACACATGGTGATTTATGCTGCGGCTTCCACACTGAGATTCCAGTTGACAGTGTCTCTGTGTAGTGGATTTGATTACTGATTAAGGGTATTGCAGGCTACATGTCTAACAGAACAGTGGTGGGTAAAGAATATATCTAAGACAAAGCAGTACAATAGCAAGGCATGGGGGGGGGGGTTATTTCTAGAGTTGGCATCTGTCTGAAATGGAAAATATAGGCTTTAGTGAAGCCCAGACTGCCAGGCTATACACACAGCCATGTGACTGGGATTTGTCACATAGGGCTGATCTGTGTGTGTATGTGAGGGGAGGAGGTGGGGGGGCACGATGCAGTAGCAGTAGCTCTCATGTTTGCACAGTGGAGAAATTTCCGATTCCGTGCGAAAATTACCCCCCCCCCAACCAGCCGCGTTCTCCTCCATGGTATTTTCAGCACCGAAGGGCATTGGACAGCTCCGCCGCGATGTGGTAATAAACGCCCCCCCCCCACCACCACCCCCGATGTGGAGGGATGCTCACAGGAGAAAGTGCTCAAATCTAAAGAGAATGTGATGTAAATGAGCGCCGATGAAGATGCTCATGATCCAGCGAAACATCATCGTGACCATGGCAACAAAGGAAACAATAACTTATCTCTCCGACGACAAATCCGGATGAAAAAGCCCCCTAACCTCACCTCCAACATCTGGCCAGGACTTCGAGCCGGAGCACCCCCCCCCCTTCCAAATGCAATAATAACAGGTGCATTTTAAATGAGTGGCCCGAGGCGGCCAAGTTCCCACAACATCTCACCGCAGCCGACCGTCAAGGCGGAGCCTGGTCGGAGCAAATAGAAACCAATCGCCCGTAAAGGGGTAATTAAGCTGCCCCCCCCAAAAAAAAAAAACCTATGACCGTGCTCTGCAGAGAACCGATCTCAGACGCCCGCCTATGTGAGAAACGCTTCCCGGTGCATGAGTCACTGCCGTCCGCCGAGGCGGCAGCTGAGAACCGTGGGTACCGTCAGACCTGCACAATGAAAGCCCGGAGTCATGCTGCTGCGTGGGAACTGTCACCGACCGATGGAGGAGCCCCCCACCCCCCACCCCACGGAGGCTGCTAAAACACCCAGACATGATGTAGGGAAGGGGGTGGGGGTATCCGTGTCGCCGGCCGGCCGCCTACCTGTCTCCAGGTGCAGCGAGATCCTCGCCTCGTTGATATAAGGCGTGTCGCTCTTGGACCGGACCCTCCGGATCGGCCTGCGGTCCACCTCCTCCTCCGGGGCCGCCGCCATGTTCGGCCAGCCGGGCAGCGTCCACTGGCGACCGGCGGGGGACTGCGAGAGATTCGGCGGCGCCGCAGCAGCCACTCGTGCACCCACCCCGGCAGACGGTGTGGGAGGAGGGAGGAGGGGAGGTGGGGAGCTGGGGAGGTGGGGGAGGCGGGCTATTGTGATGGTGATGGAGGGTAGGAAGGAGGGGAGAGAGAGAGAGAGAGATAGGGAGAGAGAGATGGGGGAGAGGGAGGGAGACACTTTTCCTGTAAGTCAGCTCCACCTGCTCAGGTCCAACGGATCACATCGTCTCAGCTCTCCTCATGTCTACAGGAGACCTGGGATGATCGATCAGTGTCTTATTTGGTTAATTAACAGAAAACTGCTCAAAAACGATTTTGGAAAATTGATTAAAATACCCCCCCCCCCAGATCCTGATTCCAGCTTATCGGATTGGAGGATTTGACGCTTTTCTCTGTTTTATATCATTGTAAATTTTACACCATTGGGTTTCAGACAGTTAATTTCACAACATAAACAAACGGAGGATGTTGCCTTGGACTATGGGAACTTGTGATACAAAGTTTTGATTATCTATAGCTTTTCTAAACAATTTGATTAATGTTATATCAAACAGATGAACCAATAATGCAGAGCTACAACAATCAGTTCATGTAAAGTTATCCATGGAAGGTTAATCTAAACCTGTTCTGGTAATGAAATGAGCCAGATTTCTACAGCAAAAGTGGAACAATGGTCTCTGGTGTAAACATATTCTCAGTTGTTTTTGTCTTTTTTTTTAATTGTTAATGGAATAAATTTTGATTTTAGACTTTTGTTCAGAAAAAAAGACATCTGAAGATATCAGCTTCAGTTCTGGGAAACCAAATCATTAACGGATGAGTCAATTAAGTGGCAACACAATAATGAAAATAATCAATAACTGCTGCTGCCACAGTTTACAGGGTCAACCTCTGACGTTTCAAATGCTTCACTGGGTAAAAAAGAGCTAGAAACACAAGCCTGGCTTTAAAAAAAAAACAAAACAGAAAAGCCCTCACAGCTTCAGGCCGATACTGTAAATCACTTGTGTTGATGTTTTCAGAAAAAAAGATGAAAACAAAACACAGCTGATGTTATAGATTAGATGATGAATGTCACAGGCACTTTGCCCCGATGCCACTTTAAGAAATGTCTGGTCTTCTCCTCCAGCAGTGGAACCAGCCCCTCGTCATGGAGCTCTGGTACTGTGTGAGCCCCCTGAGATAAGTTTTCCGACAGCAGCGGCCAATGAGATAACTTCCTGGTTAGCAGACCGGCCAATAGAAGAGCCGTCGGGGCGGGACAAAGGATTCAGCAGGAGTGACAGGACTGACTGTGCTGAGGCTGCGAAAACCAACCACCCAAAGTTTTCTGTTCTCATCACAGGCCTCATGATGACGAATATGACCCAACAGGAAATGTGTTTCATCAGGCAGGACTCAGCATTTTGACAAAAGAAGCTTCAGTATTATGTGATCATCATCAAAAATCCATAGGCTATGCGTTATATTGGCTTGTGTTTTTCTAAATGATAAAGCATCTTTTGTACTTAAATGTTTGCTATAAAGAGAAAGAACAAAACTTCAGCCAGGTAAACTGTAGAAAAAACTCGAGCGAAAATGGTTTCAGCGCATAAGGACATTAACTGAATCACATATGAAGTTATTCTCAATGATGAGTGGAAATAAGTTATCAAGGCAACTAAAAGATGACACATCAGGATCATACCATTATTTACTTGTGACCTCTCATGTACCATATCTGAGTCTTGATTTATGTTACTTTGCTGCTTTAACGCAGCAATATTGAATGTCTACTTGGGGTTGATAAAGTACTCTATCTATTTTCAATCAATTAAAACAGTATTATTGGTTTAAAATTCTTGTATTGGGACTTATATTTTAATGCTCAGCAGATCCAACATTGGCCTCTAATGGAGAAAGGAGAATCTAAAATATGCATTAATGGGTTCACAATTATCTCAGAAAAAAGTGCAACAGAGGGACACTAGAGCAAACTAAACTGTAACTATTCCTTTATTTGCAGCTCTGGTTAAATTTAGACCAGGCAGCCTGTAAAACAAATATACTTATTGGTCATTATGTGGTTTTGAGAAACACAATAAGCTGTTTATTCCATCCTGAGTGATGCCGCTTTAAGGCCCTGTACTACATTGAGTGTAAAAATATCAATACACAGACGGTGGTATGTACAAGATTCTCCCCACCTTCCCACAGGCAAACCACATATTTCGTTAATTTAGTAAAAGAAGTAGTAAATTCAACCCCTGCAGCAAACAAAAATCTAAACTGAATATTAAACTGAAAATTAAAGATAAGCCTTTATTCATGTTAATGCGCCGTCATGTTTTTACTTCAAGAATTTACAAAATAGAAAAAAACAATCAGCGTTATGTAAAAAAGTAAGTCAGAAATGGGGGGGTATGAATAACTAACTACTTACTTACCCTGTACTAGTACCCTAGTATACATTAGATAATAATAACAATAGTAATATTAATACTACTACTACTTCTACTACTAATGATAATACTTACTGAAAAAACTTCTGCACAGGTTACAATCTGTGTTTGATTTTATTTTAGTCCACACAATGAAAACTGACAGTGTATTAACATTAGTATTAGAAAGGAGAGAACCTTTACTGCTGTGAGAGTTGAATTTACTTCCTTTCACCCCTCCAAAAAACCACACTGTGTAATTTCATCACTTTTACACGCAACCACGCTGCGAGAAGCCCAGCGTGGTCCACCCGCTTCCCCTGCCGGGCCGGGGCTCTCGGAGGGAGGGGGACTGTTATTGTTTACCTCGCTGCTCCTGGTGATAGGCTCATATCCACCCACCCCAGCGGCCGAGCTGGTGAATGAGGGAAACAAAGGTTCCTGGTCCCGGTGCTGCTGGTCCCGAGGGCTCCGGTCTGACAGGTAGTCCACATCCACGACCCACACGTCTAACGCTAGGATCCGACTAGGATCCGGCTCGGTCCATGGACGCGCTGCCTCACGCCGTGATGTGAAGCGGCTTCGGCCGCTTCAGGGGCTGTTACCTTGGCTACCAGCACCGGTTAGCCGGTTAGCCTGTTAGCCTGTTGCTAGCATAACAAACGAGCGGCTGCGGTTACTTCTCTAGAGGAGGGTTCAAATATAACCTGTCAGCGTAAATAAAAGAAGTAAAAACCTATGGCGACATAACCGTGGTATCGGAGGCACCTCACTCAATCCCCAGGCTCTGGTCATAGTCGGCGAGTGGAGACAGTTAGCAGGCTAGCTGTATGCTAAGTGAGGTGCTAACCGAGGTGCTAACTGAGCTGACCTCCGGGCTAAAGTGACCTTTCACGGGAAAAAAAACCAACAAGAACTTTATTGACTCCTTTTCCTGCCTCTAGTCCAATCATAGCGTTCACTTTTTACTAGACTCTGGCATTTTTGAGATAAAAGATAAACACTCCCTTTTTTGAAGGTGTTTCCAGATTCACTGGGAATCATCTCTGGAACAAACACATTCAGTGCCAGCTCCGTAACTAAACAGATTTTCATCACGCCTCAGTTTCCCACCTTCGTTTGTTTATCCAAACAAGCATAGCGGCCTACCTGCAGGGAAACCATGGAAACCTGGTGCAGGTGTGTCGGGGAGAGCAGCTGCTGTTTTCTAAAGGCACAGGGAGGCACACAGCAAATATTGATTTGATTAAGCTTTGATAAAAACCTGATTAAAAAAAAAATGATAAGCCACTGTCCCTCCTCTTTTCCATTGTGTATAGTGTTAGAGTTTTCTTCCTCAGTTGCAGAGGCCTGATGATTGTGCGGCGGTTCGCCTGCAGAGCCATAATAAACTCTCACCTGCATGCCCACCTGAGAAAACCTGGGAGCAGCCGTGACATGGCCAGACCCAGTTCAGGTAGACTCACCTTCGCGTCCCTCTTTTCTGGAAATTAATAGGAATTAGTAGGAATATCGTCCATGGAGCTGGAAAGCTTTCATCACATGGTCACTTTGTGCTTTTATTTTTTCAGACCTCGCAGCGTTCAGGGAGATTTTCTCCAAAGCCAAGAACATCGCCGTCATCACCGGGGCAGGGGTGAGTGCTGAGAGCGGAGTCCCCACCTTCAGAGGAGCG
This sequence comes from Istiophorus platypterus, assembly GCA_016859345.1. Lineage (NCBI taxonomy): Eukaryota > Metazoa > Chordata > Actinopteri > Istiophoriformes > Istiophoridae > Istiophorus > Istiophorus platypterus. Next base: position 26,377,304 of record CM029123.1, read on the forward strand.
GGAGGCTACTGGAGGAAATGGCAAGCACAGGTGGGCATTCCTTCTTACCAGCTGCCAAAGTGAAATTAAGGCACAATTGTTTTAATTTTTCTGATTTCTTCAGATCCATTTATATACAGCAGGACAGCACTCAGTATAGCTAAGTTTTGAAGTCGGTAGCTGAGAAGATTTAGGCATAGGTCATGTTTCTGGTCTCATCTCTGTCGTATTTTTCATATATATTTACTCTCTTTACATAATTCGACTCAACTGTCAATAAGTATCTAATCAAACAGCAACAGCAGGTATTTCTTTTCCTGTGTTTTTAATCATTTCTACTTCACCAGTTAATTCAGATTTTTCTGTCAGGTTTTTTTTTGTCATGGTTTTGTAAGTGTTTGAACCCCTGAGGAAAACCTGTGAGACAGCATACAAAAAATTTAATTATGCAACTCAGGGCGTCGCCTGACTTTTGCAGAGAGTGCACATAGGAAACTCTCCAGTTCCTCTCATATAGGAGTCTGTACTTTATTAAGGATCTGGGGAAAAGAATTCTCAAAAATGCAATGGAAATTTTAAATTTGTCCCAACTCCAAGAGGACACCAACATGCCCGGCTCCTCAGGAACCTTGTCGCACTTCTTGAGAAATAATATTTTGTCACATCTGTTTAGCCTGAACTGCCTCCAGGCAGAACTACTGCAAAAAAGGGAGCATATGTGGCAATAATTTTTAATTTAACTTTTCATTCTGCACCAATCGCTGCAAAACCATCTCATCGTCCCATTGTGTTCCGTTGTGTCAGGAACTTGCCACGCCAGAGGCCTTCTCCAGGAACCCCTCACGTGTCTGGGAGTTCTATCACTACCGCCGCGAGGTCATGCTTACAAAAAACCCGAACGCCGCTCACCAGGCCATAGCCGAGTGTGAGGAGCGGCTCTCCAGGCAGGGGCGTAAGGTCACTGTCATCACCCAGAACATCGATGAGCTCCACCGCCGTGCTGGATCCCGGAACATCCTGGAAATCCACGGTAAGTAGGGAATAATCGAAGTAATCTGTTTTAAAATGAATATTTTTTGACTCTATGAAATTGGGATGGTCATTTTTCAGTAGCTTCATATTATTTTATAGATCCTGTGAATTAAAAGATGACTATAGACAGTAAATAATAGACATCCAAAATGAATTTCATCAGTAGTTATAGCCCAAATCTGAATATTCCTGATTTTGTTTTTGTTTTTTTTAATCTTAGTCCTCACATCTGTAACATCTGCCCACATCTTTTTTGGCATCTGACTATTTTCATTTCTGATTGGTCCAAATATAATTTTTCAATTGTGGACCAATGGTTTCGTTTATAAAATGTAATTAAAATATGAATTGGGAGTAGGAATCTGTATAAATTAAAAGCTTTTAATGATAAAGAGATGCAAATTTTCAAAGTGGAGATGTTGGTAATCAGAAAAAAATCAGTGGTTATGGAAAAATATAGGGTTATTGATTAATTTTCTTTCTTCCAATTGATCAGTTAAACAAATAGGGCTTTCGGCACAAATTTTTCTCTCGTGTCATTTTTGTAAATACAGGAAGCCTGTTTAAAACTCGCTGCATGAGCTGTGGTCAGGAAGAGGCCAATTACAGGAGCCCCATCTGTGCTGCTCTAGAGGGTAAAGGGTGAGAGCTTCATCTGGCCGTTTGTTTGTTTGTTTGATTGTTTGTTCGTTCGCTCGTTTGGCGAATTCCACTGTTTTTCCTCAGTGAAGTGAAAAATGTGTTATTCATGATATGTGCTCGTTTGGGCTCAAAATGCCAGAGAAAACGGGCTGATTCGGTCTGTCAGATGTCAGGGAGCCAAATAACACCTGGTGACGCCATGGAGAAAAAAAAGGGAAACTGTGACTGAAATGAAATGTCAGTTTAGAAGCCACTTTGTCACATCTATGACATTTAAAATTGACGTTTTTGTTAGTTGACAAATGTCCCACTGTCACGTTAAAAATTTATCTGTGCTGACTGTGCTGTCAGTAACTCATGATTTAATTCTGATTGTTTGATTAGAAAATACAGTAGGTGTTGTAAACACAATACTTGAAAGAATAAGCAGATAACTGTTAGAGGATACCTTCAAAAGATGAGGAAAATTATCACAAATAAATTAAGTATGGAAATGAATAAATAAATAACTTTACTGAAAATGTGAGACTGTCCTATAAAAAGAGAGCCCATAGATCATCTGTGAAAACAGCTCATTACGTCCATCATTATTAATATTATTATTATTATTATTATTATTATTATTATTATTATTATTATTATTATTATTATTATCATTATTATTATTATGAAGGGAGCTGTGGAGGAAGTCATGTGACCTTGTATAAAGAGCAACACAGTCAACGTCGCTGAGGAGACTGAGTTGGACAGATGAGAGTACACAACTCAAGACGTTAAGGCAGGAGACGGATGTTTGTTCCCCTGTGTGGAAAAAGCACATAGTCTGCTTGTTTGTTGTCTGCACAACCGTCACATAACCTAAATCATGTGTTCATTATTGTAACCATGACAATGAAGGACCGCAACGCTCCTATGGGTCGTGTCTGAAGGAGGAGGACTTGTCAGTTTTTTAGGCCAATCTAAAAAATTTGGTCAGTTTTGTAATGTTTTGTAGTTTATTTAATGAGATATTAATTTTTTTTTTTAAATTTTTTTATTATTTTTTTAATGTGTGAAAAATAAAATAAAAAGATGAACATGATTATAAGACAGTCTTGACATTGGCAGTGTTCTTATAAAACAAAAAAATCAATTCGATTATTAACAGTTTTTTACCTGAAATGGTTTGGGATTTACTGACGTTAACGTATTTGAAGTGTGAGTATTAAATAACTTAAACTGGTAGCAGACATGCTTGGATTTTTGAGATCTCTGCTTCAAGTATCTCTTAACATGATTTGGGGATGTAGAGTGTATTTGGGTGTAATTGCCCCCCCCCTTTTTTTTGGCCTCCCCAGAGCCCCAGACCCAGACACACAGGATGCCCAGATCCCTGTGGACCAGCTGCCCAGGTACAACACGTTCATGCTCTTTTAGGGGTCTGCTCCTTCCTAATTAGATTATTTGTTTTGACAGTGTGTTTCTGCATGCGTGTGTGTGTGTGTTTTAGGTGTGAGAAGAAAGGCTGTCACGGTCTCCTGAGACCAGCTGTGGTTTGGTTCGGAGAGAGTCTGAACTCAGAAATCCTCACAAACGCAGAGAAGGTGCTGGACAACTGTGACCTCTGCCTCGTGGTGAGTGTGTTTCTGTATTTGTCTGTGTGTGTGTGTTTATCATTAACGTATTAACGACATCTTCCATCAAACTCAGAATTAAAAATCCATGTCAGAGTCACTACTAACAGAAGCAGAGAAAAGGCGGCAGATGGAAGATAACAATAAAGCAGACTCTTTCTGAACAGAAAATCTCTGTCTTTGGCTAATTTTTACTCAAAACTGTCTGATACTGTTTCCCTTTTTTTTTTTAACATTAAGAATCAAATATTGGATGTTAAATTTTTAAATGTTAAATTTAGTGTTTTTTAAAAAAAAAAGTGATAATGTTGACCTTTTAAATTATTGAAAACGTGAACATTTTTGTTTGCACAATTTAAAATAGATACTTTCTGGGAGTAAAGGAACTTTATTCGCTCTCTCTTGTGTCCTTTTTTCCAAAGTTTTTTTCTTATTTCTCAATCGTAATTAAAATGTACTAACTTATTCCACAAATTCTCTCTCTGCAGGTTGGTACGTCCTCCATCGTGTATCCAGCCGCCATGTTCGCCCCCCAGGTGGCCACCAGAGGTGTCCCGGTGGCCGAATTCAACATGGAGGACACGCCGGCCACCATGCGCTTCAGGTTGGTTTCATTTCCCTGTCCCGTGTGCGTCGCATTAGACCCAAAATACACAACGTTTCTCAATGTGTTTGCGTCTCAGGTTCCACTTCCAGGGCCCCTGTGGGACCACACTACCCGCTGCACTGGCCCGTCATGAGACTGAACAGCCCTGAAAAACGAGTGTAAAAACGCTGGAGGACGTCACTGGTACTAATACCATGAGTAACGGGTTCGGATATAATGTTCACCTAGCAGGGACAATGAGGTGATGGGGGCTCATGAAAAATAAGGAATCAAATGATTAATTAATCTCTTCTGCTGTGATGGAGACAAAATGTGCAATAAAGGATAGATACAACTAAGTCATAAATAGTCACACAAACAGAACTTTAAGCAGTTTTGGGTGTTTGTTTCTAGATTTTAAAAGTTTTCGTTTGGAAAAACTGATTTAATTGTTGTCAAATGATTTTTATTTCATTTTTAATCTAACATGGTAGCAAACATTGCTCCAACGCCAAATCACATTTGTCCTCTGCGCTGCCGACACTGAATGTATGAGAGTTTTAATTGTTTATTTTAATTAGTTAAATGTCTAACAGTGTGATGAAGCACTGACTTCTGATCAGATACCAACACCACACTACTTAATCACTGCTTTTTGCATGAAATTAAAATCAGCCATCATACAGAAGGGGGCAGTGTTTAGCTGCTGCTGTGTCAGAGGCTGTCGCCTCCAAGTTTGGAATAGAGGGGGAAAAAAAGAGAGAAAGAAAAGAAGAAGATCCCTTCATAAAAGGATCTGTGGGCTCAGCCCAGGTTGGCGCGGTGTATTTGAGTCAGCTCAGCGTCGTCCGGGTTTATGGGCCGCAATGGTGTCTTCGGGAGGCCAAGAGTCTGCTCCGGTCAAACCGGGGAGACCAGTGACCACGGGTTCCCTCAGCTGCTCGAGAGGACTGGTTCATATAAACGTCAAGGTTTGCACGCTATCGTAAGAGCTTACTGATGTGAAATGAAGTGCGTTGGAATAAATGAATACACTGAAAAGTGCCTTGTGCATGCGTTTGTGTGTCTGAAATCCTGCAAGAGTTGCAAGTGGTGCAACAGTCTGCAACAAACTTACTAACTTGTGAACCCCAGGGGGGGACTTTTGGAAAGATTTTCAAGTAGCTCAGATCAATCAATAATCAATAAACAACCAGCGAAGATGGGCTGACTGTATGTAACTCACCTCCGTATAACACACAGCCTAAAGTACTGATAAATGGTTCACACGGGACAGGAGAACGGATGCTGAATTGACTTTTCCTACTGCAACCGATGAGGGTCAAAATCTACTTTTAATCCAGAGTTCAGTCAATGAGTATTTTTCAAAGCAACAATTTTAGAGCAATATTTCCTCCTTGCGGTTTTATCGTTTCATGTAACTTACAAAGGAAAGAGTATGTGGAGAGACAAAGAAAAAAAGGGAATTTTGAAAAAAAAAAAATTACAAAAAAAACTTTGAAAGATACTCAGTTAATTTGACTTACCTTTCTAAAACTGCTGAAATCAGCTAAACTGAACTGCTCCGAAGGCATTTTTATGCAGATTGAGGACGGCAGATTTTGCTCCCCGTCTCTCACATTGGTATCGAGTCAGGAATGGGATCTGACCAGATGATCGCAGTGACCGGTGACGCTTTCTCTTTTTGATCAGTGTGAGTGAGGTTATAAAAAATGTAAAAAAAAATATAAACCTTTCCCTGAACAACAATTTCTTCTTTGACATTCTGCTTCGGTTGAGGACAGAAGACAGACACTTCCCCGCTCGGCCTCAACCTATCCCAACCCCCAGCCCCAAACCCCCACCTCCGCGACTTCCATCATCTCAGTATAAACACACCCTGTGCACAGGCCCACTGTCCAGCTCTGTTGTTGGAGGATGTCGGCAGAGGTTACAATTTGTTTGCCTAATCTGACAGTGATATTCAGATTAGCCCAGAGAACACTGCATCATCTCGTTCCCTCTTTCCTCCTCCACTGCCTTCCTGTGCCCCCCCCCCCCGTTTTTTCCTCTCATCTGTACATCTTGCCTCACGTGCGGTCTTTCAGACGCCATGAACCCCCTCCCACCACAGCTACGCCTCCATCCCCTGCTCATTAGAGAGAGGATGATGGTCCGACAGTCCCCCGTGACTCTGCTCCACAAATAACAGAGCCAATTTCCCGCCTGTTAGGCGGCGATTTCACACCAATCTGAGTCGTACTGCCCGGCTCGGCCTGTCAGAGCGAGGCGGCGAGGGAGGGAGAGAGAAAGAAATAAGGTGGAAAAGAAAAGCAAAGCAAAGCAAGGGAAGGGAAATGTAGGTCAGAGTGTAACATGTCTGAAAATATAAGTTTCTCCATCCTGTAAACACACAGCCCTCATCATTCAGATGTCAAAGGTAACATCTGCATCTGTATTCCCTCAATAACTACACAAATAATAATTTGAGCTATTTCAGGTGACAGTGTACTTGACATTTTGGTAAAATATGTCTTATTTGCTTTCATTTAAAGAATGAGATTAGAAGATTTATTTCCACTCTCATGTGCTGTAGGTGAATCAGCAATGAAGCCACAGCCCTCGACCAGTTAGCACAGCAAAGCTTAGTTTAGCTTAGCACAAAGACTGAAAACAGAGGGAATCTGTTAGCTTGGCTCTTTCCAAAGGGATAAAAAGGCACCTACCATCACCTCTAAAGCTCATGGTTTACACTTCATATCTCGTTTTGTTTTTGTTTGGTTTTTTTCATACGAAAACTGAAGACTAAAAAAGTTCATGTGGGTTGTGTTATCGGACTTGTTATCCTTGGACACAGCTGGACTCAATGTTTTCCCCCTGCTTCCAGTTTCTAAGCGACGCTGCTGGTCGTAGCTTAACATAAGAACAGTATCTCCTCATCAGACTCCTGGCATGAAAGGGAACATATTTCCCAAAATATGTAACTGTTCCTTTAATGCTAATTTGTACTACTACTGCAACTACTACTACCAACCAGGCACAATGGGCCCCAAGGAACTGATGCAATCCAGATTCACTGGAAATGAGTTGACTTTAATCAGTTTGATTAAATTAAAAAAATATATTAGATAATGTAATTTAGGTTTTATTGTGCTCAGTTAGCAAATATTCTTAAATAAAGTTTTAACAGGGGCTGCAAATTTCACCACATGATAGAGGAAAATATTCTAATTTATGAAAAGAACATTTTATTAGCAGCCAGTTACTTTGCAGATTAATATTTTACCCACAAAACATTGCAATCAGTTTATAAATGATGCATTTTTGGAGATTTAGACCATCAGGAATGTAAAGTAGAAAATTTAACCCCCACCCTTGCAAGCTACGACATCTAGCTGCCACTAAAATGTTAATGCTTCAGCAACACATAGTAATATTTATCTATATATATGTATGTTTGTATTTTCCTTCCCCCTCTACTGACGGACCATATCCATAGATAAATCTGAGCTACACGAGTTAGACACCGCAGTGAGAATGGGTTTATTAAAATTAGCATATATAATTTCATCATGTCAAAAAGTTGTCAAAGCAGGGAGAAGCTCCAGCTTCCAGCTGTATGCTCTAATGGCACATTTCTAACCTTGAGAATCAGCCTCAAGCCAAGGAAGTTGTTCTTAATCTCCGCTTTATCTCATAGCACGGATTATATTCTCTTTAAATTAAAGGTGCTGTGAGTTGGCATCTCTACTTTCTGAATGCGAAGTATTTGCTGGTAAAACAAGGAAATTCATGATGGCTGCAGGGCCAGAGTTTAAGAAGCACTGAGGTCAGGAGTCTCCCCCCTACCGCTGGCCGCCATCTACCCCGCCCCAAACGCCAAAAATAAAGTCCCAAAATGTTCTTAATTATCGGAGTTCATCCCATTATTTGTTCAGTTGAACGTTTAGCTGTGCATCTCTGTTTCAAAGCCCTCCCCGAACTGCCAGGAATAAACGGAGAAAGGCTGAATTCAGGAATAAACGGAGAAAGGCTGAATTCTCTCTTTGTTTCCCTCTTTTCTTGGCCCACAGGTAGTCCGAGTTAAATTTGTGGCGTCCAGAAATGCTGGAATGAGCCGATTAAATTTCCCCGGTGTGTAATTCTTTTACTTATGTGAAATAAAATCCCCTAAAAACAGCACTCTCAGAGTCCTCAGCGACAGCCACAAGCCCTGATTGGCTGGACTCACGTATAAAAGTGCAGCATGACCTCAACAATGAATTTTCACCGTTAAACTTTATTCAATGCCAACCATGTCTCCTAGAAATTGTGTTTATATACAACTAATTTGAAACATTATCTGCAAACAGCAAATCCATTTTGAAGGGAACATAATTGGGACCAGATTAGAGTTTTCTATTAACACAATGAGGAAATGTTTTAAATATTTGGCAAGTTGCAAATGTGATGCTGAACATATCAGTAAAATGTTCCCGGGCAAAATTTTTAGTTTCAACTAAAATAACATCTCGCAGCTCATCCACCTGTAGCAATTCCAGCATCATTAAACACTTTTTTTGGTTCTCTTCAGACCCTAACAGGACCTTGTTCAGGTTCAGGAAAAAAATCCTGGTCCAGTTTAACATAGAAGCAGTTCTAAGGGGGTTTGGACATAGTGTGTTCACATTCAACCAAAACCACCATCTTTCCCAGACCTTAACCAGGTCCTACAACAGCAGCAACTAGTCGTGCGCTTCGTACATTCATTCGCTCCAAAAAAAACCCAACAACAAAACGCTTGCCACCACAATGCAATTGGGAAAACAAGTTTAGTAGATATGTGAAGGTAATTTTTAGGCAACAGGTTTGACTCTTATTGTTGGTGAAGTATTTTTTACATTGTGGTATTTATACATTTTCTTGAGGCCCTTGTCTGTAGAATTTAGACAATTTCTAACCCCGGTGACTCCCGGAAATGTCAAAAAGAAAAAATGAAAGTTTATTTTTTTCTGTCTGCAAACACAAGTTTATGCCACCAGAATACTTTTAAAGACACTATGATAATCGCATAAAAATCCCTCACATCGCAGCTTTTTAAATAAAGTGTCTGTCAGTCAGTGACTTTCCTTTTAAAAACGAAGGCTCAGACTGGAACAAGTGTTTGCAATGAAGAAGGAGAATAACAACCCCCTCCAAGGCCCATGTGAGGTTATGGTAAATGTCTCCGTCAATGTCACTGTGTCACCAGCAACCACGTCAGTGGGGTTATATGCCCCCCCCCCCCCCCGCCACCTCCACCACCACCCATGCTGCTGCAGCTCCTCTGGCCACCGCTTTTATGAGCTGTGTGCCCACATGTGACCTCTAATGCACAGAGGCTTGTGTTTGCCTCTGTGTGTGTGCGTGTGTGTGTGTGTGCGTGTGTGTGTGTGCGTGTGTGTCCCTTGCTGGGGGCTGCCATGGACACGCGGAGGGATGGGAGCGGCGCAGGCGATTTCCCAGAAGTCCGCCGGCTTTATTCCATGCAAACATTTGAAAATATTTAACGAGTATTTGTTCAGAATTATCGCCTGGGCCCACATGTTTGACTTTCTGTATTTCCGTAGCCGTTGGGGTCGTTAAACATGGGGGGAAAACAAGGCGCGGAGTAACAGTGGATCGTGAGCGAAGTTGGGGAAATCGGCGTATATATAGAATAATATTTAAAAAAGCAAAAGGCTGCACAGAACATTTTTGTCTTATTTTGACAAGTGTGGATGTTCATATTCCCACATCCCCAAGGACAGAGCCCGTGCCAACAGCTTGGGTTTCCTAATGGGCCAACTGGATTAAATGTCCACCTTCTGTGTGTTTGTGTGTGTGTTTGTGTGTGTGAGAGAGAATAATTTGCCTCCTCACAAGTTCTTGCTCAGCCGACAGAAATTCCAATTAGAGAACATCCCTCACACCCCCCAACTATTTAATTTGATTTATTGATTTATTTATTATTTTCAAATATAATCCTCAAGGACATTTCTTTACAGTGAGGACACGAGACATGAGAAGTGTCCTCACTTTTAAACAATAATGTCATTTTTTGAACCCAAGTCCTCAGTTCCCAAAACTTTCTCACATAACTTTCATCATATTACAAATTGTCGACGCTTAAAACAGCTGCCCTCATAAATGTCTTTGTAAAAATGTCCTATTTAAAAAATTTATACCAAAATTATCCAAACTTCCTTTTCCAAATATGTCCTCCAGTTCCAAAATTTATCCAAGTTATCCAATTTATCCATGTTTCTATGGTTCAAAATGATCCTCACTTTCCATAAATGTCCTCACTTTGCAAAAATTTTCTTGAGTTACAAAATTGTCTTCACTTGAAGAAATGCTATTACAAAAAAAATCCTCACTTTGCAACATGTTCTTATGTTTCAAAAGTCCTTCATTTCCAAGAATGTCCCCAGTTCCAACCATTTCCTGACATTTTTTGTCCCTCAAAATGTCTTCAATCGCCCACAATTTCCCCCGAAAATGTCCTCATATTTTTAAACATGTCCTAACTTTGCAAAAGCTCCTCACGTTCTAAAAAATGTTCCCACTTTTTGAACTGTCCTCAAGTTTGGAACACTCACAAAAGTATCATCGCAACTTTTGTGGTTTAGTTCATTGTCAGAAATTATCCTAAATTTCCAAAAATGTCCTTACTTTGAAAAAATATTCTCAGTTTAAAAAAAATAAAAATCTTAAAACGTCCTTACTTTTCATAGATGTCCTCACATTCCAAAACTATGTAAATTTGCAAAATGTCTTTATTCAAACACGCTTTTCAAGCCTGTCCCGAGTTTCCCCCTCACTTCCAATAATCTTTCTAATAGTCAAATCAGTCCTGGCAAGGATAGAAGTTCACACACACAAACACAGATTTTGTTTACCGGCTCCACCGCGGTAGAGTTGAGTGCTAATGAGTTGCTGTGGGAACTGAGATGTGAGCAGCGCCTGGGCAGAAGGAAGCCTGCAGCGCTGCTACTGTATCCACCCTCCCCACATCGTTTCTCACACAGTGCTGAGCAGCAACAAAGGCTGCATGGGCCCCTGCACGCTCGTCCACGTGGACGTTCGCCCTCCCGACGCCCGCTTTTCTACGTAGGGGTAAAAAAAAACACCTTTTTATTCTTTAAAAGCTTATTTTTAAAGTCAGCACTGAGGACAAGACCAGGTATTGACTGCAGCTCTACGGAGCTTTTTAGCCCCTTATAGTCCATTGTTTTGGTCTCACATTACTGTACGGTCCAATCTCAGTGCGGCTGCTGTTTTCGGTAAATACGCTCTAAAAATCCACTGTTCACTACCGATCCAGCACAAAACACCACCCGGACGCAGTCAGAGACCAGCTGATGAAGACAGTGGAGCATTTAGCATCTCGAGAGCTAAAGTTTCTCTGGAGTTGCTGGAGACCAAAACAGAGGTGAAAGAAGAGTAGATTTTGGATTAAAGGCCAATTTATGCTTCTGCATCAAACCTATGCCGTGGCCACCACAGTGTCCTAAGCCGTTGTCAGCATTTATACTCCTACGTTGGGGTCCCTCTGCAATAAACCACCGAACCGCTAGTTTGTGGCGGCGTTTACATGCCACCGTGCTGAGTTTCTTTGCCGCTGTTTTTCCAACAGAAACCAAGCGGATCCTGACAGTCAAAGCTGACGGTTGTTGAACAGGAGTTTCAGTTTTCCTGAGTTTACTGTGATGCAGAAACAAAAGAAGACGTCGGATGAGACGTTCTGTGCGACGGCAGTGCAAAAGAAGCAGGAAATGCGACACTACTGAGCCGACCAATCGCCTGTGCCTCAGGCGCAGGTTTGACGCAGAAGCATAAATTGGCCTTCATATCAATCAGAAATATGAGTCTAAATTGGATTAAATTTGTTGCTGGGTCGATATAGATGAGCTGCTTGCTAACAGATTAGCCACAACAACTAAACAGGCAAACACAGCTGCAAATTTGTCACTTAATTTATCAGTTTTTTCTGCCTCCCTGGGGCCAAGACTTTCTTTTAAGACTAGCAGGACCCATATGAATGATCTGAAAGTCGGTGCAAGTGACAAATTTAACTTTTTTTCCACTTGTTACAGTGGAAATAATTACATATATATTTCACTGCTTTTATGCAGTTTAGTGTATTATATTATATTATTATATTTGCTGATTATGGTTTGTTTTCTTTTGTTTCATTTTGTGGTTCCACATGCCCATGTTTTGTGACTAGGTTTTTTTTGTTTTTATTTTTTTTTGCTTGGTGAGGATTTGAACAAAGTGTGTTATGTGCAAGTTGTTTTATAGCAGAACCAAACCAAACCAGGTTATAATTTGGCACTAGAAAGCAAGAAAAAAAAAGGAATTCTGACACACAAGTAATTTAGTCGGGACTTGGTTCGGGGTCCCAGGTCGTCGTCGGCCATTTTCCACTGTGACGCACTTCAGGGGATAAAGTGAGCAATTTTCACACCCGACAACATCGTTGTGGATTTGTCACTTTTTTTTGAAGTTTTCTTCCCCCTGGTGACCAAAAAAAAAAAAAGCTTTAAAAGTTGTGAATTCAAGAATTTCTTCTCCCATTTTCCAGGTGTTTCCGTTGTTTTGTTTTGAATAATAGTTATACTTAGAACCTGTGCACGTGTGTGTGTCTGTTTGTCTGTCTGTCTGTGTGTGTATGCTACAACACAGTGTTGTTTAACGAGCTTAGCAGGATCAGGTGCTGAGTAATCTGCTGGTAATGAGGCTAAAAGTGATGTGTGTGAGAGAGAGTGTGTGTGTGTGCGTGCATGGTAGCATTTGAGTGTGCATCTTTCAATTAATACCAACAAAAAAACACCAGATCTACATCTGCACTCACCTTCATTGCAACTCATCTACAATATTTTAAATTGCTTTTTTTTCGAACCCCCCACACACACACTCATCCTGCTCCACCTTCTGCTACCACTGCTTGTGTGTTTGTTTATATTTACCCTGTGCATGTATTTGCGTGTGAACATCCGTGCATCTGTGTTTCCTATCAGCGCTGGGCAGGGTTTAACCGAATTAAGACGACTGAGGCTGGTGCTCTTCCCAATCGCCCCAGATTGGGCTTTTGGAGTGAAAATCCTCTGGGGAAGCACTAATCTCTGACTGTCGGGAGCAATTTTTATTCCGTAAGCAAAGCTCTCTCCCCCTATCTCTCTCCCGCTTGCTCTATCGCTCTATTTATAGCCCAGCTTAAGCTGCTCTGTGTGCCACTGTTTACATTCAGAGCCCCCACTCTTTAGATTTTAGAGCCCCCACCACCTCCTCCTCCACCTCCCCCTCCTCCTGCTCCCGGTCGCCCCTTTGGTTCCCTTGCAGAGGAGTTTAAAAGCAGGAAATCTGTATTGACTAGCATGCTCGCATAAAGAAGGGGAGGAGATGGACAGATAGAGAGATTATGAGGAGGAGAGCAGGACAGGTTGGAGGCAGAGGGAGGAAGAGGAGGAGGAGGAGAGACAAAGACGAGGGAGATGTGAAGTGACAAGCAGATCCGAACGTGTATTCCAGGCGGTCAGGCAAGCTGTCTGTGTTTTAGAAGAAAGGCTGTGGTGGGGAAGGAGGAAGAAGAGGGAGAGGAGGAAGAGGAGGAGGCAGTGTTTTGAAAAGCAAAGGGAGGCAGAGGGTTTGCGTCTTGTTTAGAGGGAACAGGGAAATGGAGACTGACACGATGCAGATTTTTGTCAGACTGGAAGTTATTGAGGACAAGCGATTTCCTTTGTCGGGGGGGTTACACACATTATCCTGCTGAGAATTACATGTTTGGGTCGATACCACGTTTGTGTCTGTGCAGGAAACAGGTGGCTGCAGCCCGTTAGCTTAGCTGATATCTCGTTCGTTCCATTTGTGCAAAACCTGTATTTTAAGATGACATTTTCATAGTTTCGCCAGAGGTTATGTGCCGATCTAATTCCTGGCCTGGACTAGTTCCTAATCGTAAGTTTAACACCAGAGCTAGTTCGCTGTGGTTGGAGCCAGGCTAGCTGTTTACACCTGTTTCTATTCTTTATGCCAAGCTAAGCTAACTGACAGCCTTGTAGTTATGGTATAAATTAACTCATCTAACTCTCAGCAAATAAGAGAATATGCATATTTCCTTAAAATCTCAAAATACTCCTTCAACAACCTTTGGAAGATTTCATCCAAGAAAAAATTAAACTCAGGTACACTTACTAGCTTTTTTTTCTTTAAGGAGGAGTTTTAATTATAAATTGGGAATCACAAATTACAGAGTTCCTAGACGCTTGAAATCTTGTTTCATATTTTTCAGTCCAATATTTTTTAACTTTGGCTGTTAAGCCAAATTTTTAAAAATGAGTGAAGTAAATGAACAAATATAAAATCAGTTGATTCAGCTTTTGGCCACCAGGATTACAATCCGAGCCGTGTGGAGTCGGATTAGAAACAGCATTTAGACATTTATAGATAAAACTAACAGAACAAGAACCTGATTCATTGAATAAATAAATGGAGAAAACATTTTGTGGGGTTGAGCTCGCACTGGGGGGAAATATCAATTTTTCTATAATCATTTATTTGTGGTTGTTTGTTTATTTGAGAAGGACAATGAAAATCCTCGAAAGAGATTAAGAGGCCAATTTAAATGTCTTTCCCTGGCCAGATGTTAAAGGATAAATCTGCTCATATAATATAGTTTTGCTATTGTCAACAAATCCCACGAAAGAGCCAAACCAACAGCGTCCATCCCAGTACCCTCTGACTTCCCAAACACTTTTGTGGCTCTCAGCTTGAAGCCCATTTTTTTCTCCTAAAGATGTGAATCTTTAAAAACAAAAAAATATGTGGTTTCATATTACCCAAGGGCTTTTTTTGCTTAAACAGCTGGTCACTGTAGTTTTTAAACAAACTGGAGCAAATAGTGCGTTTGTTGGGGGACTATTTTCAGCGGTGGATAAATCCCCATTTGGTCCTTTTCTGAGTACTTGGGGTGGGGGGCAATGGTGCACTACAGTGTCACTGATGTGTTTTTAATGGTTTCTGGAGAAACAAAGAAGCATCTACGGCTCAGAGGAATCAGAAGCATCAGGCTTCAGGAGTGAGCACAATACTAGTCGGTGCGATGCCATTGTGGTTTCAAGGGATTTGTTGGGAAGAATAAAAATATTGAACAACGCTATCCATTAAAACGGCCTCCTGAAAATAGAACTGACTTCAGTGCATCCACTATTTTTGACCCTCAGCATTGTTCTACCTCGTCTCCCTTTGTCCCTGAGCCTTCCCGTCTGTTTCTGCGGGGGTCAGCTTGCCCCCCCCCCAACTAAAAAGTAGCAGTTTAAGGCAACAGCTAACATTTAGCTCATTATGTAAATGCTAATCACCGGTTGTAGCACAGACCCCTGGGGGGGGGGCACTCAGACACAACTAAGGCTGGCACAGCCAGCGGGCTGCATTAACAGTCCTAGTACATGAGCAGACCGATTTATGGATCGCAAGGCTCCACTGTGCTAATCTGTCAGTTTTGTGTGCACCCCCCACCCCCGCCCCTCGCGTGCAGTAAAGCAGCATCGATGTAAACTAGTTATGTCAGCTGATGTGATGGAGCGGCGGCGTCCTCTGTGTATTTTACACTCGGATGAGGCCGCTTCCACTCGTGTTCTCTCCTGCCCGGTGTCAATAACGTAATCAGATGTGGGGCCCACAGCTGTTCTACCTGTGAGCGTGTGTGTGTGTGTGTTCAGGGAAAACAGACAGGGGAATACAGGGCAGTGTTTGGACAGGGACACGTTTTTTTGTGTCATGCTGCCTCTGTCTTCCAGCACATTGGATTTGAAAGAGGTGAAGCTTCCGTATTTACATGTTTTAGCCTATTTTCTACAAATATACACTTTGCACCACAGCTAAACACAAGGTACATGAGGTGTTCGGTGATGTGACAAGAAGTTTTATCCAATTTTTTTACTGTTTGAGTCGTCGACATTAATATACTGAAAATAGCTGCTAGCAGGTGCAGTTGACCATGCAGACAGTTGACAATGCGTTTCGCCCTTTATTGGGTCGATAAGGTGACTTTAGTATTTCTCACTATGCCGTGCAGCTCTGTCAACAAGCTCAACGAACTGAAAGAGATGAGACTAGAGATGGTTCCTTTTGGGAAACTTTGAGAAACAAATAATTGGACAAATCCGCTTGTGAATGACAGAAAGCATGAGAGGGGGGAAAAAGTCCTCTTCAGCGCAGTTAAAACAGTTTGTTTCCTGACACTGATTCAGGATTTTTCTTAGGTTTTGGCTCATAAAAATAATAATTGTAATAGTTTGATCATTTTATTTTGTGGAAAAGCTGCAGGGATTTGAAAACATGCAAACTCTTGCAAATATTGCAAGAATTGGCTGATCTTTATTTGGGTTGGGGGTTTAATTCTTGCAAATCTGAAGATCACAGAGTCCTGAAGGGACTAGTTAGTATACATGAGGTAAATCTGATGCTGATCCACTTGTAAAATGTGAGCTGTTGTGATGATCATCTGGTCGTCACGGTTCGGTGCCAGAGCTACTCTGTACAGCAGCAGCTGTATGGGGGGGGGGGCTGCTTAGCTCCTTAGCTCCTCCTCTGCCAGCTGAGAGCTCTGATCTGCAAACATTGATCGGGATCAATAATTCACACTGCTACTTTATTATTTGATGCTGGGGAGCTATAATCTGTTGGGGATAAGTGCCAGTGATAAGTGTGAAAGACACACACACACGGCTCCTGGTGATAGTGAGTGTGTGATTATGTCCCTGGTTTATCCCTGCTCTCTCTCTCCAGTGCGACTGGTTTCAGAGTGTTACTGAGCTGCTTCTGCTGCTGCTGCTGAATACCTGATGTGTCAGGTTGATTGTGAAGTCCAAAGTTGTTGGACTTGTGGACCTAAGCTTGAATAATGTCATCATATTTAATGCAGTTGTTAGGCCTTCAGTATGAAGGCTTCGGTGGACACCTAGTATCTACCTTGGTGATAATCCCGCCCCTACTGCAGCCAATTTCGCTTTCTGGCTTGTTTTCGGTCTGGTCTTCAGCAGTGAAACACATGACCAGTCCTGATGTGGTCACGTGACAAACCAACCAGGCCACAAACTCCTGAGTTGCCCCTCTGGATCAGTGTCTTGTTGCACTGTCCTAAAAGTTGCAGGCTGCATGCAAAAACAGCACCTTTCACCAAAAAATGGGCAACAAGTCCTCCAACTAAAAAAATAAGCCTTTAGTCATCTTTCTATAAAATGGCCCATGCGAACATTTGCTGATGGTGCTGCTGTTGTCAGGTAGTTTCCAAAGCAGATACGTTGGCAGCCTGGACAGCGTCCCCAGTCCAGCTGGGGTGTAATGGACAAACCAAGGGATGGTGGCTGCTGCTCTCACCAATGTGCACAGCTATTTCCCATGGTTGTCTGAGTTCAGCAACCGTTAGGTATCTTAGGTATCTGGGCTAATTACAGATCATTTGCAGGACGGGTGGTAGCCGTTAAGGCCGATTTATGCTTCAGTGTCGAACCTACGGCGTAGCATGACATGCGCCTCCCCAAAAATGTAAATACACGTCACAGAGATTCAGACTGTAAAAACTGTGATTGGTCGTCCTCATAGCATTGAATTTCTCCGTCTCCTCCAACATCTTCCTTTGTTTCTGTGTTACAGTAACTTCAGGAGGACTGAAACTGCTGTTCAACATCTGTCAGATCTGCTCGGTTTCAGTCGCTCTCATTTCGAAGTGCACCAACAAGCATGGGGAAAACAGCAGCGAAGAAACTCAACACAGTGGCATGTAAATGCCGACGCCAACTAGTGGTTTGGTGGTGTTATTACAGTGTGACACCAATGTAGAAGTATAAATGCTCGGGATGGGGTAGGCCACTTGCAGTGGCTACAGTGTAGGCTCAATGCAGATGCATAAATTGGCCGTTAGAAGTTAGCTGCCATAATGGCAGGCAATTGTCGCCCACTTAAGATACAGACCATCGTTTTTTTTGAGTAGCAGACGCAGCAATAAACACTCATAGTTTGAAGGCACCTCAAGAGCCTCTGTGGCACTAAAGGAAAACCACAATTTTTGTTCCTTTGTGAAGCCACCTGGGGAAAAATGTAAAAATGGGGGCCGTCTAACCGACAAATACTGTCGTGTTGCTGTTTATCTTGGAATGACCGTGAAAACTCACTGAAGCGGTTCAACCTCACAGTCATGGTTTAAGCTCTAGTTAGTACTTGTGAAAATGTAGTTCATATCATAATCTGCAACCCAGTCAGCAGCCAATACATTGACACTTGTACAGAATCGTCTGAGGGGTCGTTTTTAATCTTCCTGTGACTCACCTTTGGGATCCACCCCACAGCCACGATCATGTGCTGGTGCGAAAACATCATTATTTATCCCTGCGCAGCGGATACAACCACAGCGTTGATGCCTGCAGACTTTAGACTTGAAGCTCTACCAAAAATAAACGGAAGTATTGAGATCATGAGCACCAGAGTGAATCCACCATGCTTTCTGTGCTGCCGGCGGACACATAAACTGAGCAAACGACCTGATGTGCGATGTGTGATTGAGACAATTGTTGGGGGGTTTTGTTGCTTTTTTTTCCACGGGCTTCACGGACAACAGGCGTGTGAGCAAAATCCATTTACCTTTTCTTTTTTTCCTTCTTTTTTTTTTTACTTGAGAGAAATCCTGCGCTCTATTCCACCAGGATGACCCTAATCCCGCTTTGCAGTCCACAGTGACTCTGCACGCTTCCCCCTAAAAGCAGAAGCATGGGAAGAAAGTCATTAGGTCGACGACGGCCGCTCCATGGGGAATTATTGTTGTCATCATCCGCCGTGTGGTGAAGGTGCTACTTAGTCACTGATTCTCTGAGGTTTCGGCAGGATCAAGCGCTTCCTTTATTTATTTATTTTTTCAAAATTTCGAAACGAAACACCAGAAGTCGTTGATTTCTCGTTGTAAGCGGCGAGGAACGGTTGCCGTGTTTAATCTTTCATCAACTCTTGGTAACAGGACTGTCTGGGCTCGACGTGCAGATTTTTATCGCTCATTTAGATTCATCTGGAATTGTATCCATTCAGGATCGCATTCATATTTCAATCGCATTCAATATTCCCTCACAAGCGCTCGGAGGGAAATTCATGAGAAAAAAAATGGAAAGAAACCCCACAGACAATCTGCTGGGCTTTTTTTTTTAAGCTTTCAAAGACGCAACTGGTACCATATGAAAGAGTTCTGAAACTGTATGCGTGTGCACGTGTGTGTGTGTTTGTGTGTGTGTGTGCGTGTGTGTATGCGTGCATGTGTGTGTGTGTGTGTGTGTGTGTGTTTAAACGTTAGTTGCATTGGAAATGTTTTTCAGCTTCCCTCCGACGTCTCTCACTGAGGGAGATGAGAGGAGCTGACACACAGAATTAAAAATATCTCTCAATAACACTCCCCCACACACACATACACACACACACACTGCAACCCAAGAGACCACACACACACACATTTACACACATTTACACGTACACCACACTGCTGAACACTTTTTTTTATGTGTCTCTCTCATCTTTTTTCATTTCCCCCCTTGTGCATATGGATGCATACATAAAACCCGCTGCTTGTTGTGAGCTTTAAAAAGCCACTAAGGCAGAACTATAGAAGTGTCAAAGAGCCTTTGGTGGCTTTGTTAGAGTTTTTGAACTTACGTTTCAGCGTTTTTTTAGTTTATGCATCTCCACATCATGTAAAGATGCAGACGTATGTCCGCTTAGTGTCTGCGGACCAACCATGTGGACAATACGTTACACAAGGTCGTACAAACATGGAGGGGTTGCATGAGAGGTGGTTCCTGCGTCGGTCTGTTCTGAGTCTACCACAGGAGAAGCGCGGAGCTAATTGTATTTTGTATGAATGGCGACGTGCGGGTTTATTCATGAATGCAAACTACACTGCAGCTGCAGCAGCAGCGGCAGCGGCAGCTTCCTCAGCCATAGTGGTGGGCTCCTATTCATGAATCTGCTCATTTCTCCATTCAGTTGTCTCTGTGTCTCCTTTCCAGCTGGCCATCACACACATCACACACACATCACACACATCACACACATGGACCGGGTCCGTCACCTGGCTGTGATTACCGGAACGGGGGCTGCTAACGAATCAAAGCCACAGTCCCGGGGTCACCAGGTCCAACCCGGTGCCAGACTCGCATTTTCAAAGTTTATTATAAATTTATGAATTTACTCGCCGGACACACATGCTCACACGAACACAAACACACATACACACCCTCTCATACTGCACACTTATACACCCACCTTCCTGATGTGGTCTTTCTTTTGCAGTGGACGGTGGGAAGGTTTGCGAGGGTTTGGTCACCTCTGAGGCCCCCCCCACCACCACCACCACCACCACCCCGTCCTTCATGTCAGAGCCTCAATTTGGAGAAATGTCAGTGAGCACGATGAGCTGGCAGGGGCAGGGCACTGTGTCACCGCAGTGCCGATGGATACAAACAAATCGGCAACACACTCATCATCTCGAACCACCTGAGAGAGAGAGAGAGAGAGCAACAACATGAGAGACGAAAAAAAAGATAGAGGGAGGGAGCCAGGGTGTCAGATTGGGAAACACCTCAGCAGCATATCAGTCACAACTGCTAGCCTTACTGCCTCTGTTGCCATGGCAACGGGGGGATTGTCAGGCATCCTGGAGGATGGAATGGTCCAAAAAATCCTCGGCTGTCACTTACTTCAGGAGAAAGAGAAATGGATCCTGTGTTCCCATGCGTGTGTTAGTGTGTTTGTGAGTTAGTGTTTGTGCGTGTGTGCGTGTGTGTGTGCGTGTGTGTGTGTGTGTGTATGCTGGCTGCCTGGCTGCTGTACCCCCCCCGTGAAAGATGCCCGAGCAGGAAAGATGAGACGCCTTGGATGAGCCGGAGGGGAAGTGCAGATGGAGAATAAAGCTGTGTTTCAGGTCCAAGGTTCACTTAACCAGGGCTGTTTATGCATAAGGGTTCTGGCTCTGACTTTTTTTACACTGGGAGGCAAGTATTTAGTAAAAAAAGAGCAGATGAGTTAAACGGCAGTTACGACAAAGTCAGAAAGGGGAGGCTGTTGAGGCGAATTCGACATTTACAAAAGTGATGAGGAAGGTAAAATCCAAGATAAAATGGTTATTGTTTTTTTTTCTTTTTGAGACGCTTTAAGCCTCAGTTGATGTTTCTGGAGAGAGACTGAGTTTTCTGCTTCACAGAAAGTCATTTGTTTGTCTTCCATGAGTCCAAATAAAATAACATATTCAAAATATCTATATATATATATATATAGAGAGAGATATATATAGATATACAGTACATAATATAGCTCATGCTGGCTTGGGCAGCTATGTACATTCTGGCCCATAGAGCACACTGGAAATAGTAGTTTGACAAAATAATAAGTTCCGCTTCTGTGACAACCGTGTGATATGGTTGAAAGCTCCGGAAAAAGTTAGTGGATAGACCTTGATTGTTTTGTTGATAAATGAGTAACATGTAATGTTCATAAATGAGTAATGTGGGCATTTAAAGAGAGATATCGCCATTTTTCTTGAATTTCATAATATACATGTTAATTAATTTGTGACAATTGAATGTAACTGAAAATACACAATATCCCAAACGTCCTTCTCTTAATTTTGGTGGTTAAATTGTCCCAAACTGCTTAGAGACAGATGTTCTCATTTTCTATTTTGTTTTTAATATGGTTTTTAAATACCTGCAGATCACATGATACATGGAGCATTAGTCTGACCCTGATTTAGTTTTTCCTGAATTGTCTGAATCACTAAATCTAATTTAAATGTTTGTCAATTAGAGATCGATCAGTCAATGTAGGAAAAACTGATTGTTTATAACAAACAATGATGTAGTTTCTAAGCAGATGTCGAGAATCAATGTTGTGACTTCAGTTCATGTCGAGCCGCTGCAACTCGGAGCAATCCCTCATTCCACATTTCTTTCACCGGCCTCTCCGAGAAAACGAAGCGTGTTCCCACGGTTTACGGTCAGTTTACCGACAGACCGTGTTCTGAGACAAATCGGAGGCTGAAGCTTTGTGATTTTAATAGAGTTGGACAACGATTGTTCTGTGAGCAGAAGAAAAAAAAGAAAAACTACGGCAACCAGAGAGTTGATAAAATAACTCTGGAAGGAAAATGGAAGCAGAAAACTCTCAGAATATGGAAAGTACATCTCAGGAACATCAAGACTTGGGTGCTCTATATTGACTTATTTATACTTTGATGTAATAGTACACATACATAACTTCTCCTTAATGACAAATTAAATGAAAACATGTAACAATGTGTTACATGGATGCTTAGGGAAATTTATATAGTTTAATTTTACAAAATGGTGCCAATGAACATTTTCTCACATGCTGTTTCACTGTGGACCACCCCCCTCCCTTCCCCCTTGGCTGGGGGCTTTGGTGCAGTTGGAGCGGCTGAAAAGGGGATTTTATCAGGGACACGTCTGGAGAGTCTGGAGATTGAAGGTCCCCAGACTGACTGTGACAGTGCAGGGACTTTAGGGAATCTTAAGGGGGGGTGTCAGATTCTCTTCCCTCTGACTGTTGTGATCTCCACTCTGCGGCCTATTGATTTAAAAGACACTGGATGATAGTGAATATTGACCATGCAGTAATTGAGTGCGGTGCATGTAGAGACTTTTTTGTTTGTTTATTTTCGAGGGACCTAAAGTGCCTCACATTGACCTCCTCCCCATTGATGAGCCACTCCATCGACTTTCCTCCCAGGTCTTAGCGATCTGAGACCCCATGACAGAAACAAGGTCACTGGTCAGGTCACCAGAACCCCCCCCCCCCCCCAAAAAAAACCCCACACATCGCCATTTGTTCTCCTGAAGATGCATGCGCTCACTTAAAAAGGAGCTGGAGTCGAAAAACTTGTCATTTTTGGCCTCTTGTCTGATCAGATGTGTACAAGTGACGTAAAAGCTTCGAGGAGGAGGCCTTGCATGCAACACACACACACACACACACACACACACACACCTCTCTAGGTACTGATGCAGAATTTTATTATTGTGTGAACCTCACACTGTTTTCCACATTTCAATCCAGCTGACAGAACTATATGTCCTGGAACTAACTCTGGATGGGCCAAGTCAGCAACTGCCCTAAGGCCCTAAAACCCCTGCAAATTTACTGTCGCCTCTTAGTTATAGGTTTTGACTGTAATTTTTGGGGAGATTATTGGAACATATGAAACCAAAACACAACCGAAGCTGAGGTGATAAGGTTCTGAGGACGGGTTTGTTTGTCTACCTAGAGCCATGTTGGCTTCAGCTGCTGCTAACATCCACATGTTTAAAAAAAAAAAAAAAAAAAAACGAATCCAAATAAAAACGTTAACACAGCTGTGAAAACAAAGAACTGGATCTGATTTTATAGCCAGATAAGAGAATGTTCCTCAGTCAAAATCTAGTTTCAACTGATACTAGTGCATGTTCCTGCAATAATGGGGAAATGTCATATTCCAGCATAGGACTAATGTGCACAGAGATGTGGGAGGATGAGGGTGTTAAAAGGGGGCTCACACCTTATTTGAGACCCCCCCCCTCTTCCAAAAAAGATTGTTTTATTATTAAATGCCAAGATATATGTTACAGTTGTGATGGTGACAGTGGGAAGAGTAAATGATGCACATGAACACACGATGCACATATACGCAGGTTATGATTTACAGGAATGTAAGCTCCTCTCACTGTGGCTCCTCCATAGAGCTCTTACCATACCAAACTACTTCTGCTGTAAAATATACCTGCATATTTTACACTGAATTCTCATTTGTAATTCAGATTCGTTACACATTTTAGTTTTATGTAGCCACTTCTTTTGTGGTAGTTTTGTACCTTCTTTTTTTTACTTCTGCTGCCATAATTTGTGCCTCTTTGCCAATGTTTAGCTTTCCATACTGCATGGGGACATGTCCCTCTATGATACCATCAGATATATTTTCTCTGGCATTGGCCTGTTCTGTTAGTATTTGCTCTGTAATCTGTTTGAGGTGAAACCGCGTTAATCTCCCATTAAACAACCTGTGGTACACTCATGAGGTTTGCAAGTAAAGTGCTGTGCACGTCATGTGCGTGCAGATAAACACTTTGCATTGGCCATGACTCCTTTTAATTTGAAAGCATAGCGCATTTTATGGATATCCCGAATATCTCCGCTCATTATATTCTTATAATATTACATTAATTAACCTCTGTAGACTACATTTCCGCTGCTGCAGCTGCTGTTATTTTGCAGATCGTTAGCCTCTTTCCTTCTTCCCCATATTCTCCAATATCTTTAGTCAGACTTCTACTTAACGGTTCTCGCTGAAATTCATCAGTTGCATATTTAAATGTTATATTATTTTCCTTTGGCGCCGCAGGGTCACATTCTCCTCCGATTTACCTTTTCATTCTGTCAGCATTTGTTCCCACTTTATCCTCGTAGGAAATCCTCGTAAGTTTAAATATGACGCATAAAAACTCATTTTAACTCAAGTTTAATGACTTGTGGCGTGTGCACACAATCTGCGAACGCGGCCACACCGGGCCTCCCTCAGCCGGAACCAAGGTGCGCGGATTTGAAGATGCGCGTCATCCTTCTTCCATTTCTGTTAATCGGGAAGAGTCCGCTGGTTTGTTTTAATCTCTCTGCAGAACTAGTCTCTCTCTCTCCAAGGTTTTTTTTAATTCCTGTTCATCCTCGGGCCTTGAGTCCGCAGTAAAAATATATGTGGGGTAGAGATGCGGGAAAGACCAAATTGTTGCTATATTGGAGCATCCACCGGTGCGGCGGAGTCTATTTTTAGCCGGGAACTACATCAGCTCTGACTGCAGAGACACCGGGAAGGGGGGGCGGAGGGGCGGCGGGGGGGGGGGGGGGATCACCGGCGCTGCGCCGCTGCCGCCTTCACCCCGACCGCTGACATTTCACTGAGCCAAATTAGAGCAGAAGGACGCGCGGGCGGATAGAATATTTACCGTGTGTGTGTGAGGTGTGTTTGAGGTGTGTGTGTGTGTGTGTGTGTGTGTGTGTGTGTGTGTGTGTGTGTGTGTGTATATGTGTGCGTGTGCGCGCGCGAGAGGAGCGGGGAGAAAGACGGGAAGAGGTTGATAAAACGGTTATTTTTGGGATGATGGCTTCTCGTTGCGCGGTGTTTTGATAGTGGACGTACGCGAAGCCTGATCCTCTGAGTCCCGGTGGAGCGCAGGATCACCGGGACCCGGTCTAAGGCAGGTGGTCCGAGAGAGAGAGAGGGAGGGAGGGAGGGGGCGGGGGGGAGAGAGAGAGAGAGAGAGAGAGGCGTGCTGCACATCGGTCGGGCTACTTTTCTGACGACACACCAACAACCGTCAACCTGTGGATAGAGCGCGCGGTGCTCCGTCGTCTCCTCCACCGCCGCTGACACCCCCCCCCCCCCTCACGCACCGAGCCCGAACACCTCCACAGCCCCCTCCACACACACACACACACACACACACACACACACACACACACACACCCCAGGACATCACAGGACGCATGCACCGGGAGAGGGTGCCGGTCCGATTCCCGCGCGCGGAGGAGGAGAGGAGCCGGAAAGTTGCAAGGGGTCCGCGCGTTGCCGCCGCCGCCGACGCCGCTTCATGAATGGCCGGAACATGGAGGAGGCGCCATTCGACAGAGTCAAGACCCGGCGGAGGAAGGGTCACTGCCCGGCCGGGGCGCCCCTGGGCGCCGTCGCCTGCGAGGACGAGTTCGACAACCAGGAGCTGGAGGCTCTGTTCCAGAGCTACAACCTGAAGCTGGAGCAGACCGCCACCCTCAAGGCGCTGGCGGTGCTCATCGTGGCCGCGTCGTCGCTGTCCCTGATGGAGCTGCTGTCCAGCCCGCGGCTCACCTTGCCCAAGGGCTCCTACCCAGTGCACTGCGTGGTGTTCCTGTCGCTGTTCATCGTCACCAACGTCAAGTACCTGCAGGTGACGCAGCTGCAGCAGATCGCCAAGCTGGCCCTGCTGTTCAGCTTCACCTTCGCGCTGCTCTGCTGCCCGTTCCCGCTGGCGCTCGGCGCGGCGGAGCCTGAGAGCGCCGCTGCCCCCGAGCAGGGAGTGTGGCAGCTCATGCTCGTCACCCTCGTGGCTTACGTGCTGCTGCCGGTGCGGACGCTGATGGCCGTGGTGTTCGGGGTGATGCTGGCCGCTTCCCACTTCATTGTCATAGCGACGTCGGTCACCGGGAGGAAACCGCGCCTGTGGAGACCGGTAAGTGCTGCATCCGCATCCCGGTCGCTCAGACAACTCCACCGCCTCAGAGAGCAGCCACGGTGTTTGAGCCATCATCATCACCATATCGGGCAGGTAGCGGGCTCCTTTCGCTCAACAACCACGGTCCAGGTCGAGCAACTTCTCCAGCGTAGAAGACTCGAGTCGCACTGGGAGGCTCCCAGTTAAAGTGATGCCGAGAGGCAGGGAACGAAACGAAGGCGCTAAGAAACCTCCGGAGATCGATTGTTTTGCTCCGGGACACTCTGCAGTTGTAAACCTGGACCCGAGCGGAAAGTTTCACCGCCGAGCTCCGGCGCGGGGAAGCGGACGCGGAGCTGTCCAGCGGCCGGTGCTGAAACGGGCGCTCGGGGCTGGGTTCGGTTTTTTCCCCGCAGAGCCTCGGACACGCGGTGCCGCTGAGGCCGGACTGATCCTCGTGCCCAGGTTGTTTGTAGAAGCGGTGATTTTACTACTTAGGACGCAATATAGATTTTATCTTTATTCGAAGGTGGTTTCCAAACCTTTTTTTTTTGGCTATGAAGCTGTGTCTACCTGTGACCCCCCCCCCAAACTTCTCAGAGGTTGTAAATGTCACTTCTTGGATTTATTTGATTTTCTTTAAGGCCCCTTAAGGGGATCTAAAAGTATCCAAAAGCAAAAAACGTTGATTAGGAAAAACGTCCCAAAAATGAACGTGATTTTGTGAAGCAGAAACATATTTTTGTTCATCTTTTCTTTTCTTTTTTAACTCAAGCCTCTCATATTCATCCTGCAGGTTTGGAACCACTGCTATAAAACGCAAAAAAGCCTGTGAGGGTAAAATGAAAGAAAAGGGATTCATGATAGTTCATCGGTAGTAATGTACCAAAGCCTAGTGACCCCTTAGCCCAGCTCACCCGAAGGCTGATCTTTGTCTCTGTTGTATTTTTGGAGGCCTGGGGAGGTAAAAAATTTACCAAGAATTTTACTTTAAAAAGAGGAAAAACAAGAGGAAAATTAAAAAAAAAAACAACCTCAACTTTAAACGCACCAATCATAACACACTACACTGAACCTAGAAGTGTGAGTCCGTGTCCTGTCGGTCGCAGCGCAGAGAACGTCTCATCCATCTGTCTGTACATGGATTACAGCGTTTTCCCTCTGACCTTTCGCCTCTGACCTTTTTTTTATGTGCATAGACGCTCACAGAGTTCATCCTCCGAAATAAAGTGTCCGGCGGGAATCGATAGCCTCCGATCATTACTCGATAATGCGCTTTGCCTGCCGCTGCCATTCCCAGTGTGTATGTATGTGTGCGTGTGTGTATGTATGTGTGCGTGTGTGTATGTATGTGTGCGGCCTTTGTTGTTTTGAAGTGACAGCTAGAATTCACATTGTAGTCCGCGCGCTGACCCGTTGTCCCTCATTCAGTCCATCCTATGGATTAATCAGAGGATTGCGTAGTCTTATCTAGACCCGGGATGTATGATTACGCTCATGGAAACACACACACAAAACACACACACCCATATATATATGTATATTTCTATGTATATATCTCTCTCTCTCTCTCTCTCTCTCTCTCTCTATATATATATATATATATATATATATATATATATATATATCTCAACACGTATCAACATGTGTGTGTGTGTGTGCGCGCGCGCGCAGCTCGTGGCCAACGCGGTGCTGTTCGCCAGCGTCAACTTATCCGGGGTGTTCGTGCGGATCCTCACCGAGCGCACGCAGAGGAAAGTCTTCCTGCAGGCGCGCGGCTGCATCGAGGAGCGGCTGCGGCTCGAGGATGAGAACGAGAAGCAGGTGAGGGCACACGCACACACGCATGAAGGTGCGTGCGACGCATCCACGCACCCCCCCCCTCCACCCCCCGCATCTCGAGCTCTAGTATGTTGGTCGAAATCTTCTCAGAAGTTAGTGGGATTTTTTTTTCAGGTGCCAATGTATTCTAACAACCTGCCCACGGGCACGTGGTAACTATGACAGCAGCTATTTAAGGAAAGAACAATTACTGTGGCACGTGCACACATTCACCCTCCCTCCACTCTATAAGCACCCACCCACACACACACACACACGCACACACACACGCACACACACACAGCAATTTAACCAAGAAACAATCAGGAAACTTTAAGGTGTGGAAAACACTGGGTTATGCAACCACACCCTCTTCACCCACCATGCTCATAACCCCCCCCCCCACACACACACACACACCTGTACCAGCTCTTTAACAGGGAATTAATTATCCCATGTGCAGAATATGTCTGTACATTTGTCAGCTCCATACACACACAAACACACACACACACACACACACACACACACACACACACACACACACCTCTTTTAGCACCTGTGCTTTGTAGATTAGATGATGATATGCTGTGTTTTCCCCTCAGCAGCAGCAGCAGCTCCCTTCTGACAGGTAATTACACAAGCAGATTGCTTTCATGGCCTCGCTACTCCAGTAAAGGTCACAGTTTATCTGGGTGAGAGAAACACACACACACACACACACACACACACGACTCTCTGATTCGGACTGCTGCTGCTGCTGCTGATGATGAACCCATGAAACAAAAGTCTCAAATTTTTTGAATTTCACCTGTCAAACTGGTCTGTTGTTTTTGCTCTGGTTTCTGTTCTGTTTTTTTTTTTATCTGAGCTGGATCCATGGGTTATATTGATTCCACAAAGTGTGTGTGTGTGTGTGTGTGTGTGTGGGCTACGCGCTCTGCGTCCGGGTGGGAAAATTGACTTCTCGGTTCAATAGCAATTTCAGAGCCCGGAGGCCATGCTTAGTTTCCTCTTGACTCATGTGAAGCAGGGGCACTAATCAAGGCAGAAACACACAATGCACGACACACACACATACACACACACACACACATACACACACACACGCACAAACAACACACAACCTCTGCTCCATAGGGGGTGTAATTCTAAAAAATTACAATGACATCTCTAATAAGTCGTTCTAGCTAAATGACAAAACAGGTGTAGAAATATGACTGCAACAAGACAGTCCCAACAGAAGGTCCACTTACTGGCTTTTTCTGAACATATCACACTGTCTTCATTCGCAGATTTATTGCAGTTTGCTCAACCACAGAATTTTAATGACTTCTCACCCACGTTTGCCTAAAATTTTAAACATCAAAGTTCATTTCTGACCATTGACAGTACCCCAATCAAAATCTTTTGGCATTTTTGTGTGTGTGTGTGTGCGGGGGGGGGGGGTGTAACCTCTTCATCTCCATGACAACTGAGCAAACATATCACTGTGTCATATGGAAAAAAGTTCTTCCAAAAGCTACTTTGTGGCCCTTGAGTTAGGATTGGTTTGTCAAGGCAGCATTACAAGCACCTGTCTATAGGAATGCCTGATCTCTGCCACCTCTGTGGCTAAGGTCAAAGGTCATGCCCCAAACATCTATCCCGTCCCACTGCCTAAGAGCTTGTAGCACTATTACAATATTATATTTCCATCTTTGAAGGAGAACAGTCTGGTCTAGTTAAGTTAAAATTAAACATACAGTGGTTCATTCACAGAACAGATGACAATTGCACTAACACTATCAAATGAAGACCGTGAGCTGTGGTTGAAAGCTTTGGAGAAAGTGTTTGAAAGTGAGTTGAAAAGTTTTGTTTCTCAGTGTCTTCCTGAACTTGTTCAGAATTTCTAGGAAATAGAGAACAGTCTCTCTTTAGTCTACATACAGGATATAAGTTTTATTTACTCTGACCTTTACAAAATAAAATATCAGGGACTGATTCTGAGCTTACTTCTCGCTTCCTGTATAAATGTCTCCTCATTAAGAACGATCTGTAATATTAGGGTTAGATTATAGTACAACATATATATATATATATATATATATATATATATATATATATATATATATATATATATATATATATATATAAACCGTATTGTGAAATAACAGAAATTTGTCAAAGATCTTCCTAAACCTTTTATACCAAGGTATATCATTTTTGAAGTCTGGTTATGTGGACAGTATTGTAAATCAATAAGTGGGAAACTGGATTTTTGAGTTTTGCATCAATATTATGACGGCATTTTATTTTTCAGTCATTTAATTCACCAGATTTGCCCAAAAGAAAGCCTTTGTAGTCTGACCATTTTATCGATAAACTTATTTTGAAAAAAAATTTCCAGAAAATTTAACCTGACATTTTACAGTATTTTAACACAGAGTAGATTTTATTCATGTATCAGGCTCCTAGTAACAGTGAGTTATATTACATGTCTTTATACAGAGTTCTTCTCTCCTCCTCTTCATGTTTTTTTTTTTTTTGGCTTTTCTATTTTGGATTTCACAAACAAGTGCTACATGTTAAATTGACTGTGCTGTTGTTGTCTTCTTATGATGAGAATAAGTTTAATGAAAGTAAAAATAAACTTTTTCTTTTCCCCCTGACTGTTAGTTTTCCACAAAGTTGGATTGCTTCAGTTTCAAATTCATTCATATAAGAGATGCAAAGTTTTTTGTGGGAAATTCTTCCCTTCTTGTTGTTAAAATCTGTGTGTGAATGTGAGGTAAAATGAGCCAGTGGTATGTTAAGAAAAGACCACGAGAAGTAGAAGAAGAAGAAGAAAAGCCTCAGTCAGACACAGTGGACGGATCAGAGACGCCAAAATCATTAATGTGCGACTATAACACATTCAGGGAAGCAGAGACGTGAATTATCCCACTAAAACAGCCGCACCTTCACACTCTGGCTATCGGGATTTTCACAGCTCACACACACTCACACACACACGTGTGCGTGTGTGTGTGAGTGCAAAGGCTGAAACACAAGCACATATGGACAAGCACACACTTTCACACACCCATCCCTCCATCGGTAAGTGTTTCTAAGAGCTGCTCCTCAGGTATAGCCTTTTTTTGCAAGTGAGGAACAGTTGTGTGAATGGATGTATAATGTGACACCGTGTCAGGAGGGAGGGAGGGAGGGAGGGAACCCCCCCCCCAGGCTGCCTCTCGACAGCAGAGCGGCCTGATGATTCATGGTGCATTCACAACCATTCAACATCCCGCTAGAGTTTCAATTCAACTTTTTGCTGCTGCAAAATAGACTCTCATACACACACACACACACACACACACACACACAAAACAGGCTTGGGTTCTTTGGACTCTGGGACTTTGTTATTCACAATTCAATAACATTTTTTTTAGATTAAACAATCAATCTAATAAGATAAAAAATACCGATTATCTAAGCCAAAGCTCCACATCTTTGTGGTTTTACACATTAACTAAATCCACTACCATCAATTTTTTCAGCCTGAAGTGGGGCTTAAAATAATGATTTTTTTGCATAATTTATTCATCACTTATTAATCACTGATTCATTACTTATTATTTTAATTAATCAATGTTCTGAGAGTTCATGGGGACAACTTGAAGTTTGTCATTTGCTTGACAGTAAAACTCTACGAAACCTTAGTTTTTCTTCAGTTCCAGGCTGCCACTAAGAAATTACCTGTGGCATGTATTTTCTTCATAGTTTGGTCTTTAAAAACATTAGTAAATTGTGAAAAAATGCTTGTCACAAACTCAAGATCACATCTTCAGATTGCTCATTGTGGTCAAAGAAGAGACCAAAATTCTAAAATGATATGTGTAATGTCACAAAAGACAAAGAAAAGCAGCAAATCTGGACAATTGAAAACCAGGTAAATTTTCTGTACTGGGCTGGAGAAATTACACAGTTGATCACTTGAATATAAAAGAAATAGTTAATTTTCTGTTCATTGATTTCTCACTCAACTGACTGAACGTTTCAGTACAAATTTATTTTGAAATGACACAAAACAGAAAAAGAAATCAAATCCACAAATTTTAGAGGCCTGAATCAGGGAATGTTTGACGTTTTTGCTGTAAAAAAAAACAGGTTCGATGATTAATCGTTTAGAAAATCTTTTTCCTTTGTTTCCTTCTGCCTGCATGAATACAAACACACAGTGTGTCCACATTTGCATCCATGCCCCCCCCCCCGACCAGTAGAAACTTCTAACACTGCTGTCTCTACCATTTTACCCCCCCGACAGGAGCGTCTGCTAATGAGCCTTCTGCCCAGGAATGTTGCCATGGAGATGAAGGAGGACTTCCTGAAGCCGCCTGAGAGGATCTTTCACAAGATCTACATCCAGCGCCACGACAATGTCAGGTACGTGGGGTGTCATGACAACTGCGGACCGTGGAGGGGGGGGCGTGTTTTGATCCAGGTGTCACCTGCTGTGACGTCAAGGTCAGGAATAGACGGGGAGCGATTAAGATAAGCCGTCGGCACCGATGCGATCAAACTATGTAAAGGTTAGGCAGAGGGAAAGGACAGGAGACGGTTGCCACAGCCCCCGTTTCTTCTGCCTCATCCATCGTCTGCGGTGTTGTGTTGTTTGTTGCATCTGCGTCAGAAATATATGAACAAAAGCAGTGACTGTAATCTCATTTTTCAGATATTAAACCCCTGAGAATGTTGTTTTATTAGAAGCTCAATAGCAGCCAACAGAAGGTGGTCAAGGTCCACTTACTGGCTTTTTTTTTCCTGGAACTTTCCACTCAACCCTTTCATCGGTGGAATTGGTGGTGTTTTCCCTTTTTTTTGTATGACTTCTGTGCGTCTATGTAAAAAAAAAAAGCTGGTGACAATTTACCACCAAAGAGTGTTCGGTGCCACCAGCTACAATAAAACAGCCTGGTTTTTTGGCATCTTCTCATCACGATTTCATTACATTCAAACATTTGAGAAACACCGGGAAGAAGCAGCTTTTGATGGTTTAGCGGCACTTTAAATAATATGTTGTCACGGTTGTTGCTTACCTGCTAGATATAATACTGGATTGGAGGGAACAATAACTGTGGCGTGGAGAAACCAAAGATTCAGTGATGCAAAAATTAACAGCCTTTGTTCAAAATAAGACATAGGACATGTTTCTGACGTTAATAAGAGTTCGGTGATATTCAACGATTGGCGCTGGGGCCTGAAAGTGAACCCAAGGTCCTAGTTTAAAGTTGGTCCCTTTATTCTCTAAAACGAGCATCACTAATACGCAGTAGAGGAAGACAAAAGTTTATAAAATCGTCTTGTGCTGCAACAATTAGTCAATTGATCTATGTTTTGAAGAAAGCTGATTATTTATCAGGGGCTGAAGCTTAACACTTTTCGTCTCCAGCAGCTCACATGCTCACAAGGACTTTTATGTCACTTTTCACTGTTTTCTCAAATTTTATAGAAATAAATAACAATAAACCCATTAATCATAATGATAATGAAAATAATTGTTAGTTGCGACCCTACTGTACATAAGTTGAAAGACAGAAATCAGCAAATAATCAACTATTTGGCTGAGTGATTATTTAATTCTTTTACTGAGCAAAAGCACCTTGATTGATGACCAAAAAAAGCAATTTGAGGAAGTTCCTTTCTGTGTCTGACCTTTTTTTGTACATTTTATTCACTGATTAGTAAAAAAAAAAAAAAAAAAGATCGGCAGTGAGCAATGAAAACAGCCCCGTTCTTGTGAATTTCACCGGCCTCTTCAGCAGCACAACCCCTGTTGCACTCACAGTGGAGAAAAATATTGGAGAGCGTGAGAACCTGGCCTGACTCTGGGCTGATTACGCTTCAGCGAGGCGGTGGAGAGAAGCTGAGGGCTGTATTGGCGCCGCTGAGAGTGGGAGTGGAGGGGCCGGGTAGCATGTCAACAGCACTCCTGTCGAGAGACTCTCCACTCTCTGTCTGTCTGTCCATCTCTCTCTCTGTCTGTCTGTCTCTCTGCTCGCTTCCAAAACTGCCCCACAGCTCTGGGAACACCCCCCCCCCCCCGGTTCACCAGCCTCTGTGCTGCTGCACCAGCAGTCGGCCAAAGCATCACGCCGCTGCATCCGGCGAGCCGGCTCCCGCTCAACCCCGCCCCCAGGGAGCAACTACAAGACGCACACATGCACAGCTAAACAAATGGTGGTTAAAAAAAAGGGAAAGAAACACACACACAAAACCAACAAACAAACATGAGCTCTGCGTTGCCGAGCAAGGGCGTGACATTTTCACTGATCCGGGCCCTTCTTTGATGCGGCCCCCAGAACGTTTGATCGCGCACCCATTAAGCTCTGCCACCGCTTTGCTCTGCTCTGCCCCTCCCCTCGCCTTCATCCTCCCTCCCTGCCCTCCTCTTCTCCCTCTCACCCACCACACAGCAGCACGACCTGCGGCACGGCGCCATTCAAAGACGAATCGCACACAACAGAGCTCCTCCGTCGAGCAGCAGTCGTGATCCCGGCTTTGCATACATCAGGGCTTCCGAGCAACTGTGCTCTGCCGCCAGGAAAAAGAGCGACGGCGGGTCGGTCACGATGTGGAGGAACGGCCTCCCCGTGCAAACTAGCAGGGGTGCGAACCCCTTTACAAAGATATGAAGGGTTGGGGGGTGGATTAGCTAGAAATGATAATGTGTGTTTTGCTCTTTTCTGCCCTTGCAACTGCTGCTCGATCCGTTAAAGGACAGGGCCCCGATATGACGTTCGTGAATTCCTTTCACAACCACTAGAACTGAAAGAAAAACGGTCACATGGTCATTTCTATTCAGTTTGTGTCGTTCTTCTTGAGCTTGGCAATTGTTCACTTCTCAAACTACATAATTAGGTTAACAAGCAAACTCTTTAACCGCATCATAAGTAATGGTCAATTTTAGCTAAGTTTCTACACCATTGTTGCATTAATCAGTCTCATTTTCCAAACGTACAGTTGGCACTTTGTCCAAAGAGCTTCACTTATGTTGTAATTGCTGGCAACTTAGTGGCTTTAGTAAAGTTAAACGAGTAGTAGCAGAGGCCTGTAATGTCTGTGATGGTGTTATCCCAGGTGGAATAACAAGTATGCTAGCTAACGTTAGACTCCATGAAAATAAAGTTAACACCCAATGTTGCATCCAAACTGAGGTTGCATAACAACTGAACCTTAACAGGCTTCTTAACAGCCCCAAGCTTGACATATCCTCATACAAGCCAAAGTAATATTTTATCATAAAGCTACAGTTAGAGATTGTTTTTTAAAGCTCAGAAGGTGTGGTTCTCATTTCATTCCATACGACTCCGTCCATGCAGAGCCATGTTTACTTATTCACTAATCAGATGACTCTGGATTTATAACTTTTGCCAATTTTTGACAGTTTTATTGAGGCACATATGGCTGCCGATGTCTGGACTAGAATCAATGTGTTCTCAAAAGAAAAAACAGGGGCACCGGCCATTTGTGCAAATAACTAAAACCTGTAACAGATATACCGGTGACCCGTGTGAATTATGATTCACCAGGAGCAAAGATAGACTCAGGGTGACATTATTATTAACACTACAAACCCTAACATGGAGGAGGTCGGGACTGGATGGATGGACCAACTAAATGGGCCTAAACCTAAAAAGCATTTAACTATTGTGGAGAAGAGAGTGACAATAGCACTAAACATGAAGTATGGAAGAGGCTATCGGGAATGTCAGTGGTTTTGTCAGGTATAAATCAAAGTATTCGAAAATTTAAAAATTTTGATTTGATGACAGTGCTAAATGAAAAGTAAAGGGATTACAAAACACCCTGTAGCAAACATGAACATCTGAACCAAATTTCATGGCCGTCCATCCAATAACTGTTGAGAAATTTGATTCAAAACTACAAATGTCAGCCCCATGATAGCATGAGAGAAAAAGTCAGGGTGTCTACAAAAGTTACCTGGATCTATCATCTGGGAACAATGAACTTTCATAGCAACTGATAAATTTTCGAGGTATTTCACTCTGGATCAAGGCAGCACACCTACTGATTTATGGACTGAAAAAAGTCATGGTCTGAGTGTGAAAAGTCATTCTTGATCTTGAAGGCAACAGAAACAGCTCAAATTACTCAGATAACCCAATGGATTTAGTGGAATTCCATCCAATGAAAAAGACCAAGAGATGCGAGTGACAGCGTCAAAAAAAGCTAGTAAGTGGACATTTGGTTGGGTTGTTTTGTTTGTGTTGGTCGTTTGTAATGGTTGTCATCATATGGAGAGTGTCATATTAGAAAATGCACAAATGTGTTTTGGACGACAATACAGAAAAAAAGGCATGTTAGACTTGTCTCTGTGTTTTTTTGTTAAATGAAATCAGCCTTTTTGCGGTAAAAAAGTTATCGAAGTTATCTCTCTGCTCCAAATCCCAGATTGGGTCCTTTCACTCCACAGAGAAGAGCTGTGGTCTTTTGGACCGGCAGTCAATAAGATCTGTAACACCTTGTTTTGCTGCCATCTGGCCGGCCTCTGAGCAAATGAATGCAGGGCTAAGTAGCTTTCGACACCTTCCTCAGCCCCACTACAGCAGCTGGCCAGCAGCAGGCAATTTAGCTCCGTAATTGATTTAGCGGTTGGCCTGAAAGACGCTTTCACTTTATCAGGGATTGGATTATGGTGCTTGCTGCTCACTCTTGATCTCCATTAGCCAATTTACCTGTGGGTATTTTGTGCCGGAAAGGGGGGTTAAAAAAAAAAAAAAAGTTTTCGGTGCAGTTAACGTAACTCGTCTCTTTCTGTAGATTTTAATTTGTTATGGTATCCGGAACTGCTGATTGTTTACCTCCCGGAGAATATGGGGATCAGAGTGGACCCAAATCAGCCGTCACAATGAGTTGAGCTCTTCAGCTAAGATTTGAAAACATCTTTCTCCTTCTCTTCCGACAGCATCCTGTTTGCAGACATTGTGGGATTCACCAGCTTGGCCTCTCAGTGCACAGCTCAGGAACTGGTCAAACTGCTCAACGAACTCTTCGGGAAATTTGATGAACTGGCTACGGTGAGTGCCCCCCCCCCCCACAAGCTTTACTCTTATCTAACCCACATCTGCTTTATTTAAAAAAAAAAAAATTAAATGAATAACACAGTTTGATCAGTTTGTAACAAAATCTCTATGTAAGTCAGAACATAGACATTAACATTAAAGTCTTTCCTTACATAGACGGATTGCCAAATTATTTATAGGTGATTATTTACATCATACAATTATCATGTCTCATCTCAATAGGCACATTATACTCTACACAGTATTTGATATTCTCAACGTTAATTCTAAACTCTTAATTTCAATGTAATACTCATAGTCTTCCAAGTGGCTTTTATTGATTTTTTTTGGCCACTTGGGGGCAGCAGAACAAGCTGCAAGTACATTTAACACTGACATATCATCCATCACCTTGTAAAATTTATGAGGTGAACGAGTTAGGATACAATCGCTTATTTACACATTCAGGAGTCAAAGTGAGATATACATCATTCGGAGTCATGTTTTTGCGAATATTCACTTTCCTGTTACATCCGTTTTGGTCTCCACCAGCTCCTCAGGGAAATCTTTGTCTCTGTAGCTGTTAAATGCTCCACTATGTTCTCCAGCTGGTCTCTGACTGTGTCTGTCTGCTGTACAGTGGGTTTATACAGCTTTTTTTTCTGCAAACAGCTGCCTACTGCGTCTGAAAGCATCGACATGCACAACACAGTCTCCTGTTGCAAAAATGCAACTTTTAGTTTGTAAGGCTTTAATGTCTCCCAAATCACTGCGGTCAGATACAAAAATTATATAGCTACTGTTACTGTGTGTGGCAGGCAAGAGTCTATATTTAAAGACTTTTGTAAAGAAAATTTAAGACAAGAAATTTTTTAATTTTTTTGAAACTGAAATCTGTTTTTTAAGACTTTTGAAGATTTGCAGATACCCTGGGGTCAGAGAGATGAAAATAAATTAACTGAAACTCACCATGAATCTCTATAGTTATAGATTTTGGTGAAAATTCTCTGTAGGTTCATTATATTGAGTAATCACTTGTCATATATTGTTTTTACATTTGATGCATTGTTATTAGAAAAATATTTATCATGACCTCTTTACTGTTCTCAGACTTAAATAGATTTCTTGGAATAAGCTATAAACAAAAAACATTATTACCTTATACAGTCGATGTTGTTAGCATGTTAGCAAACAGCCTCAACTAACTATACATTACCTATATCTGGGTCCTTAGCTACTAAACCTTTCCCTGTGTTTACCAGCTAGTTGTCAACGGTTTCTGTCGACAGTTTGAGCTGGTAGAACACGTGAGTTTGTCAGAGTTTTGTTTTGTTTGTTTTTTTTCCCAGATCGACACAGTTGCCTACTGTTGCCTGTTGTTGAAACTTTGGCTGACGACTATGAACCAGAACTATAAAGCTGCAGGTTGTAAAAAATAAAACAATCAGCTAAAAGAAGCTAAAATGCTCAGTGGAGAGGAGAGGGACTGAGGAATAATTCTCTGTGGCTTCATCACCTTGAGCTTCCACATTACGCTTAGTATTGTTAATAAAAAACACCTATTATATCAGCTTTAAATAAGGGTTTTAGAGACATATGACCAGTATATGAACTTAGCGAAAAATTCTCTGCTCTCTGGTGTACAAACATTGTTAATAATAACAATGTTTTAAAACTATTTAAAACACATCTTTGCAATTGCTGCAATTTCTTGTCAATTATCAGCTGACGAATATGCTACTGTGTGGGCAAATAATATTGGCCCTGCTGATGTAGCGATTGTGCAGTGTATTCAGTTTTGGTTCCAGAGGAAAGTGCACAGGATTATGCAAGTTAGTGAATTTAAATGACAGCTCCTGTTATGAAATAATGTCCCTGCGTCGTCACAGTCAGTCTGCAGCGAGGGAGGGGGGCTGGCTGCAACAGAGTCCAAACAGTTGGTGAGCTCCTCTTTCAGCCTGTCGCTTCCTCCTGCAACACGAGAAAAAAAAAAGCCTCCAAGAATACGAGATGTATTATTTAGTCCGGGTGCTTATTTCTTATGCCGAGCCGTATATTGATCCGAGAGCAAAAGTGAGGCCGGAGAGGCTGACTGACGTAAAGGAAGAGGAAGAGGAAGAGGAGGAAAAGGAGGAGGAGGAGATGAAGGTCAAGAAGGAAAAGGAACTGGAAGGGTGAGAGAGGGAGAGATGAGAGAACTGATTTTTCTACAGAGGGGAGATAAGAGGCCGAGGAGGTGGAGTGTGTGTTGTGTGTGAGTGAGCGAGAGAGCGAGAGAGCGAGAGAGCGAGACTCTGTATGTGTGCACTATTGGGACTCCTGCACTTGATAAAGAGAGAGGGTGTGTGTATGGTAGCATAACGTCAGTAAGCCTGTGTAGCGTTACTCTCTGGGAAAGCAGATTAGGTGAGTGATAGGTTATCTGCCGCCAGACTACTGTAATCATATTAGTACTGCAAGAGCCACACACACACACACACGCGTTTTTTCAGACATCGTTTTTTTTTGTTTTTTTTTTTATCACCACAGTTGTTTCCATGCTGTCAGTAGACAGAACAGTAGGCTTAACACTAGCTCAGCATATCAACACACACACACACACACACACACACACACACGCTACCTCTGTTACCATCAGGTAACAAAGAGGATGGAGTCACCACCACAGTTAAAATATCCCACTTGCTCCAGCTCTCAGAAATAACATAATCTTAACTCAAGGTTCACTTACAAGCTCTGGGTGGGGGGGGCTTTCAACCAAATCTCAAGCTCTTCATTAGCAGAGGGAGACAGCTCAGTGTAAGTGTCTAACTTTGGTCACATGGAAACGGGTATGTGTGCCCCCCCGACCCCCAAGCTTTCTCTATGAGATGTGGCTCAAAAGCCCCAGGAAAAAGCAAGTAAGTGGACTTTGAGTTAAGATTGTTTCAGTCAAACTCTGGAACACTGAATTGAACTTGACAGTCAAGAGGATTCTTACTTAACACTGCAGCTCTACAGAGCTTTTCAGCCTCTTTTAGCTCGCCGTTTTGGTTCAACGGCAGATTTCAGTGCAGTCTCAATGTTTTCATTAACCTCGTCTCCAGCAGCTCAAGAGTCAGATACATCCGGAGTCGATGGAGACCAAACTAAAGCTAAAAGAGGGAAATTTTGCAACTTCCATTCATCAGATGGACACAAACATGACTCTACATGAATGCTAATGTTGCTCCATGTCACCTGGATGTGTAAATAGGCAACTGTTTGTCAACACTGTACCAACTTAAGACTCAGGACATGTCAGCTTGTTTCTCTGCAGCCAAAAATGGATCAATGCAGCTCTAAACAATGAGCAAATTTAGAGACACGATACATTAACCCTGACAACTTTACAAGGTTTAGAAGCTAATTCATTCAGCATCATTCAGCTTTGCCCCCCAGTGGCCAAAAATAAAATGTAACTAAATATCTAGTTATTTATTTTTATAATAGTTTATTTACTAGCGCAAGGATAAATTCTTTATTTTCAAAACCTAAGTAATAAACAGTTTAAAACTTAGATATTAGCTCATTTGTGGCCTGTTTTTTAACCTTAGATTTATCTCAGATTTTCACTTGAGTTCTAGATTCTCTCTTTTCTGAAATTTAATCACTATTTAACAATTTTTATTGATTACACATGTACTTTACAAACATCGAAAATAGGTCACAAAGAGTTTTCTGATCTCAATCTGGTCTAAAATGTCAGTTACAGCACATCCGCACTCGACCCTCGTTGTGCCAACTCGTCTTCCGCCAGGCCGAGTGATCTCTTCAGACAGTTTTACTCTTACGCCATACATGCAGGCACATCAACACACACGCACACACAAAAGTCACATGATCGGGAGGATTATCCCTCTTGAGTTTATTCTGCATCTCAGCAATCAGTCATGGCTTAACGCTGGGAGGGAGACGGAGGGAGCGAAAGAGCAAGATACAAGGTGATATGTGGCTTGCTATCAGTGCTCAGTAAGCCATTATATGGAAATCTTGTGATGAGGATGTATTGTGTGCATGCGCGTGAGGGTGATGGTGCGTTTGCATGCACGTGTGTGTGTGTGTGTGTGTGGCTGCTGCAGCCGCCTCCTAATTGAGATTTATACCCTGTCGTGTTTGCGAGGGGAAAATTCACTTTCAAATGGGCTCTGTCGCAGCATGCCGAGCCGACCGCCAGTGTGCTGCACAACACGTTAATTCCCACCACAGACACATGCCTAACTTAACCCCGACCCTTGGCTGACTGCAACAGAGAACAGAAGTGAATAATGCTCCGGGTGGGGTGGGGGGACGGCCCCAAAGTAATACAAACTGTCTCCAGTCAGCCGGTTTGAAATCTAAAATTTGTCTCCAAAGGCAAACACAGATTCCTCCCTCTTGAGACATGGTTTTGCTGTCAGCTGATCATTTTTTTCCCTCTCTCTACCTCTCTCTCTCTCTTTCTCTCTCCATTTCTGTTCCTCGCGCTGGGATAATCATCCACGTTCTGAATTCTCATATCCTCCCACGCCAGAATCTTTCTGCTCCCGTGAGCAGAAAACCAGAGCGCCCGTCTCCTCTCTTCTCATCTCCGCCTCTTTACCCTGCAGTTGTCATGAATCCTCCTGTTCGTTTGTGTGTTTTTGTGTGTGCGATCGTGTGTGTGTCACTCAGAGGCTGCCTGCAGGCTAAGCTTTGTAGGGTCTACCATTACGATTTTCTGATGACTGTGTGTGATACAGTGCCAAAGGAAACCCTGCGTGTGTGTGACTAATCCGAAGTACCTGTAACAGCGCGTTTGCATGTAACCGTGCAGCCATATGTGCTTTTCTCACAGGTACAGTGTGTGCACCTGCGTTACACAGGTGAGTGTGTATTGATGTTTCGTGTGTGTCATTGTTGCCGAGTTTGTGCACAATGTCTACTGTGACAAATAGCTGATCTGTCTGGGAATGTGTGGGCGGGATTCTACTTCAAGAGCATGTCGGAGCAATTAGAGTTGTGCTCGACTACAAACACACACACACACACACAAACACGGGGCTGCAAAAGCACACACACATCTGATGCAGCTGCAGAATCCATACAGTTCTTGTACATCCGGATAGAGTTGGGCTGCATTATCTCTTAATGTAAAATGCTGTTAAATACAGCAGTGGTTCTGCAGATGATTGTCAGGGGTTTTGTTCCCACTGTG
Organism: Istiophorus platypterus; assembly: GCA_016859345.1. Classification (NCBI taxonomy): domain Eukaryota; kingdom Metazoa; phylum Chordata; class Actinopteri; order Istiophoriformes; family Istiophoridae; genus Istiophorus; species Istiophorus platypterus. The sequence goes on from CM029123.1 coordinate 26,419,468, forward strand.
TTTTTTCTGTGAGACTTTGCTCACTTTTTTCTTCTTTCTGAGGAATAACTATTTAGACTTTATCAGCAATTTTTTTCTTTAATTGTTTTGATTTTTAAACCGCATTGGTGAAGTCATTAGTAGTAACTTGGGTAGCATTAAAACTGAAATGGTAAAAACTGGGCTGACTCTTTTTCTTTTTTTAAAGAGTGATAAGCAAATAAATCATTTTGAACAAAAAAAAAAAAAAAAAAGTAATTTTAGTGGCTCTAATGCACTGTCAAAGCTATAAACCCAAAATAGATTGTCTTTTTACACATGCTAGTGTTTAACAACTTAAGTATTGTACAAAAGTTTTAGGCACTTAAGTGTTTTGGTTCTTATACAGTCATCTGATATCATCCGGAGGCATCTGATCAGTCCCAGATTCATTCTGCAGGAGGAAAACGAATCCAAACGAATGCCCAGAATCATAACGAACTACCGTATCTTTAAGAGGAGAAGTCGTCCTGCAGTTGGGGGTCTGGCCCCCCCCCCCCCACAGAGACCCAGTCTCGGATCATATGGAAACACATGAGACACTGAGACAGACTAGATCCACAGAGGAACTATAGCAGGTTCTCCAAGTGTCTTGGAACAACCAACCTGTCAAGAACCTTGAAGTCAGCTGCAGGTGGACCAAGGAGAACTGACGCTGGTTTAAGAGGGGGGGGGTAGGTTTTTTCTGTTACTGCACTTGAACAACAACTATTCATGGCTTTATTTTTTTAAAAGCATCTTCACTTTACTGCATTTTGTCAAAAGTGCTTAAATTTTCTCACAGTATTGTACATAAAAAAACAAAAGCTATGAGATTAGTGCTGTTTAATGGAATAATTAGACGTTTTTGACACCATCCAACACTTTGACAAAATTTCTTGGCCAGTTGCTGTGACTCACCTGGAGTCATGTTCTTGTTGGGAGGTTGCCAGGCAACCAGTGGAAAGAGTCATGCACATAACGCCCTGCAAAACCACAACTAGTAATTTTTACACCATGATTTAATAAGCAGGACATAACGTGTTGATTGTGAGGTTTAAAGATGCAGGCAGGAGGAATTTGCTACTTTTGGACAGAGCCAGGCTCCCCGTTTCCTCCTGACTCCTCCTTTTCCCTCTCGTTTCCTCCGTTTCCTCCATTTCCTCCCGCTTCCTCCCATGTCCTCCCGCTTCCTCCCTGTTCCCTCCCGTTTCCTCCCGCTTCCTCCCTGTTCCCTCCCATTTCCTCCTGTTTCCAGTCTTTGTGTTGAGCTAAGCTGACTCTCTGCTCATTGTAGCTTTTATTTCAGACTGTAAAATAGCCTGTTATTTTCAGTATCAGTTTCAAACATGAAAGTGCCCACTCTTAATTTGCTTTGCATCCTGGCATCTTGTTATTTTCTGTATCAGGAAGCCTTGAGTGCATAATTGTGCCCACACCATATGGACTACATATCACATAAGGGGAAAAAAAGAGAAGCAGCATTCAGTCGTTCTCTCTGTTTCTGCAGGAGAACCACTGCAGGCGAATTAAGATCCTGGGGGACTGTTACTACTGTGTGTCGGGACTGACCCAGCCCAAGGCGGACCATGCCCACTGCTGCGTGGAGATGGGCCTGGACATGATTGACACGATCGCGTGAGTCACACACACCTACGGCTTCTCTGCAACATGCATCTTCCCACCCACCCATGTATGTACAAGTCAACACGAGAAGTTTAATTCTATCTGCACAAACAAGGTGGATCGAAGACTCGTCTCAAGACCTAAGTGAAGGGATTTTTTTTTTTATTAAAATCTGATAAAATGATATTATTACTGATTAATATGAGAACTGATGGGCTTTTAGTTTACTAGAGCTGCTTTTACCTCCAACAAGGATATTATGTTTTCAGACCTATGGGTTGATCAAGAATAGGACAGACTCTGCGAGTTGAGCAGCTGGAAGACTCTTCATGTAAAAATGTACACAGAAAGTTATGTTCCATCTTTCAGTAGCTTTGCCCAAAATGCCAAGACCACGGTTGAAAGTAAGTTTTTTTGTGGTAGAGATGCATAGTGTAATGAATTTATCAAGACACCAGATACACATGGGAGTTTAATAAAAACTGTCTGTTATAAACCTGTTCAAAATAAGGTCCTGGTTCCCTCTGCCACCGAGACAGAAAAAGGCCACTATTTCAGAAACCACAGTGAGATATTTGGATGAGCCTGAAAACATAATTAATCCTTTCCTATTAAAAATAAGTCAGACTCTTTAAGAGTTTTCCAGATCTACATCAAATAATGAATGTTTGACTGTGTTTTCAGCATTTAAGAGAGATTTGGATTGGCTTAAACCAAACTGAGAATTCATTGGTCAGTTAACAGATCAGCATTAATGAAGATTGAATATCTTTATTAATGGAAAAACACATGTAATAGTAATATATATTGTAGGAGGATTTTAGCGGCAGAAACTATTTTGTTTTGCTATGCTGGAATTGTTCGTTTGAGTCACATCAGCCCAGATCCTGCAAATTGAGACGAATTCAATTCGTGTCATATTCACATTATGAAAGACACTTGGTGGCACAAATGCCCTCCCCCCTCGCCCGCCCCCACCAGCATGTTGACACACACGCAGAGAGCCTTTACCTCATTTCCTTGTGCTAGCACTCATCTGTCATGTTCTTTCCCTGCTGCTCTGTCTGAGTGGATGGATGCCGCCGTAGGAGTCCTTTATCTCAGGGGACAGGTGCTGCCATACACTCATCCCTCCAAGTGTGTGTGCTTGTGTGTGTGTGTGTGCTTGTTCAGCATCCCTCCTTCAGCCTGATGGACAGACCACATTTTCTTCTCTGCCATCCCTGTAAACACACACACAAAAACACACACACACACACACACACACACACACACACACGTCGTCAGCCCACCAACACTCTCTATTCCCTTCCCGACCTCCCGCCGGTGATGAGGAGCTTTGCGTTGCAGTTTTTTGCTGGAGAGAAGCAGCTTTGGGGGAAACAGTCCCTCTGTATCTCCTGCTCTCTACTTGCGCGCACACGCACACACACACACACACACACACACACACACACACACACGTAGACAGGGTGAGGACATGTTACATGGTTGTTTATACTGGACTGGAGAAAAGGTTGCAGTGTTTCTTTCCACCACTAAATAGAGCCAGTAGCTTGGGCCAAAAGAATTGTATTTATTTTTCGGTCAAAAAGGAAGAGCTTTTCTCCCACATAGTTCAAAAGAAATTGAGGGCCTTTTGAAGAAGAAAGGGGGAATCGGAAACCGCTTAGAGAATCCGCTTTCCCACCGAGGCCATGCAGATAAACAAAAATAAATGGGAATCTGTAATGCGCACGCATCCAGTTCAGCATCATGGTGATGGACGGTTCTTTGGAGAACGATGCAAGAGAAGCACAAGCAAGGCTTTGCCTGGGCACAACGGTGCTTTGAGCTAAATGCTAACATCGGCGTGCTAACAAGCTCATGGCAACAATCCTAATATGCTGATATTTAGCAGCTGTAATGTTATCTGTGTGTCCACCATTTTAGCAACCTCCTAATTACTAATCCTAATCAGAATTAAACACAAAGAGAAGTAAAATCTGATGGGAATGTATTGGACTAATAAAAACTAATAAAAATTTTGACCTGATGATGGTGCTAGATGAAGAGTCAGAGGGTCACCATCGTTGCTACAGTTCATCCCTATGGGGGCATGAATGTCTGAACCAGATTTCACGGCAATCCATCAAACCGTCAGCGATCAATAAAGTCATTAGGGTCGATCCTCTGGGGACAGAGAATGTCTGAGCCACATTTCAGGGCAATTCACTCCAAATTTGGTGAGAGGTTTCTGAAGTGGTGGACTGGTTGACAGACCAGAATCTACACAGCCACACTGCTAGCAAGGCTAAAAATGATAAAAAAAAAAGTGTGCAAGGCCAATTTATGCTTCTGCTTGATGTAACTACACGTTACGGAGACGCAAACCACAAGAGCTGTGATTGGTCGGCTTGGTGGCATTGCATTTCCAGCTTCTCCTTCTTCGCCGCCATTGTACAGACCATCTCCAACATCCTCTCTCGTCTCTGCATCGCAGTAAATTCAGGAAAACTCCATCGAGATCCACTCGGTTTCGGTCGCCATTGTTTCAAAGTGCACCAAAGTTGTAGAAAACAGCGGCAAAGAAACAACATGGTGGCATATAAGCGCCACTGCCAACTAGTGGTTTGACAGTGTGATTGCAGAGTGACACTTGCAGTGGCTATGCCGTAGGTTAGACACAGAAGCCTAAGTATGGAATAACAGCGGTAAAAAAACATTAAGAAATAATGTGGTATAAACTAAATCCAGATCTGCATCCGAAAACTAATCACACGTGAAGTCATGACCTCCTCAGCAGATGTTAAATTTTCTTTTTCCTTTTTTTTTATCAGCAGTTAGAGATTAATCCTGTGCGTCTTTCTGCTCCCCACAGGTCGGTGGTGGAGGCGACGGAGGTGGACCTGAACATGCGTGTTGGTCTGCACACGGGACGGGTGCTGTGCGGCGTACTGGGCCTCAGGAAGTGGCAGTATGACGTCTGGTCAAACGACGTCACGCTGGCAAACGTGATGGAGGCCGGAGGGCTGCCGGGGTTGGTGCCGACTGATGCGCGTGCACGCGCACACACACGCACGCACACAGAGGACCCTGAGTGCGCTCACAGCACAAACAAACAACGCATGTGCTCAGACACACAGTCTCCCGGCAACAGAGTCAGAACGAGGTTTTATGGTCTATGCATCAGATCATAACATTAACAGATGGGGAAATGCATTATATCTGCATATGTATATAATCCACATCATATAGTGGATTTAGTTTAAGAATAACATGAATAATCTCAATCCATAAACCAATTCACTTTATCTGCAAAAGTACAATCATGCATAAAGAAATCCACTGAATTTAGCCAAATGTAGTCTCAGACACATTTCACAAAAAGAAACTAAAACTACAGAATCACGCTACATTAATAATCATGACATGGCTTCTCGATTATAAGAAAAGGAAAATCTCATAATCACAAGCTCTGTTCCTCATAATTGTCAGACACAGATCTCGTAATTGTGGAAAGAGTTAAACGTGATTAGCAAAAAATGACAATAAATGTGTAGCATTCATTAATCTGTTAATTTGAGAAACAGATCTGGTCGAATCAAGTCAGTTTTATATACGTAGCTCAATATCACATGAATCACAAATATGCCTCAGGGTTGTTTTTTTTTTTTTGTCTGTATAGCACAGCATATGCCCCCCCACCCCAAATTAGATAAGGATTTTGCTCCCCATCTATTACATCAGAGGCTTATTAGGAAGGGATCTCTTTATGGCTGTTATGAACAGGAGGAATGATTACGGCAGGCAATTACTGTTCCAGACAGGCACCGGGATATTGTTTGTAAGACAAACGTGAGCCAATGCTAAAAAGGTTTTTGACCAAGATACGATTTGTTCCAAGTGGGACATTTTACAGTTGCATGAAAAATAAGCTTTTTTTGTTACTCATCAGCCAACATCTGCAATAAGCTCATATCAGCCGATGCATCAACCCAGCTGTGGTAGCTATTTTTTTTATTCTTTCGTTGTTGTTTTCCCCCTTTGAATCCTCGAGGCTGTAAAAAGGTTGAAGGAGTCCAACTCTTTATTCTCAAATGTTGTCAGCTGTGTTTACAAAACTGGTGGAACGGATCTCGCCCGGAATTTCTCCTAACGTGGGTCAGAAATATTGGAAATAACCCATGAACGATGATCCAGCAAGACACAGATCACATGCAAAGTGGCTGTGGTTGTTGAGATTTTTTTGTTTAAGAATTAGCAGTACTTTGCCATGCTCACAATAAGAAGGAAGTTTGACACCCAAATAGGTTTTATGTGTATTTTTAAATAGGTTCTTGTACAACAGAGAAGTTGGCAGTGACTATAAAAAAAACTATGAGGCTCTGGCTACCAGGCAACACTTGGTCATATTCACCACCAGTCTCCATGCAGTTTATTAACGGAGAAAGGATAAAATGGCGTTATCCTTTAAGAAAGTCCCCTTATCTCGTACTTGGTCTTAAAAAGCCACTGGGAGGAAATGATTTCTCTTTTGATGCTTTCAGTTTTAGCAAAGATTTTTCTCCAAAAAAAAAAAAAAAAAAAGAAAAGAACAGCAGCAGCTAATATTAGATTAATGCCGCTTCATTCAGGGAAACTCATCTACAGTAACAAGCTGATTTGCATTTAAAAAAGCAGCGAAATGAGGTCGCCACGTTTGCTCCGTTTGGTCCAGTCTCAAGTGATGTAATGAAAATTTTAGGACTCGTCACCAGATTAAATGAGTCGTTAGGATGAGATTTTTTTCTTTTTTTCTTGGTGGAGAACTGCGAGCAGGCCCAAGTCAGGCCATCGAGCAGATTCCAAAGTAATGACTCGAGACAGCCCCCACCCCACCCCACCCCCATTGCGGCTAACTGCTCCGCTTGTCCTCTCCCAGCAAGGTGCACATCACCAGGACCACCCTGGAGTGTCTGAACGGAGACTACGAGGTGGAGCCGGGCTTCGGACACGAGAGGCACGCCTTCCTTCAGAAACACCACATCGAGACGTTTTTCATCGTGCCATCGCACAGACGCAAGGTACGACGGGGCGATTGGGGGGGGGGGCATGTGTGTGTGTGTGTGTGACTGCTCACTGCATTTCAGATCCACAGATAAAAGCCTTCACTTAACACACACACACACACACACTTTATACATCCAGGTTTTTCCTAACGTCGCGCACTCAGTTTACTGTAAAAATCCCACTCGAGCCTGCGGCTTCATTTCAGTGAATGTGATGATTCTCCAAGGCAAATTCAAAATTCGTGCTCTCATGTTTTTATTTTTAACTGTAATGTCATCTCTCTCCCTCTTTTTTTCTTTCCTCTCCTCCATTCCTGGATAATCCAATGTCTCTTATGGAAGACTGCAGGTTAAAAAAAAAAAAAAAAAAAAAAAAGTCAGGAATGATGATTTTTAAAGTTTAATTTCAAATTTTAAGTTTTTAGATAGGAACTAAATATACTGAATGATATGGAAGGGACTTGAAATTGATAAAAAATAACATGCAGTAATAAAATCAGTACAAAACAGCCTGGTTGTAGGTTTTGATCTTGCCGTTAAATTTGAAACAGACTTTCCTGTTTTATTTTACTGATTTCAGGAAAAGACAAAGTTTATACCTGTTTAACTCAAGAGGTCAAAGTTCAAGTATCTCAAAAACAAAGAACTTGTTCACTTCAGTTGTAATTTTACGCTGATGCTAACGTAGCACGTAACCTTGTTAAATTCAAGGCCTGCGCATGCTAACAGCCTAATTGCTAATCCCCTTTTTATCTTATTCATTTAGCTTTTCCAAATTGTGCCAGTATAATGAGTCAATGTTTGTGTCTGAATTATATAAAAGCCAAAAGAAACATAGAATATGTAAAACAATGCTCTAGATATGCATGTAAACTTGCTAAGTTAAGATGATGAAATGCTAAAGCCAACTTTACCTCCATAAAGATGCTGAAATTCAGTTTCTGTGAACATGGAGGGAAAAAGCAAGTTGGGAGAGATTTAGAGTTTTGTCATCGTGTTGGAGGCGGTTTCAGAGACTGGAAACGGACAGAAAACACAGCCTGGTTGTAGTTTTGAGCCTCAAACCTGCGACTTTTTGTGCGTGAGATGCGAAGAATCTCATGATCATGAAAAATGTGTTCTCTCTCCAGATCTTCCCGGGTCTGATTCTGTCAGACATCAAACCGGCCAAGAGGATGAAGTTCAAGACCGTGTGCTACCTGCTTGTGCAGCTCATGCACTGTCGGAAGATGTTCAAGGCCGAGATCCCCTTCTCCAACGTCATGACCTGTGAAGACGATGACAAGGTGCGCAACGTTTTGTGTCTCTTTTGTAAACTCAGGTTGTGAGTATAGAAATAGGTCACTTTTTTTTTTTTTCTTCAATGCTCGCACGCATGTGTGCAACACCACTGTAAAAAAAAACAAAAAAAAAAAAAACCCTTTTAATGGGTTTGTATGTCCATTTGTGATGGAGTGAAATCCTGCTTGGATTCCTAATCTGCTACGGACACACACACACACACACACACACACACACACACACTAATCTGGATTTCTAGATTTCGCCGCATCATAAGCACCACAGTCTGCCTGCATTAGAACTACTTGTAGAAAAGTGAGCCAGTGGAATAGAAAACATGAGCATCTCTTCATGTAAACTCACTGCTCTTAAGCTTTTGGAGTGTGTGTATATATTCATCCTGGAACCCCCAACATGCATGCTCCGGCCGTCTCGTTGCTTGTGGATCCGGGTTGCGGCAATCACAGGGCCCGGCCCACAAGCTGTAATCCACCCCGACCGTGTGAGCCCGGCCAAGCATTTGTGCTTAATGATCCTGACGAGGTTGCATTACATGACTTGCTGGTAATCACCCACAGCTTGGTATCATCTCCTCTAATAGCATTAGCCGCATTGTTGCGTGATTATCCAAGTAGCCAAAATCCTAAGCATTGTGACACAGGAATTTTACAACATAACCCACGACACTGTGAAGTGTTTGGGTCAAAGACTATTAAATCTCCTGATATATGATGAATTTGGTCTGTCCAGATATCGAGCATGAAAACTTTCGACTGTAATTTGCTGTGCAAGTATTTACAAGTTCATAATTTATACCCGACAAATTCGTGCCCACGAGTGCTGCAATCCATGCAGGGGTTCCTCAGGCTGGTTGGTGTTTGAGCAGTGGAAAAAGCAGAATTATATTCATCTTCTCTGATTTTCCTCTAATCTTTGCTTGTTTCTCACAAATGACTATTTAAAAAAAAAAAAAAAAAAAAAAAAAAAGGAAAATGTACTTTAAATCAAACGGGGCAAAATACTCTTTGCTTGACTTTGTTATAGCCCAAAGACACATTCCTTTACTGAAGCTTTTTTACATTTAGATTCAAGCATTGTGTAGCTCTGCACTTTACCAGAGGTCTATTATTATTTTATGTTTTCTTTTGTTTAATGAAACCAGAAAACAGTGTCAGTCTCTCAACAGCCATCTACTTTATTGTGTCTTGTTTCCCCATACAAATGCTCGTATCCAATAAACTGCTGAAGCAAGAGAAACTGCACCAGGAACGACCGGGCTGAACCCATCTGGCCATCTTAACCAGTGAAAAACTAAAGAAAGACTTGAAGGGTGAAAATGAGAGTAAATGACTTGTTTGGATGGATGTGGATTCTGATAGAAACAGAACAGCATAGGAGCAGAAGTATATCATGATCTCTCCATCGCATCCGCTGAGAACGAACGACTGACTGAGAAAAACGCTGGGGTTTTTTTCTTTGTTTTTTAAATTTGCTTAGGTAGAAACAGGTGTAAATTTGAAAAAGACTTCACGCTGTATTTTTTTAGCACGGTTGCTGTCAGAGCCCTAAAAGGTGAACTGACACTCTGTCATACTGACACCCCGTTTAATAAAAACAACACTCGGGTTTGTAAGTAAGTGCACTACTGTATACTGCATGTGCTTCCTTTATGCCAGTTGAAGCACATACACAGTATTAGATACAGTAAACGATAGCAGTATTAATTTCAATGTGAAAAAATGACTAATGAGGTTTGTGGATGGAATTACGTTCTATCAGTGCTTTATATGTTGCCCTGTACGGTTTGGTGGTGGTTATTTTCAGCTCGGGCCTTAATTTACTTGTTTATGGCATCATGACAACTGAGATTTATGGGAAGCATCAATCCGGGATGAAACCACGGGACCTGTGCAAACTCCATCCAACCCCAAGACGCAATTAAAAAACACACCAGAATCTATATAACAAGTTACAGAGCTACCTAGAACTGCAACTGATCGTTATTTTCATCATCATTTAATCTATTGATTACTTTTTCAATCGACGGGTTAATCATGCAGGCTATGAGATTTCAGAAAATAGCAAGTTACCATTTAAAGTTGTGCCCTTGGCCTCACCAACAGCCCAGAACCTACATGAAGTCAGTTCACTGTCCTGTAGCATAGAGTCCTCACATGTGACAAACTAGTTCATGTCGGGAGTTTTAGCTTGAAAAAAAAAAAGTTATTTGAATTTTCTGTCAGTCGAGTGAAATGACTAAAGTTTAACATCAAACTTTTCACGTGTTAAAGCAATAGGCTGATATCACCAACATCAGCTGCTACAACCACCTGCTAACGTGCAAATATTAGCATGATAACGTTAGCTGCTCTAGCTACTCCTAACCTGCTAATATTGGCATGCTGCTACGACGTTAGCTACTGTGATCATTTTGATGTGCTAACATTAGCATTGCTGCCCGCTAACATGATGCCGTGTTAATGTTACTGAACTATCATCATGTTGACATTCAACGGTCATCGACACGGCCTTTTAACATGCTAACGTCGGCGCTGCCAAACCCCAACATGCTGCCGCGGTAAACGTTGACATTCGACATTGAAATGCCCCTTTTAAGCGTGCTAGCTGCTAGCAACGGCCCACCCGAGGCTGACAGAACAGTTTAATTAACCCAACGCGTGTTCGGAAAAAGGATAAAAATGCTACTCACGTCTCGTTAAGAGGAGTTCCTGGTGCTAGCACGGCTAACGGCTACTCCAGGTAAAGAGGCCGGACCCTCCCTCTCGACGCCGCCTGTCCGTCCTCACTGCTTCTCAGCCCGGTCTGGAAATCTGTCGCCTCAAAGTCACAAACGTGGATATAAACAGTGGAAACTGGGTCGAGGTTCTTTCAGTGGGAGACTCTGAACGTGGCGGAGCCTTCACGGGCCTTTCTACACAGCGGATAGTTTGACAGCAACGTTAAAAAAGCGAGAGGGAGAGAAACACAGGTGTAATTATGACCTTAATGGAGGCTGTATTACATTCAGCTTTACCGGTCCCAGGGCCCTGTCCGGTATATGCTCTCTGGCCTACTGGGAAATTAAAGCTCATTAATTACACCTGTGCTTTTGCTAAGAAAAGTCTCAAATGTCCAAAAAAAAAAAAAAAAAAAAAAAAAAAAAAAAGGTGAAAGCAAAAAAAAAAAAAAGTAGAGAAAGGCTAGATGAGCTTGAATGAAATGATGCTATTTTTATTTTTAGAATGCTTTCTTTATCTTTGTTTTCTTGTTTATTTTGTTTCTTTTCTCTTTTTTCTTTAGTTCCTTTGTTTTTTTTTTTTTTTTTCTGGTTTGGCCGCCTCCGGCCCCCGCGCCCTCGCCCAGCCCCGCCCAGGAGCCTGGCGCCCTGCGGACGCGGACGGCGTCGCCGCCAGACGCCCGCGCGCGCCACCGCGCCGCGCCACCGGGACCCGGGTCCACCCGGGCGGCGGCATCGGGCGGCGGGCGGCGGGGGGGGCAGACGAGACGGCGGGGACCTCAACCGCGTCACCCTGTTCTACAGGAGCAGGGGCAGGGGAGAGGCAGAGGAGTGAGGGACGACGCAACGGCTCCGCAAAGAAACACACACACAAAGACACGCAAAGGCTCACGCGAAGACACACGCAAAGACACACGCTAGGACGCACTAAAGGCACACGCTGATACACGCTAAGACACACAAAAACAGAAGCAAAGACACACGCAAAGACACACGCAAAGACACACAAAACCACATGCTAAGACAGACACAAAGACACACGCTAAGACGCATGCTAGGACGCACGCAAAGACGCACACAAAAACACAAGCTAAGATGCACGCAAAGACGCATGCAAAGATACACGCAAAGACGCACGCAGAGACCCACACAAAAACACACGCAAAGGTACACACTAAGGTATAAACGCAAAGGCACACGCAAAGACACACGCTAAGACACACGAAAAGGCACACGCTAAGACACAAACACACGCAAAGACACACACTCAGGCACACGCAAAGACACATGCTAAGACACGCAAAGACACATGCTAAGACACACGCAAAGACACACACTAAGGCACCCGTAAAGACAAACGCTAAGACACACACTAAGGCACCCGTAAAGACACACGCTAAGACACAAAGACACAGGCAAAGACACACAAAGACACACACATACACATAAATACACACTGAACAGCCAAGAGGCCTCCAACTTGCGTTTCTATTTGTAAAGGGACAAAAAATAGTACGATACAGTTTCTACTTCCCTCATTACACAGAAGGTAACATGCTAAGTGACGACCTGTCCTGTGCTCTCTCTCTCACACACACACACACAGTCTCTAATTCTCTTTCTCCCCTTTCTCCCTCTCTCCCACGCCTGTTGTCATATGATGAGTGTGTGTGTGTGTGGAGTCCACCCACCCTCTCAGAAGGGGGTGCAAATAATGATTCAGGAACGTCTGAGCGGCACACGTGATATCTTTCTCCTGTGTGTGCGTGGGTAGAGCCATAAAGGAGACACAGAACAGGGACGTGTGTGTTTGCATGTACGTGTTTGTCAGTTTCTGCGTCTGTGAACAACCTCGACATTCAAACTGTTTGCACACAAATTAAAACCCTTCGAAAGTTTTAAAACACGTTAACGTTTGTTAGTTTTTTTTTTTTTTTTTTTTACCAGATTTTAAATGTCTGATTGTTCCCTAGCAGAAGAAAAACAGATTAGTATAAAGAGTTTATTTACTTCCACACAGCTTCTGTAAAAAGATTTGCTGTTGGAGTTCAGGACACATCACAGGCTCCAAAGATTCATATATAACTGCAGACCGGATCAGATCTTATTCTTTATTTATACTTGAGAAAAAAATGTTAAAACAATTTTTAGAGCAAGAGCTCAAGCATTTTTCCCCAATTTCCAGCCACTTCAGGATTGAGCAAACCCTGAAAAAAATCTCTTTGCTCTTCTTGGCTTTTGAGCCATCATGTGGTTCCACTGGCTCAATGTGTATCAGTTGCTTTCTTTTTTTTCCTTTTTTTGTATTTTGATTACTTACAATACAGTCCTCCCACGGTGCATCTGATTAAGTTGATTAGATTAAGCTGTTCGTCAAAACCTTTGCCAAGGTGTTTTTTTTTCCAGTAAAGGAGAGCAGGTTGGTTTTTTGGGTCTCGGTGCAAAAGCTAATGATGAAGCTGCCGTCGACGGTGATATGTGTGTACCTGATGTGAACTTGGAAAAAAAAACAGGTTAACCCGTCCATGGCTGTGGTTTTGTGGGGAGATCTGTTCACAGTGACTGTTCGCAGTGACACAGACTGCGCTGCCTTATTTCTCGTTTTCTCCGTCAATGGCTCCGGGGACTTCGGTCACTTCGGTTCCTCGGTTCATCGGCTCTTCACAATTATTGTGACAATCACATTCTCGATGAACTAATCACGTTGGAATTTAACATACATTCGTACATGATGTTGACTTTTTAATATACAGTTGTTAAGTTTTTGCCTGGCGCATGAGTTCACAAGGTGCCTCTAAAACTGAGTGGCCAAAGTCTTATGAGATTCAGCTGCAGATTGAGATTAAGGACTAGATATCATGTTACCACACTACAGCAGATGTTAAAATAGTGAAGTTAGCCTGGTAACGGCAAGACGCTGCGGCCAGGTGAGAAGTTAAACCACTAGAGGTCAGCAAAAAAAACAAAACAGGAATATCAGGAGTTTGAAGTTTAATTTGCTGCACGGTGTGTCTCACTTCGCATCCAGTGATCTGGGCCGATGACAGTGGATTTAGAGAGTTCCCGTCCCTCTGTCAACGAGTTGCTGCCCAAGTTGCGGGGGGTTAGGTATCTCTGGCTCTTACCGAGGGTAAGATGGAGCGTGAGAACAGCAGGCAGAATCAGCAACAGTCGGGGGGTTACGCTCGAGGCCGAGTCTACGGATGAAGCTCCGACTACCCTCCAGGTATCACCCGAGGTTCTGGAGGCTTTGGGCACCGATCGGAAGGATGAGATCACGGATAGGAAGAGTTGAAGTGTGTAAGCAGGGTCAGGAGAAGGATATTTGACAGACTCTGAGGAGACTTAGGCCCCTGAGTGGACAGACAGATGAGGATTTTCTCTCCGTTTTGTCCTTTGTCAGTATCACCAGGTGTATGACGACCATTTCATCAGCGCGGTGGTTCTCTCTCTGATCCTCGCTTCTCTGTTTGGCCTTATCTATCTGCTGATGATCCCTCAGTGAGTACACACACACACACACACACACACACACACACACACACACACACAGGCAAAATGCGCAAAAACACACTTCTTCCACATTTGCAGTTTGTCTGTTCGTGTAGCATAATTGGATCCATCCTGGCAGAGTGTAGTGAGACAATTAGTGGAAAACTGGGAAAGCCCTTCTCACTGTGCCCCCCATCCCAGCCCAACCCCTCCCTCTCCCTCTCTCTCCAGGGGGATGCTGGTGCTGCTGCTGCTGGTGCTATGTGTGTGCTTCCACGTGGCCTGTGTCATGTACCTGCATCTCACCAGTGTTCAGGTAGGACACCCCCCCCCCCCCCAAAACGGGGCTTCATCCTCGGAAAACCCAGCCCTCTCCGTGTGGAGCGCATGTGTCAGTTCTGCTTTTTTCACATGTTCACCACCCTCCCCAATAGAGCTGAGCATCAAAACAAGCTAACACCCGGCTGCTATGAACCGGTATTTTAAGAAACAAAGGTTTGCACAGTTTGCTGGACAGTCAGTTGTCTCTGAACGTTTAGTGAATTTTCCCAGCAAATGAAAAGCAGTGCCTCGCATATACTCACAGACAAAGATGACATTGTCATGTCTCTTCTCTTGTTTGACCAGGAACTAAAAATGATGTAAAACAGAGAAAAGCTGCAAATCCTTGCATTTGAGTAGGTGGACTGACTGATTATTTGCCATTTTTGGATGATAAATTACTTAAACGACTTGTCCATTATTAAAATTGTGCCTGATTAGTTTTCTGTCACTTAATTAATCATTAACTGAATGATCTTCCTGGCCCTGCATCACACTAGATAAAGTATGGTAGTACTTTTAAGGAATAGTTAAACTTTTGGGGAAATGTGTATATAGGCTTCCCTGCTGAGAGTTTGATGAGAAGGATGTCAAATATGAATCCAGATCCAGCAGGAGGTTAGCTTAGCATAAAGACAGGTATATTCTAACAAAAATCCACCTACCAGCACCTCTAAAGCTCAATAATCAGTGCATTAGATCTCGTTTCTGATTGGACAGAGCCGAGCTAGCTGTTTCCCCCTGCTCCCTTTCTTTATGCTAAGCTAGGCTAATCACTGGCTGGCTCAAGCTTCATATTTAGCACAGACACTCAGGAGTGGCATCAACCTTCTCATCTCACTCTTGGCCAGAAAATGAAAAGTTTGCCCCCTAAAAGTAATGAAATATACCTTTAATGCAGGGTTTCTTTTTCCACCTTGAAAATAACGAGGATTTTCACAAGAACACGTCGCTTCTCTGTGGTCAGATTTGTAAATAATATTTTTATTTTCATTTTTTCTCATTCAGATAACTGTGTGCCTGTTTAGTTAACAGCCTTTGGCAGACTGTAACAAAAAATGTTTACCCGCAGAATGTCTGTTTCCAGTACATTGAACAATGTCAATATGCCATTTGAGCACAGTGATACATATGCATTACTAGAAGGGTTTTGACACTCCAGGCAGCTTTTAGCCTCCACGTTGAATCATAAACTCTGGCGGGGACTGTTTACACTTACGGTGTAAGGTGCAGCTGCTGTTTGCTTATAGTAATTTGTATATAAGCTGCGTACAAGTGATGGAAAGTGTGCAGGATTTTAGTTTTTTGGTTCTTTCACGGCACAGTTTTTAAAGTAATCTGTCCTCTGTAAATGCACGACCACAGATTTTGACAGCTGCATACCTGCCAGTCAGGTCGGAGTTGCCAGAGTTGGAGCGGAGTTTTAAGTTTAGTTGAGCTGGAAATTATGGATTTTTGACAGTTGGTCAAAAATTTAAGCAGCCGAAACCAAAATATACAGACTTCTGAAGTCCCTAATATGTGTTAAGGTCCAAAAATGCCGTCCTACATTTCCCTGTCCTCATGTATTTTAAGCGTCACCCTGCACGTAATGAGCCATGCCACAAAATGCACTCATTTCCGTTCCACTCAGCTAACGGTGTGTCCAAAAAATGCCATTGAGGCAGATAAACAGGTGCTTCATTTAGTGACTTGTTCTCATCACCCCCCCCCATCCCTGATCCACCCTGACCCCCACCCACATCTCTTTCTTCTGGTTTCAGTGCCAACCAGGCTGCCTCACCATCCATATCCGAACACTGCTGTGTGTGTTCCTCGTTCTGCTCACCTACTCTGTTACCCAGGCCTGTGTGGTAAGTATAGGTATGTATGTATATACGTGTATGTGTGTGTGTGTGTGTGTGTGTGTGTGTATATAACATCTATTTAAACTGAAGTTGAGGTTTATTTATAGAGCAGAATATCATCTTAAACCAGTTCAAAGTGCTTTACAGTGTATAAGAATGATAAAAACCAAAAACAAAAGAACATGTAAATGTGTTATTGTGTGTAATTCCCTAAATATAACAAATAGAGGGAGCTAAAATATTTTGCATCGTATAAAGGCTTAAAAGCCTGTCTAAAAATAATGATAATAAAAGAATACACTGCGTAATGCAGGTTAAAAAAAAACAAAAAAGGGAAACACCTGAGTGAGTTGAGTTAGAATCAGTGCCATCATTTCATTGCTCATCCGGCGGATGACTCCGTCTCTGCAGTACGTTGTGTTGGCAGAGTGACACATCGTGGCCGAGCAGATGGTGCTGCAGAGTCTCAGAAGGATACAGAATTTGTTTTTGTTTTTTTTAAAAATGTAAAACACCCATTAAAATGTTTTAAAGGCAAATTGGTTGGTTTCAGCATCAGGCCCCCAGAACTCAGCCAGGGTAGTAATGTGTGGAGCTTAAGGTGTGTGTGTGTGTGTGTGTGTCTGAGAGGAACTAAGAGATGTTGTTTTGGAAAAGCAAAAATAAACAAAAACAAACAAACCCTCAATTAAGTACATTAAATTTTAAGAGTCTACAGCCATGCTAGTCAGTGAATGCAAACATTAGCACACTAACATACCAGCAGCAACACTGCTAACATGCTAATATTTAGCAGGGGTAATTTTACTTTAGCGCACTAGAAGTGATAGCAGTTAAATTTGGTACAAACATCCAGTTCCCCACTCAGGAGGAAGCATCCATTGACATCTAGCGCCATCATCAGGTAACAAGTTTATGCGGATGAATACCTGCAAAACCAATGACATTAGCTGAGACAATGAGCTGCCAACCAATGACAGGATGCGATTAGCTTAACTCAGCTTTAAGACCGGAAACAGGAGGAACCAGCGATGTGGCTTCGTCTATATACTTGTATTTGTCTTGTAACTTGATCAGTGACATGAACAGGGACTCAGTCATTAACTCCTCATTTTGTTGATCATTTAACCAACTACTCACCTAGTTGTTCCAGCACTAAGCCATCAGTGTCAGTTGAGACACGGCTCAATTAATGAATTGGATTAAATTCACATTTTCAACAGGACATACAGTGCTGTATCACAAGTAATTAAATAGACTGGTGTCTGGTTGTAACATGATCTGTTTTATCCATCCCACCCCTTCCCCCCAGGTTAGATGTGTCCCTTGGGGGAGGGTTGGGACAAACTCAAGCCGCTTTGCGGAGGATGCCCCCACGGACATGCCCGCCGCCCTTGGCCCACCCAATGGCACGGAGGCGGACGGGGCCTGTCCCGGCATGGCCTACGCCCTGCTGTCCTGCGTGGCTGGCACGCTCACCGTCGTCCCCTACCTCCGGGTGTCCTCGCTCCCCAAGATCCTGCTGCTCATCCTCCTCTCCGTCACCTACGCCACCGTCATGGAGACCAGCGGCTACCGCCAGGCTGTCGGGTGAGACAGGCCGGGCTGCATGTGATGTGTTGTCTGATACGCAAAAAATGTAAAAGTTTATCTGAAAAACTATTATATTCATCATAAATTAATTAAAGTCTTTTCAGGACAATTTCTAAACTATAAGTCACCAAATAAAACCTCCATTTTTGTGTGTGTGTGTGTGTGTATGTGTGTGTGTGTTTCTACCAGCGGCGGGTTTCTCCACGCGCGAGGTTATGACCCTGTGCTGGCGGTCGTGCTGATTTCTGGGGCTCTGGCTCTTCACTCGAGACAACTAGACCTGAAGCTGCGGCTCGACTATCTCTGGGCTACTCAGGTACGTCGCATATACCCGTCGCAGCTCATGTGTGCAAAGCGCTTGTGTTTCTACGTCCAGGACTTATTTGTAGGGGCTGGTAGTTTGATCTTGTCCTTGAGCAAACAAACCAAAACCCCAAAAATAGCTCCTGATGCATTAGGAAGTCACTCTGGAAAAAAAGCTATGTTAAACAACAGTAATGTGATGTCTTTTTTAAAATATCTATAACTTTTTTTAGA
This sequence comes from Istiophorus platypterus, assembly GCA_016859345.1. Lineage (NCBI taxonomy): Eukaryota > Metazoa > Chordata > Actinopteri > Istiophoriformes > Istiophoridae > Istiophorus > Istiophorus platypterus. Next base: position 26,437,929 of record CM029123.1, read on the forward strand.
TATTTTTAAGATATCTTTTAATATACAGTTTATTAGTAGGGTAGAGTTGCCCAGTTTCTAAACCCTTTATCGCACCTGTTTCGTGTAGGAAGTTGTTTTGGACAAAAGTTTCTGCTTGTCCACATTTGGCTTTAATTGGGTCGTTTACCAAGGGGGTGGCAGCACCGAGCGGGTCGGCCTCCCCCCCTGTTTCTGGGCTTAGTGGTATGATCCCTGCCCCTCTCCCAGGTGTTTTTCATTGTGTCAGAGTGTCCTTCAGTAAGACACTGAGTCACAAATGGAAATTCCCCTTTGGACAAACATGTCTGGCGTAACGTGGAGGACCGGGCGGGTTGGTTGTTATCTGCAGGGTTGGCAGTTTGATCCCCGCCCACGTGTCCTTGAGCGAGACACAGAATCTGTGTATTTAGATGAGACACCAATGCAGTGTAGTATGTGAATGCAGGTTTTACCCCAGCAGTGTGGGAATAATTCAACCAGTTTTCAGTGCAGATCAACCTTTTTTAAGAATTTGAGTCAAGTTTCATTTTTCAAAACTCTAGATTCACTTCATGTTTCAATATACAGACGAAAATGCAGACATGTTTCTTTATTTAGCTATTAGACATTATTGGCAGATAAGATCTTGACTATTTTCCCTGTTTAGATCCTTTGGTCCTCAGGTCATTACAGCATCAATCCAGAACTTGAGTGTATACAAGTGTTGGGTATCTCTTATTATTAATGGTATATGTTTACTATAGTATTTACCCCTTTGTGAATGAATATGCTCTTCGGTGGGAGGGAATCTTAATTATTTAATTGCCGACTTTGTGACATTGTTTGTTCCTCCCTTTCTTTCATTGTGGTTATCTTATTTATTTTTAACATGTTAAGAGGTTGAAATAAAACATTTATTCTTAAAAATCAGGATTCAGTTTTAGGCAGAAAACGGCACGGTGTGTGTGTGTGTGTGTGTGTGTGTGTGTGTTTTGTTTTGTTTTGGGTTTTTTTTTTCCCTGTGTGCCGGAGTTGCAGTTCGTTGTTTACATGTAGAGTCTTGTTCAGTCTCAGCGGATCATGGAAGTGTGTGTTTTCTATTTTAAGATTTGACAGTGAACGTTTGTCTTGTTTGCAAACCATTATCTCCCTCTAGTGATAAGGACAAGCAATTACATTTCTGAACTACAATGGGGGGTTTGTGGTGTTTGGAGGACGGAGCATCTGTTTCACTTCGGGTCCACATTCACGTCACTCACCTCCTCTTCTTCCTCTTCCCCCTCCTCCTCTTCCTCCACCTGTATGTTTTCCAGGCGGAGGAGGAGAGAGATGACATGGAGAAGGTGAAGCTGGACAACAAGAGGATCCTGTTCAACCTGTTGCCGGCTCATGTGGCCCAACACTTCCTCATGTCCAACCCCAGGAACATGGTGAGAATCCACGGTCATGCCCAGGCTCGCCTGTCAGAGATCCTCGTTTCCAAAGGGATTTAATAGCCTCTGAAAAACCAGCAGTGACTCAGACAAATTTTTACAGAGCCTCCTGAAAACACCCAGCAGATGCTGGATCAGTGGTTTATAGGTGAAAAGATATCCAGACTCATAGGTTAAAAAAACTTGGCTGAATTGAAAAGTAAGTGTTGTAGACATCAAGGTCTGTGATTCTTATTTTTTTTATATATCTGACTCCTTAATTCAAATATTTTTTTTTACTTGTCTATTAGTTTAGAATCAATCAGAGATTCTCTTTGCCAGATTGTTTAATTTGAATAATTTATAAGCCTGCAGAGGTAAACTATAAAGTATTTTATAACAAAAAGCAAAAATATGAGAACTTTTTGGGATGTTTTATTAATATTAGAGAACATTCAGTTCATTATCATTCCATATATTAATAAACTGCTAATGTAATAGCTGTCACTTAGATTCACCCTGACCTGTGCTAGATTAAGCCTAACCACAGATATCGATTGATCAACTGAATGATTAAAAGAGCGTATTTCAATGTAAAGATTTCCTTTTTTTTAAGATGACGGAGTTTCTCCTCCAGTTTCTGTCGGCAGCTGTGGGTGGACATTTTTGTTTTTGTCTGGATGTTACACAGGTGATACAGCTCAGTTCAACGAAGCATGATGTCAGCAGCTGATCATTACTTTTACTTAGCCCCAACCTTTTTTTCCGGTCTCGTTAACAGCTCACCACCACAAATCCGGAGGCCCCGGATCTCTAAAAACCTGCCAGTCCTGAACCAGACTTAGCCCATTTTGACCTGGAAATCACCAGACCAGACCTTATTACCTTATTACCTATTCGTACCATCTGAGCGACTCCAGTTGGCTCTTTTGGTGATGCTGGAGAAGTGTGAACAGATAGTCGCCAATTAAAAGCGGAGCAGGTTGTAGTCTCCAACATTGAAAAAAAAAAAAAAACAACCCAGAAACCCTCCGATATCCTAAAGAAATTCTCTGTGTCTTTGCAGCTTTGGGTTATTGACGTGGGAAAAACGTCCCGTCCGTGCGGGACAATGGCAGCACTTCCCTGGCCGTGTGTTGTGGTGTTAAAATGGAAGTGTGAGCTTGTCTGTGTCCACTGATTGATGAACATCCCCTCGGCTGATCTCGGTTCCTTCCTTCACCCCCCCACCCCCACCCCCACCCCTCCCTCCGGAAGTGATGAAAAACATGCATCCTTTTGGCCTGCGGATCAGGAAATGCACAGCCCCCTCGTGAGGACAGGCCCCGTTTGTAAACAGTATGATCTGTGGCCAGGTTCTTTATGCTACATGCTAAATGTATGGGGTGCAATGTTAGCGTCTGGGTCTTATGTTAGTGTTAGAGTGTAAATATGTACAGGAACGTAAAACCTGCAAACTGACTCCAAGCCACAATGTTTATATTTATTTATATTTATATATAGGAACATTAATTATGGAGCTCATGGTCAATAAACAGTAAAAAATGTTCCATAATCCCAGTCTAGGAGAGTTCTCAAACAATATTTAGCAAAATGGTACGAAATGTCAGTCTTTTTATTACAAATATTTATTTTAAACACGATGTGAGCAGTGGCAAAATTTCCTTAATGTTCCTCTTTATTCTTATCTGCTGTGTTGTGTGGGGTCAAAGTCATCATGATGGTGGTGACTGAAATGTGGGGCACTGTAAAGAGATAGAACACAACTATCAGGAATCTCATCAGGACACTGCTTTGAAGTTACGAGCCAAGGACTGGGCCTGTCTCACATATTAGTACAAATTCTGGGCTAATTTGTGGCATAATTAGCTCAACAGCCTGGACGAAGGGGGGGGCAGACTCATATGCAAAACGGCACCCAACAGATGCAAGGAATATCTTGGAGCTGCCACTGACTTGGACCAGAGTTTTTAGGTCTGGTTGAGCTGCATGTGCACTAGAAGCTGAATTGAGGCCACCTAAAGCCAAAATGTCAAAAGAAAAAAATAAATCTATAATTTCTTGAGTCCCTATTATGTTTGTAATGCTCCATAAATGCCAGCTCCTTCATTTCCCATAATGCAGCTCGACAGAATCTTTACATTAGACCCTGTCTGCTAGGTGGATGCCTGCATCTTTCGGACTCTCCGTGCCCCAAGGTTGCACCGCGGACTAGTCTAACCCCCGATCCAGATTCCAAAGAAGACGTTACACAACTGAGTGTTGTATGACTCCCCTGTGATGAGGAAGCTGCTCTTCATCAGTGTAAACAGCAGCATGTCCCTTTAAGGCAAACAAAGAGTGGTGTCTTCAGATGTTTGGGATGAATAACTGCTTCCCGTAATAATAATAGTGTTGTTCAATATTTTCATTATTACAAACACCCCCCCCCTCGCCCGAAGAGATCAAAAAACCAACTATGTGCTTCATACGCAACCGCATGTAACTTATGGCCCCAGTTTCATAGAAATCCAGCATAATTCAAAAAGGTCACCAGGGCTGCGTTTTTTCTCGGAGCAGACGTTACTGAGCGCGCTCGGGGCCCGCGGCTCCATGTTAACAACAAACCAGAACAAGGGAACAAAGTGGGCACGTTAAACAGTAAAGAGGAACAGGTCTCTCTGTTTTGTTTTATGAGATTATGGCAAAACCGCTGCATACAACGTAAAGCCACAAGGCCTGCACAGACGGCACCGGTTAGCTGATTATATTCATTTTCAGTTTATGGTCTTTCTATGGTGTGGTTTTTTTGTTTTTTTTTTTGTTTTTTTGTTGGCCTTTTTTTTTTTTTAAAGATAAAGCCGTCCCCCGTCCTTCAACAATCGGCGGGCCACGCATCAGACGGCGCGGGGATCATCTGAGGCCCAGACTAGTAAACACTGGGGGCAGGAAGCAACGTTTCCGGCACGTCGGTGACCCCACGGGGCGACAGTGTATAGAAAGGCTTCCTCTCTTTCCTGTAGGCCAAAGTTCATCCATACACCGTATTCATAACACAGCGACGCGGTGGGACTCCGACGCCTGGGACCCGGAGTTTTCACTGCTCCGACACAGCGACCGAAATGTCGTCGTTGTTGGGTCTGTGGACGCAGTTTTCACCGGCCGCTTTGTTTCTCTGAGTGTGCATGTAAAATTAGTAAGGAGCACAAATATGTGCAATTTATTAGTTCAAAAATGATAAAATGGGGTGAATTTCCTGTCCGAGTTGGAACTTTGGTGCACAATATGTGGTTGAAGGATCAAAGTTGTTTTTTTGTTTTTTTTGGTTTTTTTTTAGTATGTGTCCAGTGCAGACAAGCACAACTTCTCTGGTAGGTTTAAACAAAACTCAATTTAAAATACATCATAAATTGGCCTAAAGATAAATTACAACTGAACGTTCGGCAGAGGTTAACCAAATGCAATCAGGAATACTGGACATCACATGAGCTAAAATCATGTGTGCTGAGTAAACTGACCCCGATTCAATGAAAGTGAACAGAACTGCCTCTGTGATGCTCTCAGCACGGGAAAAAAAAATAGAAACTTACGGGGGGAAAAAAATCTGTGGTGATGGATCTGTCTGGCATCGGTGTTACTGTTACTTAGGATCATCCACAGTAACACCCTGATGTGATTTTTTTTTTATAAAGGGACAATTTCTTGCTTAGAAACCAGTTCAGATGGAAACTGTCAACACTGAGGGTCTGTGTATCAGCAGGGACACTGTTCTAGATAGAGATGTTGATGTCGAATTCTTTAAAATGGAATTCCCTGCAAACGCTGTGAGCGTCAAGGCGTCTAATTCCATTAATGTCCATCATGTTGCGTTGGAAAATAGATCCACACGCCAGCTTTCCGACGCTTTCAACTAGGTCTCACGGTCTTCTTCCACAGCTAGAGTTAGTAAGCGTGGAGGTAAAAAAACTGACCCTTTAAAGACTGTTGAGGCTTTTTTTTTTTTTAAAGACTCAGTAGACCTGTTTTAACAGAATTAACCCCCAACCACCCAACCACCCAACTCCCTCACCCCACCCCTCCAGGACCTGTACTACCAGTCCTACGCACAGGTTGGGGTCCTGTTCGCCTCCATCGCCAACTTCAATGACTTCTACATCGAGCTGGACGGGAACAACATGGGGGTCGAGTGCCTGAGGCTGCTCAATGAGATCATCGCCGACTTCGACGAGGCAAGTAAAACCCTCTCATAAATCAGTCGCATTCTTTTTTCCTCCAATAGATTTTTTTCGGCAGGTTTCCGTCCCTTTCCGCCCTGCGGAGAATGCGGAGGGAGGCCCGGGAAGCTAACGTGACCTCTGTAATGTCTGTTTTGTTTTTTCCATAGACCGAGGGGTTTAAAAAGAAAAAATACTGTTTTCACTCATGCAACATAATGAGCAACGGTCACGGTCGGGATAGTTCCTCAAAAGAAAAATAAAATAAGGAATAACTTACAGATGGCCCTTCGGCCTGCATGAATCTATAATTGGCAACATAAAGCATTAATTTACTCAATCACGTTAAAAAAAATCCATTTAACCTATGATATATATGGACATAAACTGATAATTTACTGAAATTTGTAATAGCTGTAATGTTTTCCTCCTGTTTCTTTTAAAATCCCTTTTCTTTTTCCCCCCTCCCAGCTGATGGACAAGGACTGCTACAGGGATATCGAGAAAATCAAGACCATCGGCAGCACATACATGGCTGCAGTAGGGCTGGTTCCTACAACGGCCTCGAAGGTACAAATGCAGTCACTATATTTAGGTCCTCTAAGAGTTTGCAGCTTAACGGTGCATTTTGAAACGATTCGGAACGCGCGCTGCATTTCTGAGAGGCCCGGTCATTTTCAATATTCGGCACAGCGTCACCTTCCCCTCCGCGGCAGGGGGATTTTACCAGTGCCCTATGGCATCAGCGTATTCCGCGTTCGTGAGGTTTCCTTTAAGTCCTGCAAAGCTGACAAACAAAGGGAGCCTTTCTGCAACTCCTGCAGGACTTGACACAAACTTTTCATGGCTGGTCAGGCTCGTGGGAAAACCCTGGTGCCTGTTGAAATAATGGGAATTATCATGTCAGGGAAACAGTAACGGAGGCTAATATCGTTCCTGTTTGTGCATAGTTACATAGTGTCTTGATATTTGTGTGTTCTTAAGGCAAAGAAGTCCATCGCCTCGCACTTATGCACAGTGTCAGACTTTGCCATCGAGATGTTCGACGTCCTGGATGCCATCAACTACCAGTCTTACAACGACTTCGTCCTGAGAGTAGGTGAGCAAAAGGGATGCACACACACGTGCACACGCACACACACACACACGGGCGCAAATGCGAACATACATGTGCTAGGGTTCTGCATAAACATCGGTGTCAGAGTTCCTGACCTATTGCACTGGATGCCGCCGACGCTCAGTGCCGGTAGGTTTGGTAGGAAATGCATCACAGGAGGAGCGTTCCCCCCTTTCCAGGAAGCTCGTCACGGCGAGACCTGAAGTTCTGGGTTCCATTGTGTTGGGTATCCTGTGGGGAGCCTGCGACAGGAGCCCTTGTTTAATCCCAGCGCAGCCTGGTGTACACAGTGCCATCCTGTCTACGGACCATAGGGCTCCGGTTGTTATGTTTGTGCCGGGCCCGCTTTTGCAGAAAACGCAGGTTTTTGGTAACTTCCGTGGGACGACATTTCAAGAAAGCGCGGGTCGGGTCCGCCCCTTAGGTGCCGGGTCGCGGTCCTCGGCCCCCGGAGCCTCGACCGTTTTGGCTGCAAAGATGAGGCAGCACCTTTGGTTTTCAGGTGACGCACAATCAAAGTGTGTTATTGGTAAATCGATTACAAGAAAAGGGGGAAAAAAATGTATAATGCGTCATCTTGTCGGATAAAAAAAAAACCTCAGAAAATGGAGAAGTGCAATGTTTGGCGAATGATTGAAAAGCTGATTAAAGACGAGCTAGTTAGGGAAGCAGTCACCTCGTAAATCACGACGCAAAGCTTTTATCCTATGATGGTACATGTTCAGTATCACTATCAGTATATTCTGCCCGTGGTGTTCCTTGGTATCAGGGTTGGGGGGGCGTCTGTGGGGCAACAGACTGTGGGAAAAAAACCTAATGCAAAGGTTTTCACCAGTCTGCAGTCCAGAATAAACTCTACATTGAGCTCTTTACCTTTAGACTTTCTTTTCAAGAGAATCCAGAAATGTATGTGTTCATTTTTGATTATTTAGAAAAAAAATTGGTGGAAAGTGAATGTTAAAACTCCGATTTGCAGCAGCAAACCCATTGTTGCGTGACCATTTATTGTTCCTTTTTCTTTTTTTTTCGTACTTCAGTTGGAGGGAGGCTTCTGTGTGATCAGCACTTCGTTCGAGGTTTAACTCAGCGTTTTTCAAATCCTCTCTGTTTCCCGTCCTGGACTTTCTGCGATTGGAAACAATTTTCTAAGCCGGCTTTGTCACAGCAGGGGCCTCGGCCCGTTGTGATCCGGCTGAGGGCGCTTGAGACCTGACTTAGTTTCACTGCCTGAAGAAAAAATTAAAAAGAAGAGAACTGCTCTAATGCCATTTCATTGTAATTGGCGTAAATGTTATGTAACAGACTTGTGGCTCGACTGAACAGATGCTCGATCAGAATTTGGCCTTAAAGACTTAGACACATCCCTGGTGGTCACCAACAGTTTTGGATACATTAGATTATAAACTCTATATGAAATTGCAACTGAAGCCAACCTGTTCACTAAGAAAAACCTTGGTATAATGTAGCAAAATTCAATGAAATCTATAGCCCTGATATATTGTGGACTCTCTGGTCGTGCTCATCTCAGGCATCAATGTGGGCCCCGTGGTGGCGGGAGTGATTGGAGCCAGGAGGCCCCAGTACGACATCTGGGGCAACACGGTGAACGTGGCCAGCAGGATGGACAGTACCGGGGTTCAAGGGAAGATACAGGTACGGCGCTGTCCTCTTCCTTTTTTAACCCCGTCCTTTGACCAGATAAAAGCCTCTTTTGAAGACTTTAGAACCACGAGGAGGCTTTGGAATAAAAACGAGTTGCATCTTGTTCTTGCATCATTGTTGGATCTGGGATTAGCCTAGCCTAGGTGATTAGCCTAGCTTAGCATAAAGACTGGAAGCGTGACTCTGTCCAAAAACCCTTCTGCCAACACCTGTAAAGCTCAAAAATGAACACCTCACATCCTAATGACTTGTTTGCTCAACTTGGAGAGTAACAAGACAAAACCTGCTCACCTGAATCTTGCATCTCCAGCTGTAGCAGGAGATGCTAACAGATCAACCGTGGTCTCATGACTGCCCCTAAAACCATGTATGGTTGTTTTCATATTCAAATTTATGTCTTTTGTTTAGCAAACGAAATTTTCCGTATTAATAAGTGAGCTTTGGAGATGCTGACAGGTGTATTTTTGAACTTTGGACCGAGCTGGACTAGCTGTTTGCCCCTGCTTCCAGTCTTTACGTTAAGCTAAGCTAATCCACCGCCATATATTTTGCACACAGAGTTGAGATTTACAACAATCAAGAAAGTCATCTAATTGTCCTCTGCAAGATAAGATAAGAGTATTTCCCAAGAAGTCAGACTATTTCTTTAATGCAGACACATGAGACTGATATGAGCCATCTTTAACGAAAAAGCTATTAACAACCGCAATAAGCCCTGAAAACTTCAGGTTCTTCTGCACAATCAAGAGAAAAGGTGTTTGCATTGCTGCGATACCTCGAAAAAAATGAGAATGGTAACACTATATGATTAACATACTTCTGTGTTTCCTGTCCAGGTGACAGAGGATGTTTACCGTCTCATCACGGACCACTACAACTTTGTTTGCCGCGGCCAGGTCAGCGTGAAGGGCAAAGGCCAGATGCTCACGTACTTCCTGGAGGGGCGAAGGCAAGGCAGCCGGCCCCAGGCCCAGCAGAAGCCGGGCGATGCCCAGCGCCGGTCGAGCGCCTTCGCCCACGGCAGCGTGTGCACCAGGCTCAGCCACGCCCCGACCGTCGCCGCCTACGCCGCCGTCAGGACCTCGAGCCCCGGCGTGGCCAAACAGACGTCGTCCAGCACCAGCACCACAAGGTACCTGCCCTCCGTCCCCGCGGCGATGGTGTGACGGATGCTGTGTCTCCGTGGTTGACCGTGGAAAGCGAGAAAAATGGCGGAGGCGGGGGAAATCAAATGGATGGCAACATTTTAGTGTTTCAGAGGGGCTAAAACGCCGTTCATCCAATAAGAGGCCTGAGCTCGGGCCTGGGCTGCGTTCAGGAACAACCATGTTGGGGGGGGGGGGGGGGGGTCAGAGGCAACCTCGCTCAGACTCTTCCTCCACACTCGAGACCCTGGTTGTTGTTTCAGACCACGGGGGGTATCGTGGACCGGATCCAGAATCCTTTAGCCACGTCACTCTGTAATCAATCAAAAGGCCAAGGAGGTATCCGGGATTTCTGAGCCAACGCCTGAAACCACACAAACACACAAACACAAAAAAAAAATAGAAATAAAATCAGCATTGAAACAATAATGCACCCGGACGCACAATTGATAGTGTAGCACGCAAGCCTCAAAACGCACCCGGAAATTTTCCTCTTCAGCAACTTTAAGCCAACCCTCAGTACGCAACCAAACCAGTGCTGTTGCCTTAGCGACTGCTCCTCATGACAAGTTTTCTCGCCATTTGTCTGTTGCCTTTAAGGTCCTTTTTTTATTGATTTATTGGACAACCGGTTCTGATGAGTCGATTCCACAGGGCGTTGCCATGCGTCGGATGCATGGTGTTCAAAAAAAGCGTGACGGTACATCTCTTGCCCCCCCCCCCCCCCCCACCGCCACCACCTCCTCCACCTTCTGCTGAACCCCCCCACGATGGCGCACACCATTCCTTTAGCCTGGCTGCTTGGCGCCTTTTATGCATGCCGCCGCCGACGCTGCATTTCAGTCACGTTTTCACTGTCAGTTCTCCCTGTGATGCTTGACTTCCAGATTCTTCCTCGTCAAAGTGTAGCAATAAAGCAAGTTTGTCTTTCTATCTCAGCCTACTCTGCCCCCCCTTCCCCCCTTTGCATGCGGTTCCTATTTATTTATTTACTGATTTATTTATATTTTCGACCTGATCAGTGTATGTAGCCGATAGCGTGTGCGTTCGCCGTAGCCAGCCACACCGGTCTGTATCTCCGTGGCGCTGAAGCATGACCTTAGAGAAACGTCATTTTCTGTACCGTGCGAGTGCGATTCCTTCCCTCACCGGGGTTTCTATCTGTGTGCTTGTTTTATGAGGAAATATATTTTCTACGGTTAAAAAAAAAATACTCTGTCTCTGCTATTTTCTATGAACCAAAAGCTGCTTTTGGTCGGAGGAAACGGAATCCACGCCCGCACTTCCGTATCTGGCCCTGTCATTTTAGGAAAAACTTGGTATACAGCATGCTAACTGACGCTGGCGGCTCGCCGCGGCCGCCGTGCTCTCCCCTGGTCCGCCCCCAGCATGCGCCCGTGGCTGTCTACCTGCATGCTCTCGACGAAACGCCGACGCAGGCGCCCGAGCGGCGGACACGGCGGTGACTCTGGTTTATCTTTGGGTTTTTCTAGATGTCGTCCTCGTGCATGCGCTGAAGGGTTTGCGGTCCTCTTGAATGTAAGGTGCTCTTTTTTTTTTCTTCTTCTTTTCGTTTTCTTTTTGTAAAACCCGTGTCTTTCTTCATGAGCTCGGTGTGTGTGTGGGAACCAAGGGACATCTTTTCAGGACAGTTTGACATCAGGCCGGGGGGGTTCCCCCCCGCTCCGGTAGCTGGTTTTTAATCAAATGTGCCAACCTATTTTCATAAACATATCAAACTTTTTTCCGCATGGGGCCGTTGCACAGCCGAATGCGCGGCCGCAGCCGTTGTGGATTTTCTTCTTCGTCGAATGCCTGTATTTCTACTGCTCGTGCCGTCTCCTCGATGGTTCTTTTGTAACTCGAAACGACGGCAAGTGTCTATTTTGTCCTTTTTTTTTCTTTTTTTTCCGGAGAGATTTGTTCGGACGCCGTAACCCCGGCTGAAATGAAGCTGTTTTACTTCACTTCTTATCATATTTGACATTAGATTTAAAGTCTATATAAGAGCTTGAGTGCTAACTTTGAGTTTCTAAAAGGCTGAAAATGAGGAATTTTTATACACTTGCTTTCAACAGTTGCTGGAAAGTTGGAGGAAAGGGGTTATGTACGATATTTTTTTTTCTGTAAATTGGATATTTTCATACTGTATGATACGGGTTTAAATTGTTATATGTAGGTATTACTAGCTATTATTGTACATTGTAGAGTCTTTTTCAGAGATATATTATGAATGATCAGATATTTGTCAAGTTTTTTTTGGTTGAAGATGTATTTATGGAGATGTTTTATGTGAATGTAAATTTTGTTAAAGATGATATTTTATACTAAGTGTTTGCACTGCGATTGATATTGACGTATTATGATTATAAAAAAATAAAAGCCAGCGGGGACGTGTCTCCTGGAGTCCGCACACCCTTCCTGTGCCTTTTTTTTTTTTTTTCTTCTCAACAAAACACACGTGCACACACACAGACACACACACACAGACACACGCACACAGACAAACACGGTGCATATGGAGAGGCCATCAAACTCGGTTATAAAGTTACATAACCCTAGAAAAACAGAGTAGCTGATGTAAGACGTTTGGAGCAACATCGAGGTCAACCTCAGCCGGAGTCCGGCGGGGGTCGTTCGGACCCCCCGCCCCCACCCGCTGGTGTTACAAACAAATCTGCCACCAGAAAAAAACATGGCGTGTGTGTGTGTTTGTGTGTGTGTAGAGAGCAGATACTGTGCAATACGTGTAGATAACAAGAACATAAGTGGAACAACACGGCCATGTCTGGAGTTTAGTTTATGAATGTTCAGAGACAGAAAATCAATCAACAAATCCTCAATTTTTCATTCAATCGTTTAGTAATAAAAGTAACATTAGCAAAAATTATACATGCAGTACATACAGTGAAGAGTAAATAATGCAGCAATGCAAGTTTAAGAAAATTAGTCTTTAGTGGAGATTTAAAGGAAGAGAAAGCAAGACTTCAACAAATGTAGTCTACAAAATATATATCATATATATTTGATATGAATCTGGAACAAATTTTTTTTTTCTCACTTGATAAATGACCTCTGACCTCCTCAGCTCTGAATTTTCTCTCGAAATTTCTTTTCTTCTCCTTAAAAAGCTAGAGATTCATCCCAAGTGTTTCGATGTTGATGAGTGAAACACGGGATTTTCCATCGAGGCCAACGGGCTCTGCAGACAGTCAGACGTGTCATAGCACAAGTGTAATTAATCACAGGCTCCGTGACATCGTGCATGTTGGCTCACGGGCTTCCTGCCATACTTCAGCAGAGTGCAACCACCTTTTAACGTCATTATTAAACCTGTGGGTGAAGCCAGTCGTCCAGTTCGCTGGACCCCCCCCCCCCCCACCACCACCCACCCACCAGCCCACACCCCCGGAGCTTGTGTCTGAACCTGTGAGGGCTCCAAACAACGTACATAGGACATGGAATGGACTTTATATAATCAGGTTATGCGGATAGCGTAAAAAACGAATACATTTTTTTAGAGAAAGAGGAATACAGTAAAACATCAGGCTGATTTTTCAAGGGGAAAAAAAAAGTGACCGGTGGTAAAACTTTTATAGTTTAATGAGCATTTGTTATCCATCATATCACCATAAGACAAACAAGCGCACATTGTTCTGGTTCTTTTTTTTTGTCCTCTTCCATATCTCTTTTATTTTTTTTATTATCATTATTTTTTATACAACATGATGTTGTTCCTCGTTTCTTAGACTTTGGAAACTTTGGACCTGTGTAAAATCCAGAATTAAACATCATGTCTTCCTTGCCCTCTGACCTATTGCTGCTACATGCGAAGTACCGATACTTAAACAGAAACTTACAATGGACTGTTGTTTTTTTCCCTCTGATGAGATCAACACAAAGTTCATCATTCCACCTGCGAGCTGGTTTTTTTTGTATTCTCAACATTCTTCCCTTAAAAAAAATGGGCGGGTGTCCTTAATGTCAATCATCTTTTGACTCATCGTCGCCTGATTTCAGCCTGATGTCGTCATCATACCCGGACGGGGAACTTTGCTGGTGCTTTTTAAAAGATTTCGTTTGGTTACGTTTGAGCAACTGAAACTTCTTGGCGTCCTCTTTCCAAGACCTTGGTTGCAGTCATCCTTTCTCTCTCTCCAGTCACATCCTGTTTCAAAATAAAGCAGAATTACACTTGCCGCCGGGGAGTCCCGCTGTTGATCTTGTAGGCAGTAACCTACATTGTTGGTTTTGAGTGATCTATTTAAGATCTCTCCCCATTAATATCTCCAGCAATTGATTGGTGACTGAAGACTTGTGGAGCATTTTCAGCTCATTAAACGTCGGCTTCAACCTCAACAGTCCCCAACGGACACTTTAAGCAGGAAAACGGCAGCGGCCCTAGTTGACCAACCACAGTTCATTGTGGTCCTGCGATTGGTGGCTTCCATTTTAAGCTGAAGTGGACCAACCACCTGAATATCAAACTCTGTCTTCCATGCTCTAAAAGGTTTGGTTGTTGTACAGGACAACAAGTCATGGAACATTTTACCTCTTCTACTGAGAGTTGGAGTCTTTCGGGGGGGGGGGGGGCGCTGGTTGTTTATAAGCATTTTCAGCGAGCAACTGGTACTTTTCAAGGTTTTTTTTCTGACGGGGCCAATCTCTTTGGGGGCCATGTTGCTCAAAGGTCTACAAGAGTCGGCGGTCGAGGGTGTGAGAAAGGTGTCTTCCCCCACTCGCCCAACTCCTCAACCCCCCCTCATCTATAGAGGAATCCAACAAAATAACGGGAGGGGGTGGGGTGGGGGGGTCCGGAGGAAAAAGAAAACAAAACAAACACGGGGTCTTATCATTGTGTCCTTTTTTTGTGTGGAGCTGAGTGCGAAGGGATGTTTCAAGTCCTGTTACAGGAAGAACCGACTTCCAAACATCCATCAGTGATATGAAAACGTGTGTGTTTGTGCCTGGTGTGTGTGTGTGTCTGTGTGTGTGTGTGTGTGTGTGTGTGTTTGTATGTGTAGCACAGCAGCTGGAAGTGCTATGGCATGCGGAGCAGCCTGACCGACGGGTTGTCATGGCAACATAACAAGCTCATGCCCCGATGTGAAACCGTCGAGATTGTGGGTTTTTTTTCAACCAGGGGTTGATAAACAAGTCACCCCCCCCAAACACACACACACAGCACCCCCCCCCATCCCATCCCTTCTTGTGTAGCTTTGTGATTCATGCTGATTGTGTGCAATCACCACAGAGGATGTCAATAACTCCACTTTCTGTTGATAACCAAGAAATTTACAGTAGCCAGTGTGTGTGAGTGTGTGTGAGTGTGAGTGTGTGTGTGTGTGTGTGTGTGTGTGTGTGTGTGTGTGTGTGTGTGTGTGCGTGTGTGTGTGTGTGTGTGTGTGTTTGCCACCTGCTGTACTCTTGTGATACGATCAAACGCAGCCCGGCTCAGGAGTGCCAACGCAAACACTCACACACTCTGAGATAAATGAGCGGAAATGGGCCTTTCTTTTTTTTCTTTCTTTCTTTCTTTCTTTCTTTCTTTCATTCCTTCTTTCTTTCATTCCTTCTTTTCTTTTTAATTTCGGTCCTTGTTTCCAGCTTTGCCCCGGAGGAACCTCAGCGCCATCAGCAGCCTGAGTCAGACTGTGCCGAGGGGCTGGTGATGCAGGGGGTCGGGGACTCTCTGCGGGGTCAACGATAGTTTTACTCCACCCCCCGCTCTGCTTACCCAATGACCCCATGTGTCATAACATCCCCTTACTGTAAACCCGACTGGACTCTGGACGCTGGACCGTGGGAGGATAAACACAACCCACTGCCAAAGAGCGTCAGTGCATGTGTACTGCGTAACTCTGTGGATGCTCTCATATCTCTGTTTTTTTATTATATATATATATATATATATAATTTCATTATTTATCTATTTGCATGCACGGTTGCATATCTCTGTTTGTTTGTTTAAGGCGGCGCGTTTTCGTGTTTGAATGAAGCCAAACAGAGTGGTGAACTTTGCAGCTCGGCATCAAACGCGTGTTACGTCCGTAGCATGTACCTGAGAAAAAAAAAAAAGAGGAAAAAAAGAAAGGAGGACTCGGTCGGCAGGAAAACAAAGAGCATGGTTCCCAAGCTCAGTTGTCCCCATTTTCTAAAAATGATGCCCCCCCTTTCTATGAAGGCCAGCTTTACGCTCCACCGTCGACTGTGGCCGATCAGACCAGACACGAACGCTTTCAAATTCCGAGGCGGCTGGAGACAATGTCTTACGGCCCTGACAGACCATAAACTGGCCCTTACTACGACATGTCTCCGTTATATCCAAGTTGGCTGTACGAACAAATTGTGGAGCCTCCGGGGGTGAGGACCATGTCACAGAGAGACACCGAGCGTCCTGGAATGACCTATGCTGGCATACGATCCAGGCTGTTTGCTCCGCTTTTAGTCCCTGAAACACTTCCATGGCGCAATATTGAAAACGTTCCTCAGATAGATTTTGTTTCACAGCGGAGCGTGTGCAAGGTTGTGAAACAAAGCACTCCCTGGACGTTACCCAACAGGAGCCAGAAGCACAATTTGCTCGTTTCTGATTAGTAAAGGAAAAAACATCCTCTCGGCAGATTGTGTCTCATCAAGGATTTAGGAGTGTTTTTCTTTGCCATGTATGTTGTGCTTTCCCGGCGAGCACGATCGCCGCGCATACGCACGGGGTCAGCGAACTCCGTGTTGTGTAAGAACAGCAGTGACCCTCACTAACCCTCCCTTACCGCCACCGCCGCCGCGTGTTTGGCCTCTTCTGAGCGTCCACACAGATGGAATGTGACGAGCTGCGAGAAAACACCTTAAAACACGCAGAAAATGTCATAATAGCCTCCGAAACGGGGGCAGATCACGGTGACTTGAGGTAAACTGATAAAAGGGAAAAAAAAAAAAAAAAGACTGTGTGAAAAACAGATCTGGTTAACAAGTCTCTGACCCGCAGATCTCTACACGGACACGGGACGACCTGTCCCCAAAACTACAAGAAAAACATGCATGACTTTTAAGTTTCAAAGCAGGTATATGCAGGTTAATTTGCCAAGGTTTTGAAATATTTTTCTCCCTCAGTGACTTTTAATTTATGGTGCACAACTTTCCAGAAACAGTTTTTTTGGTATGGTGGTGTTTTTTTTGGACACACATGTTATCATTGATAATTTCTCTTTACATTATCAATACCGTGAAAATAAACATTCAATTTGGCCTTATTACGGTCAGGGTTGAAAGTAGTTTTAAATTCTTGCCGGTACTCTACGCGGTACCTTCCCTTTCAATACCATACCACGGTGAGAGGCTGGGTTCCATCCAGAACGGATTCGAATGCAGCACCGACGGCTAAGAAGCATTTTGGAACGATTTAGAAGCAGGTCGCTAAGGAGAAAGTGACTGTTCCGGACCGTTCCGCCCCACTTTCAACCCTGATTATGGTGCCATCAGAGGTTTCAGCATTGCTAGATATCATGCCCAGGGATAATTTATATCCTTTTGTTATTTGGGTGGAAAGATCCTTTACCTCTTACTGTTACTTTACTAAATTTGAGCCTGAGTCCTGCGCTACGTTTACGTCTTTGCAGCTGTTTACTTAACAGTCTTGGAGAAACGTTGCAAGTTCAGCATCAAACTCGTCCACCAGTGTAAAGGGACGACAATGCTAATCTCCTGTTTTGCTTCTGTTTCTATCACTTCCTTTCTTCTACTGAAGCTAGTGTGCTAACTACCTAGCCTTGGCCCTGTCCCATCTCTTCTTTGTAGCGTCCAGTCTGTCCTCAGTCCAACAGGAGAGGACGAAGAAGTAACGCTGATCAGAAGACGTTTTCTGACGTCTTAAACCCAATAATGGCCTTTGGTACGCGAATGGCGCCACCACCTGCTCCGGGCCTGAAACCAGGTACGGTGATAGGGAAACCTTTAACCGCATCCAGTCAAAACTGGGGGCCGTGGTGCGAGTCTTATAATTTTCTGAAAGAAACCTGAAAATCCGACAACCTTGCCCAAGTCGTGCGGCCCCGTGCGCCGAGGGTTGACTCTATTCCGGATCAAAATCCCTCTCTCAAGCTCCCTTTTCATTTCATTCCTCGCATAACTGCCTCCTCTGCTTTGTGCGCGTGAACAATTGAGTACCACACAATGAACGTTTATCGGGAGACAATGTTTGCGCCGCGACCCCCGAGACGTAAACACGCTCGCCTTTAAACGCGTTGGGATAATTTGTTTCGTTTGCTTGCTTGTTTATTTTCTTGCATGAATGCGAGGCGACTGTGTCTCGGCCTCTCTGGGGGACGATAAACATGAAAGCGACCAGAAGTGGGAGCCGAGGAGGGACGCTGCGGTCCACGTCACAAAGAACGGCCACCGCGAACGCGGGCCTTCGTCGCCACGCGCGGCCTTTTCGGCCTTTTATTTACCGCGATTCGTCTGGTCTGGATGTTCTGGACAGGCTGTTCTGTTGTGACTGGAGGGAAAGGATCTACTGACACAGATTTGATGGGAGGGGAAAAGGGGGAGGAGGGGGAGCAAAGTAGGAGTGCGCTTGGCTGGAAAACTCCATTTTCTTGCAATGCTACATAATAATGGCAAATCCTACCAACACAGCTCCCCCTGACCCATTCAGGAGACCGTTTCCAGTTAACTTTGCCAAGTGCAATCCTCTGGCTCGGACTTCCTCCTACTTCTCATTAGAGCCACGACGGAGAGCGGGAAGCACTGCAGCTAAACACACACACACACACACACACACACAGTCACTCAGAGAGAGAGGGAGAGAGAGAAAGAGAGGAGGAAACCAAACACAATGGATGCTGGCGCATGGGAGCTTGGATTTCCTGGGTTTCCCACACACAAGTGTTCAATCACAAGCCCACAAACATACACACGCATTTCGGAAAACACAGCGAAACACTGTCACACGCAGACACACACAGACGCACACGCAAACACAGACACACACACAGACGCACACACACGTCACCGAATCGTACGACACGCCAGGATACTGGGGTCCAACGAATTAACCCATCTCCCCATTCACAATACTTAAAATGGCGAGAGTGGCCCGGGACGCCTCTGCCACAAATGTAACCCCCCCAGTTTCAATGTTTTTCTCCCAGAGCTCGATCTATGATCTGCGCTGCCCGTTTAATAAGACATGGATTATCCGATTAAGGGGAAAAAAAATCTTGTGAGATGGAGGGGAGAAGAAAAAAAAAGAACAACTCTCTGCCGGGGATTAGCGCCATTTCAAACCGCTAGCATCGCATTCCTGGGCCGCCAAGCCGAGCCGAGCCGAGCCGAGCCCCGGCTCCGGGAGGAGGGCGCTGGTGAGCCGGGCCCTGACGCCTTCGTGTCCCGGGACCGGTGCACCGACCGGTCCGCCGACTGGAGCCCCCATCTGCACCGTTGCAACCAGGTCATTGGTCATCTCACCGGACGTGAACACGGTGCAGAAATGACACGCAATGATGCCCCCCCCCCATGTCCAGTCCCTGTTTTCCATTTCTAACCCACATCACCAGGTATTAGACACAGATAAAGGATGTGGCATATTCTATGTTATGTAACGTTTCTGTAAGTAGAAAATATCAAGAGAAAATATGCAGCTACGTCGATACGTGTATGATCATTTTCAAGCAAAATCACCAAACATCACTTAGATCCAGATTCTTAATTGTGAAGATTTTCACATTATATTCACTATTTTTGCATCTTGGGCAGTTTGTTGGACTAAATAAAGGATTAAAAATGTTAGATTTTGGGGTTTTAGGAGAAGTGGCATTTTTCAATCCAAAAAAAGTTTTGCAGAAAAAAAATAACCATCAGTTACGGCCCTACTTTTGATCTTTAGCTAATTATTACTATGCAATACACATTTAGTAGCGCTTTGTGGAGCGAAACTTTTCAGACCGACATGTTTTGTGAGGTCTGTCTCCATCTGACGTGATCTGCTTCGCTTTAAGGCTCTTTGATTCCACAGAAACAACCATTTAATGGGTCATTCAGCCAATTATCTGCTGGAAAAAGGCCAAGATCCTTTTTTCTTAAACTCCAACTTTCTTTAAATACTGGAATGCGCACATATTTTTTCAAAGCATATTCTTACAGAACTATATTCAAGTCCTTTAAGTGCACAGGAGAACAACTGAACTTGGATTCAGTCATTTTCAGCTGTTGGTAGCTGTTCTGGTGCTTTCGACTGAACTGCTGGGTCTTCTTCAGCTGACGGTGCTGAAAAATCAAAGGGGAAACTATGTTTTTATGATAGTGGTGCAGCTCCAGCTGCTGAAGAAGATCATGTGATTAGTTAAAAAGCTCAGGAAAGGCCACTGAATGGAGCCAGTGGTGAGATAATATAGGATTATGCCCTGTTAACCTGCAGTAAAACAAACTACACAAGTACCTTATTTAACTTCTAGCAGTGTAACCGTCTCTGTTGAAAAACCACTTCTTCGTGTGATACGGGTACATACACACACACACACACACACACGTATATATATATATGTGTATATATTGTCGACCCATGTAGTATTCACGCAGGTGTGCATTCTTTCTGTGGGTGTGATTTCAAACAACCGTGTTTTTCTGCGCTCATCTGTTGTAGATACACCCCCCCCCTTTTGACGCCCTCCAAAGGGCAAGGTTTAAATCACCATAAATGGATCCTGGAAGGGTGTGTTTTTGTGTGTGTGTGTGTGTGTGTGAGCCGCTCCTGAGACAACAGGACTGTTTTTCCCCCGGTGCTCTTGTCAAAGGTAAACATTCCAGTCTCGGGACGTTCAATGCCAAGCGCCGTTTGATCTCCATCATGTGACATGTGAGAGAGATGGGACCCCCCCCCCCCCCCCCCATCATCACCCATGGGTCTCGGCGGCTCTGCTGGATCATTGCTGTTGTACATATGTTTTTTTGTTTTTGTTTTGTTCTTTTACAGTGGCTCTGTCCCTGACCTGAGATAACTCCGCTCTGTTTGACCACTCATGTCTCTGATCTGACGGCAGAAGAAAAGAAAAAAAAACCCTCACGCAAACCCGTCGGCTCACGCATGAGAATATGAGAATACCTCACATGTCTTAATCCCTCACGTCACTCCGTCTTTACATCAACCCACTAATTACGTACGTGATCCCATGCTTTGCTTTACCTCGGCAGCCAGTCGGCCATATAAGGCCGTTTCATAATGCATCGGCTTCGCACGGCAGCGGAGGCCTTCAGGAACATTCTTTTTTATTTTTTATGAGTTTTAGGGTCAAGGAGCAGAGTCTATGAAAAAAAAAAACAAAAACAAAAAAACCCCAACATATTAACAGCAGAATATAACTCCTGTGACGCAGCAGCTAATCCACGTCTGAGCTCCCAGATGCCCTGAAGTCCACATTTCCTCACGGGGACGCGGACCGCGGGCGTCATCCTCGAATCGCGGTTCAGCTGAGGACAGGCCGAGTCAAACAGGCTGCATGTACGTCAGGGGGCTGACTGCTGTGTGTGTGTTTGTGTGTGTGTGTGTGTGTGTGTGTGTGTTTAACATAAACTTCAATGACAAATAAAATGATTTAGCGGTGGGAGAACAAGTGTTTAGATTTCTTTAGTAGAAGAAAAGGCTGCAGTACCACGATGTAAAACTGCCCCATTACAGGTAGAAGTGTTAGATATGATAAACATTTAGGCATAAAAAATAAAAGTAGGCATATTAAGTCACTACAGAGAACTGTGCAATTAATTAACAATGCATGTTTATTCAAATACCAGTCCTGAGTAGAATTTAAAGATACTTGTCCTTCAGTTTCCTTTATATGGCCACTCTATAATTATGCTTCAACATATTTCAGAGAAAAACATATGGATTTTTTTACTTGACTACATTTACATCTCAGCTAAAGTTACATATATCAGGTTATTTTACAAACAAAATTTATAATGAACCTCTACGGTGCCGTTACGCTATACAAATTAATGCATCAGTAATGATAATAGATAATGATATAATATGTAATATAACAATCACGTGGCCGAGTGAGTAGCCCTTGTGTTTGGAATGAGGTGTAAACAGCATTTAGGTGTCGTAGCTGTTCAAGATGGAGCCAAATTCAACCCTTGTTTTCATTATAACATCTTAAAAAACAAAATATACTTTTAAACAAATGCTTTTTTTTTCATGTGAAACTATCACCTGCTTGGTAACCAAGTGCACCTGTAAAATAAAAGCAGTGGATTAGTGGATTTCATCCATTTTTAAAAAAGTATTGTAGTGAAATACAAGTACTTTGAAAAAAGTACAGGGAAGTACAGTACTTGAGTGAATAGATTTCCCCCCAGTGTAAAGTGGTGTTTTTGTGATGAGAATGGGGTCATTCAGTTATGCATTAAAGGACTTCCTGTTCAGTGAGAGTGAGAAAAAACAAACATTGGGACATCCTGCAGGACATACTGTAAAGGCTGCACATTAGCAGACGTCACGTTTTATTGAGAGAAACAAACCAAACGCAGCCTCTTTTCCCTCAGTCATCACAAACTCACAGTGTGCAGCCAAACTTTCTACAGACCCACAGAGCTTTACTTTAAATTGTAGTGGAGATCTGAAATGTGCCAGGCTCAGTTTAGGAGGAAATGTGTATAAAATCATGCACATGATATTTCCATTTATTGGGACAATACAGCCATAAAAAATAGAGTCTGGGTTCAAATATTTCACTCAGTGTAAATCCCAAGAGCTGGAGCAAGATAATATAGAAAATACTGTACATGATACCGACAGACAGTGTTTGATACAAACCTTAAAGCTACTTAAGGGGATATAAGTGGAAGAAATGGATGTCAGGGGATAGAGATACACTCTGTGTTAAGTGTGTGTGTGTGAGGGGGGGTGTCGCAGTATTAGAACCCAATATCATCTCCAGAATTGAGTGCCAGGTCTTTCAAAACGCATATTAAGACATGTAAACAATCTAATTTAAGGTATCTAAAGAGATCTAAACATTTGGTTCGGGTCAGTTAATCATTTACTGTATCTGTAAGTGATTTGGTTAAGAAACAAAAACAAAACAAAACACCAGGGGAGAGGTCACGTCCACGGAACCAGCACCTAAGGGTTAATTCCCCCCAAGATCACACGTTTGGTATTCAGTAAACCAACACCTCCTTTATATGGTCCTTCGAGCCGGATCTGCAGTTTCCGCAGCACAGCGATGGCATTCCCCTGATAAGGCCCGTGCTTGCCGTGATGTTTGTCCACCCCGCTATCTCGATGACTTCCTGGTGAGTCGTCCAAAACGGCGACTACCTCGGTCGCACACACTCCATGTCCACTGAGCATAGGGAGTCAGCATGGATCACAGTGCACCCATAGTCCCTCCTGATGGACAGAAACCCCAGAGCCTTGCCCCAGGAGTGGTCTTGGTAGTTGCTGGATGCTCACTACGGCATCAAGCTCCCCTTAAATTAAAGTGCAAGCCAGTTTCAACTCCTGGTATTTACTTCATCACATGGTCCGTCACTACAGTGAGGTATCGTGATTAATTGTTCACCTACACGTTCAAGGTGCCAGCCTGGATGAACACCTACCTCCAAGACCCACATTAGGATCCGCTCTGCTGCTCTGCTTCCAGGAGAATCCCACTGCAGTGAGCGGCAACATGAAAGGGATGTTTCAACAAGCCCTTCTCATAATTCCACTGCAGAGACATTGCAGAACATCACCTGACATCTGTGGATGGCAGCTGCTGCTGTTCGACACAAAATGCGGCCCGTGCTGTGCCGCCTTTGCCCTCTAAAAGTGTGTTACGGATCACGGTAGCCCACATGACGACACCCACCACTCGGTTGAGACCTGCTTCTACTCTGACAACCTTCCTCAGAACCTCACCTCCGTATCGGAGGCCAAGCAGCTCATTGACAAGCTACAGCAGCTGCTCCTCTCAGGTGGGTTTGACCCGGGTCAGTGGGCTACCAGTACCTCAGACATCATCAGTCACATGTAGTCAGGATCAACTTCCAAGATCATTGGACACGGAGTATCATCAGACGGTGCTAATCCACCAGAATGGACCTTGGGCACTGCAAGTCAGAAGCCCTAACCTACCACCTCCGCCACACTGATCATCCGCAGGCTGCTATATGCAGCATTTTTAAGGCCCTAGCTTAACAGTAGGCTTTTCCCCTTGGCTTGCTCATCCCTTACACCAGCTGAAGAAAAATACTGCTGTGACCTCTCTGGACTAAGAGATGAGATTGGGTATGAACCATAGCTGCTGGATGACCTACTCCAGATGTGGCCATGCCTGGGAGAGTGAACGTCCTCAGCTCCTTGACGTCTCTCTTCCCAGATGTTACTTGCATTAGGAGACAGACTTCTCAACCTGCACCGAAAGGCATTCATATCTTTTCAGGTGTAACAGAGAGAGTATACCGGTCTGAAACCTACCTTCAGACAGTGGACCACACAGGTGAAATCAATGTGACTTTCCTGGCAGTGAGATCTCGAGCCGCCGGAGTCCATCAGCAATCCATCAGCAATCCATACCCAAGGCTGAGACTCTGCGTTGCCCACATTATGGCCCAGCTCGCTGCTGTCCTGAGGAAGGAGCCCAATCTACACATCTCCAGCATCACGCACTGGACTGATGCCATCACAGTCCTGGACTGGCTGCAGTCACCATCTCGCCACTACAAGTTATTCACTGGTGCTTGGCTCATCAGACGCCCTGCAAGACGCTCCTGGCTGACCTTCGACTGATTCAGCTTGGCTCCATGAAGTTAGGTGCGGCTGTTTTGATGGTCGTCCACTCTTCAACAGTTTTCAGTACAAGCATCCCATCTTTTCAGCCCATTCGCAGTCCACATGCTCATTCCCATAGGAACATCCAAAAGTACTAGCAATAAATGAGTGGCGAGTCAGTAAACGTGTCTGTTATGAACTGGATTCATTAGCCGATCAGCGCTGTTCCTGTTCTTACTGGAAAAACCTGTGGAGAGTTCACATCCCTAGAACCAGAACCTATGGGTACATGAGTCAATGAGTTATCCATTAAACCAACGACTCCTTTATACGAGTCCAACTTTAAGGTAGTTTTACTTCACTTTAGCATTTTCATTGGAGACATCTGTGTACCTCTACTTCAGAGTTGTACTCATCATTGTACTTCCTACTCTAGTGCATTTACCTGAGAGCTACAGCTACTAGTTTTTTTGCTAAAATAGAAGTACTCATTGAGCAGATTCTAGCCCCTGACAGAGCAGTGGTGGGAAGTAACCACAGTAAGTACATTGATACAGGTACTGTACTTTACTACAATTTAACATTCACTTGACTGTATCCATTTTATGTTGCTTTACTCTTCAGTTCCAATACACTGGAGTGTTAAATACAGTCCTGGTTGAAATGATTAAAAATAAAATGTCCAAGGTTATTGATCAAAAGAAAGACAAAAAACAAAACTTACATAACAGTGAAAAAATATGAACACAAAATGTACCTCAGACATAATTACTGGCCCCCTTTTTACAAATTTAAATTAGTTTCTCACACAAAATAAAAAAAAATAAAACTCACCTGTGCTTCATTTTCAGTGTTTACATGTCCCGATTTAACCAGTGAATAATGGTTTCACTTCATAAAAAAGGGGCTCATTGTTTCATGTTTCTTTTTCACTGTGGTGAAGACAAGCGAGCTGTCTGCTCTGTCTGTTTCAACAGTTCGTAATGTTATCAAGAAGTTTCACATCATAAAACTGTTAAGACGCTTCCAGGACGCAAAGCTTTGAAGAAACTTAACGAGAGAGGTCTGTGAGGTTGATGTGGAAAGAAACCCACGACGCACGAAATGTAAAGAGCTTCAGGCTGATCTGGATATATCTGGACTGGCGGTTTCAGCCTGGACCAGACGCCTCACGCTAAACCAAGCAGGGCTCCATGGCCTAAGGCCGAGGAGGATGCCACTATTGAAAGAAAGGCACAAAAGGCAAAACTAATGTTTGCAAAAACTTTCATAGATAAGCCACAGTCTTTCTGGGATAATGTTCTATGGACAGATGGAACCGAAGTAGAACTCCTTGGGTACGCGGTTTGTTTATGAGCGATGAAATAAGGATGAAGTAAGGAGGCCATAAGGAAAAGAACCCCCCACCTACATTGAAATGTGGTGTAGGTTCTATCAGGCTTTGGGGCTGCACTGCTACCTCTGGAAAAAAAGGGCAACTGGATGAATCAAGGATGAAATCAGAAGATTACTGGGGCATTTTAGAGAGAAATGTGTTACCCGGCATCAGAAAACTGGGTCTGAGGCGAAGGTCTCGGCCAAAGCAAACATCCAGCAGCACAAAAGACTGGCTGACAAGGAAAAGATGGACTGTTTTAAACTGGCTGGCGATGAGACCTGACCTAAAGCCCATTGAAAACCAGCGGGGAGAACTCAGGAACACATGGCAATATAAGACTGACAGAAACTGCCAGCAGAAAAGGTGATGCAGGAAGATTCCAGATGGTTGCAAGAAACTTTTAAAGGTTTCATTGTTGCCAAAAGGCTCAAATATTAGTGAAGGGGGCCAACAATTGTATCTGGGGAACATCACTATTATACAAGATTTTTTTATTGTTGTATATATTTGTTAGTAACTTTTGACATTTTATTAAAATCTTTTATGACACAATAATGTTTAATCTTAATTTATGTTGTCAGATATTCTAAATCCTGTACTTAATATTGAGGGCTGCCGATAACGCCGACCAGGAACTGCGTTGTATTTTTGCTCCGGTACATTTAGCTGAGCGCTAAGGTAACTCTGCGATCTTAAGGCTCTGCAAACTAGTGATGCAAAACGCAATATTTCCCCCTTGGCTGTAGTGAAACAGAAGTTCTGTATGATGTGGTATCAACTGGCATCTCTCAAGTTAAAGATGTTTGCTCCCACAGTACTTGAGTAAATGTAACCTGCACAACCTGCACCACAGGTGTACAGCTGGACTGAATTCACGTCAAGGTGTGGATGAAGGTGAAGCTATGCCATGCGTGGGGGGGGGGGGGTCTGTAAAACGCTCTCACGCCACATCAGATTACACTTAAAGCTTTATTTAGCCGCAAGGCCTGGAGGAATTCAAATCTGGGCATCACGTGAGGGAGACTGTTAACACTGGTTGACAGATGATGCAATTCCATAAAGCAATTGCACGAGGCCGATGGCACCGGCGCAGCCAACCGCAGCACAAAGTATCAATAATCTGAATATAGATAATTGAGGGTGGGGTGGACGTGAGGTCAGAGTTTACGGAATTGTTTAAGTAATTCTTTGGCAAATGTTTGGGTTTTTTTTTTTGGGGGGGGGGGGGGGGCATCACATGCCCCGTCGCCTCGGCGAGGTCAGGTCAGCATCGGCGGGACGGGGGCAACAAACGCGTCGCAGCG
Source organism: Istiophorus platypterus (assembly GCA_016859345.1). Lineage (NCBI taxonomy): Eukaryota > Metazoa > Chordata > Actinopteri > Istiophoriformes > Istiophoridae > Istiophorus > Istiophorus platypterus. Next base: position 26,464,868 of record CM029123.1, read on the forward strand.
AGCCGCGAAAAAAAGGAAAGGAGAAGCCACACGTGCACCGTGGGACAATCGACGCCTCCGGAGAGCGGAGCGATGTGAGGGACGTGTCTGCGGCCATGTCAGCGCAGCCCCCCGACACACCTCACCCCCACCCCTCCATTCAAAGCTTGGGGTCTATTATTATCCCAGGAAACGGGTAATTACATCTCCTGGACCGAGCCCAAGACCCGGTTTCAGTGCGCGCGCGTAAAAATAAATAAATAATTAAATAAAATAGGGGGGGGGGTCTGCATACCACGGGTCCCGCTGGCGCAAACGCTGACCCTCGTTTGCGCAGCTGAAATCTGAAAAGTCGCAATTCTTTTTTTTTTTTTTTTCACTATCCCTCCGCGACGCACGGTCCGTTTCTCACGTAAAATTAGAGCCCCCGCGCCCTCGGCGGTGACCCACGCGCTCTGGCGCGCGGAGTGGGCGCGCGTAATTTGCGCTCATTATCAGTTCTTTTTTCCTTTTTTCCCAAAAGTTGTGTAAGAAGTTTCTGGGGGGGATAATTAATGGAAAAACACTCATGAATAGAGAACGTTGTTTTCTAAAGTGTACGTGTGTGTGTGTGTGTGTGTGTGTGTGTGTGTCGGGGGGGGGGGCTCATTTGTGTCAGGCCAGAAAACAAGGAACCGTTTAGCCCCCCCCCCCCTTCTGAAATCGATTCAATCAGCTCCAGAACGAACTTGCTCTTATTCTCACTCATGAAAACACACACACACACACACACTCTCACACAAACTGCGTGTTGTGTTGTTACTGTAATCCGAGGATGTAGGGTATAGTTTGGCATAACACCAGGGTGAGAGAAGAGAAGGGTGTGTGTGTGTGTGTGTGTGCAGGGGGGGTCCTTGATTGCAACATCAAACACTGGTGTCGTCACTCGTCGGCGATACGTTCAGGCACTGCCTGTTCCAAAATAAATATTGACGTGATTGTTGTATTCAAATGAGCCTCCTGGCCGGACGCGGGCGGGCCAATCAGAGCCCGTCGTATCATTACACCTTCTTTTCAGAAATCATTCATAACGCCGATGCGTCAAGCAACTCGCGGAGGACCCGGCTATAAATACGGCTGCGCGCAAGGCTCAGTTAGACATTTTCCCCCAAAATCAAAACGAAAGACACAACTGAGCAAGAACCGCGGGATTCCGCCTCATTCTCCTGGTTATTCCTTCTCCACCTTGCTCCACATTTTTTTTAAGATTCTATATTTAGTATCCGGCTCACCACGCTGGCCATGGGTGGATTGTATTTGAAGCGCGTCGTGGTGGCGGTGGCGGCGGTGTGCTCCGCGCTGGCAGCGGGGACGCTGGGGTCCCCTCTGCCGGGACCAGAGCCGATCCGCTGCGCGCCGTGCACCCCGGAGAAGATGAGCCAGTGTCCGGCGGTGGCGCCCGGGTGCGCCGAGGTGCTGCGGGAGCCCGGCTGCGGATGCTGCCTCGCCTGCGCCCTGAAGGCTGGGGACGCGTGCGGGATCTACACGGCGCCGTGCGGCTCCGGGCTGAGGTGCACCCCGAGACCCGGCGACCTGAAGCCACTGCACTCTCTCACCCAAGGGTTGGCCGTGTGCGCGGAGAGCACCGTGCCGGCGCCGACCCCCGAGCCCCAGAGTCAAGGTAAGGGCCTGTCACCTCCACTTTATTGCATCCGTTTCACGACATCCAGCAAATGCTCACTATTGCACCCCCCCCCCAAAAAAAGAGAGACACTTGTCTCATCTAATCTGTAGCCATTTACAGTCATATCCCGCATTTACAGTCCCGCTTAACGCTCCCTTCACCTCCCCCTCCTCCTCCTCCAGACCAGGGAGAGCCAGAGGCCGAGATGGAGAACACTGCCATCATCTCGGACCCGGGCCACTACCTCCCCGGCCACAGTAAGCCCTACGACCCGCGGGCCGCCGCCGACGCGCAGGAGAGCATGAAGGCCAAGCTCATCGCCAGCCGCAAGAAGATGATGGAACAGGTGAGCGGCGCGGTGTGACTCCTGTGGAATTCCCCCACTGCCATTTCTTTGCTAAAAGTTTTTTTTTTTTTTTTTTTTGGGGGGGGGGGGGGGGGGGGGGGGGAGCTAAGGGAGGGAAACGGTGCACCACGAGGGGGAGCTCGTGTGCCGTTTGAAATGATGAGGGAGGAAATGAGAGAGAGGGGGAGGATGGGTAATGCCTGTTATTACAAGTTTTATATGCAGTTTTGATGTCAGCCCACGTGTTCGCTGATGATGACAAAGCAGGGGAGCTTGTGATTATTCACTGTGCAGGTACAGAGCTGACTTAACTCCCCTCCCTTTACCTGTTTCCTCTGCAGGGGCCCTGTCACCTGGAGCTGCAGAGGGCCTTGGAGAAGATCGCCAAGTCCCAGCAGAAGCTGGGGGACAAGTTAACCAGGTTCTACCTCCCCAACTGTGACAAGCGGGGGCTCTACAAACCCAAACAGGTCGGTGTCTTCAGCAAAAAGTGTGTGTGCGTGTGTGTGTGTGTGTGTGTGTGTGTGTGTGTGTTGGCTTTTCTTTTTTTTTCCTCTGGGTTGGATTCATGACTCTGCTCAGCATGAAAAAAAAAAAAACCCTCCCAAAGTTGTGTGTGAGAGCCAAGATTATGTCAACCACAGCTTTTAAATGATTGTGTTTTATGTGTGTGTGTGTGTGTGTGTGTGTGTGTGTGTGTGTGTTGCAGGCAGGGATTTGTTCAGCACTGTATGCACCTCCAGTGTGTTTCAGTGTGATTTCACCAAGTTACAGTTGTAGCATGACCGTACATGTGGAGCAGAACAAAAAAGAACCAAAGCCCCTGAAATTGAGATGTGTGTGTGTGTGTGTGTGTGTGTGTGTGTGTGTGTGTGTGTTTTATTATTTATTTATTTATTTATTTATTTTATTCCCTTTACCCCGCAGTGCGAGTCCTCCCTGGACGGGCAGAGGGGTCGATGCTGGTGCGTGAACTCCTGGAACGGGAAGAAGATCCTGGGTTCGGCCGACCTGCCGGCGGATGCCGAGTGCCCCTGAAGAGACAGACCACTGATGCAGATCTCACAAAAAAAAGAAGCAAGCCACTGATATTTCCTTTTTTTTAATAGCAGTTTATTTATTGATCTTGTCCATGGTGGTGTTTAATTCAGGTACACTGTCATTGAGGGACTGTGTCCCCCCTTCCTTCCCTCCTTCCTTCCTTCAAACAACCGTCCCAAAGAGAGAGAAGAGAGAAAAAAGATTTATTTTAGTTTTTTTTCTGAAAAGGAGATTTTAATATTGATGCATTCACTTCTACTCTTCAGCCTTATTTATTTCAATTCTACTACATTTTATTTGTTATTTGTAATTATTTCATGAGTATTTATATCATTTTGTTTGCCTTATTGTTATATTATTATTATTATTATTATTGTGAGTGTATAAAGTTGTATATATGTATCTTGGCCCTGAGTAAACTCCACCGCTGAGTTGAGCTCGCTCTACCCTTAAGGAGTTGTCTGGAGGTTTGGTTTTGGGATAAAAAACAAAACAAAACAAAAAAACAACAAAAAAACAAGCAAGAACAACAACAAAAAAAGCACTGAGTGACCAAATGTCATTTAGAAGAGTTTTTCTAAATGTTTGTATGATTTATTTTTCACTGTTTTTACATCTTATCTTGTCATTTTCCTTTTTTTCTGATGTCTCTCACACACACGTGATTTGCTCTTGCCAGTGGTGTAAAAAAAAAAAAAAAAAAAAATCTTAAAAAAAGTCTCCGAAAACATTTCCCATGGTTCCATGGGGCTGCAGATAGCATGACAGGAGGTGCCTCTCTTTCTGCGCTTGCCTCTCAGACGGGTATTTTTCTACATTCGCCTACCTCCAATATTTATGTGTCTGCTGTCAGTCGTGTGGATTTATCCTGTCAAAAGGAAGAACACTTGCTGTTTTTTTTTTTTTTTTTTTTAACTTCATATGTTGCCATTCTCCCTGACCACGAACACATGACCACAAAGGGGCGAGTCCCGCCGCCGACCCGTGGCGATGCACTGGGCTCCCGTCTACATGCTGCTGTCGGGGAGAGAATTACTGCCGACGTGGGTCTTTTCCAAAGTGACTTAACTGCTCGCTCGTGTGTATGTACACTTTTTTTTTTGTAATTGAGATGTAAGAAAAAAAAAAGGTGATATATTTAATAAAAACATTAACCTCAGCTACGCGTGCCTGGCCTCTCTCTCTCTTTTCTTTTCACCTGAAAAATTTTTGAGTTTCATCATGATCCGATTGTGAACCTGTATGTGTGTGTGCGTTTATGTGTGTGGGGGACACACACATTAGGGCCACATTTTTTTCTATTTCCAGTGTGTTTGTGCGGGGCGTTATCACGGCGATCTAAAGTGGAGGTCCTTGTCTAACTTTAGATGGGTTTTTTTCGCCGGGACACGCAGCCCCCGCTCCGCCTTTTGACCCGCTCTCTGTTTGCCTTGGTCGGGCGAAGGAATTTCGCCTCAGCCTTCCCGTGCCCACTGCCAGCCTGCCTGGCACCACCGGATTTATTTTTGTTCTTTTCTCCAAAATTGAACCTTGCGCTTTATCCTTATTGACACATTCCAGGGCTGAAGGGAGCTCGATTGCATCCAAAGTGTGTGTGTCTGTGTTTTTTTTTTTTTTGGGGGGGGGGCTTCAACAGTAGAAAATTTACCTGTTGATTTCCTGCAGGATTTAGGCTGATGAGAGGTGGATTGGAAATTCAGCCGCCGAGTCAAGGAAGACGTGAAATCAAACCCTCAGAGACGGCGCCTTAAAATGTGTTCACTTTTTATTTAGAAAAAAAAAAAAGACATTAAATACAAATTATATTTTGAATCAAAATCATTTTCCTTTTCTCCATGTGATTTCTAGTTTAGCATCATGAAAAGCTCTCCTCACAACCCTTTCGAAGGATAGACTTGAAATGAAAAAAAAAAAAAAAACACGACACATTTACCCGTGAACAGAGAGATTCTCAACGTGACCAGCAGGGAAAAAGAAAATAAAATAAGAAATAAGAAAAATTAAAAAAATAAGAAAAAAAAATAAGTGACATAACAGGAGTGTGACCCTGGCCCTGCACCGACAGACAGAGGCGGGATGGCTGGGTGTGCATGGAGAGAAGTGACCTAGTGAGAGGTGAGAGGTCCACTGGCCTCGAGGGCCAGAGGTGAACCAAGATGACCGGAGACCTGAGCGCCCGACTGACACAGGTTTTTTTTTTTTTTAATAATCATTATCTTTTTTTTTGTGCCCAAGGCTGAAACTGAAAAAAATGACACTGCTGAGCAACAGAAGGAAAAAAAAGTTCATTTAATAAAAAATATAACATTCAATAGTGATTATATTCCCCAAAATACACTGAATCATCATATAGACTTTGCTGTGCAATCGGTGAGTCACTGAATTGTTCATAAGAAAAAAAAACAAAAAACAAAAACCTAGTTTGGATCAGCTTATAATTCTTTCTTAGATAAATAATTTTTTTAAAATTTTTAAGTACTGTACATGATGTCTAGTCAGACACAAAGCTGGCCAGGAAACAATAATAATAATAATAATAATAATAATAATATTTATATATATATATAAAAAGACACACTTACAAATATCAGGGAGGGAATAGCTTACACATATTCGTATGTATGTTCCTCCCCGTACATCAAGTCTTTGAATAGATGGGATATAGCATCAACAGGCTGGTTGTAAGTCACCGCTCTCTGTTGATGGAAGCGTGCTACCGAGCTACTGGGCAAGGCGACCCCCCCGACCCCACCCCCACCCCCATCCCCACCCCTCAACCCCCACCACCTCCCACGGCTGCTGCTTCTTTTTTTCAAGTCTTTACACAGGATGTAGGGAGAGCAATGGGGTGGGAAGCTCCTATGTTTGGGGGGAGGGGGTGGGTTTAGGGGTTCGGGGGTTTTGGGGTGGGGGAACCGAAGCCTCCACCCCTCAGACCCCCTACCATGCTTGTGTGTGTGTGTGTGTGTGTGTGTGAGAATGCATATTTGGTGCTGTGTCCACCTTGTGGAGATTTGTTGGCATATGATCATACACGCACATTTCTTTATTTTTTATTTTTTTTCAAAAAGAGAAAACTAAAATGACGAAGACAAAAAAGAAGGAAAAAGAAAAAAATGTTGCATTGAATGGAAGATTTTTTCCCCCAGAGGGTTTTATTTTGATAAGTTTGCTGTCAGAAGAACCGGTGTAGCTTCTTTTTTTTTTTTTTTTCCTTTCTTTTTTTTCCTCTCAGGTAATTATTATTATTATTATTATTATTATTATTATTATTATTATTATTATTATTATTATTGTTTTCTTACAGTTTCACACCGTTTCATCTGACATCACCTCTGAGGACAGGTGTGCCGATGAAGATAGGTCCAATTGTCTTTAACTGCATGTGTTGACGAGTGGCGGCGCAGCTAAAGTGCTTTAAGTGCTTGTGCTTGAAGCATAAGGGCAGCTGGCACCTGCGGCAGGGGGCAAGACGGTCACACCGCCCCCCCCCCCCCACGTTTAAACAAGTCTACACCAGGTTGCACCACCACTGACAGAAGGAAGAGGACCAGAGGTGAGTGGGGCTGCTGGAGTAGGGACAAACAGCTCGGGTTAGCAGGGATGTTTTTTTTGGGGGGGGGGGGTAGGCACAGACAAGGACAAAGTTTGGGGGGGGGGGTTGAAGGACCTCGGCACTGGAGCTTCGTGACAGACAGGGGGACAAGGACACGGGAGGGGGGACAGGGACAGCAGAGGGACGGACGATGGACTAATCAAAGACTCTAGGGTGACACGTGAGCACCTCACACTGAAACACCACAAAAAAAAATCTCCTGAGTTTCAAACACTCGTCAGAAAAAGGTTCTGACCTTTGACCTTTATCCTGCTTTCCCCCCCACTGCGCTGCAGTTGGCTTGGATTCACAGTCACTACGATGGAGTTACAGACAAGTAGAAAAACGTCCATGTAAACTTCTCAAACGCTTTTCTCCATTGACTTGATTGGAAAAATGGCCAAATACACAACTTACATTTGACGCTGGCGCTGTTGGCTTTTTAGCCGTCCATCATTAAGAGCTATACTTGCTTAGATCAGTGGCAAGCTTCAAATATAAAGAGCATCTTTAGCTCTGTTTCAGTAGCCTGATAACCACAATGAATTGCCATTTTCTTGATGTGGAGGATTCTGGTGTCGGATGCTCAGTGAAAAGTTCGCCAAGCATCAAGAACCAAGAGTGAAGAATTACGCCTTGTTTCTGTAAGTCGCTGGGGCAAAGGTCGTCTAGCCGCGTCCGTCTTTCATGGCCCACTGGCGCAGGATGATGACGTCATCCTGCGATGATGATGATGTTATTCCGACTTAAAAAAAATACATCCAGTTGGTCCCCGACCGGGGGGGGCAGCCGTTTATGGGCACAATGCATGACCAAACTGGACCAGAGAAAAAGTCAGAGCTGTGGCACCGAGCTGACGTTGGGGCAAAATCTGCAGCTTCATCCACATCTGCACTGTTGCACTGTTCCGAACATGCATGAGTTTCTCTGCAGCAGAGCTACTGTTGTTATACACAGTCCGTATGACCCCGTCCACACGTTACAGCTGTAACTCCCCGCTGGAGGCGGCGTGCTTTACGTTTCTTGTAAAGCCATCGACACACGGATCAAGGGCGAAGAAGCGGATGGGGATTCAGATGGACGTTTTTATGCCATTTTTTGTTGTTGTTGTTGCTGTGTTCGCCTTCAGATTTACCTGTAGCTGTTGTGAACCCAAGCCAACCACAGCTACAAATATTTCAGAGCTGTATTTCAAGCTTGGGGGGGGGGGCACGCACTTGATACTCAGATGGTAGATTTTCAATGAGGTGTTCCTTCAGTCGAGTACCACGGGGGTGGAGGAGAGGAGGCTTTTTTAATTAATAAGGCACTGTTCCCTCCCCAGCAGCAGGGCGTTTGGGGAAATGCCAAAGTCAACGAGGAGGGACTTCAGTGTGACTCCCCCCATCCCCATGCTGGAGGGGGGAGGGGGGGCGCATAAAAGCAAAAAAATAGAAAACCCCCACTCCCCCGCTGTCCCGTTATCATTCGCTTCGAAATTGACCCTAGCCCAGAAAAGGTTTTATTCCTGTTTTTCTGCATTGTTTAATGGAGCGGGGGCCGGTGGCCGAGGGCTGGGGGCCGGGGGCCGAGGGGGGCCAGGCCGAGGGGCCCGGTCTGACATCTCTTAGTGAGAGATTAGTGACGTACAGTACTTACACGAATGAAAACTTTTGGGGGAAACAACCACTTGCGCACACACGCACACGCACGCACGCACACACACATGCACACACACATGAACACAGAACTTGTGGTTACACACTCAAAGACAGACACACACAAAGAAATGGTGGTGGTGCATTTTTTTGTTTTTTTTTGGGGGGGGGGTCACAGTCACAAACAAGTCCTCTTTAAAGTGAGTGGAAAGTCCCTCCTTCCTCTCTCTCTAAAATAATAGTGCAGATGATCGGGTTCGGTTTTTCCTCCCCTTCTCTGTCAGCTTCCAGCTCATTCGTTTCTTTTTTTGTGTTTTTAGGGTTTTTTTGTTTGTTTTTTTTTTTTTCTTGTAAAGAAAGGATAGAGGTTCCCTAAGCTCAAGAACAGATAGCCGTGATGGACAGGAGGCTTGGGCCGGTCACCGAGACTGCGCTCCACCCTTTCAACCCTCCTCCTCCTCCTCCTCCTCCTCCTCCTCCTCCTCCTCCTCCCTCTCTCCCTCCTTCCTTCTCTTCCCTCTGACAGAAATTGGACCTGAAATCAAAAAAAAGAAAAAAAGAAAAGAAAAAAAAAAAAGGTCCAGAGCTCCTTCAAATGTTAACATAAAACTACATGCGAGAGCAGAGCAGACTCTCTGTCTTTCTCTTCTTTCTTCCCCTCAACCCCCCCAACACACTTGTTCTGTTCCTCCTCCGTCTTCTTCTCTCCGTCCACTTGTCGCCCCCCCCCCCCTTTTTGTCCTCTCACTTGCTCTCCAGGTTGTAGCACTGTGTCTCGCCCCCCTGCTCCCGGCCGTCCAGGCCCGGCAGAGCCTGCCCGTATTTGTCCACGCACCAGCAGTATCCCCGCCTCCTGCCCTTGGACGGACGGCACTGCGGAGAAGGAAAAAACAAAAAAAACTTTTCAACGCTTGTATGCTTTTCACCAAACGGGCTTTGCAGTGCAGATGATTAACGCCGTGCCCCCCCCCCATCCCCTCGGCCCCCCAAACAAGAGGGGCTTAGCATAGACAGGTGGCACCGGCAGGCCACTGACAAAACACATGTGCATGTGCACACGCATGCACGCATGCACGCACGCACGCACGCACGCACACACGCACACACACACACACACACACACACACACACACACACACACACACACACACACACACACACACACACACACACACACACTTCCCTCAACATGACTCGCGACTTCCGGCTTTAGGTCGAAGCCGGGAGGAAAAGTAGCAGGGACGAGTCACTCTGAGACACGTCTAGGAACGAGATAAGCGTCTCCGGGCCGAGGGACCCATTATCCTGACACAGCTTTTATCAACACCACCTTTAATGTTCGTTTGCAGATCACGGTAATACTCTCTCTTTCTCTCTTTCTCTCTCTCGGCTCTCGAGCGCCTGTCAGGAGGCCAAGTCATGCCTCAGCAGAACCCCAGCAAGACAAACACCTCATCGATCACGGAGAGGAATGCTCCATTGCGCATTAATAAAGAAAAAAAAAAAAAACTATACCCCGAAACTCTGGAACAGGAACTGTCAGAGATAAACACCAAAGACGATGCAGCTGTTCACCTTGCGAAAGTCGATGATAAACGTATTGAGATCGACCTCGTCAGGGCACGCATGTGCAAACCAGCGTGGTGCCGCTGAGTTTGGCCCATTTACGAGCCGTGGAGCAGTTTATTTCTCAGACGCATTTTTGCCCCTGACCTGTGTGTGTGTGTGTGTGTGTAGGGGTTACATGATGAAAAAGCAGATCGTTCCCGATGGACAGGGCTAAGAGAACGAGGAGCGCTCCGAGCGGAGGGAGAGCGAAGGAGTGTGAAGGTAAACATGGAGCTGCTAAAATATTTGCCAAGGCCAGTTGGAGGGCTGCAGGGAAACCAGCGCTGCTATTCTGGGAAGCTGGCAGACACTCAAAATCATCTGGAGCTGATTATGGCCTGTCGCGTGCACGCACACACACACACACACAAACACACACACACACACAAACAGACAGACAGACAGACACAAAAACACACGCGTGCATAAACACGCGGTCCTCAGGGCGCGTGGCCGCACATAGATGAGTTTGTATGTAACATACGTACACGCGCCCCCCCACCTGCTTCCACACATGTGCTCACACACATGTACGCAGTAATATCGGATGTCCCACGGGGGGGTTGGGGTTGGGGTGGGGGCTGGGGGGGTCTTTGCGGAGTGGCAACTTTATGAGCTCCATTTGGGGGTACACATGAAACGACACAATCGGCCGGGGCCGGGGCTAAACTCTGGCTCAGAATAATCCTCCTCCTACCCATCATCTCCCCTCGGAGGGGGGTTGGCGGTGACAGATCGGCGAAGGGGCAGCCAGGGCCGAGGACGCGCCTGTCTGCCTCGCTGCCTCTCTGTCTCTCTGGCAGTGGGTAGTGGACAGTATATACAGTATATCTATACCATAAGTGTGTATAAATAGTATGTTTTTGTTTCAGTACATCAGAAGCCTTCTCTTTTCTGTGGTGGATGAAACTCATCAACACATCATATTCAAACCAGTGTTTTTTTTCCCCCATTTCAGATCATTTATCTCAATATATATACTGACAACGCGACCATGTGCTTTAGATTTTGCCATTGTTTTCCATTAATTCCCACAGGATCCAAAAGTCAATGTGCTGACTCTCTAAACTTGCTCGACTTCTGTTGGGTACCTTTAAGTTCGCTTTCGTACTTGTTCAAGTTAAAACGCAGTGCAGGCTTTTCCAGTCAACCTGAACTCAAACCGCATTAACATGCAGCGGCGATCTGATCCATTGATCTCAGCCGCCGACGCTCTGATCGATGGAATGCAAACCTCGAGCAAAGTTTCGTGACCACACTTCATTGTTCATATCGAACAAAATCTAATGGAAAACCAGCAGTCGCCAGGGGACAGCGGGGAAACGTACATTCAGGAATCTCTTCACTGTGCGTGACGCCTTTCAAAATGGTTGACAAAAATGTAACGTAAACACGATTCGCAGGGGAGGATCTAAAACCTGCAACGACCAAATGTAAACTGGTATGTGTCGTCCTTTAAGGGTATTTGGGGGCGTTCAAGACCACACTGTGACTGTTAATGGATAAAAAAACTACATTGGCCATTGCTTAAATGCTTAAAACAACCTATATTAAGCTCCTCCTGACAGACAACCTCTTACAGTTGTATAAACAACAGTTATCGCTCATTGCTTTACACTGATTTGGAAGATCTGGAAGATTTTGGAGCTGGCAGGAGTTGCACAGGCAGTACTGTGTCATTAAGCTAACACCAGATAGAACAACGCAGCCAGGAGACAAAGAGATAAGTGTGATAAAATGGCTGCATTCTGAGGGGACGATGCACATCGACACTGGGGATGAGGACGGATCGATCCCGCTTTCATGCCTCCTACTTAAAGCATGGCGCGATTAGCTTAGCTTAGCATCAAGAGTGGAACCAAGTGGGGAAACACTTGGCTCTCTCCAAAGTCCGGAAACACACCTACCGACGTCTCTGAACCTTCACTAGACACGTTCGCCTCAACATAAAAACAATAATTTGCTTTGTTTCCTCGGAGCAGTGCGCTGTAGCAGTTTCTCGCTGAAACAATGGCCGGCAGCGGCGACTTCCAGTAGCGGCTGATGTCACCGTGACTCTGCGACCACAGTTTATCCACCATTTTTCCCAGTTTTTCCCACACCGTGGCCGACTAGTTTTAACTGGACTAGACCTAAGCCGTAAAGGTTGTATTATCACTCAGTATAATTTTGTTGGTGCATTAAGTATGTGGCACTATCAAATGACATATCCTCCTATTAAGAATCGAGAAGCTGCCCAACCTGGGTGACGGCGTAGGATTTGTAGAGGCTGCAAAAAAAAAAAAAAAAAAGAGGGCTGTAATTTCTACCCAGCTTTATCAGATGTGGATGTAAACAGCCTCAAATTAAAGCTGAAATCAGCACTTTAATCTCAACGCCATTGTTTCCTTAAATTCCTACACCCAGGCAGGGGATGCGGGGGCCAAAAAACCCCTCCCCTCCGACACTCACAGCAGGCGTGGGCGGCCTGGGCCATGATGCAAGAAGAGAAGAGAGAGACGGGGGACGGGATGGGACGGCACAAGAAGAGACCGCAGCGCAAGGCGGCGGCCATGATGCAGAGGAAGACAGACGGGACGGGATGGGACGGCACAGACAGACAGACAGACAGACAGACAGACAGACATGTGGATGGACAGACAGACAGACAGACGGGGCTCCGGAGCATGACCAGGTGTCTGTTTCCGGTGCAGTCAGCATCCACGTGCAGCCTCAGTGCATGATCAAAGGCAGCTTTATGGAGACAGGGGCCCCATTAAAATACCTCGCCAGCGACTACTGTAGCAGTGTGGGGGCAAGACTCACACACCAACGTCACCGAGGGACTTTTTTTTTGTTTTTCGATGAACTCAGTTTCCCTCCCTCCTTCCTCTCCTCTTCCTCATCCTCCTCCTCTGTCTCACTCTGTTTTCTGCCCCCCCTCCAAATGTCTGAGTCTGTGGCCAGCTTCTATTTTAGCCCCGACCCAGTGGACGAGACTGTGGAGAGGAGCTTAACATTGTGTTCCTCAGCTCTGGTTAATGATGATAGAGTCCTGTGTGCGCCTGGTGTGTGTCAGAGAGTGTGTGTGTCAGAGAGAGGGTGCGTGTGTGTGTGTGAGTGTGAGTGTAAGTGTGAGTGTGTGAGTGTGTGAGTGTGTGTGTGTGTGTGTGTGTGTGTGTGTGTGTGTGTGTGTGTGTGTGTGTTTTAAGGGAGGGCTGAGGAGAGGCGGAAGGGAGAGGAAGAGCAAAATGTGCATGTGTGCATTCCCCTGTTGCTTGGCTACCTTTGAATTTCCGTTCAGTCTCTCTTTCATCTGTGAACTATTAGCAGTCATCTCAAGCGATCCCTTCTTTACTGCTTCAATCCTCACTCAGACATGCACACACAGACACACAGACACACACAGACAAAATGTAGGACAAGGCGAACGACAGTCAAACTTCCACTGAGGACCGGACGTCACTTTAAAGCTTGTATAAGTAACACTGGATACAAACCATCGCTGAGTTTGCAAATTTTTTATCTTTATTTTAACAACTCTTACACAATAACACTCTTTTCCTTTTAAGAAAGTGTAATCGAGTCTATTTGACATCTTCTAATCTCCACGTCAATCCACCCAGGACTCAAAAAGACATCTTAATCCTGATAGTTTAGAGAGACACTCGACGAGAAAAAATGATGTTTGGAGTATCAACGCTCGCTGCCTGTAAACTTGAGAGGTGGCCCTGAAAGCGTTGCAGCTTGCTTGGGCTTTAAAAAGACAAAAGCTTTTGGAAGAAATTGTAAGAAATAGGAGAGAAAAACAAAAATCCACTGTCTGTGCAAAACAAAGACTGCGAACTGAAAGTTCATCTGAAGCCAGATCCGGTTGAAATCGGGTCGGGATTCCTGAGAAAGACCATAATTATGGAAGAAAACGACGACCGTGACTTCTGCCCTGATGTTTTACTGTGTGGTCCCAAGGCCAGCGGGGAGTTATGGGATAGTAATCATAACCAATAACTCAGTTTCAGGGGACACATGGCACATGAGTGTTGTATTAAGACGGAAAAAATCCAAACTGGTCCCCAGAAACCAAAAAAAACAAAAAAACAAAACAAAACCCCAATCCTGTTTAGTCTGCGTCTCTTCTGTCCACTTGTACATTCACTGTGTTCCAAACATCCCCGTTTTTCTTTTCTTTCTTTCTTTCTTTGTCGCCACCAGACTTTTGCTGTCAACATAAGTCCCTCACTGTATAACGATCCCGACAAACGGAAGCTGTGCATTCAGCCGTACTTGGGCACGTTTGGGCGGAACAACGTCCGAGCACGGCTCAACACACATCCTGCATTCCGCCACGTCGGTTACTTGCGACCGTTTTTTGAGCAAACATAGTTGCAAGCAGATGTAACAGCCGGCACGTGGAAACTGCGTCGGCCGTATTCTGGCGACGGTTTCGTGCGTTCGAAACCAGAGCACGACCGACGCTGGATTTTTGAGGCTGGTACAGACTGTTTTTTCCTGAGTTGAAAAAATAATAAATTAAAAAAAAAAAAGATGTAAACGCCCACATTAATTTTTCCCAACATTAACACAGAAAATTACATAACATGTTTTTATTTTGAATTTCTGTGTGATTTATCACTTGAGCTCTATTTCCACCACGCCAGGGAACAGGCAGAGGAAACACCCCCCACGTTCTGTATCCATCTTTAAATCTGAAAAACCGGGTCAGCTGAGACCTCCTGCCCTATATTCCTGAACCCCACCGGCCTCCGTGCTTCCCCCTGCGTGGTTGTCACTGGGAGAAAAAAAAAAAGGCGCATTTCACCCACCCGCCCCACGCATTCATAATGCTACCTTTATGGGACATGTATATGCGTACGTGTGTGTGTGTATGTGTGTTTCAGTGTGTGTATGAATGCATGCTCTTGTGACGCCGGTCTTTATAGCTAATAGCAGCGCCGCTGGGCTTCACGGACATTAAAAAGAGCCCGGCCTGACCACAGGATAAACACAGGCTCATAAAATGCAACGTGTGAGTGTGTGTGTGTGTGTGTGTGTGTGTGTGTGTGTGTGTGTGTGTGTGTGTGTGTGTGTGTATGTATGTGTGTGTGTGTATGTATGTGTGTGTGTGTGTGTGTGTGTGTGTGTGTGTGTGTGTGTGTGTGTGTGTGTGTGTGTGTGTGCGTTTGCGCGCGCACTTGCGTGCGTATAGGGGTGCATGTATATGTATTGGTGTAAAAAGTGTAAAAAGGAGGGTGCATCTGTGTGTGTGTGTTTGCGAGTGAACTGAGAGTAGCTGCAGGATATTGCTTTTTCTAAAAAAAAAAAAAAAGCGCGTTTAATGAGAGTTTGAGTGAATTCGGCTCCAGAATAATTTGTGTTTGTTTTAGAAGAATGGAGCCACACAAACTCTAAAATAGGAGCCTAAATTTGACTTTACTAAGTTTTTTTTTTTCAGAGAACTGGGTTAGGGGGGCAGATCAGGTGAGATCAATAGAAGCAAGGACCTGGTGACATGAGGGGAAGAAGATGACACTTTTGACAGAAAATGAAGCGTTAAGGAATCCGACCTCGTCCACAATAATTTATCCACTACAACAACCAGATATCTGCATGTTCAAGCTTCTTTAATACAATTTGCCACTTTGCTCCACTTCATATTTTTGTATAAATAAAGCGTTTGGGGTTTCCTTCGGCTGTGGGTAAGAATAAAAAACAACAACCTGGCTGTTTGCTAACCTGCGATAGCCATAACTGTTGAAAATTTAGAGACTAAAATGGTCAAACACGGTTCACACGGATGACACGCATAGTGTGAACGCTCGCAGGCACTGTCGGATAGCAAAACAAACCCTCGAGGCTACGGGCGGGTGTGTGAAATAAAATCTGGGCTTAAACGACAAGAAACAGAGTGATTACGTTAAACCATAATAAACATGATTATTAAATGTAGCTGATACGTGTCAAACTTCTGTACTTTTTGAATATACTGTGAAATCTCTCCATAAAAATTAAGTTATGGAGCAGAACTGACAGTTGGGACTGAATGCTCAAGGTTTTGCTGACTTTTCTGTATCACAGCTTCTACCTTATTTAGACAGAGTCCTTGCACAGCTGTTTGTGTTAAGACATCAAATACATGATGAATGAGACATGACGAATTTGTGTTTGTTGTAATTTGCAAAATGAAAAAAAAAAAAAAACAGAAAGGGGATTTTTTTGTTGAAAATCTGTGTCTTTTCAAAACGAGGTACTGGAAAAGTATAGTTTTCGTGCAATAGTTGTCAATGACACTGATAAATATTAATCCGCCTATTATGCAATAGCTACAGAGAGAAAAAACAAAAAACAAAAACATGACTCCTTATCCCTCAGTGAGAAGGAAGACTGGGTGGGTTAAAAATCCAGGAGGGAGCAGAGCAAGGGAGAGAGACGGGGGTGAAAATAACCGTCTGGGTCCGCGGCGGTTGGCCAATTATTATAAAGCCATTGTGGTCGGCGAGTACGTTTCCACGGGTCCTTCTGAGTCACGCTCAATAAGCCGGCCCTTGTGAGTCTGGCCCTGTTGGGGGAGGGAGGGAGGAGAGCACGAAGGCACCTGGATCACTTCCTTAACCTGCTGGACCCTTCCTCCTCCTCTTCCCCCTCTCAACATGCACACACTAAACTTGAGGGGGTACACACACACACACACACACACACACACGCGCGCACGCGCGCACACACAGACGCGCACACTGTCATCCCATTCACAACCCTCCGCCTGACGACTTGTGGCCAAATGACGAAGGAAGGAAGGAAGGAAGGAAGGAAGGAAGGAAGGAAGAGCCAGGTCGGAGTAAGGGTAGGAAGGATGGATCAAAAGATGGGTGGAATACTGTAGGTAGGATGCAGCGTGTCTAATGATAGGTGGATGAAATGATGAATAAAAAGAGAGTGAGAGAGTGACAGTGAGAAAGAGAGAGAGAGAGATAGAAAGACAAGGAGACTTAGATGGGTGTAATGAGTGGATCTGGGCTTGGGCGTGCGTGTCCTGAACCGGGATACTGAGCCAATTCATATAACTGCCGCTAAAAATAGGCTCCTCTGTAGCCGGGGGCAGTCGGGGCTAACGCAGCTCAAACTTCTGCCACGGGCCTGAGGTGCTCGCACTGACAGTGACATGCGCAGAAAACCATCGCCGCGCCCTTTCCTCACCATCGCTGACCCGTAAAAAACATTGGTTTATCCCAAATCTACCGAATCTGAGTCCCGTAAAAACTCCGAGGTTGTAGGCTTAAAGAAGAACGGTGTTTAAAGAAGCTGTTTAAGGTTGGTACTTTTGGTCCTTAGTGGAAAATAAAAGGGTTTAATCGGCTTGAATTCATCTACATCTACAATAGCAACAGGTATTCAGATTATTATTACAATTATTATAAAATTATTATAACAATATTAAAAAAAATCTGTCCAGCTGTTCCTGCAAGGAATTGACCAAGTGACTGAAGGCAAAACTACGGTGGAGTTAAACGTTTTTTTGCCCATGTAACGGTTCCTGCAGCCTCCGCAGTTGGAGGCAGCTTGAGCAACAACCGCAAAGAGACACGGACGACAACGGGTTTCCACAAAAACGACTTATTGCGACACGCTGGGGATCATAGGTGCAGAGGAAAGCGAGGAAGCGGATCGGTTTCATGAGTTTTCTACTGTCATTCTGATCCTCTTCTTCGGTTGGGAAAAGAAAAAAACCCTGTCGCTGTAGGAATCCAATGGTGACCGACACGAATCAAATCTGACCACGGTTTTGGTTCCCTCGAAGCCCTTTCAGTGGCAGAGACTTTTCCAGGAACCAAGCAAAAAAAAAAAAAAAATTCCCAAGGAACAAAAACCCAAAAAACAAACCCTTTTTAAGAACTCTGGAACTTTTTTTCTGCATCTCAACCAGACGAACCCCCTTCAATTGTCCCCAACCCACCAAAAAAGTCCCTGGCACTTTCTGGTGGCTACTTGGGGGAAGAGGATGTTAGACTAAACAACACAAATCTACAACTTCTATCCAACTGGCAAAACAAGAACTAGCTGTCAATGGTCAAAAAAGGGAAGAATTAGAATTTTTTATTCATGTTACAGACATTTTAATTATTGACTACGGTATCAAAATGAGAGAAAAAGTTTTAGCAAGCAATAGGCGCAAAACTTGTAGTATAACATTTTCTGATTGAGGGAGGTAAAAAAGCTTAAAGAAAAAAAAACAAAACACCCAACAGATCATGAACTACACGATGCATGAAACTGCACATATTAAAGAAACCTGTTGCTTTTTAATCCAGTAATCTTCCACTTTGATTAATTTTTCTACCTTATGAGATGCAGCTAAAGCCCAACACGCCCCCCCAAAAAAGTGTACTAAAGGAACTTCCATGCTCCTTCTCTCCCTCTGTATGTCTCGCACAGTGACTACACATAGCGCTTCTTCATTTGTGAAAACCAGTTATCGACTTTGTTATCGGCCTAATCTTCACAGTTCCGTTGGACACAATGAAAAACCCAAGACAGGAACTCGTGCATGGTTCTGTTTTTGGTTCTTGGGTATCTCAGTTCCTGGTTTTTGACTTCCGCTGAACCTTTGTTCCTGGAACTATTTGATTGAATAAGTTCCCGATTACTTCCCGGTACTGTTTGGTGGAAAAGGTCCATGTGAAAGGTGAAACGAGTGGTTTCGACCGTCCGCCTTTCGGCAGTCCATGAATGCACGATATTAAAAGATTCTGGCTGGAGAATCACTTGAGGATGCTGAGGCAGCTTGTGTATCATGTGTATGGCCTTGCCCCCTCCCTTTTTCCCCCTGCTCAGACCCTCACCCCCCCGACCCCTTCCTCCATCCCTCCCACCTCCTCGCTCCCTGCTTTTCACAGTATTGTCACCCTAGACGGTTCACACGGTCTCCTCCTCGCTGCGTTTCCGGTCATAAATCTCCACAACGCACCGTGAAGGCACATCCCCTCGGATGGATTTAACACAACACCCCGCGCCCCACGCCGGCACCCTCTGAGAAAAAAAGGCGACAAGGGCTGGCACACTGCTGCGTGCACAAACACACACAGACACAATTAAACACAACCACACACATAGGCCAGAACTGACAGTTTCCTGCTAGGTATTTGTTGATGAAACCCAGGAAAGAACAAGAAAGGGTCTGATTTTAATAAGGGCAACAATGAAACTGCACTTTGGAGCCTCTGGGGAAAGAGTGAGGTAAGAATCTGAGAGGATGATTTTATTGTGTGTGTGTGTGTGTGTGTGTATCTGTGCGTGTGTTATGGCTCGCGTTGGTCTCTGACTCATGGTGCTTGTGGTCTTTTTTTTTTTTCTTTTCTGGTGACTCATGCGTTTTCTCAGAAGGGGCTCCGTCTCTGTGGAATTCCTCCGATAAGGTTCCCAACCTTGAGGAAGAGGATGATGGTGGTGTTTATTTGACACACTGTATGTCTCAGAGCACCCCTTCCCACCCCCACCCCCTAAACCCACTCAAAACCATCCGCTACCTTCCCCTGTCTCTCGTGCCTCCCCCCCAAACAGGACGGCACGTCATCCACCAAAACTATTCCAACAAAATTCCTCGTCTTTTGCCCCCGACCCCCCCCCCCAAAAAAAAAAAATCTTGCACATGAGCAGGCTATGGGTGGCCCCTTCGCGTCTGCTGCAGACAAGAAAAACTAAACCAGTGACAGGCCTGTTTGGGGTTTTTTTGTTTTTTTTTTTAACCTCGCCAACAGCAGCCCCCCCCCACACCTACGCACCCTCGCCAAAACTACCGCCGTCAAACAAGCGCCATACGTACACTCCCCTTCGCCGCCACATCCACCACCGTGCCACACACACACTCCCAGACCACATTCTTACATCCCTACCCCCCACACACTCCCACACCACACCACACACCCACAAACACACCTGACCGACTTCATTTCCTGTGAGGCATGAGTCAGACGGGCTGCAGTGCATTTACTGGAGTAATACATGGTTATTAGCCATTCTGATAATATAGTGTTGATGTGGCTGTCAAGGCAACCTGAGCTGCACCAAAAAAAAAAAAAAAGGGGGACTATGTATGCGTGGGTGGGTGGGATGAGTCGAGGAGGATCCTTTGGAAGTGTTCGGGCATGCGGTGGGTCTATATTGCATGTCCAGAGTTGTGTGTAGGTTTGAGTGTGTGTGTGTGAGACGGTGTGTAAAAGACAAAAGGAAACAGCAGGGAGAGCCACTCACCTGTTTTTTCTTGTAGAAGCCCTTTCTGTCACAGTTCGGTATGCGGAAGCCTCTCGGGTTGAGCACGTTGTTGATTTTAAGACTGTTCAGGATGCTCTCCATCTCCCGCCGGCACGGCCCCTGGCAACACGGCAACAACACACCCCAGCAACACCGGTGTTACACACTCATCCTTGCACAGTCACAGAACACGGAGAACATGAGGAGCGATCATGTGGGTCTGGAAGTTTTACGGTGAACATCACAGTTTATAAAAAAGTTGACCTCCTGCATCCAATGTCCCGTTAACATCCCACCTAATTAGCTAGAAAAATAACTTTCCCACACTCTATCATCTCATATATTGAAATTCTGCTTGTTCAAACACAACTTTTGTGCTAAATAATGCTTCCATTGAACAAAACTGAGGATGGCCATAACTTTGATGGCTGCAACATAAAACCAAAATTAAATATTGTAAATGTCTCATACATGATTTCATGCAAATATCCCCAAACTTCAGTGTGATGTATTTGAACATTTGTGGGAACTGGGTGTTTTTCACTAAAATTTTAGATAACGTTCTGCAAATCTGAACAATGCCTCCCTGAACAATAGCAGGTTGCGGTGATGAACCCACTGGGTTCAAATTGAAGAGGTTTAAGGACCCAAAATGAGACGTCATCTTTCTGGGGTGGGGGGGGAAGTGGTACCTTCTCTTACGAAAGGTTTCAGAGCATGTAATTAAAAAAAAACAATGGTGTTTAAATCATAGCAGATACTCTAAAGGGAGTTTTTGACCACAAATTGCTCTGTAAAGCAATGTTTTGATGAGAGAATCCCCATACTGTTTGTATGTTGTGTTTCCCCGTCCACACGTGCCATGGGTGGCACGTGCGTGCACTTTCCATACCACCTACCATGAGCTGACAACGATATGCGTTTCTAGCAGCACAAGGCCCAGGGTGGCCAGCTGTGTGCTACGGAGAGCCAGTGCTCTGCAGGGTTTAATGCCGACGAATTACCTAAGCGGGTGATTCCACCAAGGAGCTCCCCCTTCATTAGAGGTGCTAATCAGTGGGTGGTCTTGAGTTGAAATAAAAAACACAGACTGATTCACCGTCATGGTCTAAGAGTTAAAGCGTTGACCATGAACCTGAAACATTCCTGCTCTGTGTCTTTTCATGCATGTCTCTTTTTGTTGGGATTTCCTGTCATTTCTCTTCTATCAGGTCTCTAACGAAGGCGTAAAATGACCAAAAAAAAATTGGAATTCTAAAAACAGAAAACCTGCAGACTGCTGGTTCTCCATGGCAAACAGCACGGTTGGCCACCTCTGGCACAGGGTGATTATGCCTATTCACAGTGACTGGCGTCGATTAGAGAATAAAAAGGTCATAAAATAATTTGGTTATGAAGGAAAAGAGGATCACTGAGCCAGTGTAAACGAGGCTTTGCCAGTGTTTTATGAGCTGGGACAGGTATTATTATAAGTCCAACATATACCTTTAGATAGGTACATAAGATAAGTTAATGACACAAAGTGACTGTATTTAAAGGCAGAATTTCATAAAGGCACAAAAACATCAAATACTGCAGCCTGGGGACTTTTTAAGGTTTTTTTTTTCTTTATGTTGTCAATTCAAAAATAATGGCTGCAACTGTTGCACCAAGTACTTGAACCCAGAACAGCTGTGAAAATGAGAACGTGGAAGAATTTTAGAAAAGGCAAAACTCTGGACACCAAACCGGAACTTGTCAAAAGGTAAACACAGTATACAACCAAGTTAGCCAACAAGCTATCCAGCTAGCAGCTGCTCGCTTGTTCAGCCCCCAACCAATTACAGCCGGCTTATGATGTGATGGCGAAAAGGTACTGATTTAGACATCTTAACCATCTTCATAATAATAATAATAATAATAATAATAATCTTAATTTTTTCATCGGTAATTACTATTTACAAAGGAGGCTGGAAGTTGGCAATTGAGATAACTACGCAGCTAGCAAAAACAAACAAACAAACAAAAACAAAACCGTAGGAGGTTGAGGCTAACGGTTATTAGCTTCTCCATGACAGACACCTCACTTCGTCGAGTTCCTGATGTTCCTGATTTCTGTCTTCGAAAGGCCACTGAATGAAAATTTAATTTAAATTAGTCGTAAGGGGAACATTGTTTGCAAAATACAGCGTAGCTCGGGAGCTAACTAGCTAGCAAGCTAATCTTTTACAGCCACTCTTTAGAGCATGTCTAGATGGTCATCTATTATGGTCATTTATTAGTGAGGAACCGTGTATAACATTTAATTGAAATGTTAGCTTTTGGTGTACTTTCCGTATTAACATTGAGGGTCACATTCAACAGGCTGCCCTTACTACTGTTCAGTCAAATTAGCGACAGAAATCAAGTCAGAAATCTCGTTGTCTCCGGTTGCGACTTACATATTCAGTCTCCCTCTTGCTCTCCAGGGAGAAGTTGTGCATGTCCATGTTTGCTCCCCACGACACCGACTCCATCTTGAAGCTCTGCGTCTTCCTGGTCTCCTTTTTCTGGATCAGTTTGTTTTGCAGCGGGGACCTGGCGTCCATCGACGCCCGGCTGTGTCCGCCCTTCGCGGTCGCCACGCCGGGCAGCGCCATCAAAGCCTGGGTCGCGTTGGCACCCCCTTCCTCCACCTGGTTTCCGCCGTTGTCTGTATGGGTACAGGTAAGGCGCACACAGCTCTTCAAATGGTTCATTCTCATCGACAGATGTTGAAGTTATCATCTGATTCATAGATTAACGAAGAAATCTGGTGTCTCGTGAGTGATTATTTCTCATTTTAAAAACCTTGAAAAAGTCACAAACCCACATACATATTTTTTGAAACCTCTATTGAAGTCTTGTAAACAAAAAAAAAGGCTGATTTCACAACTTTTTCTCTGCATTGAAACCGCAGACTTCCACATTTCAAATCTGGGCCAGATGAGGAATGGACTCTTGGGACTATTAAGATTCTCTTATCTAATCTTTTATGTGGTCTGGCTGAGGGGAAAAGAAAGCAGTGACATCACTATTATTTCTGTTTCCACTAGTGGATTTAAGGCTTCACAAATCTCAAACTGTGTTTTAAAAAGTCTCTGGAGGCTACATCTTAATCTAGTCCAGGTTTGACAAGTGTAAATACAGTGGGGTTTTTTTTTCTTCTTTAGTAAGACTATGTCTCATCTGATTCCACTTGAGAAAAAGCAGTGAAATTAATGTTTTTTTCCCCCTGTTTTCAAAAATAGAATATAGACTTCACAAATCTGAAAGGGTTGTTCCGTGCAGTCTCTGGAGTCTACTTGTTAATCTGCTCCAGGTTTGACAAGTATAAGTGCAGCGGTTTTTAAATTAGACCTGGAGCTTATGTGGTCTTGATGCAGAAAAAAAGCAGTGAAATCGCTGTTTGTACTGTTTTTTTTTTTTCCCAGAGAAATAAGGGATTCACAAATCTTGAAGTGGGTTTTAAACAGCACTGGAGGCTGTAATTACAATATTGTACAATAATACTTTTTCCCTGCTATATGTGGTGCAAAACTGGAGCTTCATCTGCTAAACCTTGTTTATTTTCCCCTTAACTTTGCCCTTAAAGTCTGGATCAGAAGGTACAAACAGGCAGCGCAGAGTTGTTTTAGTTTGCAGTCCTCATAAAATACCAAAATACAGAATGATGAATGCCTGCTCCTCTAGCACTTAATCCAGCAGAGACCTCTTGACTGCCTAAAAGAGGCCTGTTTCAAACAGATGAAATAAAGTTAGCTCGTTGCCTTGTGGGCTGTTTGGAACCAGAAATGAAGCCAAGTAATAAACAGAAACATGACGATTTCATATCCACAAATTTCCACAGTATGCAGACAGAGAGATAGACTCAAAAAGAGGACCTGGGTCTAAACAAGGCTTTTTAAGGACGCTGCAAAGCAGAAAATGTTGTGTGTGTTGTTTATATGTGTGAGGGTGGGGGAAAATGGGGGGGGGGCAGTAAGCGGTAAAGTGGGAGATAAGGGAGTGGATATATTAATAGCCCCGTGGTGCTGGCAAAGATTCCTGTCAAATCGTTAAAGACAGACAGAGTGGGGACCATCTGACCCAGAGACAGAGGAGGAAGCGAGGGGGGGGGCAAACACTCCTCCCTGATATAGGAGAGGGCCAAACTAGCCCACCATGTGCCACCTGGTCCGCCGCGCCAGCCACAAGGCCGCAGTCAGAGAAGCTAACTGAGCTTGGAGGCATGGGCGACGATTGGGAACACACATGCAGTGGCTCTCTCTCTCTCTCTCACACACACACACACACACACACTCACACACACACTCAAAGCTTTAACCATTAACTCAAAGCAGATTTTGTGTTTTTCGAGAGCTGCGGTGAGGGAGGGAGGCAGACGGGCATGTAGGGCTTGCAGCCCGTGTGGGCAGGCAGGCTGCCCCCCCACCCGGCTGCCACCACGACCACCTGATCAATTAGTGACGTGGTGAGACTCCCAGGTCTCCTGGGCTCGGATGTCAACAGCGGCATCGAGACATGGTCGGAAGGCAGCAGATGCCCTCTGACCTGATCCAGCCACCACATGGAAGCCTCTGAACCCCCAATCCATGTCCACAAATCATCTCAACCGAGGACAAGTATATTGAGCCCTGTTTAAAATTT
This sequence comes from Istiophorus platypterus, assembly GCA_016859345.1. Classification (NCBI taxonomy): domain Eukaryota; kingdom Metazoa; phylum Chordata; class Actinopteri; order Istiophoriformes; family Istiophoridae; genus Istiophorus; species Istiophorus platypterus. The sequence goes on from CM029123.1 coordinate 26,489,605, forward strand.
TCCTCCAAACATTAATTTTTTTGTGTTGTCAATATAAACTTTTATATAGCCTTTCTAGGAAGTCTGGGGCGTTTGTGTGTATGTGTGTTTCTTTTTTTTTTTTTTTTTTCAGATAAACACATTACGCAATTTGTTTGTATAATAGCACAGAGGTAAACAGCACAGGCTGCGGTGAGAAGGGCTTGTTAGTGTCTGGGAGGAGGAGAGGCTGTTCTGGAGTTGGGGGCTGATGGCGGTGGAAACCACTGGGCTGCACTGATGTGCTGCAACCAACAGGGGCGCTTGGGATAATTTCCTACCTTTTTTTTTTTTTTTTTTTTTTTTTTGCATCTTCTTGTAGTGAAGACACAGTAAACAAGCATGCATTGACACAGTGTGTGTGTGTGTGTGTGTGTGTGTGTGTCTCTCGCTCTCGCTCTCGCTCTCTCTGCCCTATCTGATTGTGTGCTGCCTCACAGGCCTGGGGAGCAACATAAGTTGTGTTTATTTGCTCCCATGTAAGAAATAATTGGTTTGGTGTTAAATCAGAAGCTGTAAACGGTGAGAAGCAGATATGAAATTACACAGAGGGAGGAAATACTCACACCAAATGACAGGAAGGAAATCAAGACAAGTAAAAAAGCATGGGCAAGTTGTTTACGTTCAGCGATTGTGTGTATGCATGCTGCTGGATGCATGCATGCCTGTGTGTTTGTGTGGGTGCGTGTGTCTGTATGCATGACAATGTGGCTGCTGAGTGCCTGCACACCACACGTTACTATGGCCAAACCAAATAACCAGGAAGGAGACAACACACACACACACACACACACACACACACACACACACACACACACTGACACTAACACAGAGGCTCCTAGAGGCCTGACGTCAGCGGCGCCCAAAACACACAAACAGTGTGTATTCACACAGAGGTGGCATGTGTGCCGTCCCAGCGGTGTGAGCGGCGTGCATCCACTGACATGGGCCACCCGTGCAAATGAGATCTCTCAGTAATGCACACCGGAAAATACACAACTCCTGCCACTGCTTGTCAATAACGGGCTCGGATTGTGATGCTGTGTGTGTGCGTGTGTGTTTGTGTATGTGTGTGTGGTGGTTGCGACCCCCCCCCCCTTCTCCTTTTTACCACACAGCTAGGATGTTTTGGACCACATGGACCAAGCAGCAGTACATATTTTCATGCTGTGTATGAGAAAAAAAAGCCCGGAGCTTTACTTGAAGGAAAAAAATAAGGACATTACAGAAGACAAGGACATGGTCCAGGCTCGGCTTCAGCTAAATACTGTATACTTACAGTATGTATGTGGCATTCCTTAACTATTGGTTTGAGGGAGCCAGGCTGTGTGCGTGTGCGCTTGTGGGTGTGTATGTGCGTGTTTTCTTGTGTGTGTGTGTGTGTGTGTGTGTGTGTGTGTGTGTGTGTGTGTGTGTGTGTGCGCGTGCGTGTGTGTGTTGGAGAGAAAGAAAGAAGGAGCAGTGTTGCCCTTTCTTAAAACAAACAATCTGCACACACCAGACACAAAAAAAATCTTTTTTAATTTCGTTTGAGCGTTTTACGCACGATGGTTTCAAATCTGTGCGCACATGGAAAAAAAAAGTGGCCGCCTGGTGGGAAAGCAGCGATTAATTGCCGGGGTGAAAAAACCTCCAAGCCATGGCTGATGTTATCCTCTGAAACGTCCAGGGAGCCTATGGGATTTGTTTAACCGAGACCAGCACATCACTGTGCAATGTCAAGCCTCCCCTCTAAAACCCCCGCGGGCCAGAACTGGCGCTTTAGGTTGTGGCAGGCTGCGGACCAGCCCCCGGAGCGTGCGGGAAACGCATTTTCCCCAGCCGTTTCTTTTTTGCGCCTTATATCTTAAGTGGATCAGTCTAAGCACCGTTTTTATCTCAGCAACGCACTAATCGGTGTTTCCATGGGCAAGGGTTGGGGGGGGGACTCCCCAGATCCCCAGTCGGCAAAAAGCACCACCTCACGGGGAGAGCGCCTGTCAAAGCCACCGAAATAACAGCAACACGCACACACGCACTAACACAAGAGCAACGCGGTATCTGCGCGGAACCAAGCGCGCAAATAGAGAACAGAAAGCGACGCTTCCTACCTTGCTTTTGCGCCGGCACGACAGGGCTGTTGAGCCTCTTGGTCGCGGCGCCGGAGCACACCCCGCGTCCCTCCAGCAGGGCTTGCAGGGGTCGGCTCTCCCCCGGCCGTTGCTGGCAGGACAAACCGGAGCCGCAGCGCGCCGTGTACACTCCGCACGCCTGTCCCTCGCCGAGGGCGCACGTCATGCAGCAGCCGCAGCCGGGCTCCCTCACCCGCTCCGCGCACTCCTTCGGCAGCGGCTTGCACTGCAGCAGCGCTCCGGCGTCGCACGGCTCGCAGCGGACCACCGGCCCCACGGTGCCGACGAGGCGGGCGAGCGCGGCCAGCGCGGCGAGGCAGAGCATACAGAGACCGGGCATCGTGCCGATTGAGCTGGTCACAAAGTGACAGTATGTGAGTTGTCACGTAGGCTTAAGGGGACTCTCTGTGACACAGCGAGCCGGCGAGCCTTCTCCATCTGTATTTTCTTTTACGCGAACTTCTCGTTTTATATAGGCGGAAAAAGGAGCCAACAAGTCACACCCTCCCCCGTATGAATAATGTAAACGGAGAGCCCCGATATGAGGGACCGCTGCATCCAGGCGGAGGAGAGGTCTGCGCAGACGTTTCACTCTTTTAAACACTTATTGTATTTTACTCAGGGCTTTTCAACCAGTGCGCTTTTATTCTCACCCTGTTCTGGTGAAGGAAAAAAAAGCATAGGTGTTTGTCTAACCCTTTGGAAAATGTGGCCTTCACTCACGAGACTTTCAAGTTATATATGAGCTGCACATGGCATGTGGCTGCACCCCCCCCTCCAAATCAGTAACATAAATATATTTCAGGCTGCAGATGAGAGGAGCATCTGCACATTTCAACCGGAGGGAGGACTAAGCCATAGAGGGGAAGGTCTCTCCTGTTCAGGCTGTTCCCAAACCACTGGCCACATCCCCTGCTGGCACCAGGTGGTATGTGAGTGGACGCCAATGGTATTACCCCCCCCCCCCCCAACACACACACAAACACATGCAAAACATTCCTCTGGGCAGGTGTGTAGGTGGCCTTCTGTATTAACCCACTAAAACAATAATTCCTTTGCATGCCCCCCCCCCCTTGTGCGAGTGCAACCACATTGCCCAGCGGTGGGTGCAGGCAGAGAGGTATTACCTTACTGTTCTGGGCCTGCGTAAGCTGCAGTGTGCAAGACCTGCACATCAGTCAGAGTGGCGGCCGCAGCCACTGAGCACGTGCCAGACTAGACTGCATACCTGAGCCCCCCCCCCCCCCCCCCCAAAAAAAAAAAAAATAGTTTCAGAACACATACCTCAGGCAGACCTGGTGATCTGGTACTTTGCATCCTCCAAGAGCCCCACCAGCATCTGCCCACCCCCAACCCTACCCCACAGGATTTTCTAAATTATTAGAAAAAAAATGTTCGGATTCTGCAGGCTCAGCATAACCCACCCACCCCACCCCCACCCCACCCCCATCTGTCCAGCATATCCCCCTGTTCTGCAATAACAAACGCGAGAGGGGGGTACACACTGAGAAAATAAATCAATCAGTATCAGCCATTGTGTGATTTCCACCACAGAAGCAGAAAAAGTGTTGAGACTGCATTATGAAAAAACAAGCAAAGGGTAAGGAAACACCCCCGGAATAGCAAGAAAACGTCTCCGGCTAAGATTAGTTTTCTTATTACTTGACATTTTTTTCCTCTTTATGCAATTTTTAATTTTTTATTTTTTTCCCTCATGTCTAAAATATCAAGCCTCCGACCTTTGGCTTGTTTATTGTCGACCTCGTCCATGCGGGATGTGATTTTGCCTAAAGCGCCCTTGCAGTATTAAACTGTTTCAGCGAAAAAAAAAAAGCCACTTTTGAAAAACGGTGCCCCCCCCCCCAGTACCCTCCCAGTTTATTTTATCATATTATAAAGGTGGTAGGGTCTGATGTCCTGTTATTGTTTCCTCGGCTGTAGATAGCTGCTAAGACCGACCTTCAGACAGGATATGAGGGGCTTAAATGGGCACCGCTTTCTCAAGTTTTTTTTTTTCAATGCTGCTTTGCAGCACCGGGGAGATGGCGTGCAGTAAAAAAGGTCAAACCGAGCGGGACAATGCCACCCTCTACTGCTCATCCACCAGGAACCCTCCAGGTTTTTCCCAAGATTCGAGAGTTGAAGGGAAAGTACGTTGAAATTTGCCTCGGGACAGTCCTAGCGCAATTACTTTAAAAAAAAAAAAAAAAAGATAAAATGAAATCAGATAACCACTGGTGGAAAAAAACCTATACATCTCATTTCCCAAACCATATGTTTAACCCGTCTCGGTTGCAGTCTCAATGAACTGCAATAAAAAACACTATTTGTCTTCCCCGACGATCGTGTCTTCGTTTTGCGTGTGCACTTCTGCCTTCCGCCCTCGCCGTCTCCGCTCCGCTTCAAGGAATCTGATAGTCTCTCATTATTAATCCCCCCCGTTTCTTTCAGGGTCTCTGTCCCAGTCGACATTCCTCCGCGTTACGTTCCCACAATGCTGCACATTTTCGGGGCTGTAAATCATTAATTGGAAACACAAAGTTGGTGACGGTCCTCAGCAACACTGGCACAATGCACATTATAATTTGAGGTTTTGTGGGGAATGAAAGGATCCGGGCTGATTTATTTGTTTCCTTCTTCCATATGTGAATTGGGCAGCAAAATTCCCTTCGCTGTGGACCTACGCCGGTCTTCATATGTGAGCTATATTATCGGAGAGCGCCGCACTCGCCAACTGCACCGTGACCTGCATGTCACATCATACAAGAACAGACATTTTACAGGCCGTGCGTCATGGATCATGTTGACAGGGCTGTTATTCGGTGCTTCGTCACTTGGCCGACTTTCAAGTCCGCCGCAGTCTCCTACGTTTGGTCCACAGGACGCTTAAAGAGGACCTTGTTTTGGCATTTTTCACCCTTCTTAGAAACACTTATCAACCCAGTGTGAAGGTTGGAAGTTTAGTAGTCAGTTAATCTTAATAAATTAATACAAATATGACAAGAATTTTGATAATCAGTACATTTTTATGTCACCATCAGTGATGGTCCTAGCTCATCAGATCTGAGGTTTTGCTGCTTTCTCCTTACATACACATATTCTCTTGACTGTCAGACAAAACATTTGAATTTGATCTCAGTTTATTAAAAGTTGGGTATAATCTGTATATCTGTGTATAACAAAAAAAAAAAACAACTTAAAAAACTCAAGCTCTACTTACAACTCTTTTCTGTAGCTTTCATCCATATCTCATGGTTTGCTCTGTTGTCATGGCGATCGCGCAGTTTTCATTGTATTACCTAAGTAAAGGCCAGTTTATGCTTCTGCGTCAAACCTACACTGTAGCCTGACGCGCACCTCCCAAAACATGTAACTACGCGTTGCAGTATCATGGACGACAAGAGCTGTGATTGGTCGGCTGTCATACAGACCGTCTCCTCAGACGACTTCTTTGGCTTCTGCGTTGAAGTAAACTTCAGAAAAACTAACTGCTGTTTGACATCCATTAACTCCGACACCATCAAGATCCGCTCAGTTTCAGTTGCCGTTGTTTCAAAGTTGTTTTGAAGTTCACCAACAGTGGATGAAGAAACTCATCACAGTGGCCCTTAAATGCTGCCGCCAACTAGTGGTTTGGTGGTGTAACTGCAGAGCGACACCAATGCAGGTGTATGAAGGCTCTCAGTGTAGGACACTTGCGTAGGATATGGCGTAGACTCGACACAGAAGCATAAATTGGCCTTTTTTTATTATTAAATAAATAAATAGGCCTTTTTTTAATGCCTCATTTTATCCATCAAAGTAAAAGCTGAGCTCTGTGAACGCAGTAACATCGTTACACCAAAGTCTGATGGGACAGGAAGCACGAGCCAATAAACCGACACTTCAGCGAATCTAAATCACCTTATTTGAAATTATAAACGTAAAGTTAGAGCACATGCAATGTCGTAATAATCCCTCATCGCACAGGAAAAGTGTAGATCAAGGCTGAGCCAGGAAGTTGGTATGTAAACTGCAGTGTCGGTTTAAAATGGAGGGTTTTGGTGAGAATTTCAGCTCACCTTTTATTTTTGTCTTTCAAGCATATGACTTTTCTTAATGTGCTCAATGCATCACTGGCTCTTAAAAACTTCTTTGGTGACTGCAAGAGCTGTCACAGTAATTTTGAAAAGATACAAAAATATCTGATCTGCAACCCGTCTGTTTAAAATTCAAATTTCTCAGTTTAACATGTTTGATGCAATTGGTCTCTGCGTGACGCAAATGAGGTGAGGGCAGTTAGTGGCTGGTAGCAATGTGTCTCACCCTGTACATCATGGAAATGATGGAGATGGAGTTTGAGGGCGGGGGGGGGGGTAAATCTGGTGTGTCCGCAGCCACGGTGTATTTTAGGACTCGCTCGATCGGGGGGAAAAAAAAAAGCGCGTTAGTTCTAATTTGTTTGGAGAATCTCAGCCGATTGAAATGACGGCTCCAGAACTCTTAATCTAGCCTTGTGTAGTTTTACAAATAAAGCTCGAGTCCCAGAGGAGAAACAGAGCTAACATTTATCCGAACTTTCATCACAGTCAAATTTATTGACTGCTACTTCACATGTTTCCTTTTAAAAACATTTTCTTAGAGGATTCAGCATATTCCGGGGAGGTCAAAGAGTTTAAATCAATTAGGCATTCCTCTACGCATTTCTTATCAGCCTAATGCATTCAAGCTTCGTAAACATGATTATCATGCAGACCAAATATTTTAAGATAGTCTGCTGTATGTCACGCTGTTATTATTGCGCTGCTCAGCCAACACAGCCACTTTCAATCTTCACTTCTTTTTTTTTTTTTTTTTTTAAACATAGTTGGTTTGCTTTCCCATCAGGAGAATGAATCAAGATATAATTTTCTCGAATGATGTTGACTGTGGCTTACGGGGGGGGGGGGCATAAATAATGTGTCCTGCCAGTCGAGAAAAATTATTCGGGCCTCCTTAACTCAGCTGGGGCGCTGACAGCGAAGACAGGCCTCGTCTTTCATGGGGGGTTGGGGGGTTGGGGTGGGGGGCATGAAGATGAGCTGAGGAAGCAGGGGATTCATTCCTGCAGGCTAATGATTGCATCCGAGATGCTTTTGGGGGTGGGGGATAAACCGACTGTATAGTGTAGATAAAATCTGTTAAATTTGCGACCCACAAAAAAAAAGAGAGAGAGAGAGAGAGAGATGACTCTTTGGTGGTTGCGGGGAATCTGCTGGTTCCATCACAGCCGGGGATAGCATCCGGCGTCACCGCGTGACACTTCTGACTATCTTTTGATTTTAGTAGTGCGAGCAGGACGGAACCAACCGAACGTGGGATGCGCTGCTCAGCCAACACAGCCACTTTCAATCTTCACTTCTTTTTTTATGGCCACCTGGGTGGTGGACATCTGTCTCTGTTAATCTCAGCTCCTCAGACCCCATCCATTCCGCTGTGTTGCAGTCGGCGACTGACAGTTGAATCGCTCTCCAGAGGGTCCCGAGGGGCCTCCGGAGTTGTCGTTGTAACTGTATCCGAATCGGTCCGAAATTTCCCCTCAAGGTTCTCAGTCGAGTGAAGAGCAGGTAAATAACTGTACCAGTGCGGCCCCGCTTGGCTTTTATATGTTTTCCAACTTGCATTAGCCATGAAATTTTACACGTTTTCCACATCAGCCAACAGCGATTTGGGGCATGTTACTTTCTTGGAAAGCACAGGGGGCTGACTGTGGAGCTAATGTACCAGAAATTGTAAGTGTTCTCGTTATAACATTTCGTGACTTTTATGACATAAAGTTCTGCTGCCTGTAACACAATGCCACCCTTTCTATGGAGATAATGGTTGCAGCTTTTTTTTTTTATTGAAATCTATTAAAGGCCACGCATGCTTTTAAAACCGGCCGCTCTTTATTGATTGCTGTAATGGGGGCTGCTCTGCAGGAGCGGACTCTTCCTGTTATATCTGCTTTCAATAAATCGACAGCGTGGACGTGGCCCATCGGCCCTCTCGTCACTGCGTGCACGGAACGGTCGGAGAAACATCTGGAGGCAAGAGGAGCGAGACGGGAAGAGGAACGTGTGGAGCTGGAAAAGGTGAAGAAAGAGGTAACTAACTGTAGTTTTTTTTTTTTTTTTTTATCAAGGCCGCTACAATTGGGAGCAGCGAAAAGGGAAAAGAGGTTAGGGCTGGAGCATGTGTTATGAAGTGTTTGTGGTGGAGTCTGTGCCGTTTGTTTGGGCTGGAGTTAGATAGGCCTGGCAGCTCCCAGCGGGAGGCCAGGGTGCCGCCCGGCGGAGGCTCGCTCTAATTGGTCAAACAGGCAGCGTGGCATCTCGGGTTGAGCCCATGCCAGGAGGGCCAGGTACGGCATACTTAGCAGCATATCGAGGAAAGATCCTAGTCACGTGCTCGCAGTCACCGACTTGTCTCTAGGTCAGTGATCCTCCCACTGCCAGCTAGTCAGTCAGCCAGCCAGGCGGAGGTGGAGGCGGTGCAGGCGGCGGAGGAGGAGGAGGAGGAGGAGGCTGCTGCTATGAAGAGGAGATACAAAAGCTAGACAGTCCCACCCGGCGCTCTCAGGTTCGACCAACCTCGAGTGACACTTTCCTGAGAGTGGGCCAATTCCAGGCCGCTAAGAGGATCAGGTTCCCCTTCCTGTCCTGACACACATACCCGGCCAGCGCCGCTCAGGCGTCTCCAGGCTTGCTGCTCACCGGGCACGGCTGCTTCAGGCGCCGGGATGGCCCCTCCGCTCTGCTTCGCTCCGCTCTGCGCTTTTCTTAAAAGCCGTGTGGTCCTGCAGCCAATGGACGGGATCAGAGAGCGTTTCGCTGCAAAGGCAAAGTACTCACTAAGAGGATTGAGATCTTAAACCTAACTCTCACAAAGTGGGCAGGCGGCAGGCAAAGGCCAGCAGTGCAGTTCTAATATATACCTTCAGAAAGAACTAGATTTTTTTGTTTGTTTGTTTTTTTGTTTGTTTGTTTTTGGGTTTTTTTGAGGGAATGAACCAGGATCGGGACCGGAACAGCTGAGGGGAGAAAGACAGTAGGAAGATGAGGATGACGCAGCAGTGGAGAGAGAGCGAGAGAGAAGAGGAGAGAGAGAAAGAAACACACACACACACACAAGCGAGGCGTCTAATCTTGGATCCCGGAGCGGCGAGGCTTGCCTCCAGCAGGTCACATGTAGTGATGTCACCTCCGGAGATCTGGGTTCATGTGCTCCGAGTCAGTAGATCCCTGCTCAGGGATCTGTGAATGGACATCGGGGACACCGGGACGGAGGGAGGGGTGAAGCCTTCTGCTAAAACAGTCGGCCCAGAAAAATCACAAAAAAAAATTCATTGGAGCAATATATTTTTTGCAATGAAGGCTTTTTACAATAGAGGCAGGCTGAATTTTTTTTATAACCACATGAGAAATCTCATCCACTATTAGAGTAGCAGAATAAATCTCAGACAGACACAGCTGTTAAAGTTAAAGCTGCACTATATTCTTAAACCATGCATGAAATTACTACATCTAATGTGGAAATAAACGTCTCACAGCGGCAAAAAACCCATCTGCCGGGGAATTTTAGTGTCCTTCGGCTCTGTTTTGGCTTTTACAACTGGGAAGATTTCACTGTTTCGATTTGAACACCGTTTGTTTCTTGCTGTGGCGGGCAGCTGTTTTAGTGAAGGTGAAAAAGAAAAGAGAAAAAATGGTGGAGCATTTAGCAGCTGGAAGCCAGATATTCCACCTCGGGGGTTGGCAGCGACTGAACCAGACCAGAGCTAACAAGCTGACTTCAACAGCTTTTAGGTGAAATATGCGATTGCCGGAGTTACAGCTTGTTGCCCCCCCGCCGAGTCGGTGAAATCAATCAGTTAGGGTTGGAAACTTACCACTGCAACACCTGACGCACTTAGGTACCAAATATCCAAGTCCAAAAATACAAAACAAAGCCAGCTTCAGGGAGGCCTCGCATAGAGAAGCTACACACCTTTAGCGTTAAATGTCTTGGCCCTTGCACTGAGAGGACTTGCTTTCAGTTAAACACGCATATTTGATTTCATAATGTTTGGTGCATTGTAATTTTAATTTTAAAAACCAGAAACATAAGCATCTCACTAGTGTTTTGTCAGCAAAAAAAACTCAGAACAGCTGAGATGCAAATGAGCATCTAATTATGTTTTGGGTTTTTTTTTTTTGCCATTTGGGGGAAGCGACCCTTTAAAATGAAATCACAGGGAGAGGATGAGCTTAAGAGGGAGCTTATGGATTCGAAATTAAAAGATGAAAGTTAAAAAAAAACAACCTAACCAAACAGTCCTTTTTCTGCCCGATAAAGCGACAGGTGTTAGGGCTTCGGAGGGCGCTGCCCGAGAAGGTCGGGGAGTACAGCTCACCATGTATGAACGCAACACCCCCAGCCCCTATATATTTTGACACATGTTGAAGCCTGACCTGACACTGAGCAGGTGAACAGGGCTAAAAGGCAACATGTCCCGCACACCAGCTGCAGAGCGGCTCCAGCTCCGCCTCCGCACGCCTGACGTGCTGTTTGGATTTGCGGGTGACTGATTAGGCCGCGGACGGCGGAGCCCCGCCATCCGTGGTGAACGCCTCGACGGCTGCACTCAGGCGGCCAACAGCTGCTCCGGGCGGCACCTCGGCCGCGTCCTAATGGATGGCTTCCGTTGCCTAACGGGGGGGTGTGAGATAACATGTGGGGCACTCTCTCTGGCCCCACTCGATCAGACTCCGCTGTTAAAGCGTTGCTCAACCGGTGGTACCAACAGGGCCATGGCTGGTATTTCTTAATCGATTAACAAATCGGTCATTTCTCTTTTTTGATCAATCTCTAAAATTTCAGCCTTCAAAAGATCCAAGTGCCTGACGCAACGTCCTCAGCGTTGCTTGTTTTATCCAATAGACAGCGGAAAACTGAAACGTGTCGACCGTGCAATGCTAACAAAAGCTGGCATTGTTGACAAAGCTTTCTAATTGGATCATACATACTATAAACATACCGCTCTCCATTATTATATTTATAACCGTCCCTTGTTTACAACCAGCTAAACAGCCAACCGGGCCAAAGATAAATTGAAGCTCTGTTTTTAGCCATATTTTGACAGGGATATTAGTGTGTGGAACGTACTGAACCTGTGGATGGACAAAGGGTTTTAGAGGTTTCTGTGGATATTTTGATGCTTTTATTTTAACGTGAAAGTGGAACTCCTCATGAATCGAACGTAGCCGCTGTATGGAACAGTGAGCTAAAAACTTCAGTGAGTGTTTGGTGCTCAAAAATCTTTTTTTTAAAATGTCTTTAAATAACTTAACGTTATGTGTGTGTGTGTGTGTGTGTGTGTGTGTGTGTGTGTGTGTGTGTGTGTGTATTACTGTTCTTACTGTGCGTTCATACTTCACACACGTCCCTGTGCTCCCATCACATCAGTAAAGGGGCACGTTTGTTCAAGTGAGCAGAGAGAGTGAGGGTGTGTGAGGGGGAGAAATTAATGGCTCCCCCAGCTTATCACTAAGCAGAATAGCTGAGTGAGAGCAGTGATGGTGGTGGTGATGGCGGTGTGTGTGTGTGTGTGTGTCGCAGTGTGTGTGTGCGTGAATGTGTGTGTGGGGGGGTGGTGGCCGTAAAAGGTTGGTAAAGTAAATACACCGTGCTCCTCTGTCAGCAGTTGAAAAAGAGAGAAGAATGAAAATGTAATCTCACTCCGGCTTTTAAATCTTGTGCCCCCGCCCCGCCTCCGCGAGACCTTGAGAACAACACGTTTCCCATCAAACGGCAGATTAATCTTGTGTAACTCATGCGCGGTCACATCCTGGTCCTCGCTGTCTCTCGCAGTGCTGGGAAGGCTTGTGTGGGAGTTCGGCTGGGGGGGTGACAAGGGGGAAGATGGGAGGAAGGGCTCGGAACGTGTATCGTATCGTCTGATTTGTGGGGGAGTGTTGGGGGGAGGCTGGCAATAATAAAGATGCCGAGAGTGGAAGCAATATCGGCTTCTGGGCCGATGTCTCTCTGAAGAGCCGTCGCCCCATAGGCTGCCTTTCCACGCCACCTGCTCAGCATTACGAGGCTGCCGAGCCCAGAGGCCGGGGACGCCGGCAGCCGATGGGATCAAAAACGGGAAACTTAACGGATTTTCAGTTGGACGCAATCAGAGGCATCGATGAATCTTTGGGCTGTCTTGGTTTACGGTTATGAAAGAGGATCTAGTTGTGCTTTGGATTTGAGGACTTTTAACCATATTTCTTGCTTAGAAATAAGAATATCCACACTAACACACAGCAGGGAAACGTAAAAAAAAAGACAATGAATGACATTACAAAAGCGAAACAGCTGAGATAGTCAAAAACACACCTTGCACATTGAAGTTAGTTGTGCTAAAAAGGTTCAAAAGTGGTCTTATCACAGAAATACATAAAGTGTTAAGAAGATTTTTGGCTCTAGAAAGCATCCAACTCATCCATTTTGGAATTTTCTGTTTGCTAAGTGCAGTCAAACACTGACACTCGTCACCAGGAGCTATTTGCCCTGTACTTATGTGACCCCCCCCCCCCAAGCTTGTCTCAGTGATCTTCCTCCCTTTGCGCTGGCGGAAGTAAGGTGATATAACAGGTTATTTTTGTGCCTAATATTGGGGGATAATGACATTCACAGTCAGTGCCAAAGGTTCACTGCAAAGGGCACCGTCATCACAAAAAAAAAAAGGAGGGGAGGCGTAAATGAAACCCAGAGGGTTTCAGATTTATATTTAACAGAGCATGTTTGGATTTTATTCTGACTTAAAACTCAGTGTTCGGTTCATATACTTTGAAGTAGGTCGCGCCTGTCAGTGCGCATCCAGCACTAGTGTTGTTTTATTAAGAGGGATAGTGAGAGCTACAGTTCTAAATGTGTCAGTAATGCTCCAAAACAAACTTAAACTGTACCACATGTGCAATGCATGTGATGTGCATGATGTTTTGTAAAAGGCAAAAAAAAAAAAAAAAGAACTGTTATGAAAGACTGAGCTGTAAAAAAAAAAAAAAGATAAAAAAAGGGGATAACACTTAATAAGAAACCTTAGTAATAACTTTTATTTATACGGCATTTTTTCAAAAAACGAGCAAAAACGGCGGAATGTAAACAACCTTTACAATGACTATTTCTTTTTGTTCTGTTGTTTTTTTTTAATTTACCTGTCTTGACACGGCGATGGTGATGAGTGTCCAGCATCGACTGTTGTCGCCCGCGTTGCACGACGCACGGCGTGTGTGCCTGCCTTTGCTTTCCTGCGTGGCAGATAGTAATGAAAACAGGTTTGGCTATGAAATTTTTTGAGGGAGTTGTGTTTAAGACGCCGCTGGTTCTGTGGATTATTGATTTGATGATTTAAATAAAAACAGGAGATGTATGACTCCAAACTTTATGGGGCCGGGTTGATATTAGAAACTAAGAAAAAGAAGCCTCAGGTAAAGTTTTTACATGAGCCGACTAGTGTCTTTAGCATTAAAAAAAAAAAAAAGATCGGAATATATTGAATGTAGTAAATATATTACAAATGTACTTGGAGCCGGAGCGACGCAGGGATAGCGTGCAGTCAGAAATCCGGGCTGTTTTCTGCACAACCTGCACATGACGGATTCATATTTCCCCGACCATATAGTCTAATGTATTTTTCGCCGACGGCCGCCTGTGAAATTCCTCATGTGAACTTTATTTCTGACACAAAATATTTGGGAGCTACTTGACATAATGAAGAAGAGAAAGTGAGTGTGAGAGAGGGAAAAAAAAAACAACAACAAAAAAACCCACATACATGCTGTCACGCACGCACACGGGCTCGTCGAGGCTTTGGCGCGCACGCACACGTGCACACGCACGCACATACATATCCTTTCTTGGAAAGCCACAAGTTTCTAATTATATCCCGGGTTTCAAATAAAAAGCGACCCACACCAAATGATTTATGTATGAGTATGGAGTCTGTCTCTGACATTTTGGTGGTGTGTGTGTGTGTGTGTGTGTGCATTTCAAACTGAGCATTACTGAGAGCATATTAGATTAGACCTCTGAAAAAAAAAAAAACACGACGGATAACGTGCCGGGCTTTTAGGGAGGAGCGCGCAGCTGCGCGGGTTCGGCTACGACGCTACTGAAAAACGATACTTAAAAAAAACGAGGGGGGAGAAAAAAAAACCCAAAGTGCCCAAAGGACCCCCCCTCCCTTCCGAGGGCACGCGCTCACATGCACGCGCACAGGGGTCAATGATATCCGAAACAAACATAATGATTGGCTTTGACACACTTTCAGAATCGGATACAAGGGGGGAGAAGAAAGAGCATATAGATTGGCCCAGCGGGGGATCCAAAAGGCTCAGTCGAGCATGAGCTGTTCCCCGCCGAGCGGAGAAAGAGCGGACTCCCCTCCCTCCTTTTTGTCCTCGCTGACCCCCCTGGATGCTCGCCGAGTGATTTTAACAGGTCACAAAGGAGCAGGAGTTCGCACTTTTCTCAACACCCCTCACCCCCTCTCACTCCTCCTCCTCCTCCTCCCTTCCTTCTTCCTGTGTCTCTGTCCTTTGTCTGTGTCTCTTTCTCTTTCTGTGCATGGATGAGAAGGAAAAAAAAAGAGTAAGAAGCGCTAGGACATTTATGTCTTACCCCCCACCACCACCACCACCGCCGCCACCACCACTCCTGTCAAGTGATTTTTCCTAAAGAAACTCGCGAAATTCAGGATTGCTCAGGGAGTAGTTCGAGATTTTCGTTTGTTCAGGAGCTCGCACGCTCACCAGGCTCAGGCTAAATGGGTTCAAAGTTGATTTGTTCACGGCCCGAAACGCCGAAACCGATGTGTGTGTGTGTGTTGCCGCCGGTGCCATGGTCGAGCGTCCATGGCCAACCATCAGTCAGACATCTTGCGGTGTCTCTGACGACGCTCGCTCTCTGTAGTTGGCCTTTTTACCGCCAGCTGCTTGGCTGGCTGATGATGTTGCTGAGAGAGAGGTGTCTGATATGCTGATTTACTCATTTTGTGTGGTTTCTGTTTTTCTTTTTTCCCCTCTGACTTTTCTTTTTCCACAGGCTCACAAAAAAAAGAAAAGAAAGGGGGGACTGAAAAAATATCAGTGCAAAGCAGGAAGCATAGCAAAAAAAATAAATTAAAAAAAAAAACAGCATTAAGTGCAACTTTCTATGTTGCACTTTCCTTGTTCTTGAACTGACATTTTGAACTGAATCGCAGTAGTAGTCTGTGTTTGGGGTCGATGTAAAGGCACAGAGCATAAATAAGGCAATGGGCTGTGCAGTGTCCTCACCAGAAAACGAGACATTTGATCAGTCTGCTGTTGTTGGAGCTACTTCTTTGAGGTGTGACAGGACCAAATATATATATATATATATATTTTTTAGAAATAAGGATCTTTTTTCAGTTTTAAAGTATCATCAGAGTAAAAGGGTGTTAAGGGTATTTTTTAGGTCACTAAGGAACCGTTACAAACACCTCGTGGATCTTGGCGTGCCGTGCAGACCTTGTGTCTCATTTCATTCATTAGGATCCACGTCGGCTTCATCAGAACGGAGGCCTGAAAATGTGTTTCCGGCATCTTTTTCTGCCCCCATTCACGCCCAGTCTCTTCACGCTCCCTGGCTGTGTCCGATCTCGGAAAAAAAAAAAGAAAAAAAAAAGAAAAGCAAAGTGCAGATGATTCCAGGGACCATACAAGACGGATTGAAATCTGATTGCTCAGACCACATCAGGGGGAGGTTTTGGGACCCGTTCTGGCCAGACGATGAAATGGCACAAATGGGTCCATCTCCCATGGAGACGCATATGTGATCTCTGCTGTGTCACCGAGCGGTCCGTGGAAATTTCCACCCACCGCCCGGTCCACCTGAAAACATCCATGGCCTTGCGATAGCAGCGGCCGAAGGAAAAAGTGACGCCGGAACGGGCCGTTGTTCTCTGTCTCATTCAAGGTGATGGGGGGGGCTTGGGCACTTTCTGCAAATGTGAATTAAAAAAAATTAATGAATAAAAAATAAATGCCCAACTGGCTGTAATGTTTTCCTGATCCCTGATCAGTTCAACCACTGAATGCTCTGTAGCAAGCGAGGGAGTTAGGGTCCGTGAGTTAGTACAAATTTTTTCTCACTTTTAGCTCATAAGTATGATTCATCCATGTGTTAGTGTTAGTTTATAGATAGCATTTAAATGTTATTACGGTTACTAAACAGTGTAAGTGTAGAAGTCCTGTTTTGGATTTTTGGGGGTTTTTTGTAGGCCATTTACCAGACAGCAGGGAAAAACAAAGGATGGGAGAGATGAACGTGCTAAAGAGGAGGCAGGACACTCGGACACGATGAGCGTATGGGCCCTTGAGCGCATGGGCCCACGGGCGTGTGTCTCAACTTGTGAACACCAGGGAAGATGCACGTTCGCCCCCCCCCCTAAAAAAAGAACACAAAAGCCTAACAAAAGCCTAACTTTGATTAAAGAAAAGAAAGTCTTATTTTGTGCGAAAAGAAAAAACAAAAACAACCCAGATTCTGGAGAAACCAGGATGTGATAAACAGCATCTTACGTCATCCAAACATACGTTTACACAAATTCACATCATGTATACAAAGCACCCGAAAATGGAGGGCGAAGTCATCGCGTTGCTCGCTCGGCTTCCAGCAGTGTCAAAACAACGTTGTTTATGGTTGTTTTTTGCTTTGTTGGGCTCAGCGTCTCTGACATAAAACACGAGACAGGGGAGGCGTGGCGTCACTACGATGACGTCTGCAAGGCAGATGAAAAAAAACAAACAAAAAAAACTAATAATAATAAGACAGTGACGTCTCAAAACCTGTGATTTATGCCAGAGCAGCTCGATATGATCATATACATATATCCAGTAATGATCACAAAGTGTTTACGAGGCCCGGAGTTAAAAGGAAACAGAAATCGTTTGTAGCAGCCCATAACCCATTCGATCCCTGGGCTGCTCTCATGGTAAATCAAAGTCTGCAATAAACCACAAACAAGCCGGGGGAGGTAAGAAAAAAAAACATTTTAAAAAGGGCTGCTGGGGGGGGAATTGCATCTGTTAGAAAAAATTTCAGCTCCCCATTAGCAGTGCTCCCGCTGATTTGTGAGGACAGATTGATAACATTGATTATCAGGCGTGTCACGGTCAGCTGACCCGACGGAGACTGGTGGAGACGGATCAGGAGGTTTTCCGGCAGCCAATCACGGATGAGCCGCACGGGCTGTTGGTCGTCCTGCCCGCGATCCAATGGCCTTACCCCCCCCTCACAGCTGGGCAGAGGCGCCGCCTCCTGGGCTGCAGTCAAAGGGTTAATAGAAAAAAAAAATTCACTGTGGTCAAATCGGTTGGTGAAGAGCCATAGCAAACAGAAAGCCTTATTTTACTCCTATGCATGATTATTCTATATATTTTTTATTTTTTCACCCAGGAATTACTCAATCCTCTTTTTTTTTTTTTTTTAAATCTCTCTTATATAGCATGAACCAATACAGATACTAAATAAAAAAGAAGGAGGGAAAAAGAAGGATAAACTTTTGAATGAAAATGACAAGATGAAGGTTAAAAAAAAAAAGTTGTATTCAGAGGCTGCAGTGGTATTTTGTTTGTTTTTTGTTTTGTTTTTTTGACCATACATTTAACCATGATGGTCTCTGGATACCTAAACCTGTTTTTTTGAGGCAGCATAATTTGATTCGCATGAGCCAATGCAGTCACTGAATGGAGGAGATGAAGGAGAACACAAGAAAAGAACTTTTTGATCCATGTGGAACAACGAAAAAAAACAAAAGAGAAGAAAAACTTGTAGTTGCCGGGAAGGATAGAGAAAATACATCTTAAACACGTCGATTTATTTAACCATAAATTTGAACAGGCTGGTCTTTTAAAATCTGAAATCTTTATTTTAAATGAGCCTTGGCCAGAAAGAAGGATAAAAGAAAATTAAAAAAAAAAAAGAGGAGCTGAAGGACGTGAATGGAAACTAATGGCCTGTCAGAAGACGCAGATAAAGCCGATTTACACGTCTCAGACAGAGTGGTGGTCATTTATTCATTTATTCAAACTTTTATTTGACCAGGATGGGCCTCATCTAAATCCCTCTTTTCCAGAGCAGGCGACATGGGACCATAATTATGGCAGACAAACCCAACGCAGACATTCTCACACCAAAGGGAAGATGAGTCAGGCGGCAAATTACGCGATTAAAAAGGAAAAAAAAAATAGCCCTAAAAAGCAACTGAACCGAATATGAAACCAAAGAGATTAAAAGGAATTTGAGGCGTATTAAAGCCTGCGCCATTGCTGGAGAAGAATCGAAGCAGCGGCTGGGCACGGACTCAAAACGAGGGCCTCCGTGCATCGCCCACTTCAAGGCTCCCAGTTCTCCCATTGCGAGGACAGCTGAGGACAAGGCTCTGAGCCCTGATAGAGATGATGCAGCACCCCCCCCCTTACATCAGGCAGTGGGGGCACCTATCTGAGCCGATGCCGTCGAAGGGTTAAACCCTCCCAGCGTCAGCATATATATGTATATATAATCAGGCACAGATCACTAAAAATCTTAGACATGCATGGGGTTAGTCCATGTCCCTGCTCTTTGCATGTTTTCATTTTAATACCCCCCCTTTCCTTCCTACCCCTCCCCTCCGCTCCCTTAACTCCACCAACCCCCCACCTCTAACCTATGTGGCAGGTGGGACATAAAATGTTTGGGAGGTCTCCGGCTCGGGACATCAAAAGGATGCATCACGGGTGAGTCACCCCCCCCCCCCCCCACAGGCTCAAGATCGCTGCCCCCGCATGAAAACGGAGCGGCCGTGCATAAAACACTCGTTGGCAGCGAGGTGGGGGCGGGTTGGAATGGAAAGTGGGATACGACCAGTCACAGAGGAAATGTAATCAAAGTGCCTTTTTTATTATGTTTTTCTGGGGGGGGGGGCACGGGACGCAGCGGCCCCTCACCTCACACGTCATTTTCTGCTTCTCAGTCGCCATGTGTGTGATGTGCGCCTGCTTCAATTTTTAGTGTGTGTGTGTGTGTGTGTGTGTGTGTGTGTGTGTGTGTGTGTGTGTGTCGGCTGAATGTGCACGCATTCCTCTCATTCGTTACATGAGCGTGCTGCATACCCGCGTGCCTCTGGATGTTTCTTGGGGTGGGGGGGGTCCATGGCGTATGTCATACTTAAACAACCGTACCGTTGTGTTTTAGCCATGGCGCAGTACATGCAGAGGAAGTTCCTTATAGAAAGTACCACCTTAGGGTTCAATTCTAGATGTTTGAAACAATGCAAATCACTGAAAGCTAACAGTTTAAATTCACGGACTTTAATTTTAAATTTTTTTAAATGCAATTTTGACCACTTGATGATTCATCCTAAACAGCCGATGTGCCAACTGCAAAAAAATGTAAGCTGTTAGCTAGCTAGGAACATAATTATTATTATTATTATTATTAGTCTTTGTGTGTGAGTGTGTTTGTGCGCATATGTTAACCTCAAACTCTGACTCAACTCAGAATTCACCAGAAAACCCCAGTTTTTACTGTAATCCCGCCCTCCAAAAAAAAAAAAAACGTCTGAGGCTAAACGTTATCATCAGGCAGCAGATATGATGCTGGATCTCTATCAGCTGATAATTAAACAGCAGTAAGTAGTGGAGATGCTGTGGTGTGGCTACATTTTTTAGCTTTTTCATAGTTTTCAAGAGCTGCCTAGAGACGCTATGGTGTCTTCCAATCTGGGTTCGGTCACGAAAAGCCTCGTGCAATATGCCTCCATCAGCCCGCGCTGATTACTGCGCTGTCGGTACAGGCGATACGTTGTATGTGTTCTGTACGCCGCCAACCTGCATGTTCCATTTTCCACGCCAGATTAAAACGTTAGTGGTCTTGAGCTTTGGATTGAACGAGGTCCCGGACTCGAGCCAGCACAGTGAGTTTACTCTGCAGGTCGGCCGTGCTTTTCCTCAGGGACGTGGCGGGGGCGAGGGGCTCGGCGCAGAGGTGCCGATCCCTTGGCTCAAAGGTAGCCAGCCGAGTTTGATCGGTTGTCTGATCAGAAAACCCCCTGGGTGTCCCCCCTAGGAGGGAAGACCCAGAACGAGACAGAAAAATTATACAGTACACCCCATAGACTTTGCAATGCCATTGGAGGAGGAGGAGGGGCTGAAAAACATTGCCAGGGAGAAAGACGTCTGCATTACCTCACACATCCCCCCAGCAACAAAACAGGACCCCGTTAACAGCAGAAAATGGACTGATCGGAAATGAAACGTCAAAACTGCGCCCTCTTGGCACGGTGCCAGTTGGGTCTTGGAGAAAAGAAAACCTATGAGAACAGCACATGTTCTTAGTTCTGTTAATGAAGACCCCTACAGCACAGAAACAGGGCAAGTGGAGGACAAGTGGAAGATAAGGGAGGCAGACGTATAATGACATATGGCATCTGCACCAAGCGGGTAAAAATCTAGTTGTAGTCTTATTAAAGTGAACAAATTAATCTTGAAATATCTGGTAAATGGACATTGACTTGACAACTTTCAAATTCTAACACTGAGTTCTGTAGATACATAGTTATCCTATAATATGGATGGCAAAGCCCAGGTTTTCACTCGTTTCACTTTTTCAGGAAGATACTGAAAGTTTGAATTAGGGCACAGAAGCTAATACGTCTGTGTTGCTTTACCTCGCAGCAACGACGAGAGAGAAACGAAAAAGTTGACGCACCAGGCCACGTTGGCCGCGATGGATTAAACAAATTAAGCAAGTATAAAGATTAGGGACATATTTCTGTCAAGTCAACGCAAATTCTCTGTTTGGTTCTTCCAACTGGAAACGAACGTCGTAGCCAAACCCCGACCATCCTCCTTTCATTTTCCCCTCATCGTGTTTGGGGTCGGCGTTGTGGCGCAGACTCTCGAGATAACAGGCAATTATGAATCACGAACGTGAAAGCACGCGTCTCTGATACTCATTAAGGGTGGGTCGAGCGCGCCTCCTTCCCTCGTCCCCCAAGACGTCGGTCGGCGGAAAAAAAAAGAAAAGGGCCGGAGAAGTGAAGAGAAGCAGAAGTAGGTGAGAAGCTGAGGGAAGGGCTGGGGCGAGGGGTGAGGGGCGAGGCGGCCGCCTCGAGCGAGCGAGCGAGACGGGACCGGGGGCAACCGGCCATTCGTTGTCTCGAAAGTGTCTCAAGGGAGCGTTTCAGGAACGAGGGGGGCGGCCCATTGGTCGCCCTTTCACGGGTGGAGGGGCAAAAAGATGTGTGACAGCCCCCCCCCCCCCGGAGAGCAAATGTGGGAACGGGGGACGTTAATATGCCAGGAATCTGAAAAAGCCACAAAACTCTTTAAGAGGTCCACCACGACTGAGTGCCTGCGACACTTTTACACCCCCCCCTTGGCCTTATGCATATCATAACATGGCAGACGGCGTCAGGCACGCACACACGCTGCCCTTACGCAAATGCCATGAACCACCATCGGAGGGTGGAGGAGGGCGACGGGGAGCAAGCGAGCAAGCACAGGGGTTTAGACGGTGCCATTTATAAAGCATGGCCCTCTGCCTGCCTCATAAACCCTGCATTATTCTGGGAAAGCAGGAAACCGGCCGGAGGTTCAGGAGAGAGGGAGACGTAGAGAGAGAAAGAGGGAAAAAAATATAGCCTCTTTTTCTCCCTCTGTTTCTTTCCAGTGTTCTCGTCCTCGCCCACCTTTCATGCCTATGGAGGATTTCATTCCATCCCATCATTCCTCCTCGAGACCGACAGGGAATGTCGATCCAGAGTTTAGCCGTTGCCTGGGAATTTCCATCGCAGCTGCAGATACACGCCCTGCAGAAATATTGTGTAGTCCGCACTAAACAAAACCGGAATAATCCGAGCAAAAACAACTCGATAAGATTCACTGAAAACTAAACTCCAGGCCACCACTGAATCCTAAACTCTTCGATACAACTGATATTCACAAGATTAGTTCTGGTTAATGAATCCTGCGGCAATTACAATGACGTCTTTGCATTTTTTAATTTTATTTATTTATTTATTTTTTGAGCCTGAAGGCGAAGCCCTCAACTTGACGTCACCCCACCCACCGCCGTGAGGTCTGGCCAGCGACCGCAGAGGTGCTCAGATGGTGGATACGAACAGCCAGCACTCTCAAAGAAGAAAAAGGTCATGCACTCCAGAAAGTAGATGGGTGCAGACGCAAAAAACGGGTTTTCCTTTGCACTTTGGCTGGAGTTGGAGAGAGAGAGGAGTTGAGGGAGGTGACTTGGATTGGGCGAACTTTCCTTTTGTGAAGTCCAGGCCTTGACCCGACGACCTGCAGCGTGAGATTTTCGTTTTTTCCAAGCGGTTGTTGTCCGTCACCGAAGCCCTGAAGGTTCCTCTTCGCTAAACCCTGGCTCCGTATCGTTGGAAAAATTTCAGTAATACGATTCCCCGAGTTTCGGGACCAACGCCGGAGCGATGAATTTAACAGAACATTCAGTTACAGCTTTTGGTACTTGACACGTTTTTGGTGCTCTTCAGTCAGTAAATTAAAAAAAAGTACTGAAGTTTGATATCCATTCCTACGTAAAATCCATGAAAAAATTTTTCCATTATTGAGTGTGTCT
Source organism: Istiophorus platypterus (assembly GCA_016859345.1). Classification (NCBI taxonomy): domain Eukaryota; kingdom Metazoa; phylum Chordata; class Actinopteri; order Istiophoriformes; family Istiophoridae; genus Istiophorus; species Istiophorus platypterus. The sequence continues at coordinate 26,512,365 of CM029123.1, forward strand.
AGAAAGATCATGGATTGCTGCACCTGGATACAAAGACGGCACTTGAAAAAGTCGATTTTTATTTTCTGAAATCATCTCACTGCGTTTTCAGTTTATTTTTTTTGTTTGACTTGTTGTAGGAAGATTATAAGATTATAAGGAATCAAAAATAGACCAGAACGACCCGATTGGCTTGGGATTTCGAAACGGGCCTCGGAAAATGTGACTGATGGAGGGTAAAAGTTAGGATAACCGGAGCCCGATGAAGCTGCAAAATTGCACCGTCACAGCCTGTTAAAGTCAAGTGAACGGATGGATAATAACAGCATGGTGGGGAAAAGAGAAAAGACAGCTTCTCTCTCTCTCGCATTCCCTCTTTCCTGCTTTCCTCCTTTTTCATGCCAGTCTCCTGCCCCCCCCCCCCCCCCCCAGTGCAAAAGGAGGTTTATGTTTAGACAGGATAGAGTTCTCCCAGGCCAACATGGATAAAGCCCCCCCTCGCATGGCGAATGTGTCAGCGGGGAGAGAGTTATAAGCCCTGCCCACCCCCCACCCACCTACCGCTTGGCAAGTGGTAGTCAGTCAGCTGATTTGTGCTGCTGAGGGGATTTGGTGTTCCACGTAGGCTATTTAAAAAGCAGCAACACCTCTCTCTCCCTCTCTCTCTCTCTCTCTCCCTCTCCCTCCCTCTCTCCCCCCACTCTCTTTTCCACTCACTTTTTCACTATCTTGTGCACCGGCTCTCTCGCACCCACATAACATACCCCCCCCCCATATTGCTCCCTATACTCCCTTCCCCCACCTCTTCTTTTTCAATCTGCCTTTTTTTCTGCCCACTCCTGCCTCAACGTTAGCTGCATTTATTCCCTTTACTGTATCACTCTATCCGTCCAGTACTTATTTTTGACAACATCCTCTGTTTTTTGGTTGTTTTTTGGTTGGTTTTTTTGGGGGGGGGTGGACAATTCAAAACAGCAGATTGAAAAAGGCCAGATTTGGCCTTCTCTTGTCTGAAGGCATTGAAATTTGATTGCTAAGATTCAGCCCATTATAATTGTCAAAGAGGTCGATGGCTTAAGTGCGCAGTTTCCAATGTTTTTCAAGATGACCCATACGACTCCTCTGAAAGTGTCTAATATGAGCAATATTCCCCCGATGCACCAGAAAGTCTGGCTGCATTTGAGAACCTAAGATAAGGTTGTGTTCGAGCTCATTGGTACGGAAACTTGTAACGATGCAAGTCGACACTGGGGAGGAGGAAGGCATCCTCCTGAGGCTTTGTGATGACGTGTGTCCAGACGACACTGGCATGCGGGCTTGCATAGTAACGTTTACATTATTATTATTAATTTTTTTTTTTTCCCTGCAGTTGCACAAGGCTGCATTCAGACTGGAGTTAGTGGTGCATCAACAAGCAAAACCTCCTTATTTTCATTTCATCAGGGCACAGGGTCCTGATGCAGAGGGTTCAGCCAAAAAAAAAGAAAAAACCCGACTTGATTGCTCTGTAAAAAAAAAAAAAAAAAAAATTAAACTGGCTCAACTTTTGTCCATCACGATGTTAATCAGATACATGCGAGTGCAGGTTCCAGGCAGATTTCCTTGCAATATTAATGCTGATCTTAACTTTCCGGAGTTGCAAAATCCTGTCCCGTGTCCAGCGATTCCGATGCTAGATAAGTCTTCAGAACTCTTGGAAATGTTACTCCCATCGCCTCACGCCCCGACTCATATTCACGCTAATCTCCTCATCTGCGCTTGTAGCGACGCGCCCGTGCCGATATTTACGGCCTGACCATCAGCCAACAATATTCAATTATATCCAACCTTTGTTCAGGTTAGAGCGGTAATGGCTCACGTGGTGTGAACAACCGCCGATCGTTTATTGGACGCTGTCGATCAGATGCAGGGCTGTTGCAATACAGGGCGAGCAGGTCTCGTGTTGGCAGCGCCGCGTCCTCCAACGGGGTCGTCGGGTTTTCTATGCATAATCAACCCGCTGATATTCAGCGACATTTGGGGAGATGTTTGACATAAAATGTACATTTTTTTTTCATGAGTTTTTCAAACGCAGAATGCAAATTCGCCACAGGTTGTCTTTCACCATCTATTGGCATCCGTTGGCATTCTATTGGCAAAATGCGTAGGAGAAAACACAGGAAGCCTAAACTCACCAGTCGCGGATTTTTGTAGCTTCTTTACAGTAACTTTATGCCCCCAACATGTGGTTACAAATCAGACAAGGTGCATGTTGGTTCCTGTGGCCTCCTGGTCCCGGTCCAGACGTATAAATCTGGCCTGAGATGTGGAGAATGCACATAACTGTGTGATGTTAACAGGCATATTTCTGGAGGTCTTAGTTACTTTCCCAATGTGTGTGTGTGTGTGTGTGTGTGTGTGTGTGTGTGTCTGTGTTTGATTTTACGCGGCACATATACTGTACATGCAAACTGACACACACACACACACACACACACATGTTCGGTGGATATAATCACAGACACTGTAACATGTATCCCCTTCCAGCCAGTGAATGTGACCATGCAACACTGCAGGCTTTACATTCTGGGAGTGCCTCCAGTGCCTCCACTCCTCTGTCAGCGGTGGCTGCATTTACCCTGTTACATTTACAACGGAAACAAAAACATGGCCTTGGGACTTCGTGGCAATATATATAACACACGCAGGGGTTAGTGTATGTGTCTGGCTGTGAGTGTGTGTGTGGGTGTGGGTGTGTGAGCCTCCTCTGAATGCATGTTTATAGGTGTGTATGTCTGTGTGAAAATTTAAGGGACGGAGGAAGAGTTATCTGTTATTTTCTAAAAGTTAGCGCAGATTCCTTAGACTGAGACACACACACACACACACACACACACACACACACACACACACACACACAAAACTAGGCCAGGGACTAAGAGGAGATACCAAAAATGGACTAAGTAAACAAGAGAGAAAATGAGTGGTAGAGGGATCTGGTGAAAAGGAAAAGAAAATAAAGAAACAAAAGATACTAACAACATGACCCAGCAGGCAATGGGTGTATGTTGCTCTGTTATTATTTCCCTCGAGCTTCGAAACATCAGCACTCAAACAAGCACTCAAATAAACAACAGTTAGCTTCTCTGTTTTGATAAAAGAAGCCGTCCCGAGTGCACCGAAAAGACACCGGGTTATGAGCTCCCTGTCCTTATAAGGCGCAGACCGACATGCTGGGGAGCTGCGCAGGGGCACGGCAGGGTTCGTTCGGCCTGCGTCCGAGCCCCCAGCTCCTGAGTCTGACCCGGGTCTCCACTTTTGATGCCATCAGACTTGACAGGATCCAAAAAAAAAAAAGGGGGAAAAAAGACTTAATGATTCATGCCTTTACTCGGCGACGTGCTCCAAAGAGGGGGAAGGAGTCTCGGCCAGCGCCCAGCGGCTGTGCGGACAGTCGGGCTGCCGGCGAAACCGCGGATGAACCGGAGGCTCGGGAGCATAACAGCAGCATAGCTGGAAAAACGAGCTGTCTGTGGTTCACATAGCAACTGAGGGAACGGGGGAGAATGGGTGAGTGCAGGATGACGCTCGAGACCGCCCTCCCATGATGAGCGGCATCGGTCGTTCCGTGGGAAGCGACGTGTTTATGCTCAAGTGGCGAAGCCCTCTAGTGGCCGTAGAAAAAACGACGAGCAAAAAAGAAAAAAGAGGTAGTCAGGTGACTTTGCAGAGCATCTAACAGTCGGCTCCAGGGGGGGGTGACAATCTTTGGTATATTTACTGGTATCAAATACTGATGTGCATTGTGTCTCCTGACAACCAGAGCTGAGAGCCAACAGGAGGGAGGCGCATATCCTGCGTCATGTTGCCCACGGGGATGTTGCCCACGGGGACGTTGCCCACGGGGACGTTGCCCACGGGGACGTTGCCCACGGGGACGTTGCCCACAGTGACATTGCCTACCGTTTCCCATCAGCCATCTCTGGTTCCATCATGGTTAGTTTTCTTGTTCACTCATTTTATGTCTTTTCAAGTTGACAGCCTGTCACACAGGTAGTTAAGAATAAAAAAATGTTTTTGACTGACTTGGGAAGGCCCGATTAAAAGTCCAATATTCAGTCTATTCACTCTCCTTTTTTTTTTCTCCGGTTTGGTCTCCACCAACTCCTGACTTTTGATGAACTAGTCTCTGTGATCAGTAGAGTTTTGTTTTTTTTTTTCAGAAGTTCTTTTTGCTAAAAACAGCTGCCAGTTGTAGCTTAAAAAAAGAGAGAAAATTCAGTAAATGTGCCATGAATCTTACAGATTGACCCTAAGTTGAGCATATACAGAATATTGAGCTGTTAAAAGTTGAGGAATAATTGCGTTACTATAGGCAACCCCCCCCCCCACACACACACACACACACACACACACACACACCATTGATCAGTTAAACTACAGCTGCCGTTGTCATGACACAAAAAAGACACAGGCAGGTTGAAAGTTTGAGCTGCCGGCTGCGCCGAATCATTGTAACTACAATTCTTGTGACCGCAGCTATGTATTAATGACGCGTATGCAGCGCTGCACGTGTGTGTTTGTACTGTGTGATAAAGTGGGTATGGAAGGAATGGAGGCTGCTCACCGCGGCCCAGGAAAAACCGAGTTCGATTTATCTCTCTTATCCGGCTTCGTGTCTTCACGATTAAAGCTTCGGATTTAAAGCCTCGGATTTAAAGCTCCAGGTTAACGGCCGTGGCCATAAAGTGCCTGCACGTAACTCACGAAACACAAATATGGAAGCCAAATATGCACACGGTGTATATGCACGTCTCAACGGGTGCGTGCACGGGCGCGTGCATGGGCGGGAGTGTTTAAGTGGCTCGAGACGTGTGACTTCAAACGAGGGTTTGCTCGTGCAACGCATTGCGTGCAGAGATCAGGAGACACACAAACACGCGAAGACAAAAGTTCACCTTTAGCTCAGTGCTTTTTGTTCTCTCTCTGTCTCACACACACACACACACACACACCGGTGTGTACGTGGGTCATATCTGCCCCCCCCACCCACGGTCAGCCTGACATCAAGCTTCTCTTCCCTTTTTCGTCTCTCTTTTTCATTCCTCTCTTCCCACTTTTCCTCTTTTCTTCTCTCCCACTTCCATCTCCTAACTTTCTTCACACCCTTTTAAGCTCCTCTTCTCTCTTCCCTGTTTTTTGCTCACTTCCACTTTTCTCTCCATCTTTTCTTCCATTCTTCCTCTTTCATCCCTCTCTGCTTCTTTCCATTTTCGTCCCCTCCAGCTTTTCTTTTTCCATTGTCTTTACTTTTTCTTCCATTAACTGCGTCTCTTCTACCTCCCATTCACTCCTTCCTCCCATTCCTCTCCTCTTTTTCCAGCTTTCCCCCCTTTCTCTTCCCCCTTCTCTCGTTCCCATTTTCTTCCCCTGCCATCTTCTTTTTCTCTCCCACTTTTCTCTTCTACTTCCCATTTCCCTTTTTTTTCTTGTTTTTTTTCCCTCCTCCTCTTTCTTCCTGCCTCGTTCATCTCTTTCCTCCTCAACTTTTTTTTAATCACACACACTTTCATTCTTTATTTTTCTTCCTCTTTTCTTCCACCGCTCTCCTCTTACTCATTCTCTTACTTTCTCTTCTCTTCTTCTTCTCTTCTCTCCCGTCCGTCATCACTGAATTGCGACTGCTGGCTTTACAAGACATCTGAACATTTATTGCACAGGATGACACATTAACTCCTCCATCTCTTTAAAGATGTAAGAGATACAGGAGAGTCTTTTTTGACCCACGTCCCTTCCTCAGACTCTTTTATTTCTCCCTCTCCCTGTTTAACTGTGTGTTAGTGTGTGTTTTAGTGTGTGTGGGTATCTGACCGCGGCTATGGGCGGCCGCTGCCTCCGTCTTCCGCGGTCCTGCTGGGCAGAGCAGCTGAATAAGCTCATTGTCGGCCTGTGGAGAGTGCAGGTGCACCTCTTCTTCTTCACCTCCGACCCTCGGCCCTCAAACCCACAAAGCCCTTTGTGAACTCTATTTACTGGCGACTCCAATGAAACTGCAGTCCATTACCAGCATCTCCTCTCTCCCTTTCTCTCCCCATTTTCTGCTCCTCTCAAGAAACCAATTAGCGACAATACAAGTAGGTTAGACTCTCTATTCAGAGTGGGCATTGTCGAACACAATACCAGGAAGCATTGTGAGCTAACAATTAGTGGCAGTGTAGAGTGTCACTGACATTGTTGGGAGTTGCACAAGGCCGGGTTTGTTCCCAAAGAAGGAGTTAGACAGGGGTGGACGTAGGGAGCGGAGGAGGAGGGAGGGTGGGGGTGGTGGTGATGGTGGTGGTGTGGGGTGGGGGATTGGGGTTGGGGGGGGGGGTGTTCCCAGGTGCTGAATTAGCCCAAACTCGGCCCATGTGTCCCGGTCACACAAGGCGCTTATCGGTGGCGGGGGCTCAGGATACAGGAATGTGTCCCCGGGAGGGCGTGAGTTGCTTTCTTTGGGCGTAGGTGTTTATGTTGGAGGTAACTCTACCTGGATGGGATTGTTGCGCGCATGTACGCATTCCTGTGCTCGGCAGCTCAATGAGTGTATGGGGCGAAGCGCGTGAATGCGCATCGGGTTACCCGTGCTTTTCCCCGTTGTGTGTCCCTTTTCGGTTTTTGTGTCTTTGTGCAGAGGATGCGTTCGATTGGGCTAGTATGCAGATTTTGGGAAAGCGATGTTGGTTTTCGTCCGTCCGTTCCGAATCCACCGGCCCCTCTGGCCTCAGGGTCGGGACCCGGGCCATTAGCCCAGGCTAACGCTAAGAGCATGCCAGTCGCCACGTGAGGGGGGCCGCCCGCAAAGAGGCTTCACCCCGGCTGGTGACTCCGTGCTAGAAGGTCACGACCAGGAGGCCAAGGGTTCAGCCATCATTGTTATCCTGCCCCCGTGCCCTGCGACCTCCCCCCTAACACACCCTGAAACACACCCCCGCTGCAGCATGACATCATAGCACACTCAGCCAGGGGGTCTGGAGGAGGAGGAGGAGGAGGAGGAGGAGGAGCAGGAGGAGGGAGCGGAGGAGGAGGGAGGGTGGGGGTGGTGGTGATGGTGGTGGTGTGGGGTGGGGGATTGGGGTTGGGGGGGGGGTGTTCCCAGGTGCTGAATTAGCCCAAACTCGGCCCATGTGTCCCGGTCACACAAGGCGCTTATCGGTGGCGGGGGCTCAGGATACAGGAATGTGTCCCCGGGAGGGCGTGAGTTGCTTTCTTTGGGCGTAGGTGTTTATGTTGGAGGTAACTCTACCTGGATGGGATTGTTGCGCGCATGTACGCATTCCTGTGCTCGGCAGCTCAATGAGTGTATGGGGCGAAGCGCGTGAATGCGCATCGGGTTACCCGTGCTTTTCCCCGTTGTGTGTCCCTTTTCGGTTTTTGTGTCTTTGTGCAGAGGATGCGTTCGATTGGGCTAGTATGCAGATTTTGGGAAAGCGATGTTGGTTTTCGTCCGTCCGTTCCGAATCCACCGGCCCCTCTGGCCTCAGGGTCGGGACCCGGGCCATTAGCCCAGGCTAACGCTAAGAGCATGCCAGTCGCCACGTGAGGGGGGCCGCCCGCAAAGAGGCTTCACCCCGGCTGGTGACTCCGTGCTAGAAGGTCACGACCAGGAGGCCAAGGGTTCAGCCATCATTGTTATCCTGCCCCCGTGCCCTGCGACCTCCCCCCTAACACACCCTGAAACACACCCCCGCTGCAGCATGACATCATAGCACACTCAGCCAGGGGGTCTGGAGGAGGAGGAGGAGGAGGAGGAGGAGGGGGTCAGGCCGAGCCCAGCAGCGTGGAGACAGAGCCGCTTCTGGCCGGGCCCGGCCTGAATACTCGCCTATGTTCGGGTAATGAGAAAAGTAAGACGACCGTGAGATTTCATCAGTCCTATCTGACGCAATTAGCTGTTCCAGGTTAAAAAAAAAAAAAAAGCTGAGGGGTTCGGTTCTCTACGGAGGTCAGAGACAGATGAGCTCCTAATCCAGTAGTCTGGTACGAGACTTTGTGAGACAAATTAACCGTTTTAAGGGAACACATCTGGTAATTATCACGGCAAACCTCAGTAAACTCGACACTCGGGAGCGGCTGACGGTAGAGTCAGGACACACTCGCGGCTGCAGTTTGTTTGCTTTGATCTGGATCATGCCTGAGGCCTGTCTCACAAGGCGGGATTATTAAGTTAGTCGGATAAATGAACCAAGCCGAGCACAGGGGAGCTATTTCTTTCTCTTTTTTTTGTTCTTTGACTTTTACCTAGAATCTGAGGTATTTTTGTGATCCTGATAATTAAGTGATCCTAAATTAAGTAATCTCCGAGTTTAAAATTCCTCGACAGCCCGACTAGTAACCCAATTGCTTGATTATTTTGGGGGGGGGGGTGTTCTGGTGACCTGTTACCCTATAACCCTGCATGACTGAGGATTTAAAGGTTCAATATTCCAGCATGTGTGGTCATATCTGTACCGTTTCTCTATGTCTATGGAACACTTCTGTAATGGCATTAACAAGAAAATAGTGTCGATTAGACCCCCCCCCCCTTTCTTAGGGCCACTTTCTGTGCCAGCTACATGCTATAATTTTGCAACTAGTAAGTAACTGCCCACTATGCATCAGCAAACGCTCTGATTGGTGAAGCACCTCACAAGGCGGCCTGGGATCAGATTTTCCGGAAGGCTACAGTAAATGTGGCTGCAGGATCAGTAAAATGTGAATAATAAAATACATGAACAGCTACATTTATAGTTTATACTGCTCACACAGGTCTGCATCGATCAGCACACACACACACCCATCGGGCAGGGTCGAATTGTTGCCTTTTTCAGTCGAATAGCTAATGGGAGCTAAAATCTAGTGTGCATAGAAACAATCAAAATCTAATTAGATGGTCTAGATCAATAATGTAGATGGATGTTGAACAGCAGTTAATTTTCTTGAATTTACTGCAACGTGGAAATGAAAGAAGACGTAGGAGTAGACGGCAGCGAAGAAGGAGGAGGTGAACGTCAGGCTAAGGCGAAGGTTCAACATGTCCCACGTGACAGGAACATTATTCGTCATTTGCTCCCTGCTCCTACTAGTCAATGAAATCGACCATGTTGTCGAAGTTGTCAGACTTGGAGAGACAAAGCAAAACTGTTCCGACACCCTGGTCTTTTAATCAGGACTTTGTGACATGCCAGGATGCTCTATTATCTTCAGTGATGACACATTTCCAGGGAGAAAATAAGAAACCTCATTTTAACTCTTTACTAGACTGATACTGTGGAGCCTGATCACAGAATCAGGGAGAATGTGATATGTCGACATAAAAATTCCCCCAAATAATAATGGCCCAAGATTTTAGAGGGAGAGGGGCAGACAGTAGAGGCATCTGGGTTCAGGCCAAAGCCTGTCGTCCATTCACCCCCCCCCCCCCCCCCAGCCCCAAACCACCCCCCCACTCCCCCAATGAGCACCAGTGAAGAGACTCTCCTCGCTGGTGCCCATTGTGCAGCCACCCAAAATGATCCTCTTCTATTTCTGTCTGCCCTTCTCAGTTTATCTCTTGCTCTCACCCTCTTTTCCTCCACTCACTTTATTTGTTTGTGTTTTTTTTTCTCTCTCTCTTTTTCTTTCTCCCCATTGTTTAGCTCATTAGTTTTATTTAGCAATTTTGGCTCCGACAGGGAAAGAATCTGGGTCATGGCATCCAGAAAACTCACAAGGTAGAAATGCTGAAAGAGAGAAAAGAGAAAGAAAGGGGGTGAGGGGCGGGGGGGGTGTTGCAGACAGCCAAACAGAACAGAAGCAACACAGGAGACACACTCACGTACACTTACTGCTTTGTTCCCACATTCTGCAAAGTTTTAAAGCGCACACAAGAGGCCAAATAAAAAGACAGGAAATAAACGAGAAAGAGGAGAAAGAATGAGGCTGAAACTGAATATGGGAGAAAGAGGAAAAAAAAAAAAAGGAGTTGAAACGTGAACCAGAGATACGTTAGATCCTAATAAAACACTGTAGAGAGAGAGAGACAGCAGAAAGAGTCAGACAGATTCACCAGAACATAGACTTTTTTCATACAAACCAAAACCAGCGTGGTGGCGAGCATCTAGATTCTGTGATTGTAAAGTAAACATCCAGTTTGTTGCACATCTGGTCTCATTTTTGTCGGCAACCTTATCAAATGAATCGCTGAGATCTGGCGACGCAGAAGACTGGCAGTGTAGCAGGAAACACAATCCGCATTTTATCCGCCCGATCTAGCCCAATTTATCTGGAGATGAGTCGAACAACAGATGCTGAGTAATTAGTCGATTATGTAACTGACCAACGGAAGATTCTTTTCCAACTACTGTGGTAATCAGTTAATTGTTGAAGTCATTTTTTTTAAGCAAAAATTATGAAAACGTATCAGTTCCTATTAGTCAAATGCGAATATTTGGTGTTTTTAGTCTATGATAATGATAGTAAGCTAAATATCTTTGGGTTTTGGACTGTTGGTCAGACAAAACAAGATGCTGGCAGGAGTCACCTTGGACTCAATCATCCTAGATTCTTCTCTGATATTTTACAGACCAAACAATTATTCAAATAATTGAGGAAAAAGACGCCATGTTAACTGGCAATGGAAGTAATTGTTGGTTTCAGACCTGCATTTGACGGCCAGACTCTGACCGGGGCTGACGCCACTACGTGGTCAGAGTGTTAAACCTCTGGACCATCAGGCCACCCCCACCCCCCACCCCCACCCCCCTCACCATGGACAGTTTTGGTAATAAATAAATTGTGCTTCCATTTTCTCTTCAGAAAAAACTCGGCTGCAGTTGAGCCATTTGGGCTTTTTAAAAAAAAAAATTTTTTAGGTGTTGTATTTTCCCCAGTTCTCAGAAATCGGTAATAAATGGTTCGACTACAGTTGTGATTAACGCCCAAGATCCGTTCAGTTTCAGTCGCCGTTTTCAAAGTGCAACTAGTGCCTCCGTTTAGAGGAAACTCTACACAGAGGCATATAAATACCGCCGCCATCTAGTGCTTTGGAGGTGTAATTGCAGAGCAACATCAACACAGAAGTAGAAATGCTCACGACAGCATAGGACACTTGCGGTGGCTGTGTTGTAGGTTCCATGCAGATGTATAGATCCAGCATTATTCCTCCATCAGACACTTAGCAAAGCTGTCATTGTTCTGCAGTGGCATTTTTAGCTCCACCTGATGAATGTAATTTAAAAATTGCTCTCTGTTTTTGGTCTCCAACAACTCCTTAGAAAACAATATCTGGCTCTGTAGCCTCTAGATGCTCCACCTTCTTGGCCAGCGAGTCTCTAACTCTGACTGGAGACCGTTTCAGTGGTGGCCAGGTAGTGGAAAGTAGAATTATCTGAGCTTTTTGTCACAAAGAGCAGCTGCCCCGCTGCTGGGAACGACGATGATGTGAACGGTGAGAATAAACGCCAAAAAAAACAAAAGTTTTTGGGGAAAAAAAAATGGTGAGGGGAAACTGCAGTCGTCGATGTCGCCGAGCAGGTTTGTCACTACAAACCAGCCTTCCACATCACACCAAGTCATTTCGATCCACCGCTGATATAACACATTGATCAGTGCAGCTTTAATGACGCAAAGTGAGCGTTATGGCGAGCTGGGGCCGCCGAGCCATGTCCGGCGTTCACGCGGCCCAGCGCACACTGAATCAGCAAAAGTGAGTCATGGCTTTTAATTAGTGATGCAATGCCATGAGAGCCAACACACACACACACACACACACACACACACACACACACACACATAATACCTCCCTCATTAGGTGTATTGTGGGGATGCTGATGTAATGCAAGTTAATCTGTTGGCCTCTGGTTGGCTCGGTGGCTCAGCGGGGGCTCTTTGTGTGGGACATTACCCCGGCCCCGCCCCCTGGAGACAGGTTCATTAAGACTGACGCTGATACCCAAGTACCCAGGCCTTTGTGTGTGTGTGTGTGTGTGTGAAGCAGTGTGTTTCAGTCAGTCATACCAGAGACAATGCAATGAAGAGGCTGGTCATAAAGGCACTGCTTTCTCAGCATGTGCCTGAGATCACGTAGGCCAGAAATCTTGATTGGCGTGCAACGTGTGTGCGTGTGTCTGGGTGTGCGCGTGCGTGTGCGCGTGCGTGTGCGTGTGTGAACTCTGCAAAAGTGTGCCATGATCACAAGCTACGTGAGAGTGTGAGTTTCTGATTCATCGCTGTATTAAACCCATATGACTGTTTTTGGAAAAGCCAGAGTCAGAACGGTCCAGCACGATAAATCTAAAACAAGTTGTTTTTCTGTGATGTTGAGTAAGGCTGACTTCTTGCCAATGCCAGTATACATACAAGTGTGTTTGTGCGTTAATGGAAAAATATGGTTGGGGGGGGTCCCCTGACTCACTGATTTACAATTTTATCCCCGAAGGTCCGACACAACCAGAGACACTGAAGGAAGAGCTCCTCTGATGTAACCGTGGAGAAAAATCTCAGATGTTAACCATTTATCCATTTTGTCACGGTTACGTCATATGTCGTCACGTCATCCAACACTAGGTTTGCTAAAGCTAGAGCAATTAAAGAACTGGGTTCCTCAGTAAAGATTAAATGTGGCATGCATTGGATCAGAGTTATAGATGGCAAGGTGTTTTAATGTCCTCAAATATTTTGCCTTTGGCTTTTTGCCATGAAAGAGGCATTAAGGTTGGAAAAAAAAATTTCCACAGTGCGTGACGGGGTTATATATGTTTTATCAACTTTTCAAACTGTTCATGGAAGCTACAAGATGCTGGGTGTAGTGGTGATGGGTAAACAAATTTCCCAAAAAATGCAGACTTTGCATTTTTGGTATCTTTGGAAAAACTTTAGGATTTCTTGTAGAATTCAACTCAAAGGGCTTTTTTTTTTCTTTTTTTTTTTTTTTAGTTTGAATGGACTGGCCCATCTGTTGAGGTTGAATTCAAATGGACCCAAAATTTGTCTAAACACTTTAAACTTTGAAGAATTTTAAAAAAGAAACAGTAGAGAAAAGTCTCTTTTGGTCAACACTGATTGTTCACATCCTCGTGGTGGACAGCTGCCATATCACAGTGTACAAACACTCTGTTACAAAAGTCCCATGTTCACAATTTGGCTTAAACGCATACGTATTTGGAGTAAATTAAACTTTAAGAACCAAACATGAAGCCCCACTGTAGTGTTGTATGTAGCTGCTTTTACATTAGTAACAATGTGTTATGAATTATATGATTATCATGTTTGGTCTTGTAAAATCTTAAGATGCCTAAGAAGGTAAAAGGTACATTATTCCTGTGAAACTTAGTGGTGTAAAGGAGTAAGTAAAGCATAAAATGGGAACACTCAAGCACACACTATAACACTATAAAGCCTTATGTCATGACACTATATATGCATTTTTATATCCTGTGTGTGTGTGTGTGTGTGTTTGTGTATATATATATATATATATATATAAAAACCCTGTTCTAATTACAAACTAACCAAATTTGGTTCAGTGACAGCAATAACAAAGCGTCGAATGACAAATTAAAGAGCGAGCAGGTGTGGCTGCAGCCGTGCAGGCCACCCTAAAAATTAAAAATAGGCAAGGGATTATTTGTGGGCCAGTGTGGTTTTAGTGTGTGAGATGGAGTGTGTGTGTGTGTGTGTGTTTGTGTGAGTGTGTGCGTGTGTGGGTGTGTGCGTGTGTGTGCGTGTGTGGGTGTGTGTTGTCCTTGCAGGCTGGGTGCCTCGCTCTGCTCCAAATTAAAAAAAATAAATAGATTAAAATTGGGTTAGGTGTGTTAGTGTGTGTGTGAGTGTGTGTGTGTGTGTGTGTGTTTGTGTGAGTGTGTGCGTGTGTGGGTGTGTGCGTGTGTGTGCGTGTGTGGGTGTGTGTGTGTTGTGTGTGTGTGGTGTTTGCTGCCCCTTGCAGCCAAAGCAGCGGCGGCAACAGCGGCAGCAGCAGCAGCACTTAGCTTAGGCTTTCAATAGCTAACTCAAATAAAGTGAGAGGAGGCCAGGGATCAGAGGCTGAGAGGGACTCTGTGAGGGAGGCATTCCCAAACGGAAGCCGGCCTTCGGATTTCCAAACACCATTCGGAGTGAGCAATGCCTGGAATGTGGTGTCGTCCAGCAGCAGCAGCAAAAAGCAGAGGCCGCGGTGGCGAAGGCGGTGGAGCTGGTGGCGACTGTTCAACTAAAAAAAAAAAACAACAAAAAAAAACGCCGGCTGCTGGAAGCAGGAAGTGCATGCAGGAAGTGTGAGCAGAAGGTCCGGCTAGGGGGACAAAATGGCGGCAGGTGACTCAGTAGAGTCGGGGGGCCCGGAGCCCGGGCCCCGGGGGTCTGTCGCCGGGAGCAGAGCCTCAGCAGAGCCTCAGCAGAGGGGAGCTTCTGGCAAAATGGTGAAAAAGGGGAAGACGACTCCCCCTCTGAAACAGCCTCTTTTCTCCTCCACCCGCCGCTCTTCCACACTCTGCCTCCTTTTTTTTTTTTTTTTTTTTACACACTGTGTTAAATTTCTATTCTTTCTCATCCTTTTTACCTTTTGACGGCTTTCTTTGTGTGCAGGCTGTGGGAAAGTTTCCCGTAATGGTGAGGTCATCCACCACCGGCTACCCCCCACCACCGCCAGCATCCCCCCCACACACACACACACACACACACACACACACACTCACACACACTCACACCACCACACACACACAAACACGTTCTCTACACACTCCCCACCCTCCATGTTGTCCCTCTTTCTTCAGGACTGCAGGACAGTGAGGGCCGATGTGTTGTGTCCCCATGTCTCTCTTTCTCTCTCGCTCTCCTGCTTCCAGCTCCTCAGCTCTCACCCACGGAAACCAGGAAACCCTCATTCACAACCGGTATCCGACCATCTGGCCCTTAAAACCATGACCCAGAGCTCGGACACAGACGGTTCAGCAGGTCCTTGAGGCACCTGGAGGCTTTTTTCCCCCGTTAAATCCCCTTTTTTCCATCATAGATGCTTTTCTTTTATTCCTCTCTCTCAAACACACTCACAGAGACTCGGACACGCTTTGACACTGCCGAGTTTATTCAAACTCCTCTTGCATGCGTGGACCTGCTTGCGCACATCAGACACTGTTTCTGAGACTGGTGCGATTATAAAATGTAAATAAAATGACAAAACAACCCATCCAGCCACTGTTTAAGTTCTGTAAAAACTAGTGAGTGCACAACCCCAACACCCGTACTTTGATTCTGCGTGACGTGGGAAATTTAGCAGCCGATTACTGCCATCTTTTGGCAATACCGCAAACTGCACATTTGACTTTAAAGGATCAGTTCAACCACAATTACAAAACATTCTACAATTCAGTTGGCATCTTAGAGCTGAAAAGGTGTTTCCTCTCCTCTGGTGGTACTTCAGCCATGCACATTGGGTTTTATTTGATTATTTTTTTTCTGATATCTGACTCTGAGACCTTTGCCTCTACATGGCGACAGTGGAGGAGACTGCAGTTGCATTCATGATGTTCAAGGCACCGAATAGTTGTAGATAAATCAGTTGGAGTTGCAATAATCAATAGTTTCATATCATGTGAACAACAGGTGTGATGTGAAAAGGAGCTGCAGATGGTTCTCTTACCTGCAGCTCCCTCTCAGTTCTGTGGAGCTTCTGGATCAACAGATTGATTTGGCAGCCAGAAACTCACCATCTCAGCCTGATTCCAGCTGTGGCAGCAGCTGTTTTGATGTAAAATATGAAAAATCCACTCTGAATTACCTTTATGGCACCACATGGCAGACAGACAGTGCTAGGTGGAGCACAGAAAACAGTGGGGAGGCTAAGTGTGGCCTAGATTTACGCTGCTCACGTGCGCTTAAATCTGAGCCCCAAAAAGGCGGGGAAGCAGCGGGAGGACGCCAGGTCGAGCGCCGGCGGCGTGAGAGGAGCAGAGCTGGAAACGTGAGTAAATATTCACCGGGCGAATGGGAAACACAACTCTGAGTTCATGCTACTGTTGCTTTTTGTGTGCCGGACAAATGTTGTGTACTATAACTACTGTAGCGGGTGGTAAGGTCTACTTTCTACCAAAGAAATCATTTCAACTTTTACGTTGGTGTGAGCACCACAATTAAAACGACATGCATTTCTGTTGCGCAGGGGGCGAAGGCAGAAATCTCAGAGCCAGGTACCGACCAGGTACCGACCTGTCGAAATAAATATGACACTGTTCGCATGGCTGGAAAAAAAATAACAATAATAAATGTTGTTTATTGATTTGGGTGAACTGATCCTTTAACAAGGCCTCAGAATCAGGGAATTGGTGGTAGCTTTAATTTACAAATCAGAAACACTGAGTTGAACTTATTTATCACGGTGACCATGTTTGAGAAAATGACTCTTTTTTTTTTTTTTTTTTTTTTTTTATAGCACAATAACATATGCACTGTAAATCCGTAGTGAAAAGTCATTGGTATAGGAACATATGAACAACTATATTAGTATTGCAACAAGCACGCATGGGCAGATTATGTGTTTACTTAAAATACACCGTATTCTCCCCACAATGATATGGGACTTAATCGAATAAATTCTGCTGCCTTTAATCCTAATGTGTTAATATACAAAAATATATGACAAGTATATTTAGAAGAAACAAAGCCTTTTACACATCTGGAAAAAGAAAAGGGATAAATACTTTGAGCAATATATAAACACGACATGATAAATCTGTCTTGGGTACAAGGCAACCACGTCATCGGCCTCGTCACGTGACAGTGCGACCGGTTCCGCTTTTTTTCTTTTTTCTTTTTTTAACCTCAAAGAAGAGGTTTCACAACCAGCTTGGAGGTAAATATATATTCCCGTGCAGAATATCTGATATTCTTCAGAATTTAACCGAAAGGACATTAGTTATTTATTTCATTTTCTTTCTTTTTTTTTTGACGGTGACCTCCAGCAACAAGCAAACTCAGCGTGATGTGGCACGTTTAAACCAAGCGGGGTTAGGCAGAGTGCTCGAAACGGGACGTAATCCGTTTGCCATCATCGATCCTTTGATTTTTTTTGTTTTGTTTTGTTTTGTTTTGTTTTCCCTCTCATACACTTAAGAAAAGCTCCGGGGAGTTTGACGTTTCGTACACCAGAAACTCGGCCCCCTCCGGTGGCAGCGTCCTGCAGCGCAATCATTAGAAAAAGGCTGGTTCTTCCGCAGCACCAGAACCAAAGGTGCGGGGATAGGTTGCCTCGTGGTTTTGTTTTTTTTCCTTAGATCTACACTCATTTACATGATGTCCAAGCAGAAAGTCTTAGGTTTGACTCTCTGTGTCTCTCTCTGTCTCTGTCTCTGTCTCTCTTTCCCTCTCTCTCCCTCTGAGCCGTTACTTCTTGTGCGACCCGATCATGACCTTCGACACGAAGTTGACGATGGCGCTCGCCGGCTGCTCCGGGTCGTGCTCCGCAAACAGGTGGCACATGTTCTCTGTCTCGCTCTGAGATTTCCTGGCCACGAATCCAAAGATCCTGGAGGGGACAGAAGGGCAGGGACAGATACGGTCATTTGGGAAAAAGCCGAGGGAAACCATTCTCAGTGCATTTTTACAAACTGTAAGTGTGAGCAGGGAGAGAGAAGTTCAGTCTCTTGCATTTGCCTTGGTTTGACATGTCATTCCAAGATCTGTCATATCTAAAACAATTCAATTCAAATAAACAACCTTTTTTTTCTTCTCTTAAATGAAAGAATTTAACCACAATGCACCGTAGACAAAGGTGAAGAGGCAAGAAATACGGGGAGGAACAAAGAAAATGGTTGAAAACAATGAAAAAAAACTTACTTCGCAGTGGAACCGCTGCCTTTTGTCCACCTGTTTAGTCAGAGGGACATCATGAAGTTATTAGGACTGTTTCTGGCTATCAAACATGCACATTTATATATTACATATACATATTAATCTTACAAGAAACATGAATGTATAAGTAACAATCTTAATACCACAGACAAGACAGAACTCTGGATATGATATCGTCATGACATCGGTCTTCTCTGGTGACTCCGTCTAATATGGTCACAGCAGGACTAGGATGTGTCATAATGATAGTAATATAGTAGAAATTATAAAAACCTCATAGAAAATTCCTTGATGACTTTATGTGACATTTTGTTAGAGGCCTCCAGTTGTTTTAAAAGGCGCCAGATCCCGCATCCGAATCTTAGCTCTTGTTTGTCGTCACCAGATCGACAGTGTGTTTTTTCTGTAATATCAGGAGAAATCGCTGCACCACCATGACGGACAGGTGAAAAACTAACAGTCAAGTTCCTTCCTCAGCAGTCTGGCCGTGTAAAAGAGTTATATTTTTCACGTGTATAAACTAGTTTTCTCGGAGGCACTCAGCAGGTTCTTTGTATATATGTATTTTTGATGTGGGGCAAATCAGGAGCTGTCTGTGCCTCAGCTGCTTTCCATTACTACCAGTCAGTCGTGTCATTGCAGTTCGATACGGATGAAGTCACAGCACTCACTTCCTGCCCTGCGGGTCCAGAGAACAGAATATCACGGTGTTGACGGCGTAGTGTCTCCTGAAGAACAGCCTGCGGGACCAAAGGGAGACAGAGCGCTGAGCCAGCTGAATCTGTGTGTTTGTGTGTGTGTGTGTGTGTGTTTGTTTGTGTGTGTGCACGTTTCCCGCTGTGCGATCACTCACTTCCTCTGGTTGTCCGTCAGCGTGATGCCCTGCGCCGACACTTTGAAGTGGACGACGGTGGAGGGCGGCTGGGGGTCCATGGAGAGCGTCGTCGTGGTCGCCTTCTGGACCGCCTGGTGCCCCGTCAGCGACTCCAGCTCCACGGAGCCCAGGTACCACACGTTGCATGCTGCGCGGCAACGCGGCAACGCAGCAACACACAGACATAACTTCAAGTTATCATCCGAAACACAACTCTGGATTCTGTGTATTTTTAGCGGCGGAAACAAACTTCATTGGAGTTTCGACTGATGCCACAGATGTTACTAATAAACATCCGCACGCACAAGTGGAACAAACACACTGATTTGTTTACACATGTCTGTGTCTGTGTTGACGTACCTGCTCCCTGTTTTAGGAGTTCAGCTGCCGAGTTTGTTGCCGTTTGTGCAGATGAGTCGTTCAGCTCCTCCAATGGGTCTGCAGGTAAACACGCACACACACGCACACACATACACAAACATACAAACATACACATGAGTTCACTGCCAAAAAACACATAAACTGCATCAGAAGTGTTCACTGTACAGTTATAAGAAAGTATTTTGTGCCAAGCGCACACACAGACACACACACACACACACACACACACACACACATACATCCGCAGACACACACAGACACAATTTACCTTTGTCAGGCAGGATGAGTTTACGGGGCAGAGCCAGGGGGGTGATGGAGTGCTGGCACACCAGGGCAGTGAGACTTCCTGTCAGGGATAGAAAAATAAAATCCTCATTAATATTTAACAAACAACCCCCCGGCCAGACACACCCACCAACATCGATTTTATGAAGAGTGACGGAGCCGGCCGCACCCCATCGGACCGACCACTAGAGGGCGGCAGAGGAGACGAAGTAAGATCCGGGGCCACCACGTTTTCATAACCAGGCGGCGTCCGAGCCGGCGGACGACTAACACATGCCTTCGAGGAGGCACAGTGCTGACTGTGCGACTGAGAGCGCTGGGGACGGCACTTCGAAACGTCAGCTTCGATTCAAACGCGCCGCGTCAAATTGCAAGCAAGCGTCCAGCAGTGCAGCTGGAACTTTTGCTGCTGTTTCACTGTTTGATGCTGTTTTTTCCTGCTTTTTTTCCTGCTGCAGTTTTGGAGCGAAACCGTTGCCCTTCTTACGGCCGTTGTGAAATATGTGCGGATGAACATTTCCCAAAAACAAGAGGTTAGCCAATGAAGCGAGATGCGATGCAGCGGGTCGGACAGCTTTTGTTTGGATACGGCTCTGCAGACCGTATAAACGCAGCAAGGACTTTTCTTGTTAATCTGACACTGTTGAAATTGTTTGCTTTACTTCACTTCTCGTTATTATTGGTATCATCCACCTGGCCGCTTGACAAGCCATGTGCACAACAGTGTTTGATATGTGTGTCAGAGTGTCTCTTGTGCTAATAACACTCTGAAGAGTGTTGGGTGACAGACTACAGATATTTGTCCTGTGCGGCTCATTACAGCTCATCACTAACGATCGAGTATGTTGATTTGTCAGCTGTTTAAGTCACTAAATCACCCAAAAAGAGACAAACGTCAAAATATAAGATAAACATATATTTCATAATGACTTAATTGCCCTCGCCTTGCTCAAATATTTAGAAACTTTCAAAATACGCGATACATGTGATACATGACAGGTTGAATATGTTTACAGCGGCCTCACCAAAGTAGGGCTCATTGGGGCAGCCTTTGAGACGGACTCCCTTCTGTGTGCACTCTATCAGGAAGTGTCTCACCAGCTCGTTGGACAGGTCAACTGCAGGGACACGGGGACACAGGGACAAGGTTTCAGCACAGTTAAAAACTTACTATACAGAGATGGAAGTTTTCAGGCTCTGGCACATAAAAATAAATATGGATACTTTTATTAAATGAAGCTTAAACTGTCAGTCCATATATTAATGGAAAAATTAAATGCATCAAAATACCATGTATCTCATTATAAAACAGAGAATTAAAACTGTAAAGATGGCTGACTGAGTGGTTGAGAATTTATCTAACAGAGGGAACTTTGTATTGCATCAGAAAAAAAAACGTATGTTTAAAACCACATACGCATGAATAGAAAATACCACTAAAGGTGGCGGCTGTGGTGCAGAGCACGTCTTGACATCTCGAACCCACCTTTCTTGCTCTGCTGCAGCACCGAGGGAGGGGGCTCCGCCACCTTCATGGCCAAGCCGTACGCGCCACGGAACGAGTGGCTGTCCCTGATGATGAACGAGCCCGGCTCCTTGTCCTTTAGCACCGCGATGGCTGTCCGGGGTAGAAATGGAGATAGGCTAAAGTTAGAGTCATCACGTTCCCTGGGGGGGGGGGGCTTCGCACAAGGGCGTATTATCTCACACAGAAGAAATGGCCGTTTGGCGCTCCGAGCTCCAACATCAATATTTACCTTGGTCTCTGGAAATGTCGGGCTTGTACCAGAACTTGGACGTGTCCTGAACAAACTTCACAGTGTCCTGCTTGTTACCAGAGTCTGCAAGACATAGATTAAAGCTCTGTGTTAGGTTTAATGAGACTGGCTTTAGCCCAGATACGACAAGACGGACGAAAAAAAAAAAAGGAAGTTAGACAGACTGTTTGAAGAGCCAGCACACCCAAAAAACAAAGAAGACAGTTTATTTCTCAACCCTTGTGGTAGAGTAAGCAGCTGTGCAGATAATTCTAGTTTTATTTGTCCAGGTTTTGACGTGTCTACCCCTGAGACTTTTGCAGCCAACACTGAGGTGAATGAGGTTTTACTTTTTTCTTTTGTGGCGCTAAAATCGCTGAAAGTGTCTCAGGACTCAGCAGAAGCCGGTCACTCAGGAGGAGAAACAGTTTTTCAGTAAAACAAATTTTATTTCCGAGGTCAAAAACGACTCTGGAAAATGCTTCATTGCTCAATGTTTTTTGTAACTTGGGTGAACTGACTAATCATAAGAGAAACAAGGGCTAGAGTTGATCGGTTCACCTGAACCTGAACTACTCTTCCCGAGACAGTCTACCTGCTCCGGGTGACGGGGCCCCGCTGAGTCCTCTAAGGGGGTCCAGGGTCATGGAAGATGAGAAAGCGATGCTTAGACTGCTGCCGCTGTGGGGGCTGGAAAACCCGCTCAGAGACGGGGAGCGGGAGCTGAGCTCTCCCCCCTCGGCCCACCTCCTCTTCTCGGGCAGCAGCGGAGCCAGGCCCCCGTCCCCTCCCCCGAGGTTCAGGCTCCCAAGCCCCTCCATGGCTTCCAGCAGGCTGTGGTCCAGGCCGCCATTCCCCAACAACAATGAGGGCAAGTCTGGGCTGTCTGTCTCCCTGTGGACACCCGAAGCCCCACCTCCACCCAGGCTTTTCGGAGCCCCCCGGGGAGAACTGTGGGCATTGGGGTTGCTGAGGGAGAGAGGGGGTGAGGGCTGGGGGGCGTATGGGGAGCTCTGGGTGTTTGGAGTCCGGTCATGCCACGCTGGAGGGGGAGTGGCGCTGCAGATGAGGAAGAGTAGAAAGTTAGAGGCTGAAATGAATAAGGACAAGTTTTTAATCAACTGGTTTTATGTCTGGTCCATTAAGTTGAGACAAAATACTCGAAAGCATAAAAACTCTACAAAGTACCCAGTCAAACATCTGTTTTTTCTCACCCGTTTCAAGTAAATTCTCAAAATAATTTGATTTCTGTTGATTCCAACTTAACATATTTTCCCTCCAAAACTTTTAAGAAAATAAAATTTTTGGCCTTAATTATAGACAAAAGTGAACCAATGGGAATACTGGTTGGAACAGAGGTTAAAAATCCAAAACTACAAAACATTTTAAGTGGATTTCCTGCAAACCCAGCGGCGCAGAGTTTAAGATTCAGCACAAAAGTTCCCACTAGACGTTCAAGATTCTTTATAATATATTTGATTATTTTATTGATGTCTAAACATGATGACAAACATGATTGTGGCCATGATTTGCTCATGTAAAAATGCAACACGTGGTACCTTTGCCAACCAGGACCAAGGTGTGTGTGCGTGTGTGTGTGTGTGTGTGTGTGTGTGTGTGTGTGTGTGTGTGTGTGTGCATGCGCATGCGTGCGGGGGTGTGTGTGTACCTGTCTGTGTGAGGGAGGGGGCTTCCTGATGACACCGAGCACATGGAGCCGAAGATCCTCTGACAGGAAGCGGGATTGACGGGTGCGTCTGATCTGAACAGGTCTCCGTCCGTGGAGCCGCCGGCGTGGTTCACACTGTCCAGGAAGCTACGGGCATCTGGAATCAAGGTGGAAAGAAGAGGGGGAAAGAAGAAAAGAGAAAAGAAAATCAATCCACTTTAGTCATCATATAAAAAAAAAAAACAGATGTCCTGTAAAAAAAAAATATCCCAGAGCGAGAGACGGCTCCATGAGCTACAATAACTGCCCCACTTAGCTACAGTTCTACCAACTGTCGCTGGTGTTTGCTTTCATTGGGACCCTGCCTTTGTTTGGATTACAGAACAGTCAGTGTGTAACTGTGAAGGAGAGACACACCTGTCAACTTTGACAGGTCTGATTTCTCCAACCTTCATTTTTTTCAAATGATTCCTGGAGAGGTGTCAGCAGAGAGTGGTCGATAAGAAAAATACACAATATCGCCAAACCACTGTCTTATCCCACATCATATGTCTGACTTTATTTTCATACGACGGGACTTTTTTCCCCCAGAATTTATAAATATTTTCCTTCAACACCAACACATCTTCTCAAAGAAATCTAATTTTAACTACATCAGTTTCCCATTTTCCTCATCCTCCGGCCTGAATCATCCTCGTCTAATAGCACAATGTAGTAATGTCTCTTCTCAAATGCCTGCTACAGCAATTTAGTCAGATGTGACTCAAAAAAGCAACAATCCAGTCAGTCTGGTTATGTGACATGTCAAATATATAGTTGTTTGTTTTTTTTTTATGATTCACTTTCCTTTATATTCCTCTGCATTTTTTTCTTGTTTTTTTTTGTTTTAATTCTGAGTTTTGGAATTTTGGGAAAAGTTGCACTTTCTTGTTTGGAAAAAAAAAAGATTGATATTCATTTTCTTGAGTGGTACTGATTCTCGTCTGATTCTCAGAAGAGAAAAAAATCCCATAATATTCCCTTCAAGCTGTATTTTTCTTAGTGTTTCTGATCTTACGCTTTGTAGCAGGGAGCTGGAGTCGAGGCGTTGTTAGCCTGAATCAGCCTAAAGACTGGGAGCAGGGTTGAACAGTCAGCCTGGCACAAACCGCAAACTTCTCACACATATTTTGGAGGGAAGAATTAACTGAAGGAGTTGCTTCTTGTGAGTCAGTGAGCTTTAAATGTGTCGGTGGTCGTAGTTTGTTTCTCAGTTTGGACAGAGCCAGACCAGGTGTTTCCAGCTACCTCCGGTCTTTATGCTAAGCTAGGTCACCTCCCTGCCACAGCTGCAGTGTGACTGACAGTGTACACTAGTAAGCAGGGAGGTGTGTGTGTGTGTGTGTGTGTGAGTGAGAGAGAGAGAGAGAGAGAGAGAGAGAGAGAGAGACATGTTGTCGAGCATTTCAAACATCCCAACATGACATTCTGACAACACAGGGCGTCATTCAGCAAACACTGGGACAGGCCCCCCCAGGCCTCCCAGGCCACAAACAGGCCTGTGAAGCACGATGAGTCACCGTGAAAAGACTCACTCATTATAAAGAGCTCCTTGTTTGCACCCCCCCCCATGTACACCCCCCCCCCTCCACTTCCACTCTTCTGTGCCTTCCCTCCATTCAAGCCCCCACAGAGTCGGAGGAATTTGGACTCGGCCGCCGGCTTTGTCTGCGATCAGGTCGGACAAGCCGCGGCATCTCGAGTGGATTATATAATCGCACGTGTGCTGTTGACAAATTTGAGGAGTCTCTGGACGCGTGCGCGACGAAACGGCAACGCACACAAACAAACGTCACACTCGTTATGCGACAGCGCGAACAGCAACTATGTCCTGTCGATGTGGCTACTTGTGCTGCGCTTTGCACTTCCACTCCGCTACATTTCGGGGAGGAAGACTGTATTTACTGTACTACATTTAATAGAAACCCATTGTATAGTTACTTGGTAGTTTGCAGATTAAGATTCTATATATAAAACCTATGATCACAGATTTGCTATTATGGACATTTTACAGTATAAAGTAGGTAAGATTAGCTCCACCTAGACCAACTAGAACATTTAAACGCTGCTTACATGTTGAATTATAACATGATATATGTTTGTATAATGATTAAATCATATACATGTTTTAATTGGAAATACGAACTGTGATAAAAAGTCAGGTAGCATTTTACCGGTAAGCCCCAAACTCACTCTATCAATTGATTTTGAACGATTTAATTTATTGCTCATTCGTTAAGGAACCTGAACCATCAACTCACTGTAGCTAGGGCCCCGTCAGTGTCAGCTAATTTTGTGGCGCCTTCCTTGCAGTGGGGGGCCCCGTGCTCACATGTTAAATACTCATAAATGAAGTTTAACACCGTAGGGACCCAACAGAATTTTCTTTCCTTTTTTTTCCCCTGTAGGAGCCGTTGCAGTTTTATCTAAGTGAGGCAGTTGTTCCTTCAGTACGTTTCTGAGTGCAGGGCGTTTGACTTGTAATGCCGAGTCCTAAGCATCCCAACTAAGAGTCTTCTGCCACTAGTAATAAAAAAGGTTTTGGGTTCAACATGACTTTCCCACGGCGGAGGGGCTTCCCACACACACACATTTCCCTGATGCCTACATTATGAACGCCGTATCAGGTATCTGTAAGCGTGAGCTTCCTAGCAGCTGCTCTGAGGTGGACTCGCCTGGACGGAACGAAGGCGAAGACTCCGCTCTGTATGTTCGGCGTCCGTCCGTCCGTCCATAAATCTGCCCGGAGTGGAAGCTGGCAGGAATCGAAAGCAGCAGACAAAGTACTGGCAGTACAGCTCTGAGGAGCTTGTGCTCGTCTGTTTTTCATTTTTGTCCGCAAAAATTTATCGTTAAATATTGTTAGTTTTATACAGTTACGCGCTCGAAGTTGCAGGTATGTTGCATATTGAAGTTTCACAGACAAAACATGGGATAAGTTCGCAAAATATGCTGCATTGCTGCAGGTTGAAGCTGCAGTAATAAATATTTTAATATAATAAGACCGTGACTAAGACTGACATGACCGCATGTCTCTCTCTAACGTGCAGCTCCCCTCTTCTCTGGGGAAAAATTTAGTAACTCTAGGTTCAACATTTTAGTTTTACAGCCTGCAAGTTTTCTATTAAGTAAAGTAATTGAGCTAAGTGGCTGAATGTTTTGGTTCAACGTCATTTCCAGCAGCTGGCGGCAGCTGTTTCCAAAAAAAGAAAGTTGTAATAAACCCACTGTATGGTTCCAACCCGGCACCAAGCAGCAGACAGGCACAGTTGATAACTTCAGCTCAGGATGGAGCATTTTCCATATTGTTTTACCTCAAGAAAGGACATAAATACTTATTTTTCACCACTACTGTGTACGAGTATAGAGTAAGAACATTGTGTTAGTATCAGTATCGTGCCTAATATATTATATGACCTTGATGCGTGTCCCATTTATTTGTATTAAAAAAGCACAATTGTGCATCTGCTGTGCCAAAGCAGTCCATTCTGTTCTGGCGTGTACATTGCTTTCTCGTGTGAATCCCACAATGCAATTTGTGTCACGTTTTAAAGATGCAAAGTTACAGCATATGGTCAAACTGATTCATCGCAAATCAGCGATGATGATGTTTAATAAGTGCTAGGAAATGCAGGCAGTTGCTCTTTTTTTTCTTTTTACACAGTCACGACAGCATCGCATGAATCCTCATGCATCCATCCGTCATGTTGAATCCAAAAAATTCTTCAAGCTCATACCCAAGCACACGAGCATCAGCTTAAACTGAGGATAATGCCTCAAATGAGAGCAAATCCTCTGTTCGGTGACTCACGCACACTCGTGCACAGCTCAGAGAACTGATATAATCGGGGGCTGCAGCTGCTGCTGCTGCTGCTGCTGCTGTTGTTGTTGTTTTTGTTGATGTGTGAGGGAACCAAACACAAGCCGAGGGGAATGCACTGAGGACAGCAGGATTCCTCCAACACTCCCACAGCCGCTGTCACTTTTCCCCTCATGGGACTTTTCCCAGGGAGCAGATGAGTTTCGTCTCTCTCATTCCCACGCCCCCCCCCCCCCACGCCACCACCCCCCACCCCCAACCCCCGCCCTTCACTGCGGTTTGTCACATCTGCATCTCCGCGCCTCATCCGCTTAATTACAGAACAGCCCGAACCGTAGCAACGCCGCCCGAGCCCGACCTGGCCCGACCCGGCCCGACCCTGGCCTGACCCCAGCTCGACCCCCTGACCTCAGACCAAAGCCCCCCCCAGTCATTATTACACCCTCACACACCTTCACCTCCTGTTTCCAGGCTGCCACAGTAGCCGCGGCTACTCACATTCAGCCATGCACACGTTTAAGAGCAGAGACTGTAAAAGAACAAGGCCTCAGCCTGAACATCAGGACTAGATCGGTACCAACCGAACTGTACAAGAAACTGTCGAGTCCCTGCGTCGAATATCAGCTCGGATTTATGCTCTTTATGTACCGATAATCTTTGATTACCGCCATCTTACCTGATGATTATCCGACATACGTCTTCTGAAACAAGTCGTCATAGTTAAGCAACAAACCTGCTGATTATACCTGACAACACGTTAGTGTTTTCTGATATAACGCCACTATCGGTAGGATGACATAACTCAGAGCCAGTCATTTCAGGTTAAAAAAACTTTATCAATCAAACCGTTTTCTGATCTGAAAGTTGTTGTAAAGTTGATGAGTTATTGTTGTAAACGGGAACAAACAGCCTCATAGCTCTAAAAGTTTTATACCTGTGTGGCTGCTTGAGCTTGAACAGCATATTTATTTAAGACGTTTGCCTAATCATAAAAAAAAAGAATTGTATAAAAGCATGTTGGTAGCTTAAGAGATACTTGTTTAATTTCCATGGGAATTTGCATTGTCAGAACAACCAAATGAGTTTTGAGACACATGATCTCTTTGGTATTGATGCTAAAATTCAGGCCTTAGTACAAAAAGAATTTCAGGGGTTTCAACTAATAACTATCTTCTCTATATGCATATAATGTTGACAATCAATTGATCCCTAGCTTCACATATAGAATGTCAGAAAAACACTGACAACGCTCTAATTTTCCAGAGCTCAAGGAGACGTGTTCAGATTGATTGACCCGACCAACGGCCTCTAAAGCAGAAAACGTGCAGTTAAACATCCTTCAAGGAGAAGTGGAACAAATAATCCTCAAGTCTGAGACACAAACTTGGCGTATTTGACCAAAAACGACTGATGATAAATTGATTAGAACAAATAGCTGCCGACCAACCAAGCGCTTAATTGAATAACAGTTTCAGCTCCGAAAGAAAAAAGTCTAGAACAACAGACAGGCCTTTATACACAAACTGCTTCTCATAAAGCAGGATGTGTTTCTGTTCATTTATATAAGCAAGATTTTTTTTAATCGCCTAAAATAGTTTTATATTTTGTATAAACAGAGTATTTTTCTCCTATATTTGCGACCAGTAAATACTTTTCCACTTTCTCAAACTTCACCGTCCAAGCTTCGGCACTTCACTGGTTGAGAGTTTCCCACTCTTTCATTTCCTAAACAGTGTTGTTTCTGTCCGTTGTTGTCTCCGACACTTACGCAGCCCCGATGGAGCACAAAGCCTCTTCAGTTCTGGGTCGAACCGTGGGGGGAAACCAGTTCCAGATGGCACGGACCCAGCGCGGGGCACGGCTGCCAACCCTCCTACCGGCCGGTACCCACCCTCCCCAAAAAAACCCGTAATACACACTTTTGGACCACGCACGGTAACAGACACACACACACTTTTCAGCCTATCGCAGAGAGCGATGGTTATGGGGCTCAGGCCGAAAAAAAAGAAAGAAAAAAGGCGTGCATGCCTCCGTGCCTGGCATGGAGATGAAACCCACAGCGAGGTTATCTGGAGCTAATATCTCCCTTCGCGTTTCCCACCTCAGACCATGGGCAGGATGGCGCGAGAAGCAGGGAATCGGGAAGCAGAGGAGAAACATACAGCCGCCACAGAGCTCCTGTGTTCTATCTCACAAAGGAACGCTTCTCCCCGTCTCCGTTTTCTACGCGCCCGCTCACGCTTTCAAAACGAGAACTCGCCGGGCGGCGCCGCGGCGGAGCGAGGAATGGGCCTGCACGCTATTCAAATAAAAAACAGAATGATACACATGGAGGCCAACGGGAGTGGGGGGTGGCGGTGGAGGGGGGCGGGGGTTCGCAGACTCCCTGCTGACCACAGGAATGCGAGGGCAAGCGCTTTGTCTCCAAACACACAAAAACACACACACACACACAGTCCGAGCCACTGAAGGTCTCTGGCATGTTACAGCTGTTCGGAGCGATCACAGGCTGCAGCTTCTCAGGGGGAATGAAGGGAAGAGAGGTGGGGGGGGCAAAGGGCAGCCGGGGGGGGGGGGGCGGGCGGGAACAAAATGAGTAGGAAGACACTTGCTGCTACCCCGAGTCCCACAGGGGCTCCATGTTATTGTTGTATAATTAATAATACTCTGACTTTTACAAATGGTTCAGGGTGAAAAAAAAAGTCCTTGTTTACGCTCTGGAAATCCACGAGGGAAAATCAAAATGACAGTTGGCCTATGGAAATGGAAGCTAAGAACCCAGGATGTTTAAAACACCGGACCCTGATGACAGTTCCTTTTCTAAGCTGAGCTAAAGTTACATCTCCGGTTCAAATCCGGTTCAAGTTCAGTTCAAATCCAGCTCAAGTCCCAGTAAAGTTCCTGACTGGAAGTTTTTAAGCAACTCTTTAATGAGCTGAGCCAATCAAAGATAAGTGGTGTCGGTCTAAGAATGCGCTGATAAAAAGATAAATAAAGATAAAAGGACACGTACTTAATAAAAGTGCACAATCATCTTTGTTTAGATAATATAGGCAACCTCAAGGTCATGTGGTAGAAAAAAATATGGATGTGGAAATCAGTACCAGGTTTAATAAACCAAGGGAAAGGACTGATAAACCACGCACATGGATTGTTAAGCTCTGGATTTAACTTCTTGAAAGCTCTGCCCTGCCATATGTAAACAACGAGGGTTGTAGAACTCTCGGGACGACTGTTGGAGCCCGAGCACCAAAGATATTCAGGCATAGCGGTGAGGAGAGATGTCAAAAGTACAACCCAGGTTCCCTCCGAGCAAAGTTCAGGTGTCGGAAGCCGTTGGTTCAGAATAAAATGGCAGGAATTTATGTTCCTGTAACTAATGTCTGATCGATAAATGTTTTACAAGTATCTTGGACAGATACAAGTGGGCTTGAAACACCTTGAGTACACAGACTCGTGATACGTTGGCTATTTACCTACACCTGGATCCATGTCTGAACAGAGTATCTGGATGATGACACCACGTTTATGCCCGGTATTAAAATGCGTTCTCGTTATCTTGACTGCCCACGTCTTGATTGGATCTTGTTTGCTTGTTGACCTGTCAACAAACACGTCGTGTCCCAGGTCACTGGAGGCATAAAATGGGCTCCACTCCTTTTACCACCGCTGAGTTAGGTTTGCTGCAACCGGCTTGCGCTGCAGCTTGTTCGCCGGGCTCCCCGAGAAGAGGCGGAGTCAGGTGACAGCATTTACACCTGGCTGAGATCCGATCGCGCTCCGATCCCGGCGTGTTCTGCGGGCGTTCACACCTGGCATGTCACACGCCCAGGCACAGATCGCAGTTTAGCGCCAGGGTTTCACGAGATACTCATCAACTTATATAATAGTTATCACTGACGTATCTCCTACACTCGTATCCGGCAGACACAGAGCAACATTACTCTCCCGTAAGACTCACATCTGTGTCCATTTTACTAACCTACATCTAATATTCAATCCTTTTTTCTTCTTGTTTGATCTCCTCCCCCTTTCTGAGGGAGACATCCTCCAAAGTCACCACCCTGTTCACCAGCTGGTCCCTATTCGCCGTGTCTATCCGACTGTTTGCTGCGGGGCAGGTACGCTGACGTCATCGGAGTTTGTTGGACGAGAGCACTTGGACCGAACCGGGCAAGTAGATGTGTCGTCATGACCGAAACCGAGAGCTAAAAGAGGCCAAAGGCTCAGTGGAGCTGGTGAAAGTTCACTGTGGGTCCCTCGCCGGGAGCGATCCCTTTCACAATGCTGGTATTTTTAATTCAAGCGATTGTTTAAAAATATCAATCAGCTGGAGCTTTGAGAACGATTGAGCTTTTTATGCCGGAGAACAAGCGGCTCTCGCCTTGGTATCACCCGACGCTGCATCAGAACGAGATCGGTTCTCAAGCTTTACCCTCCCTTCTTCAGTAAATCAAAAAAAAAATCCCTGAACCCTGGCCCCTGCTGTGTCCTCCCTCCTTCCTCCTCCTCCTCCTCCTCCTCCTCCTCCTCCTCCTATTCAGGAGCTCGGAGCATTTTTCATGGCGAGAGGACAAACTGGTGGGCGGTCGTCCGTAAATCAGATCCCTCTGTCCTCCGCCAGCGTTTGGACGACAGTTTTATCGCCTCGGTGAAGTGTCAGAGGAGAGGCAGAGTAACGAGCCAGCTCAAGAGGGAGGGAAGAATAACAACACTTTACAGGCGTGGGGGGGGGTGAAGTGTAACAGTAAACAAGGTTTATTTAAAGAAAACTCTGTCATCACTGAGGTGTTTATTGGTGTCTGAAGTATCCTGATAACAAGTTGATGGCTTTATAAACTGCAGTAAGACCCACTGCTTTGGTTTCACCCACAGCAGCAGTTTGTCCCAAGATACACCAGCAGCAATAAAAAACAACTCTATCTGACTTCATTCATCATATAGTTCTTTAGCGCTGGTCGGGTCTCAATCTCGATCCATCTTGGATCCGGTTCTACATCGGTAAAATACTCGGAATCGTTAATCTCCATGGCCAACGAATCCCTTATCGGATCTTTGATATCCGTTCTCTGTTAAGTCCATTTCGCCTCTTTCCCCTGAAACTACAGGCACTGCCAAAGAAAAATACAGGATGATGATGTATACGAACGTGTTAAAGTAAGTTAAAATTATATTTGTTCAACTAACAGATGTTGGAAAAAAATTCCCGACCAAAGTCACCGCTTAAATCCAAAAAGGGATTCGAAAGGTTTCGGATTCGGCAAGAGCTTATTCTGCCCCGTCTCATCATACTGAAGGTTTTCTTTTCAATTTTCCTCCAGCTCGAGGTGACTATCAATGATTTCATGTATTAAGGAAGTCTGAACTGCCAAAAAAAGTCCCGGATATTTGATCGTGGTTTGAAGCTTGAGTGAAATTCCTCAGACTTGACCCATCTGGAGAAGAGATCATGGATTCTTCTCCTGTACATGACAATGGCTTTGACATGCCACTGTGTCGCAGGCTACTCTTTCTAACTTGTTGCTGTGGAGAGAGATGGGCACAACAGGCCCTGCTCCCCCCTCTTCGTATCATATTCTCATCCTCAAGGTTTTGGACAAGGGTTTGGTTCCCCATTGCTGCTTCAGGAGCAACCTTCAACTTCGGTTTTCTAAGTGGGTTGTGGCTGATTTTGTTTTAGCTATTTCCAGGCATCTGGGTCAAAAATGGCTGTGTACATGTAATGTGGAATTGTAAATCTTTTGATACATGAATAAACTGGAAGGTGCATAGTGATCTACGATATAGAGCTTGGTGCCTTCTTAGGCGCAGGAGTTTCTGCCATTGGTATTGTTTTGATCTCCGATGATATTGGCCGGACTGTTTTCCAGGCCATATTGTCTCCAGACAGCTGAATGCGTCTGCGATTTTCCCAGAGTAGCTGTCGTTGGGAAACAAGTCAAACTCATCCATCCTTCTCTCCACCTGGCAAAGTGCAGTGGTTCATGTACACCGCCTACTTCTTTTGGCTTGTTGCTCTTGAGCTCTACAAAACTGAAAAACAAGACTCTGTGCCCCGGTTGAAGAATAACAACTCTCAAGCTGTCTTTCAGTCCTCAGAAACTGTTTGTTTCTTTTCCACCTGTTCATATGTAGACTGTCCTTATTCAGTGTCAGTGTCTCATCTAAATAAGTCCAACAAGCTCCTACATCGGTAGCATTTGCTGGGGCTATGTTCAGACGATACAATACCAATGCATCAACGAAACATTTCTGAACCACCACCGTAATCTCTGATGTATTCTGCGCTTCAAATCCGTCAATCACGGCCAGTTGATCAACCAGAAGCCCCGTTGCAGGGTCAAGAATGTCGGCGTCATGTCCTGAAACGCCGCAGGCCGAGCTGCGCACCGTCCATCAGAAAAATGGTGAGAGTGGCTGTGATCAAGGCGACTGTACGGGTTGTTGCAAGTCGACTTACAGGTATAACGAATCTTAAATCAACATATTTATACAATCTGCAAGCACAGATTTTAAGTAGGATATCTATAAGATATAAGGGCAAGTAACATGGTGCTTTTTCGACCATTTTCTAGCTGTTCTGTGACAGTTCTATAAAAACTTCAGTGAAGCTTTGAATGTTTTCTAACATTATCTAAATGACTTATGACTCAAATCATACGTTTCCCATTAACCATGGTTTTGAGTTTACCTAAGCAAGAAACTGGAGGCAATAGGATCAATTATTTTTCTAAAAGTGGGCTTCTTTTATAAGTTGGTTTCTCGCTCTGGTTCAGCTACTATTCCTCGGTCCAAACCCCGGTGGAGCTCGCCGTGCTGGTAGCTTTCCACCGCTTTAAAATCCTGCGGCCCCAGCGGTGACCAGCATCTGATAATCCCACAAAATGTGGCTCTCAATTCGAGCCCGTAGGAGCCGACGCGCCTAAAAATGCCGCACGGGCGGCAGATAGGTTCCCCACTTCCTCCAGTTTCATGTGTTCTTCTCATGTTGTTGTAAACTGCAGATGTGCCATTACGTCATCAGAGCTTGGACTCAGAACAATTGCTGCTCTGGTACGTCTCACACAGGCTGCGCTTGTGACAACACAGGCCACTTGTTGATTGATGCCCGAGGGAACAAAATGTTTCCCTTCTTTCCATTTTTGGCCTCTGCACCCTGAGCTTGCCCTCTGGCCACTGTGTCATCA
This sequence comes from Istiophorus platypterus, assembly GCA_016859345.1. NCBI lineage: Eukaryota > Metazoa > Chordata > Actinopteri > Istiophoriformes > Istiophoridae > Istiophorus > Istiophorus platypterus. The sequence continues at coordinate 26,546,176 of CM029123.1, forward strand.
ACATTTTCCATCCTTGTGGCCTAAACTTTCTGCCTCTTTGCCCCTCATTTCCTTCGGTCCTGCAAAAGTCAAATGGATCTCACCCAATAAAATGACTGGATTATTTAAAAGTCTGCACAGCGTCTCAGAACTATTAAATAAAAAATTCTAAACTTGCATATGGAAGCTAATGATTTCAACCTGCTCATAAGACTGGGCACAAATTCCTGTTGGGTTTGGGCTGCATCTGTTGATTAGCGTTTAATCTGCCAGCTGTTTTCTTGACTAATCCGTTATTAATCCATTGCTCGACCGATAATAGGTCAGAAAATTGAGGGAAATCCAGTTCAGTAACGCTTCACTTTACAGGGCTGTAATTCCTTGGAAGTTTCCTGCAAAGACTTTTGTAGTAGCATGGTGCTAATTGTAGGGAAATTGTAATTTTCCTGAAGGAAACCCATATAAATATTCATTTTTTTCCAGTGATTGCTTGAACTTTATTCTTCATACATGTTCAACCGTGTCCTTTCACATTGTTAAATGGAGCCCTGCTGTTCACTGAATAAAAGACTCAGTAAAAGACTCAATAAAAGACTTAGTTTACACCGGCAATTCACTGGAAATGGTCGACTGATTATATTGAATGATGTTTCTGATATTTTCCTAATATTAGTGCAACTTTACAAAATATTTTCCAGGGTTTGACTGATTGAACTAAAGCAATAAATCACTTGATTATTAAATGATTATTAGTATTATCGCCTAAGTAAACAGATATTTTGTTTCAGCTCCAGTTGTGTTTGCTCTCTGCAAAAACCACAAGTCCCCTGAAGGGAATATTTAACTTTTAGGTGTAAAGGTTGAGGAATTTTACTCAGTATAAGCAGCAATGAGCATAAATTAAGTCACTATGCTTAATTATTACAGTCACAACAAATGTGGAAAAGTTTGAATCTAGTGAGTTGTTGTTTTATCATGTATGACGTGTTTGGCAGATGGCGGGAAACGCGGCAATGAGCGCCCTAATAAGAAAAACAAGAACCTTCAAAGACCTTTTTTTTTGGTTCAATCCAGGTCAGTAGTGCAGAGAGAGGGGAGGGCGGGGGGGGGGGGGTCCCTCGGTTAACCACCAATACATCAGCCTTCCATGACTGCACAGTGGAGGCCAAAATAGTCTTTAACAGGATGAGATCATGAAGGCAGCAGTGGAACAAACCACCTCACCATCCAAAACCAAATGTGAGATGTCAGACTGCTGCTGTCCAGAACCTTAGACTAACAGAAAAAGATTAAGAGAGAGAAAGTCTTTACATGCACAGAAACAGAGATAGAGAGATGAGGTTTGCGGGGAGGGGGGCATAAAAGGCGTCCGACAGAAAAATTCCAGAAGCTTCTGCTAAAACATACCAGAGGGCCTAGAGGAGAGAGGCGAAGTGTCTCTGTGCATGTATGTCCTCCTCGAAATTCCCAGGAGGGACAGAGGAAGAGATAACGCTGTATAAACAAAATGAGAGAAACTATGCAGAAAACAGAGAGGAAACGTCGACCGAGGGAGGGGAAGAGAATAAAGAAAGAAAGGAGTCAATGGAAAAGGTGCTTAAGTGCATAAGCAGCTCAGAAAAGATGTTAATGCACACACGCGCACTTGTGAGGAAAAACCATTCAAGCCACACGTGTTTCTGTCGCTTTTTCCTCTGACACACGCATGTACATACCCAGAGATGCAGTCATGGTGCGACCCTGTCAGAAGTTCGCGAATCAAGCCGGCTTCCTATTCGACACCCCAGCCCCAACCCCTCCCCCCCCCCCTCCAGGATTGTAGGGATCACTCCTTCGCCTTCCTGCTCCAACGTCTTTATCTCTTTCCGCCTCCCGGCGTGAATGAAGCGGTCCCTGTTACCAGATTCTCCTCCTCCTTCTCCTCTCTCTCTCTCTGTTTTACTTCAGTCTGCAATCTGAGCCCCGACTCGGTGAAGCCTTTTTTCTTTTTTCTTTTTTCTTTTCAGGGTCAAGATAGTTTCTCCAGCATGTCCGATTCCTTTTAGTCCCCCCCCCGGACGGGAAAATCTGGCTCTCCCGTTCTGTTCCCGGCTTGTTGTGACTCCGCTCGACTTCTGGGTTTGCATGGAGGGAGGGACAGAAAGAGGGAGGGACGGAGGGAGAAAGGAGAGGTAGAGAATTTCTACCCCCCTCCCTCCCCATCCATCCTTGCATACACACCCTCCCTCCCTCCTCTTCCCCTCGCTGACCACTGAGCATTGTTCCTGCCGGACCGCTACGAGCTACTTTCCCCCAATCAGAGTGGATTCCAACAGGGTCAGGGGTCACATGTGGCCTTTTATGGACCACAGAGAGGAGGAGGGGAAGGTGGTGGTGGTGTTTGGTGGTGAGGTGGTGTTTGGCGTTCGGCGGGGGGGGCTCTTGGGAGTTTCTATGGCCTCTCTGTCAAAGCATGTGTGTGTCCACTCCCACCATCTGCTCGCCACAAACACAGGGACAAAGGCATGCGGATGCACGGCGGCTGCGTCTTCTGCCATGTGTCCAGTCTTAGCGCATCATAAATTAGACCATAAAGCCCCCTTGATTGAATTGTGTCGGGTTTACTTTCTGTCGCGGCACAGGCATGTGCCCGCGTACACTTATTTTAACCCCCGTGTCACGGGAAACGAGCCGGAAACGAGCCGGAACGGACGCTGACTCCATCCACCTGTTTATCAGTCCAGAGGCTGGCGGCGGCGTTTCGAGAACAACATTAAAGATGTAAACAAAAATCTCTAAGAGCATCAGGACAACAGCTGGGAGCTATGTTACTGTCAGCCGCAGCTTAATATTTCCCAGAGAAGTGTCGACCTTCTAATCTAACCTCCCAAAATGTTGAACTGCTCCTTTAAAGGAATAGTCAAAAAGATTTTTGCGGGTTGCGTCTTTGAGTCGTGTGGACGTCGCCTCTTGTCTCTCTGTGTCCTTCATTTTTCAGTTTACCTGCTTTTTTTCACTGCAAATATTCGGAACAAAATTCACAAAATGCATGATAGAAAAGAGTCAGCAATGAAAAAATTGTGTTTTTTGTTAATGATCCAATTATGGTTGTAAATACAGGCGACTTGTCTGGAAAAACTCTGATGAAAAATAAAAACGCGAAAGAGTTTAAAGGGGCCATTTTGCACATTTATGACCATGCTCGTTTTCTCTAAGTTTACAGATTTACAATTTCCTCATTTTTTCAGTTTATCAGATGATCGAACTGAAAAGTTGCTGTTGCTCTTTAGCTCGACAGCTGTTGTCATACATGACTTATCATGCATAAGTTTTTCAGTTATTCATCAGTGCAATGTTTTCATACTTTCCTCTGTGATTATTGATTTTCTTTTAACTTCTTTACTATTTTCACGTATTTCTCTGCACTTTGGTTAACATTTGTAATTTTTAAATATAATTTAGATATTAAGTGGCTTATAATAAAAGCTTACGGTTTTTGAAAAACTGTCATTTTATGCAATAAGGGCAGTTTTCTCGCAATAACGATACAGATACAGGTTCAGAAAACAGTAACAACTTTGATTCCGTCATTTGTCGTGTCGTTTGTGTTGACGACCTGTCAATCAATTTTACAGTAGCTTTCAGTCCTTTTGTTTACATGTTGATCATGTAATTTTTTTGATCACATGATTAATGTAGGTGGAAATTACATCATGAAACATCTGTCATCACAAAACCTTCTCGAGATCGACAGCGGCACTTGAAACCCTTGATATCCGTCATCTGTCTCTCACGTACAAACAATCTCCTCGTCTGAGGGCGAACCGCTCCCTGCTCACGTACTCTTTCCCGACCTTTGACCCCCGAGCCTCAGACAGCCCGCCGTTTGTCCGAGCCAGCCACCTGCCTTCGCTGGACCTCGGCTCATAGCAGCATCTACATTCCTTTCGAGCGGAATCCTGCTTCCGCCCGACTGAGAGCTTCTGTCCATCTGTGTGTGTGTGTGTGTGTGTGTGTGTGTGTTTATCACTGTTTGTTTTGATTCGGCCGCAAGTCAACAGCATAAAACGTTGTTACGTAAGATTTCAGAGCCACGCCTCTCTCCCCTGAGGAAATGAAGGGGATGATGGTGGAGTTCATCTCTGGGTGGGCGCAAAGGCAGAACTCTGAGCAATTTGAAAAGGATGAAGTACGGAAAAGATGTGAAGAATGACACCGATCTGCTGCCATTAGGGTGAAAACTTTTTGTAATATTACAGGTAATTTGGCTGGATTCCGTGTTTAACTTCCTTTCACTGTTTTCTTTGACTTATAAGGTTCATGAAATGTTTTCTGAACCGAATGGATGAAGTCAAAACTACTAGGACATCCAACAAAGAACAAAGCAGGTTCTTGGATGTCATGTTTGTCAAATAAAACAGCCCCCAAATATTGTGTGCATGTGAAATATTAGTGTTGCACTGACTTGATGATTTTTCAGGACAAAAGCTGTCCTGATTTTCTGGTTAAAACTGGGGTAAATTTAGTTGAAAATTGCATGTAAGATGTTGAAATATAATGAATATAGTGGGTCAAATTTAAATGAAAGGCGTTGCTCATAGCGTTAAACCCACAGAAAAAGATCACCACCTCTGCAGCTGCCCTCAGTTCAGCGGATCTTTTTTTTCTCTTCTGACTCAGTGCTCTGGTTTTGCAGCCCATGGCCTCACTGTTTTGGTTCAGCCTCGCCGTCTCCCTATTATCTATCTCCGATAAAGACTCTGACCTTGATCACTCAGTAAACAGAAACAGTCAGGGACCAGCTGGTGAACACGGTGGAGCAAAAGAACCAGATATTCCCCCTCCGGAGCTGGTGGAGACCAAAAACGGAGCTAAAAGAGAGTGAATACTGGGCTCAGGCTCATCAGATGATCAGAAACTTGACTAAAAATTAACGCTAATGTTGCTCTGTGTCCGTTAGATGTGTAAGAAGGTGACTGTTTGCTGGTCAGTTACGATGTAGTTGCCCCCAAAAGGCACCAAAACATCCTGATTTCAATATTTACAGGCACAGACCAGAATATCTTTGATACACTGCCTGAAATTATCTCATGTTACTGTGTTTTTTCATCATTCAAGTTAACACAATTAATACATTTTGAATGTGTCTGTGGTTGAACGCTGCGCGCTGCATCTGCATCAGCAGCGCTGCGCCGCTGCGCGCACGCGCGCCGCGCTGCGCCGCGCTGCACGTCGCGCTGCACGTCGCGCTGCACGTCGCGCTGCACGTCGCGCTGCCTGTCGCGCTGCACGTCACACTGCCTGTCATGCTTCAATCCCAGCATCCCCCACTGATCGCCAGCCCGGTGCCTACGCCGTGGGAACTCCCGCTGCAGGGCCGACTGACTGCACCGCTGCCCACAGTAATCGCTCCCCACATCGCTGTAGCCCGAGGTCGGTTTGTGATTACGCTAATGGCTGTAAACATGAAAATCAAAATAATTTAAAATGGGGAATCTGACTGCTCGGCCCCCGACACGGAAAATTGTTTCCCAGACTGTCGTCTGCTCTTTAACGTGGGAAACAGGAAGCCCTTGTCTGCCCCCCCCCCAAAAAAATGGGAGTGAGCAAAAGATATTCTGTGTCCTTTGTTAATTCTTCTGTTCATCCAGCAGAAAGAAAGAATCAGGTGTTCGTCTGCACACAAATAATAGTCCCCCTTTCATCAGCTGTTTCTCCGTCCCGAGGCCTCTTATGTTCTGACAAACATGTTTACAATAAACAGACAGACCTGCCCTTTAAAGGAATGGGCAGATTTTTCTGGAAATATCCCGTCATAAAGTCCACTTTAGTTTTGTTTTTAATAAGTGTTTGTGAGAACATTTAGATCTTCTGTGCTGTTTATTGTTTCATGCAGATCATTTTGACATTAGAGTTTATCTTAATTTGTCTGAAAACAAGTTTTTCTTGATAAACATTTTCAAAATTTTACAAAAACTCTTCAGTTATAGAGCTGAGCTACTTCTTTTGGGTGGAGGTAAATATAGACTCCCCAGGGGCAATAGATTCAAATCTGCATTTTTTGCATTGAAAGGCTTAAATGACTTAATTTGCACTTGATCAATTAATTTGCAACCATTGTGGTTTATAGTATCATAGCAATGATGAACCATCCCTGTCTCATTGTTTCGTTTTTTTTTAACTTTGTTTTCGTTTTTTTTGTTGCTGTTTTTTTTAATGGATGATTTTTGTTCCGTTTGGAACTAAGACTGAACTGAACTAAAATGTGCTTATTGTTATTCACAGCCCTGTTTTTCATTAAACAGTGACCGTTTTTTCATTAAGCTCCCTCAGAAAGCTGCACCAACAACAAGTCCTCATGATGAGGGAAGCCTGTAGCCTCCAGTGTTAAAGTCACGCACTTTGACTCTGACCTCTTTCATTAGACTTTTTTAATGAGTCACAGCATCATCACACCACTTCTGCCTCTTCTTGTCATTAAGAGGCTGCATGACGGGAGAACGTAAACACTGTTGTTCTAAGTGTTTCAGCAAATGAACCAGTGTTGTGGTCTCTCTCACAAGGACAGTCTCGAGTCTTCGTCTTCAGAGACTCTCGTCTGAAGTCTAAACGGGATTATCACGGGAACGCTAATCCTAATCGCGACCTACTGTCACAGAGGTGAACAATGTTTTCAGAACTGGTTTTAGGCGTTTCTCTGGACATCGGACGAGCTGACAGCTGCCGTTCTTCCCTAGGGAAACAGTCTCCATATGCCTGACAGCCAACTTTCACAGGAAGTGGGATGTGGAGCACATAATCCTCTCTCTGGTTTTATCATTAAATTTCAAAACCATCTACAAATACGTCCGGCCACCGTCACGACGCGCGTGGCCTCCGCTTCCTCGCCATTTTAGCCCCGGGAAAGTTCACCGGCCACTGCGGGGAGGGGGGTGGGGGGTGGAGGCGGGGGGTGTCACCCCGATCAGATCCGAGACTCGGCCGCACAGCGCCTGTGTTTTTTTTTTATTTTTTTTGTTGTTTTTTGACACTACTGTAAAATTCCCTCTGCAGCTGTGCGCTACACATCTCCCTCAAGCAGGATGTCGCGGCAACAAAGGACCCTCCCCTCTCCTCCCGTCGCCTCCCAGAACAGGACGTGAGTGGACATCCTGCCAGCGACGGCCTCTTCCTATGTTGCCCCTATTAATAGCGGACGTCCAGCATCAGCTGTCCTGCAGGGGCTCGATAAGAAGTAGGATAAGCACATTTTTTAAACTCTACCCCCCACAACCACTTTTTTTTGCCTCTAACCCTAAAATACAAGAGTTCAGGAATGAGCCATCTGTCTGCGTCTGAGCAACCGTGACTTGCCAAAAACAGAGCCGTGCCCACATAGTCCAGCCAATGGCAACAAAGCACAGGCCAGGTGTGTGTATTAGTGTGTGTGTGTGTGTGTGTGTGTGTGTGTTTTGGTACTTTATGCCAGAAGGACATTCCAGCCCCGACTCCTGAACGCTGTCCAGCCGCAATCAGGATTTCAAGTGTTTGGGCTCAAACTTTTAGTGCTTTCGCCAGTCATTCACACACTCACACACACACACACACACCACACCACATTTACTTGGTCACACACACACACTCCCGGGAAAGTCTACCTTGCGTCCAGCTGTGTTGGTCCCACTGCCCAACGGCCCTGAGATGGGAACTCTCGGAGAAATGTTTCACTGTGAAAAGAAAGAAGATGCTGATAAGATTCACAGAATGCGGACACACCCACGGGCCGGCATGTCGGCATTCTGACATTATCTCTCACCATAGGGCGTCGGGGGCGTCACCGGGAAGGCCGGGGTCTTTGGAACGGCGTCCGCTTCGTCCGTCCGTCCCCGATGGTCCACGCTGTTGGCCTTGTGGAGGTGGGAATGCTGTAGGATAAGAACAACGGGATGAAATGGGTGAGAAAAGAGCAAGGGGGAAAAGTGAAAAGTATGATTTGTTCTTACGGGGTGACAAGCCCTTACACACACACACACACACACACACACACACACACACACACACACACACACATTCCGCCAGACATCAGTCTTGTGATCTGTGTGTGGCTGCAGCCTGTGTTTTGGTGTAAACAGTCGGGCCATTCATGCCACCCAACCATAAGAATGAGTACAAGAGCAGAAAAGAAAAAACAAAGAAAAGAGACAGAGGGAGGGAGAGAGGGAGGTAAAAACGAAACGTGCAGAGATCCAGATAAAGTTACACAATCCTAATCTCATAATCTCAACAGAGGTACTTCCCTGTAACAGATTTTAAAGCGATAATGTTACCCTCGGATGTGATTCAGTGACGTGTCACTTCAGTGAAAGGGTATAAAAGTTTAGGTACTTTTCACCACACCCAAAATAATCTGGTATAATCTGGTTAGGGCTGTAGACAAGACCACTTGATAGCGAGCCCGGGACGGGTCCAAGTCCCAGGATCCTGCCAAAACCAACGAAAGGGCAATAAAAAAAAAGAAAAAGCGCCGTCACTGCTTGTAACACGTTTGACTTCCTGTGGTTTCCATCACTCAGCAAAGCCTTTGAGATGTCAGAAAAGTGACATGATCTTCAGCGTCTGATGTCTCTTCTTCCTCCGTGTGAACGGCGCCCATATTTAAGTAATGGACTCTACTTATATAGCGCTTTTCTACTCTTATCAACCACTCAAAGCGCTTTGGGGCTCAGTATCTTGCCCGAGGGCACTGGGACAAATGGACTGGGGGGTCGAACCGCTGCCCCCCCAGTCAGCCGGCGACCTTCCACTCCGCCTCCGGATCCTCGGCCGCCCATTAGCATGGTCCCCTCGTGTATAAGTGCCGCCTGGCGGATGCTGATTACTGGTTCGCTGTCGATTCATACCCTGTGTGAGTCGTGTGTGTGTGTGTGTTTGTGCTTTTTTTCATGCTTTAGTTGTTTGCTGTGTAGCTTGTTCGCACATGTCATGTATTTATATTTGTTTTTGCAGGTGCCTTGGTTGTTTTTTTTTTTTCTTCCTTCCAGTGGTGCGTGAAATACGCCTGGGCCGCAAGCGGAATCTATCTCAGAGTCACGACAGTCTCGTAAAAGTGCGGTTGCGGTTGCGGTTCACGGGACTGTGTCGCAGCGCCAGGTGGCTCCATCCGACGCATCTGGCTCCCATAGCGAAGTGATCAGTCGCATGTACGAATGGGACACGATGAAAATGACTCCGCGTGAGCCCCAGGTTTGTGTGTGCCATAGAGGCAAAACATCTGGTTGTGGGAAGCGAAGACATTTGCCAGATGCTTGGAGATATAAATGAGCCTAAACAACAGGAGTTTGTGGTCTTTCCTGCCCCGTCTGTTCTGAAGCTGGTTATTACAGTGAATATCTGTCCTCCGCTTTGTTGAAATACTGAGCACCGACAGTAGTAAAGTCCTAAAAATATGATGTTTTGATCACTGGGGTGAAATTAAACCACCGGCGGTAAAGTCGAGCTCAGGCAAGGTGAACTTGAAAACTGTGTTTTACCCAAGACGGCGAGAAGGGGGGGCTGTTGAGCGGGGAGCCCCTGAAGGTCTGAGGTCCGCCCCCTCTCCATTCTGGACTATGCAGGCCAGCATGGTCCGTCATGTCGCTGGCCTGCTTCTGCTGCTTCCACCCTGATGGGGAGCGGAGATAGAGAGGGGGGTGAGGGTGGGGGGGGCATGGGAGGCAGAAAAGGGAGAGAGCCAGACAGTCAGACAGATTGTGATCAGAAATTTAATCAAAGGATCAAACTCGCATCGCGAGTTTGTCCGTGGAATATCCACCAGCAGTTTTGTCTATTCTTATAAAAGAAAATAAAAAACAAACAAAAAAACCCCATAACATTAAAGAATATCGACTCTTTGTTGTGGCCAAATGAAGACGGTGATTGAAAGGCAGTGACTTGGCGTTGGCGTTGGCGTTTGGCGCATTCACGACGGAACAAAAACCTTCCGCGCTTCTTTTGTCGCGCCAAGCGTTGCCGCCACTGTGGCTGTCATCGGGCCAGAGCAGCGGCGGCGTGGTGGCGGGGAAAATGAAAGCGTCGGTTGGAGCGGTGGGCCGTTCTCGTCTCAGACCCGAGTAGATCGGGTCGCATCTGATAGTCTGCGTCCAACATCACATCAGGAATGTTCGGTTGTGTAACCGCTCGTTTTAGAGACTTAATACTTGCAAATATCTTAAATGATGAAAAATTAGAAAACTACCTGCGGCAAAGGGAGAAAAAACTTTATTCCACCGTTATTTTTTTCGGCCCCCAGGTTAGAGGCTGGTTTACCCCCATTGGTTGCTGACCCTCGCCGTGCAAGTCACAGCGGTTCAGCCAGAGGCTCCTGTGTTATCTAGACCAAAAACTTCGATATGGATAATTTGAGTCTTATTTTTTTTATTGATACTTGAAGTGCAGTGGCGACAGTATTTTTTTTTTGTGGTTCTTTTTAGGCAGCGAACGAGATCACGTATGCGCGCAGACTTTATTCAATGTCCTTGTGTTGCTTTAGTCGGCTACAACAACAAAAACACTCTTACTGCCTGGAAACACCAAAAAACACACCACAACACCAGTGTCTGACGTGTGTGTGTGTGTGTGTGTGTGTGTGTGTGTGTGTGTGTGTGTGTGTGTGTGTGTGTGTGTGTGTGTGTGTGTGTGTGTGGTGACACTGATTCACCATTTTTGGGGCCAGTGCTCAATTGTGCCTATCGACCATAAACAGCGACGGGGGAACAACGCGAGCTCAGATTTCATTGTGAGCATCCATCATCTCAAAAGAAACACATGACGGGCCGGGCTGGTCCAGCTGAAACCAGTTACCCCCCAGACCAGAGAAGGCCTTCTGAGGGTTTGGAGGAGCTTTACAGGACGGAGGATGACTTCATACCTGCTGTACCTGTGAGCTGGGTAGGGGTTGGGGGGGGTCTACTCTCCTTTTTGAAGAGTGCAAATCTGAGATGATGAGAGGGCGAAGGAAGCTATGATGCAAGCACAACAGAGAGCAAAGTGTTGTGTCAGACTTCAAAAGCATTCCTGATCGCTGACGAGACCCCCCCCACCCCCCCGCCTGAAAAAACATCCCCTCCGAAAAACACATGTTACAAACAGACTCCGTCATAGAGATGCTGCTTGGTGAAATATAAGGGGGTCCGTGCCACAAATATGCCCCTGGGAAATATTGGCCTCTAGGAAAGCGCCCCACCCCAACCCCCCACCACCACCCCCACCATGCAAAACATACATACAAACACACATGCTCCACTTCCTCTGCTCAAATTCCACAATTTAAGGAGAACTCAGAAGAACCTCTTGTTGACCCTGACGGCACAGAACCCCCGAAAAAAAAAAAAAAAAAAACGTGGGATGAGAAGTTAGGGCCAAGAGGAACAACCCCCCCCCGGCACATGGTCGCAGGTCACAGTGGAGGCGCTGACGGGCAGGATTCATTATGCAGCCTTTCCCGTTGGTCCCCTCCGTCGTCGGGGAGCCTCCTTGTGGAGCGGCGGGGGCCACTTCGAAAGAACAGCTGCTCCGTATGCAGAGGAGGTGGGAGGGGGTGACGTCACTCGCACACCCTTGACCCCCCAGAAAAAATGAATCAGGGACGGAGGTCGTGGCAGAAATGTGCCTCCTCCTCCAGGCTCCATCCCAGTGGAGATCAGAGGGAATAAATCTATCATGTGGTGGTGGTGGTGCTGGGGGGGGGCAATGGTGAGAAGAGGGGTCAGGAAAACAAGCCTCATCCGACCCTGTCACCTAGAGACAGAGACGAATATTTACAGTATCCACATATGTGCAACTCACTGAGCCGTAAAAACGAACACCAGGTTCTCTTTACGTTGACAGAAACGAGATCCGGTCACAGCACGTTTCCTATGTGCTGCTGCAGTTCCACCGTCTAGGAAGTTTGTTTCTAAGGGGACGGGGTCACGGGGTCACGGGGCTCAGCTCCAAGTTCTCGGAGGCGCAACCAAGTTGTTGCTTCGCTTTTAAGTTGAGCCTGACGTCGCCCGTACTGAGTCCGGCTCCCTGGTCATCAGTTCAGCAAGCACCTCTGCCGGCGCTTGTCCTCAGGTCATGGGAAAATCGACTGCGTTTACCACAGTCTGAGCAAAGCCGGCCCCTCTCGAAAGAGAGGCAAGTCGGAGACGGGTTTTAACGTGATCCTCACGGATATAAACAGAGCTCACTGCTCTATGTCCACAAAGTTTCCCTCTATATCATCAAGGAGCCTTCAGTTTTGTCTTTATATATTTCTTTGTGAGCCGTTTAAAAAGCTCCTCGTCCATAGGATTTGACCTGAAAACACTGATATTTTTCGATCAGCTTGTTGCTAAAATTATTGACGATGTTTATTTCACTGTTCAGATTCATATCTGTTATTGTGTGTTCTAGGACAAGACACAAAGCGCCCGAGAATGAAATTACAAAATCTCTGCATTTTATCTTCCAGCTACACCAGTTAAAAATAGCAAATAAAACTGGAGGTTGGACACACTGGCTGTGAAGAAAACCAATGAGCTGCAACTTCAGAGAAGTTCAAGTGGTGTAGAAAATTACAAGGCTCTCACCTTTAACCTGATCTTCCTTAACTTGAGAAACATCGTAGCACCGTTAATGTCCGATTAATGATAGTAAGAATAAAACTGATAATAATAACAACTTCCCTTCTCAGTCCCTGTGTTGAGTTGATCTAAAGCTGAGGCCCAACCTGAGACCAGGACACTGACGTGATACCAGACACCAGGATGCTGGCAAGAGTTCACACGGTCCAATAGTTCATGTGCTTTTTATTATTCAGCATCATAGGAGAATAAAGGGGGTAAAACCCAGACCATTAAAGAGGACGTCGAGCTCCATGTCTGTACGTTTCATCTATGGGTCGATAAAAATGTGAGTAGGGATTTAGTTTTTCTTGGGAAGCAAAAGCACTGAGTTAAACTATAACTTTTTATTAGGATTTTGACTGTGACTTCTGTCCCAATAAAATCCGACGGGAGGCTTTTGCCTTATAACCAATCTCTCCCGGTGTCTGGTGTCTCGACCGAATCTTCCTCAGACAAAACAGGAGCTCATTCGCTCCCGGTCAGCAGCTTGCGAAACTGTAGCATCTGTAATCATATCCTTTTGATTATGTCTGCAAGGCATTGCTCCCATTGCGACTTTCGCTGTGGCGAAAGCCCCGGGAAAGGTCTGTCTTTGCACATACTCTCCTTACGTAACTTTCTTCTCCGATATCTGTATATTTCCATTCTAGAAAAAAAAAAAAAAAATCAGGCGGATGGGAGGGTAAACACCGGGTTGTGCCGAGAGCAGAGGTCCCGAGTCGACCGCGGGAATATCCACTGCCTGTTTAATCAAACGCTTCCACCCTTTCAGTAAACACGCCGCAGCTGTATGCCTCCCTCTCTCTCTCTCTCTCTCTCTCTCAGGTGGAGGTTTCCACGGCTGGGCAGAGCCTCATGGCTATAAATGGTTCACTGTGTGTTCGTGTGCGACGGCCGAGCCGAGCCGCGGCCTTCATCTGCCGCCAGCTGCGTTTGACTCTGTGTGGCATTAAAGGGCAAGTTCCACCCAAAATGATTTGCCACGTGCGCCGGTGCATTTAAACAACTCCAACGCCCCAATCCAAACATTACATCTTCTATATCTGATGTGTGGAAATAAGAAAAAAAAAGATTTCATCACATTTATTATGGTTTGACCGTCATCACCTCCCTCCAGGAGTCCCGGTCTCACACCGAAACTTTGGTTCACAACGCTGTGCTACCGCAATGTGGTTTTACCGGCGGCGAACTAGCAAAGCAGCCAAGAGCAGGCGACGTGTAAATCAGCTGCGGCGCTACCAGGAGCTGCATTTATCCTCTGCATCACTGGAGGCTATAGCTACTTCTGCATTAGCGTCGCTCTGCAGTTATACCTTTAGGAGACGCCGCCGCGTTGATTTTATTCGCTCCCGTTTTCCACGAGTTTTGCACGTGCAGTTCGACGGCGACTGAAAACCGAGCGGATCCTGGTGGAGTCTGAGCTGATGGATGGTGAACAGCAGTTTTAGAAGAAGACGTCAGAGGAGACGTTCTGTACAACGGCGGTGAAGAAGAAGAGGCAGGAACTGTGATGCTACCAAGCCGACCGATTGGTTCTTGCAGTCTGCGTCGCCGTGACGCATAATCACAGTTTTTTGGAGATTAACATCAGGCTGCTGCTCAGGTTTTGAGGCAGAAGCATAAATTCTCCTTAAAATCTCAAAGTAGCTGTGTTGTTGGGATTAACAACCACATTATTACATTATATCATCATAATCTTCTGTGTGTTGTTTTTATATTGTTACCTGACAGATGTGTGTTTCCCTTGTGGCTGAGGCCGTTGGTTTGGAGGGAGGCGGAGTGGGTAAGAACAGGGACATAGGTTGGATCCAGTTCCAGAATCAGCTGGTTCAGCTGATCCATAGACTCATCGAAGTCTATGTTTAACGACGTCAGGTCCTCCTCCTGGTGAGATACGTTGCGTGCGTTGTGACCTGGCTGCGTGTCGCGCACGTCCCCGGTGTTTGGCGTGACGGTGCGCGTCCCGTCCTCGTCCACCAGGCCCCTCTGCACCGCTTCCCTGCTGCTGGTTCCTCGCAGTGGTGCGTCGGGAGCTGCCAGTGGCGGCGGCCTCCCTTTCTTCGCTCTGCTCGCCCCATCCGCTTCGTCCACCTTGAAGTAGCTGCCGCCAGCGGCGTCCACCATCTGCTGCCGCCGTACCCAGCAGTGCGTGGAGTACTGGGCCTGGGCCGATCTCTGGGGCTCGGGCAGGCTCTCGGTGGACAGGGAGCAGACGCCGCTCGAGCTCGGCTTGTCTGAGGCTGAAGCCGCCACGTCGTCTGCTCGGTCCTCGTCGTCCAGTATGTCGGTCTCCCTCTCGCCGGACGACGACGCCTCCCCGTTGACAGCGCGCACCAGCCCCGATCGGCCTACGGCCACCTCCGCCTCCCCTCTGCCGATGGCGGCGAGCTCAGCCATGACCTCCAGAAGAGGCTGAGCAACGGCGAAGTCCAACCCAGGGAGCGTCTTCCCCCCCTGGGTGCCCTTGTCCTGCTCAGGCCCTCCCCTCTGCCAGGTCGCGGTCCTCCCCTGCGAGGAGCCGGAAAGGCCCGAGTCGCTGCTGGCCGATGGCACCCGGTCGCTGAAGCTGCTGGCGGTTGGGGCTAGTGAAACTCCTTCCTCGCCGCTCCTCTTCCTCACTCTGCCGTGAGAACCACCATTTCCAGGGTCAAGGAGTTGAGGTGGAGCTGCAGAGACAATAAATAACTAAATAAATAAAAAATCGCCGTGTTCAGCAGGAGGTTAACATGTCGACAGGAGACTGAAAACAGATGCAGATGTGACCTATTGAAGACATTGTGGAGGTTTGGTCTCAGAAAAGAAGGGGGACATGATGGAATCAAGTTTCTTTAACCACATGTTTTATTTGTGTTTGTTGGTAAAAGCCTTTACTGGTTCATCGTCGATCGATATTTAGCTCTAGTGTCTCTTTAGGAGTCACTTGTAAATTGAAATATAACCCACAGCCGCACCAAGGAATGTTTGTTCTATAAAATGAATGTAAATATTGAAAAATCACCATTATTTTTTTTTGTCCAACCGCGGTCCAAAGCCAAAAGATATTAAATTTAAGTTTACAAACAAAAAAACAAAAGAGGAAAATGTTCAATTTTAAGAAACTTGAATCTAATAATATTTTGGCATAAAGAAATACTTAAATGATGCTACGTCTTTTGAACATCTATCAGCAGATCATCCATCAACTGATAATCAACAGTAGCATAAAATAAAGGACTTTCTCCCAATAGCAGGAAGCACTTCCATGGAGAATAGCCACTTTTTAAAAATCAGCTCCTCTCAACCACAGTCGGAGACATTTCAGTCAGTAATCAAAGTTAAACTGTGGAAGTTTGACCAAAAGTGGAAACTAGAGTTTTTTATTGAACATACTCTCGGCGCATGTGACTCCATACCTGCACCGGCGCTGCATATGACTCATTATGATACACACACACACACACACACACACACACACGCAAAACACAAACACACCACCTGTTGGACCGCAGCCATCGCTCCAGACACACTCCATGTAGATAACACAGAGCCCCCTTTGTGTGGGCAGGCGGATGCATACGTGTGTGCTTGTGTGCGTGTGTGTTTGTGTGTGTGTGTGTGTGTGTGTCGCACGGAGGACTTGTCTGTCATAGACGTCTACCTGAGGTCTCAGACACAGACAAAAAAAAACAAAACCTAGACTCAGAGTTTGTCATACTTTGACCTCAAAAGGAAACTTCTGAGTCGGAAACACACCAGAGCTGCAGCAGTTAATCATTAATCAGTTGATCAACAGGAAACCAATCTAATCAACTATTTTGATCATTAATTCATCATTTGTGGGCAAATATTTTCGAGCAAATATGCCAAAAAAAATCTCTTTCTCTGCTCTGGCTTCACAGTTATGAGGATTTACTGCTTTTTTGTCATCATTAATGAGAATAAACTGAATTTCTCCCAGTTGAACAAACTATGTAACTAAAAGGCGTCACCTCTGGCTTTGGGAAATTCTTTTTTCTAAGTGTCGGAACAGTTATTTGAGGAAGTTATCTAGAGTTTCACCTCTTTAAAAAAAAACAAAAAAAAAACCCACTAGACGGCAACATCCATCATGACTAAAAGAGCGGGTAGTCGTCTGTCGGCCTCGGATCAGATAAGACCGGCTGGTACAGTGACTGCGACAGTGCGTACGGTGCATACCAGAGCCCTACGAGTCCACAGAGGCGATAAAAACTCAAATACCAGACGCACAGGGTGAAACCTCACGGCTGGTCTCACGCTCACAGATGCACAGATGAGAAACACATCCACAAAACCCATACACACAGGCCGTATAACCGTTTGGTTGTTCTTTTAACAAGAACTGTGAAAATGAACAGTGCTTCAATTAAAAAAGACACACACCCACACACACTCACACACACCCTCACACACACTCACACACGCTCACACACGCTCACACACACTCACACACTGCCAAATACCAAAGTAGCATCAAAAAGCAGGCTTACTTTACCGGCGGGTTTCAGGAGCCAAACTTTCACTGTTCCCTCTGCGCGACTAGAAAACAGGATGGAAGTGTTTTGCCTCCCCACCCCCCCTCAGCGCCCCCCCCCCCTTTTTGCAGTCAGAGAAAGAGGAAAAGAGAAACAGATGACAGGCGGAGAGGAAAAGAGGGGGAAAGGACGAGGACGAATGAAAGGGCGAAGAGGAGAGAGAAGAGGTTGGGGGGGTTGGGGGGGGCTATAAAGAATCGGACGGCTCGGTTGAAGTCTCCGTTTCCCCTCCTGTGCTGTCGTCCTCTCTCTCCGGCTCTCAGGCTGCCACAGGAAGACAAGCAAGGAACATTCTTGCTCTTAAGGTGCTAACAGCCCCTCCGTGCCCCCCCTCCTCCCCCCCCAACCTCCTACTCTCTTTCCCCTCTCTCATGTCAATCCTGTGCTCCTTCCTCGCCCGCTCCGTCCCTGCAATGTGAATCCCCGCCTTCGCCGTCACCAAGAAATCAGCCCCCCCCCCCGCATCCTGTCGGGGGCTGACACAGGTAGGCAACGCTGTGCAGGGAGTGTGCACTCATGCATTTTTTATGTTAAGGGGCCGGGGGGGGGGGGTGTCAGTAAAAGGAAACTGAAGGGTGGATCATTCACCAGACTTGCAGGTACAAATACAAGCACAGGTGGAGGAGTTTGTGCAGCAGCATAATGCAAAAACAACACAAAGCACAAGGGCTGTGAGGCAGCCAAATATGGAGAGGGGGGAATGTAAACATGGGGGCGGGCTCCGGAGAGACTTGTGCGTAGGAGCCGGGGGGGGGGGGTCAAGGGCTGGGGACGTATTGGACAAATTGCAACCTGCAACTTGAAC
The DNA here is from genome assembly GCA_016859345.1 of Istiophorus platypterus. Classification (NCBI taxonomy): domain Eukaryota; kingdom Metazoa; phylum Chordata; class Actinopteri; order Istiophoriformes; family Istiophoridae; genus Istiophorus; species Istiophorus platypterus. The sequence continues at coordinate 26,564,076 of CM029123.1, forward strand.
CTGAAAAGCAACACGCACAGATGGAAAGAGGGAGACAGTGGAGGAGATAAAGAGGAGGGAGGCGATGTGGAGATGGAGTGATACAATGAAAGGAGTTGGGCGAGTGGTGGTGGGGGGGTGGGGGGTGGGGGGCTATGTGAGTGGGCTGAGGGGGTAAAGTAGAACCACCTGTGGTTGAAAACAACATTCTTGCGACTGGCTGCGTTGCTAACTGGCTGGCACCCTCATTATGCTCTTGTGTGCGTGTGCTGGCGGTCAAACGTAACGGCCACGGTGTTTGCATTCGTGTGAGCGTGTGTGTGTGTTGTGTGTGTGTGTTTACATGCTTACGTTTTGTTTTTTTCCTCCCGACCATCGGCCTATCTAAATTACATAGCTGGCCGGGGCAGATTTAGCAACGGCGTAAAACAGCTGGAACTCTAAAAAACCTCCACCGCTGAAGGTTGGAGGTGATTGTCTCAGCCATCTGGACGTGTGTTTTTTTGTTGGTGTTTTTCTCTCTGCGCGTGTATGTGTCTTGTTTGTGTGTGTGTGTGCACGTGTGTGGTTGTGTGAACAGTTATTCTAACTAAAACTGAAACACCGTGAAAAACAGCACGGGGTCTGGTCTGGTCCCCCAGGAATGGCAGCAACGTTGTACGCATTCACACCGTCGGCGAGACGGTTTTCCCGCAGGACCGACCGCAGCGAAGGCCCGAGTCCAAACAGGCGGAACCAGAGATCCGGATCTGAACCCCACAGAGGGGAGACAGTGGCCAGAGGTAGAGTAATAGCTTTATTTGGCCACTTGGGGGCAGAAAAACTCCACAGCAAGCTAAAAAAAAAACACACAACTTTTGACCTATCACCGTATAAGTTAATGAGGCTAACTGGTGCTAACAGAACCACATAGAGGAGGTACAGGGCAACGTTATCATCCCATCAGAGTCGCATCTATGTCCACCCGGTGAAAGCTATTCCGATTTTTTTTCTCTCACGGCTCTGTTTTTGGTCTCCACCACCTCTGAACGGGAATCCCCGGCCCTTTCGCTAAATGCTCCACTCTGTTCACCAGCTGCTCTTTAACTGCCGTTTCAGGCTGACTGGGTGTCGGACGGTGGATTTATCAGAGTTGATTTGCTGAGAACAGCTGCTGCTGCTGTGAACAGTTTTGTTTTATCACAAATTCTTACATTGTTTTTTTGAGAATTTCAATTTGCAGTCATTCCCACCCAGAAGCTGGTGGGTATAAGCCCAGCCTGAACCACCGCTCTGTGCAGCCACCCCGGGGGGGGGGTAACTGCCCACATTCCCAACCTGGATTCATCCTGCCATCCTGGGATGACCTTACAGTCACAAGCCCACTTCAGCTGACCCTTAGCCCACCACGGAACATAGCCATTATTAATGTAAAAGTAATAAGTGAAGCATTAAAGGACTATTGCCTATACTTTACATCCAAACTAACCATCTGGAGACAGGGCTGCTGCCATCGCTGTGTCAAAGGTATTTTAGGGGTCAAATCCTCATTAAATCAGAGCTGCTCAGTGTCACTCAGGCTCCCGTTCAAATATTCATTCATTCCTTTGTTTGCTGCTGTCAATAACTCATGGCTGAAAAGGGGGAAGAGAAATAAAAATCAGATGAGAAGCACTTTTAACTTAGTCCATGTGAATTCGAGTGTTCAGCTTTAATGGAAAAATGGGGAATTCTTCAGAACACTTGGGAAAAGGCGGCTTGTTGTCGTGTTGTCGCTCAGATCTTAACTTTGCTCCCAAAAAAATATCTGTTTCTTTTCCAGAAGCGTCAGTTTTATATGACTCTCGAAGAAAAAACCCCACAAACTCAAGGTCCACTTACTGAAAAATGTAAAGGGCTTTCAGGCTCGTCCCGCAGCTGCCATCAGCAGGAGCGCACATGTGCGGCAAAAGTCAGACAAAAACAAGTGGAGCTACGTCCTAAAAAGCAGACATACTTTCGAAATGTGAAAATAATTATTGCTAATCGCAAACAGAATAACCTGACAGAGAACCGACGTGGGCTTCGGCGCTCGTCATGATGGATTACAGATATGGGGCAAGCTCAGAGAGAGAGGGAGAGAGAGAGACAGAGTCTGGAAGGCAGGAAAAGTCCGCGGCCGGATCCCGGACTACGCGGCAGACCCTGGAAAATTACCAGCAGGGTTACCGGCAGGCAAAGCGCATGAAGAGACACGGGGGAGGTTAAACACCTGTATGGCCCTTTGAAAGTGTGGACTCAGCAGACCCGCATCGTACGGGCATTCTGGTTTTCCCAGGAATCTTATGGACACAGACAAGACAAAGGTCAAAACTAGATCAGGCAAAGTTTACTCGTCTCCCAGTTATTTGCCTACAAGTTTAGTCCTGTCTGACAATTAATGCTGGGAACATCACAGCAAGTCAACAGGAAAAGAAAGTGAAAGAAAGATGTGTGTGTGTGTGTGTGGGGGGGGGGGGGGGGGTTCCTTATTGAAAAAAAAACAACAGAAAACTGCACCTTACCTGTCCCGAGAGGGGACATGTCCTGGTACGAGTCCCGTCTGACCAAGGGGTCCAAGTTGTCGTAGTCCACGGTCACGGCGCCGCCGTTGTGCCTCAGCTCCAGGCCTGAGCCTGGACAGAGAGGAAGCAGACAGAGGCGGCGGCGGCGCTGGTCAGGAGTCGGTTAAACAACAACGGGACCCGCACACACATGCACACACACTCACAAACACACTCACACACACACACTCACACTCAGACAAATAAACCAACGCACACACATGCACTCACACTCACACACACACACTCACACTCAGAAAAACACACTCACGCACACGCGCACACATGCACTCACACACACTCAGACACACACACACAAACACACATGCACGCACACATGCACATACATGCACGCACACACACTTTAAACCTCTGTGACAGCAGAATCAGAGCACTTCCCCAGATTCCATTTCATATTCGATTTAAATCAGAACCTGGGTTTTAATGTCACTTCCTTATCTGTGTGTGCGTATGTGTGTGTATGTTTCTGGATGTGTGTGTGAGTGCCCCGGTTTTCCCCCCTGCGTGTGTGTTTTTCCCCCCGCGTACGGTATCTGCCATCTGAATTCCTGTCAGATTGGTGTGTGTGATAACCCCTCATATTGCTTCCTGTTGAGAGGCGAGGGGTGGGATGGTGCATTCGCTGGGCCGCGCCGCGTCCAACACTGCCCCCACATGGGTGAATGTTGGTTGACCTTGGGGATGAGCTTTGTCAGTCACTAGCAGTGTGTGTCTGAGTGTGTGTTTGTGTGTGTGTGAGTCCAGATGTTCGCATGCACCAGTTTTAGAACAGCGAGTCTAAATCCTGGGGCTCGGCAGCCCCCCAACCAGGGGGGTCGTCGCCATAGATTCGAGGGGTCGTGACATTACTGACAAAACAGGAAAAATGGGAAAAACATGTTTCTGCTGCACAAAGTTTCGTTGTTCTTCTCTAACTTCCTCGAGCAAATTGTTCTGTTATTTCATTACTTGAGATCTTTTGATGAGAAATTGAGAAAAATAATCAATAAACCGAGTGCGAGCTGTGAATAGTAGCTGGAACTTGTTTCAACAAAGACAGTCTCAGGTATGAAGTTTCTATGAAAATTTAAAGTCCTCATGTGTTGAAATGTGATTCTAGCATCTTTCATCAATTTCTTTGCAGCCGAAAAGTTTTTCTTTGTAGAAATATGAAATAATGCGGATGAAATGTGGGGCACTGTGCGTGTGTGTATGTGTGTGTGTGTGTGTGTGTACATGTTTCTTCACTCGATTCATCTCAGCGTTTCTGCCACCGAAACCACTGGATGGTGCCAAAATTTGAAAAATTGTTTGCGTAGTTGTTTTCACGTCAACAGCTGTACACCTTTGTGAATGACTCACAGGTATGTTGTAAATCTAACCTTTAGTAAGTGTTTTCAGACACGTGGGGCTTAATGGCTCTAACCACGGCGACGGTATCGGTCGGTTCGCCAGTTCAGCCCGCACTGAAATATCTGTTCAAGCCGTCATGGTCCCCGGAGGATGAATCCTGATGACTTTAGTGACCCCCTCACTTTTTTAATCTTGTGCCTTTTTTGTTTCGGTCCATGAAAATGCCGTTCATGCATTTTACAGTAAAATCTGAGATAAACACCGTAAAACCCGCGTGACATCAGTCCGGATCACTGCCGCGGAATCAGACTCTCCACCTCTTTTCCCTCAGGGCAATAAAAGAAGGATGAAAGCTTGAACAAATACGCAGCCGATCACCGGCAGAACTGCTGAGAAAAAAACCCCCAAAAAACAAAAAACATCTGAAACACATTTTCACCTGCATATTTATTGTCTGCTGTGTTTTCCAGTTCGCTATGGCACTCGCTGTGTCTGTGGCCTCAAGCTTGAGTTTTAAATCAAAGAGAAGGAAAAAAAGAACAAAACAATAAAGGGAGTGAAAGGGAGTCTACCTGTGGTCTTAACGGGGCTTTCGCAGAGCAACAGCTCCACTTTTCCGTCGTCCGGGAACCGGGGATCTGGAACGTTATATAAGAGAGAGGGATCAGACAGCTGCTCGGGGAACCTGTTCCCATGTGTGCTTCACACCTGCAGAGCCGACACGGGGGGTCCAAGATTAGCTCTGGTGTTTACGGGTTTTTTTTATCAGTTACAGCTTAGAGCTGATAACTTGGTGGAGTGCGGTTGAGTCTGCCGAGGGCGGAGGCGGCGGCGGCGGGGGCGGCCAGTAAATACCATCGCTGGCGACGTCCAGGTCTGCCTTCGTGAAGGTGAGGGCGTGTCCATGGACGAGGCCCGTGTGAAACTGGAGGCGGAAGACGACTTGGCGGAGGGACGGGGGGCCGTCTTTGTCGTAGCACACCACCTAAAAAATCCGAAAATGAGGAGGCGCGTTAGCCGCTCCACCGCAGTCCGACTGGGTGATGAAGAAAAGTCAAACGATGTCAAATTTGGTTTCTACAAATAACAACTCCTTAATGGTAAAGCACAAATTTTTTGTGAATTGTAATTTCTAATTTTTTCGCAGTATTGGCTTTTAAAGTTAGTGCATAATTCTAGCACTTTATTATAATAGTAAAAAACAAAAACAAACTGCACGACCTCTGCACGACCTCTGCACGACCTCTGCACGACCTCTGCACGACCTCTGCACGACCTCTGCACGACCTCTGCACGACCTCTGCACGACCTCTGCACGACCTCTGCACGACCTCTGCACGACCTCTGCACGACCTCTGCACGACCTCTGCACGACCTCTGCACGACCTCTGCACGACCTCTGCACGACCTCTGCACGACCTCTGCACGACCTCTGCACGACCTCTGCACGACCTCTGCACGACCTCTGCACGACCTCTGCACGACCTCTGCACGACCTCTGCACGACCTCTGCACGACCTCTGCACGACCTCTGCACGACCTCTGCACGACCTCTGCACGACCTCTGCACGACCTCTGCACGACCTCTGCACGACCTCTGCACGACCTCTGCACGACCTCTGCACGACCTCTGCACGACCTCTGCACGACCTCTGCACGACCTCTGCACGACCTCTGCACGACCTCTGCACGACCTCTGCACGACCTCTGCACGACCTCTGCACGACCTCTGCACGACCTCTGCACGACCTCTGCACGACCTCTGCACGACCTCTGCACGACCTCTGCACGACCTCTGCACGACCTCTGCACGACCTCTGCACGACCTCTGCACGACCTCTGCACGACCTCTGCACGACCTCTGCACGACCTCTGCACGACCTCTGCACGACCTCTGCACGACCTCTGCACGACCTCTGCACGACCTCTGCACGACCTCTGCACGACCTCTGCACGACCTCTGCACGACCTCTGCACGACCTCTGCACGACCTCTGCACGACCTCTGCACGACCTCTGCACGACCTCTGCACGACCTCTGCACGACCTCTGCACGACCTCTGCACGACCTCTGCACGACCTCTGCACGACCTCTGCACGACCTCTGCACGACCTCTGCACGACCTCTGCACGACCTCTGCACGACCTCTGCACGACCTCTGCACGACCTCTGCACGACCTCTGCACGACCTCTGCACGACCTCTGCACGACCTCTGCACGACCTCTGCACGACCTCTGCACGACCTCTGCACGACCTCTGCACGACCTCTGCACGACCTCTGCACGACCTCTGCACGACCTCTGCACGACCTCTGCACGACCTCTGCACGACCTCTGCACGACCTCTGCACGACCTCTGCACGACCTCTGCACGACCTCTGCACGACCTCTGCACGACCTCTGCACGACCTCTGCACGACCTCTGCACGACCTCTGCACGACCTCTGCACGACCTCTGCACGACCTCTGCACGACCTCTGCACGACCTCTGCACGACCTCTGCACGACCTCTGCACGACCTCTGCACGACCTCTGCACGACCTCTGCACGACCTCTGCACGACCTCTGCACGACCTCTGCACGACCTCTGCACGACCTCTGCACGACCTCTGCACGACCTCTGCACGACCTCTGCACGACCTCTGCACGACCTCTGCACGACCTCTGCACGACCTCTGCACGACCTCTGCACGACCTCTGCACGACCTCTGCACGACCTCTGCACGACCTCTGCACGACCTCTGCACGACCTCTGCACGACCTCTGCACGACCTCTGCACGACCTCTGCACGACCTCTGCACGACCTCTGCACGACCTCTGCACGACCTCTGCACGACCTCTGCACGACCTCTGCACGACCTCTGCACGACCTCTGCACGACCTCTGCACGACCTCTGCACGACCTCTGCACGACCTCTGCACGACCTCTGCACGACCTCTGCACGACCTCTGCACGACCTCTGCACGACCTCTGCACGACCTCTGCACGACCTCTGCACGACCTCTGCACGACCTCTGCACGACCTCTGCACGACCTCTGCACGACCTCTGCACGACCTCTGCACGACCTCTGCACGACCTCTGCACGACCTCTGCACGACCTCTGCACGACCTCTGCACGACCTCTGCACGACCTCTGCACGACCTCTGCACGACCTCTGCACGACCTCTGCACGACCTCTGCACGACCTCTGCACGACCTCTGCACGACCTCTGCACGACCTCTGCACGACCTCTGCACGACCTCTGCACGACCTCTGCACGACCTCTGCACGACCTCTGCACGACCTCTGCACGACCTCTGCACGACCTCTGCACGACCTCTGCACGACCTCTGCACGACCTCTGCACGACCTCTGCACGACCTCTGCACGACCTCTGCACGACCTCTGCACGACCTCTGCACGACCTCTGCACGACCTCTGCACGACCTCTGCACGACCTCTGCACGACCTCTGCACGACCTCTGCACGACCTCTGCACGACCTCTGCACGACCTCTGCACGACCTCTGCACGACCTCTGCACGACCTCTGCACGACCTCTGCACGACCTCTGCACGACCTCTGCACGACCTCTGCACGACCTCTGCACGACCTCTGCACGACCTCTGCACGACCTCTGCACGACCTCTGCACGACCTCTGCACG